>JAVLUZ010000145.1:13038425-13485155 GCA_036768485.1 Mermis nigrescens | reverse complement strand
CAGCCCCACCAGTCCCAACAGCCCCATGGTCCCAACAGCCCCACCGTTTCAACAGCCCCACCAAAAATCCCCAACAGCCCCACCCGTCCCAACAGCCCCACTCGTCCCAACAGCCCCACCAGTCCCAACAGCCTCACCAATCCCAACAGCCCAACCAATCCCAACAGCCCCACCAATCCCAACAGCCCCACCAATCCCAACAGCCCCACCGTTCTAACAGCCCCACCTACCCAGCAGCCCCAGCAGTAATCCTCACCATTACTGCAATCGCTATTATACGATATAATAAAATCAGGCAATATTAATTTTTATGAAAGATACTTTTTGACTATTCTCTGAATTCCTATATTTCATCAAGACCATAAACGAGTGTGCAGGTTTACATTTTCAGAATAAGTCTACCTGAGAAACTGGTACACCTGCCAGAATTGAAGCTTCAGCATTTGTGCGCAATCCAGGATTTTGCCTCATTCGAGTAATCTCGCAAGATTGGATTCCTGCTCATTATCGTCTACTCCTACACTGCCAGAAAAAAATGAAAAATGTTCTGGTGAAAAAACGAAAGATAAGTGTTAAAATAAATGAAAATCAAAACTTTCACGCTAATCTGCTTTAGAATAGCCAGAAATGTAAATTAGCGTAGTTTTTACGCTATTTTCACATTCATACCAGTTTTGAGGTCAATTTTGGCTCCAAACTCCTTCTCCAACCGGTAGTGCTGTGCATCTATGATTATAACAGTGGGGCAGTTGGAACCAACATTGGCAGCAAACAAATTCTGTGGGTCTGGTAAAGTGACTTGTAGGTCACAATGCTGTTTGGGCTAAGGCCATTAGGCCAGTACTCAAATGCCAAGTGACTTCATTGTACCAAAATTTATTTTTGGTAGACTTTATACCATTCAGTTTCCCACTAGGGATGACTGGGGTAAATCTAGAAGTGAATATTCTCTCGCCTCCTGGAATTGTCTGCTACACTGATGGATCACGCTCGTGTCAGAATACCTCAGGCGCGGGCATCTATTTCCAGAACTTAAAACAGATGCGGTATTTTACCTTAGGCAGTATGTGTACTGTCTTTCAGGCAGAAATACTCGCTATTTTGCGTGCTGCCGTAGCAGAGAATTGATGGCCCTCAGAAATGAGAACATCTTTATCTGCTCTGACAGTCAATCTGCTCTGAAGTCACTTCTATCTCCAAAGTGTCTTCAAAGCTAGTTCTCGAGTGTTTTCTTGCTTTGCAAGAACTCTCGCAGGATAATAATGTCAAATTATTATGGGTCCCGGGTCACTGCGGCATTGAGGGCAATGAATTTGCGGATCATGCTGCAAATAGATCAGCACATAAACATGTTGGCCCAGAACCGGTAGTTGCTGTCTCCAGAGCTGTTGCTAAGGCTGACATCAACAGCTGGGTCAGGGAACAACATGTTCAATACTGGAGTGAGCAAAAGACTTGTCGTCAGGCCAGATCCTTTATGGAGAGGCCATGCAAGAAAACAGCCAGCTCCTTGATCAGCTTAGGTCGTAAGCTGCTTAAGACAGTTACTGGTCTCTTAACTGGACACTGTCCCCTCAACAGACACCTATGTATGTACTATTGGGGTTTCTGATAACCCCAATTGCGCAAAATGTCTGCTCACAGAAGAGGATTCTATCCACTTCCTTTGTCACTGCCCTGGGTTTGATAGAGTTGAGAGCTAGGTTCTTCCATGCTCCACATATTGAACCCTCGGCCGTTTACAGGAGCCTGTTACCCAACTTTTGAAGTTTATTAAAGCCTCAAAACGTTTGTGCGACTAGCTCTCAAAAGTTTCTGTGGGGTACACAATGGGCTTCTTAGCCTGCGTGAAGGGGCTTGCGCCCACCCCTTTATCACTATCACCTATCACTGGTAAAGTGACCGAAGAAATGTGCTAAAGTAGAATTCTGGGGTCTAACATAATTTAGGGGGATCTCAGAATTTCGGGTTAGGGGGAATAAGCTCTAAGCATCCTTCCCTCCACGCTTATGTGTGCTTAGGACAGTGCGACTGTTGGAACGGTGGACTGCTGAAATGGTGGAACTGCTGGGAATCGGTGAGGCTCTTGAGACTGGTGGGGCTGTTGGGATTATTGGTGGGGCTGTTGGAACGGTGGGGTTGGTGGGACTCTTGGGATTGGTAGGGCTGTTGGGTTTGCTGGGGTTGTTGGGATTGGTGGGACTGTTGGGATTATTGGTGGGGCTGTTGGGACGGTGGGGCTGTTGGGACTGGTGGAGCTGTTGGAATTATTGGTGGGGCTGTTGGAACGGTGGGGTTGGTGGGACGGTGGGACTCTTGTGATTGGTAGGGCTGTTGGGATTGCTGGGGTTGTTGGGATTGGTGGGGATGTTGGAATTATTGGTGGGGCTGTTGGGATGGTGGGGCTGTTGGGACGGTGGGGCTGTTGGGACTGGTGGGGCTGTTGAGGCACAATCCGTGCATGTAAGGCTACAACTAATTAGATAACCTACCTACAGTAAATCGTAAAACAGAAATAATACCATCGTACAAAAACAACTTTCTGATCTGTTTAACCAGATATAACTTGACTAAACAGATCCAGATCCAGATAAAGATCGGGTTCTAATTTTCTGGCAGATCCAGATCCAGATCAGATAACCAGATCAAAAAATAGTCCAGATCCAGATCCAGATGATCTGGATCTGGATCTGAATCTGGATAAGAAGATCAGATCCAGATGATCTTTTACATCACTAGATACGGTTAAGCGATTCGCTCAAAGTCAGCGCCTCTCGGGCGCCTTTGTTATAGAGACCTCCTCCATGACTTCTATTTAAAACACGTATTTCTTTAACCGGTTTTACTTTTTACCATCTTGTGGCTAAAATTTAGAGGTTATTCGCTTCTCCCTCGCTAAAAAAAGGGCAAGCTAATTATCAAAAATACCAAATTTACCAAAATTACCAAAATTTACCAAACCTACCAAAACTACCAAAAATACCAAAATTACCAAAACTACTAAAAATACCAAAGTTACCCAAAACTACTAAAAATACCAAAATTACCAAAACTAACCAAAACTACCAAAAATATCAAATTTACCAAAATTACCTAAAATACCAATTTTACCAAAAGTACCAAAGTTACCGAAAATACCAAAAAAGCCGTAGATGCAGCGTAACCTCTGTAGGGTACAACCTACCAGAGCTACCACAAATACCACGAGAACCTAAGTAATGTCGCATACCACAACTACCAAAACTACCAAAAAAACCATGAAGAAGTAAAAAAACTTTGTCCCTATGCTTAACTGTACAGGTAGGACTTTTAGGTCGGGACCACACCTGGGCGTGGGGGTCAGGGGGTATGCACCCCCAGAAACCAAAATACCTCCAGAAATCAAAAATAACCCCCCCCCCCCCAGAAATCAATTTTTGAAAATTTTTTTCGTTTTTTTCAAGTAATTTTTTGATGCCAATGGATAGTGCTTGATGAGAAACGTCGAAAAATGGTGTTTTTATCGCCATACCACCATTTTTAAGGCCATTTTTCGACCTTCAAAAAATCTTGCACCCCCCCCCAGAATTTTCTTGCTGCCCACGTTTGGCCGGACCCTTATTACACATAGTAAACATTGAAGCTTCCTATCCATAGGATTATAGACAAAACGTTTGACTACCCCCACTATGTCCCCATTCTAGTTAATAACATTTCAAGTATCAAAATTATTGTTAAAAACGATTTAGACGAATTTATTCTGTTTATTTCTGGAAAAGTGATTGTCAAGTTAAATTTTCAGAAAATTAAACCACCCTATTTTAAATTAAACTAGAAACAGCTGAGATTCTTGAATTTTTATCATTCTAAGCTATGATTGTGAACGTTGTTTCCACCAGTGGTCTGTCTCAGAGACCCGTAGACTTGTATAAAATTGCAAAAACATATAAGGGCATCCAATTCAATCCAAAAAGTTTAATGCTTTAATTATTAAAATAACACAGCCTAAGAGTATTGAAGAAGTTTGTTGTTTAGCTCTGGAAAATGGTTTGTGTAGGCACACAGAGCATACACAAAAAGAAGCTAGCGAGATGGAATAATTTTTTTTGCTCATATGCACAAAAAAACTTTGTGCATTTGGAGCCTGAGTTATTTTACCGGACCGCTTTAATTTCCACCACTGGTGCTGTTTTAATGGTTGAATTACAAAAAGCGTGAAGGTCTCGTTCATAAAGATTCTTTAAAAAGGTGCGTTTCATGTTAGGAATGTGTTTAAATGAATTAATGAGAATCAATTAATTAGAATGAATAATACTTTTCGGTCAACTGGCAAAAAGCGATAGTGAGCCGGTAGTGACGCGAAGTTGCCGATTACTTCCAGTTGCCTAGTTCCCTGTATTGACGCCGCTTAAATGGGCATCACCTACTACTGGTGTTATTCTGATACACGCGCAAATAAATTTTGGTATTGATATTTGGCAGGCACTTGCTGGACTATCAATATCATATTTTAATTCTGAGAATTTTGGTATATCATATTCTTAACGTACGTATCAAAACTCCGGAAAACGTCAAAATATTTTTGATATAATTTTAGGTATAATTTTGGTACAAAGTGGTAGCACTTTTTCACCTCCTTTCGCCTCTCCAGCATACCTTACCTGCAAATTTCGAAGCATGATGCAGTAGGTATTTCCGAGGTCGATATCTTCATAATACATACTTAGCGTATGCATGCAAGTATAGGCACCTACTTAATTATGTATGTACATATACCGAACCAAGCCACCTCGCCCTGCGTACATATGTATACTGTAGAGTCCGTTAAGGTTTGTGTACACCTGCGTTGATCGTGTGTACATATAAACAACCAGCGCAGTGTAGTATGATTGAGTGACAATCCCGTCGATATCGATAAATGGCATGCAACTTCCGATCACCGCTCACAGCTCTATTAAAGGGTGGCCTAGATCTAGAAAAATTTCAAAATCTCTTGAAGTTAGGCCGGCATGTATGAACCACAACACATGATACATTGGACCCATCAAATTATACTTGTTTTCTCGATCCTTGCTTCGCCACCTGCTATAGTCCACCAAGCTGTGATTCGCTAATAGTGATCATAGGTGCACAGCATACGTGGGCAGCAAGAACACTTCTGGGGAGTGCAAGATTTTACAAAGGGTGAAAAAATGACCTTAAAAATAGTGGTACGGCGAAAAAATGCAATTTTTTTCAACGCGTTTCTCATCGAGCACTATCCATTGGCATCAAAAAATTGCGAAAAAAAACAAAAAATTTGAAAAATTGAATTCTGGGGTGCTATTTTGATTTCTGGGGGAACTTTGAGTTTCGGGAGTGCATACTCCTAATCCCCCCACGCTCAAGTGTGGTGCAACGGCATTGGACGATTTGGGGTAGGGGTCAAGAATTCAGCTATTTGGGCCAAAATGAACGTCAAGAAACTTGCATAAGGCTGCTCAAATAGCGTTCGATCCACGATATTACTCGGTTTCCGGGTCAATTTTAAACACCTTCCGGAGAAAATTTACAATGTGCATCCGGTTTCGGCCTTCATTTTTGCCCCTTCTCATTATCCTCTCACAACAAAATTTTCCATCTTTCTATTCTGGGTGGTCTAGACCCCACATCCCCACGCGACACATGTCTGATCGTTATTCCGAAATGTTGTTATTCGACGAAAAGTGAAAGGAATTTATGTAATTTTGTAACTTAATCTCGTAAATTTTGAAAGTTTTATAAATAAATGAAAATTTTTTAAACAGCGTCTAGAAATGTAATGCTTGTGCTTTTCTTCGAAAAATATTGATTACTTGCATCAGTCGTTTGACTTTGATATACAATAAACGAGCTCTTAATTACCTGTATTTTGCTTACATAGATACCACTTTCACATGGCTGCAGAAATTTTGGTAGGTAAGCAATTTAAAAATTGCTTACCTACCAAAAGTATATTAAATATATACCAAATATCAAAAATATATCATATTTTAAATGAAAAATAACAGAATATCATATTTATATCCTATATTAAAAAAATAAGTCAACTATACCTATATCATATTTTAATTATTTTTGGGCTACCAAAATAACACTACCTACTACTAACATAATACAACAAAATTTTGTATATAGAGAACCAGGATCGATTTTGCATCAAAGCGTAGGTATGTATGTGCACTTCCTGGAAATCGTAACTTGAACCTTGTGTCAAGCAAATTCTACATTCCTGTTTTTAGAAGGTTGAAATGATTCTAGAAGTCTTTATTCTTACAAAATATATTCACCTCAAACGAGATTTTACCGCGCTCGCAGTTTTGACAAATGAAGCGGCTTTTTTTTCTTGATAATTTCGACAATTCTTATTAATTTTTCATGATTTTTGGATATACATAGTTGGAAGGTCTAATAGAAAACCAGCTAATAAAGTTTGATCGGTTTTGCTCACTCATTCTGTAAACTGCAGAACTTAGTGTAAAACTTAGATTTTTATAGTTCTTTTTCTTTTAAAATTAATCTATTTAGCAATCGATGCATAGCCCATCCATGATTCAAGGCACTCAAGCAATTAAAACCACAAGGAATGCATTTTGAGTATCTGAATCAATAAAAAATTGTTGAATTGCTTTACACAAGTTCATGTGTAATTGTTGTCAAAAGTCATTATGACAATTTTCGCTTTAGCGAGAAGAAAAGTTGGTTCTGTAAAAATGTTACATTTTGGACAGTATATTGCCAATTAATGCCAAACCTAGTCCAGTTGATAACCTATTAGACATTCTATAATCGCTAAAAGAATATTTTACAAATATTAAGAATTTAATGGGATAATGCGAGGGTAATACTTTGAATACTCAGGTAGGACCGCCTGTAAAATCTGAGGCTTACACAAACCTCCATAGCTTATACCATGAACGATTAAATGCAGCCAAATCATGTCATCCAGTTTCACGCATTAGGACCCTACAGCTATATACAAAAAATCATCAAAAAATATTAAGAATAACTGGATTTATTATG
Source organism: Mermis nigrescens (assembly GCA_036768485.1). NCBI lineage: Eukaryota > Metazoa > Nematoda > Enoplea > Mermithida > Mermithidae > Mermis > Mermis nigrescens. The sequence continues at coordinate 13,478,135 of JAVLUZ010000145.1, read as the reverse complement.
AAAAAACAGTTGGGATAGTTAGGTGGAAACCCTGTAGGACTGTTGTACTACGCACGGAGAAAAATTGTCGGTCTACTGAAACCTTTTACTCGTTCACTGTTTTAAGGAATGCAGCTTGATAAAAAAGTAAGTTTTCTTTTCAAGTATATTGAGGCTAATCGGATTTGAGGTGATCTGCAAGCAAGGAGTACAATGTTGGATTCAGAGTATAAAATTATTTAGAAGTTATATTGGAATGTATTATATTATATGAAATTATGAGCTTATCATGTTTAATTTTCAGTTTACCGTTATGTTGTGCATAAGTGTCAGTCTCGTCCAATATGGTCAGAGGTGGTGATGAAATCGACTTCAGGAATAATATAAAATAATTTAAGTGATAAAATATAAAGTAACTAGCAAGAAAAAATGCTTCGATGGAACAAAAAAGGTAGAATATACTTGGAACAAAAATTATCAGGGACGTAAAGGAGGGGACTAGAAAAAGCTCCTATCTACAAATGTCACAAAATTTGCTAAAACTCAGTAATTTCCTAAACAAAGAAAAAAATGAAAGTAAGTAAATCAAAGAAAAACCTACCTGTGCCTAAAACTGCAAGATCTGCTAAAAAACAGACTTTTTCTAAGCAACGCAAAAATCGAAGTATGTTCTGCGGCCTCTGAACAAATAGGTGAACCTTCTCATATTGTCCACACACAGTGGGCGGTTCCAAAATTTTGAGGGGGTTTTCGAATTAGAATATTGGCCTAAAAATAGTGCTATGGCGAAGAAAAACACCATTTCTGAACGTTTCTTGTCGAACTCTATCTATTGGTACTTACCAAAAAAAGCCAAAAAGAGCAGAAAAGATTTAAAAAATTGAATTCTCGGAGGTATTGTTGAGCATTTGCGTTTTCTTGTTGGGTATTTTCTTGCCTTGGGGTGCATACTCCCCAAAACCCCTACGTCTAGGTATAATGTCCAATGCTTAATATGAGGCTTATAAAATAAATCTCAAATCTGCGTTTTTGCTAATGACTTGCAACGTTTATTTATTCGATATTGTGGCTAGATAAATATTACAAAAAGTTATATCCTATGATTATTTGTGATACCGCAACGAAAAACTGTGATTTCTATATAATCGCATGCGTCCATTCAGTACTCTTCTTGGCGTTTAATCTCACCAGACCGCCTGCGGATTTCATTCCTGCCCATGTAAACTGATAACCATTAGGCATGGGAGGTTAGGGTATGCACCAGTGTTCAATCAGAAACGTCGAAAATTGCCGTTTTTCCAACATACCATAATTACTATTTTTTGACCCAGAAAATATTGCAACATGGCGCTGCTCAGCTATGGCGATATTTGCTTTTGCAGAGTGAGTGGTTCAGTTATCTAGCCCAATGTTTTATCTTTTGTTCGACAGATGCTGCTTTCTTCTGCAGGCCGCAGAATATACTTCGATTTTTGCGTTGCTTAGAAAAAGTCTGATTTTTAGCAGATCTTGCAGTTTTAGGCACAGGTAGGTTTTTTCTTTGATTTACTTACTTTCATTTTTCTTTTGTTTAGGAAATTTCTGTGTTTTAGCAAATTTTGTGACATTTGTAGATAGGAGCTTTTTCTGGTCGCCTCCTTTTACGTCCTTGATAATTCTTTGTTCCAAGTATATTCTACTATTTTCGTTTTTTGGACGCGGCTTGCTTTGACGTGTAGCCCTTAAAAAGTTACTTCTATTTTTTTATTTAAATTATCTCAACTCATAACCGAAAAATTTGGCAGAGAAATCTTCGACAGAATCTGTTTTTTTACTCATCCACTAGAGTGTAAAGTTTAAACCCCTGGTACTGTGTATTGATTGTAGAAAAGTTTGAAGGTCAGATTCGTTATTCTGACCTCACATAGAACATTTTAAAAAAAATTCATCATCCACGACGCTCTGGGCGAAAAAAATTTTTTCAGTGTAAAGTTTACACCTGCACTAATAACGCAATATTGATTGTAAAGAAACAAAATAAATTTTAACGTGTAGCGCTCAAGACGAGGCAGATTTTAAAGGTAGTTACCACGTTCTTTCTACTAAGTGGAGAATATGGCAGAGAAAATATTTTTTGTCCCAGACTCTTTACAATAAACCGCTTCTAAATTCGAAAATATTACTTTTTAAGAAAAAATAAAAAAAAGTTTCCCCTATATTTTATAACCGTCTACCTTTTGAAACCAATCAGACTGCATAGAATGTAAAACTGAGTTAGATATGCTCTTGCACATGAAAACAGTAGAAAACCGTCTAATTTACACTCCTGTGCAACAACCAATGAGTGTAAAGAAATATTAAGACCAGATTCGTAACCTACTAATTAGGGAAAACATTTTTTACAAATACATCATCCACGACGCTATGGGCGGGAAAAATTTTTTCAGTGTAAAGTTTACACTTGCACTAATAACGCAATAGTGATTGTAAAGTAACAAAATAAATTTTGGCGTGTCAGCGCTTAAGACGAGGCACATTTTAAAGGTAGTTACGCACGTTCTCTCTACTAAGTGGAGAATATGGCAGGGAAAAATATTTTTTTGTCCCAGCCTCTTTACAATAAACCGCCTCTAAATTCGTAAATATAACTTTTTAAGAGAAATAAAAAACTTCCCCCTAGATTTTTTAACCGTCTACCTTTCGAAACCAATCAGACTGCATAGAATGTAAAACTGAGTTAGATATGCTCTTGCACACGAAAACTGTAAAAACCGTCTAGTTTACACTCCTGTGCAACAACCAATGAGTGTAAAGAAATTTTAAGACCAGATTCGTAACCTACTAATTAGGGAAAACATTTTTTAAAAAATTGGCCCTCCGCAAATTATTTGAATTTTTGGTGTAAACTTTACACACTCACGACGCGCTCGGTATTGAGTGTAAACAAGAAAAAATGGGGGCACTAAGTTTTTTTATTATCTACCTTTTAAAGGAAACCGCACCTCTCAGATGTGTGCCGTTATAGCTGTGAGGGGGGGACATATGTTGGGGGTACCCAGGTATATTATAGGTACGCGCTAACGCACTACCTATGATAATAAAAATGGCATAATGTTGAAAACAACTAGTATAAAATACACAACAATTTAATCAATCCTGTAGGCATTTATTAATTGCTTAACAAACGTTCGCTCAAACTAAGGTTAAAAGTAGCAAAAGAATCACATTTTGTACATAATTGATACAGAAAAATTGTATCAATTAAAAATAACACACGTCTCATTCGTTGTGAACAAAAGAGAACACCAAAAGCGAAAGTCACTTACCTCGTCTAAGAGATCGAGCACGTTTGCACAGCACGTATTATTGTCTCGCAATGCATATTTAATCAAAACACCTGCCATATTTTCAAGAAGAAACGCATCGTTTATAGCATTTAATCCGATATTGTCCTAGAATACGGTCAAGAAAGTGACTTGGTAACGATTTCAAATCACTTTTTTAAATGATTCAAAACAGCCAAAAACTTCAATTATTTAAATTAAAAAATGATAAATGTGCATCAAAAGCATAATTTTTAGCCGTCTCAGACGAAGTTCTGTCCCATTTGAACATAAAAACAAAATATTTCGAAAACATATCAAAAAGTTAGAGTAAATTAAACATATATCAAAGAGTGTTTCTAAGGCTATGGATTTGTGTCAAAAACACCTTTTTTAGCCGTTTCTGAAGATGTTTTTTCTGAAATATAGAAACATTTGTAGAAAATCGAAGAAAAACAAAAAAATCTGATTATATGGCGAAACAATTTAACACCTTTGAGCCAAAAGATCAATAAAAACGCGTAAAACAGTCGGCATCAGCCATTTACGTGAGGGGGTGGGGGTAAGCAGGGACTAGACTGGAAATTGGAAATTTTCTCGGAAAAATGAGACAACATGAAGGCAAACATAGAAACAAATTCAAAATTCTCTTAAGAAGTGTTCAAAATCGACTAGAATCTGTGTAATAACGTACTTTAACGTTTTTTAGCGCTTATATTAGTTTTTAAGGTCATTTTGGTTTGAATACTCTATCCTTGACCTTCCAGACCGGCTGACCTCCTTTACTCCCCAGATCGGCCGTACTTCCATCTATGGTCTTGATGACCAACTCTGCAGGTTTCAGAAAATCACTCGACCATAAAAAACACAAGCATGCCCATTACACGATCAGTAAATGAAAGCAAAATTAAAAGTCAGTTTCATAATTTCAATGTTCTTGATACCAGTTTGATAAAAAGTTACCAAGGAGAACAGTTTTTTAAAAAATTTAACCTTTTACAGTGTTCTGAAGCTGAAGTTTATCTTCAGTGTGAAAATTACACAACCATAGGTTGTAAAGAAAAATTAATATCAAATTCGATATCCTAATGAAACAAAGAACGTTTTTTTAAATTTAGGCTTTAGCAATGCTCTCTAACTAAAATTAATTTTCAGTGTAAATTTTACATAACTACAGGATGTAAAGAAAACTTACAGTCAAATTCGTAATCCTAACTTTGTGGACACGCCGTTTTCATCATAAAATGTTAAATTTTGATGTTTTTGTACTTCCCTAAAAGACCTAGAAGGATTTAGAAAGATAAGAGATAGCTAACTGGAAAGAGCTTTAAATTGTCTTGCTATTAAATGAAAAAATTGTTAAAATGTCATAAACTCATAAAGTAATAGCTGAAATAACCAAAAGTTACAGTATGACAGCCTTCCTTACAATCATATTGAAAAAATTGAATTCTCTACTAAATCATACAAATAGGATATTATATGAAACAGCTTTCTTTAGGTTATCCAAAATGTCTTTCAACACTGGAATTATGGAACTAAGCGCGAGTAAAATGCATATCTTTTAGGGGCAGCCATATTAGAAAAATATTAAATTGAAATTGCAGGACGAACTATTAGGAAATAGGAAAAACCAAAACCACAAAGTTTAGAGCTTATAAGCATATAGCGATTTTGCTACTTTTCAAAATAGAAACAAAATCGGTGTGCTGTGGGCATCAAGCAAAATAAGGGCGGTTTTTAGAGTATAGTGAACTTTTTAGAGCATAGCATACTCTAAGCCAAGCCTTAAAAATGGTTATTTCAGTGAAAGCAATCTTCAATGGACAGGAGGTCAACTTTCTTTTGCTTGCAATTATCCTGTAGGTGCATATTATCATTTAAGTTGCACTACTTTTTTAGAAAGCCAATTAAATTTCAATCATTTCTTGTTGGATTTGAATTGGATTTTGATCATTTCAAGTTAGATGCATAAATGTGCTAAATTTGTCATTTTGTGTGAAAATGGCGTGTAGTGAACATTTTACAAAAAATTAAGCTCTGGCAATGCTCTGGGTCTTAAGGTAAGCTTTAGTGTAATTTTTTCACGACAACTGAGTGGAAGAAAACTTAAGGTCAGATTCATAATCCTGATGTTACAGAGAACATCTCTACAAAAACTCAATATTTGTCATAATTAAACATGTCCATATGCATGTGTGATCCTCAATGCTTAATACATTTTTGAGAGTCTTAACTTTAAACCACCAGATATAAGTCGATATTAAATTTTCAGAAGTGGTTAAGTTTAATATGTAGCTCTTAAAATTATGTATACTATTGTATGAGAATGATTTTTTCCTGACTCATAACCGTGAAGTTTGTCAGACATAAAAAAGCCAAAAACCTGACCAAAATGTGTTTTTAACTCACAGATTTTCACACTTATCACACTCCCAGTCGGGAAATAATGCAAAATTTATAAAATAAAACAAAATGCATTTTCAGATAATTTTGTTTCCTACAATTCTATGCCATTAGATATATATAAGGTATTTAAGTTGTGTAGAAGGAGACTATAATATCAATCGAAGGTTTTTTATATGTTATATTGTTACATCAAAACATCCCATGCTCGGTACTTTGTTAGAGTATATTTAATTAATATTTATATATTATCATTTATATATTTTGAATTATATATATATTGATTCACATTATATTTTATATTTTTTTAACTTTTTTACTAAAGATGAAAGTGTTCCAAATGAGGAAAATAACAATGATAATGATGATGTAATGATGATGATGATGATGATGATGATGATGATGATGATGATGATGATGATGATGATGATGATGATGATGATAGGCGATGATGATGATGATGATGATGATGATGATGATGATGATGATGATGATGATGATGATGATGATGATGATGATGATGATGATGATGATGATGATGATGATGATGATGATGATGATGATGATGATGATGATGATGATGATGATGATGATGATGATGATGATGATGATGATGATGATGATGGTGATGATGATGATGATGATGATGATGATGATGATGGTGATGATGATGATGATGATGATGATGATGATGATGATGATGATGATGATGATGATGATGATGATGATGATGATGATGATGATGATGATGATGATGATGATAAAGGCGATGATGATGATGATGCTGATGATGTTGATGAGGATGATGATGATGATGATGATATGATGATGACAATGATGACAAAACAACAATGACAATGATGAGGATGACAATAATTACTATGAAACTGATTACAAATACACCTATGACATCGGCTAGAATAATCCGTTTCAATACAATGGAAACTTAAAGAGACATGCATTTCAATTATTCCAAAATTTATACTACTCTTTTCCTTCTGTTAGTCTAAGTCCCCATACTTTATTGGAATTGATCAACACTACTGAAATTTTAGGAGACAATTAGGAAGAATTTTTGCGGACCCACCATGTGATCTAATGCTTTTCATGTTCTATTAAAATTGCATACTGAATGTAATTAATACGAGGAGTCTAGATATGAACACTGTCTACATCATTCCTAGAACAAAACTTATGACAATTTTTTTGTTCACGCTATTTTAGGATTCACATATTTATTTGATGCATAAAAACTAAGCTAGTGGCAAAAGTGACATGATGTCCGCTCAGCAAAAAGATTTTTCTTGTGACTAAAAGTTTTTTATGCTGTCAAAAAGTTCCTGTACTACTTTGCATTGCTGTCACTTAGTGAAATCTCTATCATCTCCTTGTGCATTAGGTTACTGTAATAGAGATCACCGTATATTTTGTAATATGCAGGACCAAATTTCCCTCATGTCTAAACCATGTGTAATAAGTTTTTATGTACTGTATGTTGATTGTGTAAAATGCACATATAGGAAAGTTAAAATTTCAGTTTATATATATTTTTTAAATGATATGAAATAAGTAATAGTAAAAACTGATTGTATTGATGCTCTGCCAGAATTGCATTTCAATTTACACGTGACCATACATGTACTGCATGGAAAATCTGGGAATCGGCCAGCCCCATAAAATTTTGAATATGTGTCTTTTCGGGCTTAAAAATTATCTTTGTAAAAGACAAAAAATACAAAAATTTTAAAAAATGAACAAATTGGGTATATTAAACGAAATATAGCCAAAAAAATTAGTGTATGGCGCAAGGTGCCGAAAATATTACACTTTTTTGAGCCAAAATTTAGCTAAAAACGCCTAAAACAGCACACTTTCATTTTTGGAACATTATTAAGTCTGGGGTATCGCCAGACATTTTACTGAAGGTCAGCAGCATACATTTACAGAATAAAAGTACAGGGCTTCAGCGCCAAAAAACTTTTGGAAGATGTCCTTCATGCTAAAAATCGAAGGGGAAAATGAAACATAAAAAATAAAAAACAAAAAAATTGAAATTATTAAAAAACGTTAAAGTTGATTACAAAAAATATATTTAAAAATGAGTACATGGTGCCTAGCGCCAAATATTTGACAGTTTAGTGTCAAAAGTTGACTAAAAACGCTTTTAGAAAAACAAATTTCTATGTTTTTTCTCGGAAAATCGACAATTAAGTGGGTTGCTGTCATTTCGCAGAGGTCAGTAGCATAGGTGGGCAGCACCAAAGTTCTGAGGGGTGCAGGATTTTTTCAAATATCAAAAATGGCCTTAAAATAGTGGTATGGCGAAACAACACCATTTTTCAACGTTCCTCATCGAGCAGTATCCATTGGCGTCAAAAATTTGCGAAAACAAAACAAAAAAAATTTCAAAAATTGAATTCTGGGGAGTATATTGGTTTCTGGGAGGTATATCAATTTCTGGAAGGTGCATACCCTCCCCAAACCTCGCCCCCCACGCCCATGTACACTTTTGCATGTGACTGCTGCTTTTTTGAATTGAATCTTAGAGTCAATTGTAGTAAGAATTTGTATAACTATCAATTAATGGACATTGTGTATGCCTCACGTGTCTATACCAACAAGGTTGACCTCTGCGAATCATTGATTTGTCCATAATGTCATCCGCAACTATGAAAGCAGCTGCCAGCTTAAACAAGGAGGATTTTAAAACGCGTTCTCTTTTTTCGAAGGTGATACAAGTGGCATTAAAAAGATTAGGAGGAAAATATCAACACAGTAAAAAAATTGCAAATAAATAAAAATAATACAAGTAATTAAAAAATAAAAATAGTAATAAATTAAATTGTTTAATAATACTGAGAAATTGGCGAAAATAATAGCAGCAATAAGTAAGAATAAACAATAGAAAATTAAAAAAATCTCATTGAGCATTGACTAGGAAGGATAAACATACAACACAGCGCCGCAGTGCTAATTCACGCCATTTACATAAGTTGGAGAATAAAAATACCCAAAAACAAGCTACGGCATTGTTGAGAAAGAAGAATATCAATTGAACAAGCAATGAGAAAATTAAAAAAGGATAAATAATATTTTGCCTTGTATGTTTTTATTTATCATGGTGATAACACGTATAACAATAATGTGCAGGAGGATTTGACATGGAAAATGTCTGTAAAGTGGGACATTTTTCGGGGACATAATAATGTAAGGATGTTTTGTCGTGACGTCCTAATAATCCGGTGAACTACGCTCAAACACTAACAGTAATATAAATTTGACGGGCCAACCATATGTCTGTTTATTTATATAATTTTAAATAAATAATGTGACATGATTATTTTAAAGAAGAACAAGATGTGGATTAACATCAGTGATTTTTTCAAATGATTTCGAAATGACATCGGTAAAAACAGAGCAAAGGTGTCACAACAAAATTTCCCAGAAGCAAAACTTCCTCAAACGTCCCCAGAAAAACTTACAGTAGCGCTAAATTAAAAATCCGAGTGAGCTTAGCTCGTGCTGTCTATGAGGCAGTTACGAATTTAAAGGGGCCGGATGGAGCAGCCGCCGCCGCCATTGAACCAACACTGTTGGCGAGATAAAGAATGGAAACGTAGATTGCAATGATTTCGGACCGTCAGTGATCATAATTTCCTAAATTTTTCCGGTGCATAACATTAATATTTTTATTAGCAGCCTAAAAAGCGTATTTTTATTCAAGTAATAGGGTTTAAAACCCAGGGTGGCCACTGGTTTCCCAAAATCAAATTCCCGGTTTTTTCCCGGATTTCCCGGCTGATTTATGGACAATTTCCCGGTTTTAAATCATGCTTTAAACGCACACTATATACGAAGAAGTGTCATGATAAGAACCTGAAAAAGGATAAGGCACAAGCAACTTTTAATCGAACAAATGCAAATACTACACGAAACGTTTTGGAACAATCATAATTTCTTTTTCAATGATGCTAACGAGTTGTCGATAGCAGTTCTCACAGCCTATAATATAGTACAGTAGCGATTTAAGTGTGGCAAAACAGGGTTTTCGATCTTTGGTAGTGTATTTCAGCTAATTTCTGGGTTTCTCACGCCAAGAATTACTAAAAAGTGACTCAAAATGGCGCGAAGCGCCGAAAAATTTGGCATTTTTCCATTATAAATGCAAATTCTGCCATTTTAAAGATATATAGGATCAGTGGCGGATCTAGAATTTTCTAAAGGGGGGGGGGCGGTATCCCAACTTTTCCAGAAAAAGTCAAGAATAGGTCCAAAAATTCGCTCTTATTGCGCAAAATGGCGTTTTTTTCGGTGTTTTACATTGTATACTCTTACATAAAATCCCCTGACGCAATATTTTTTTTCAAAAATTTCAAAATGTTAGACAATTTTATGCAAAGAAATCAATAAATTTCTTTGACTTCAACAAAAATCTGGCGCGAAGCGCCGAAAAAATTGTGAAATCAAGGCGGATAGACGTCTAGAAGCATGATTTACTGCATGATTTCCTGTATTTATAGCATTTGATGCGAAACATCGAAATTATTAATTAAAAATAAAAGAAAACTATTCAAAAATGGATGTTAAAATTGTTTTTAAACCTACATGAGGAGAAAATGGCTTCCAGGCAGTGTTTTTTTTGTACAAGGTCCGTTTGTACCTATACAAAGATGATCCCTAAAAGTCTTTGTACATTTTGTACACACAGATTGTTGGATAAGTGTGGTAAAAACAGGGTTGTTCGGCCTTTGGTAGTGTATTTTGGCTAATTACTGGTTTTATGAGGGCAAAAATGATTGAGAATCGTCTTAAAACGGCGCGAAGCGCCGAAAAATCCGACATTTTTCCTTTCGAAATGCGATTTCTGCTATTATAAAGATGTATAGGACACACAATACCTCATTACGGCGCGAAGCGCCGAAAATTTTGCGAATTTCAGACCTTTTTTTGCGGTTTTTGTCTTCCCGAAAATCTTTGTACATCTACAAAGACGGTCCCCGAAAAGTCCTTGTACATCGGGAAAAATCTTTGCCGAATACAAAAAAACGTGCTTCCATGTCGCCAAGAAAGTAAATAAATGTCATTAATAGGTATCATCGGGCGCGTAGAGCCGGAAAAATTTGAGAAGTTATGGTCACTGACGGCCAAAAATCATTGCAAATTGCTTATCCATTCTTTATCTCGCCAAATATTTTTGGCCAATGGGAGGGGAGGCGGCCGCATCCCCACCGTCCCCACTTAAATCCGCCCTGCATAGGACAAACAATTACTCATATCGGCGCAAAGCGCCGAAAATTTTTGGGAATTTTACATCTTTTTACTGTTTTTGTCTTCCCAAAAATCTTCCCAAAAACAGAGTTGTTCGACTTTTGATAGGTTATTTTAGCTAATTTCTGAGTCTCTAAGGGCAAAAATCATTAAGAATCGTCTTAGAACGGCGCGAAGCGCCGAAAAATTTGACATTTTTCCCTTTGAAATGCAATATCTGCCATTATAAAGATATATAGAACACACAATTATTCATATCGGCGCTGAGCGCCGAAAATTTATGCGAATGTCAGACCTTTTTTGCAATTTTAGTCTTCCCAAAAATCTTTGTATATGTACAAAGACGGTCCCGAAAAGTCTTTGTACATCGGGAAAAATCTTTGCCGAGTACAAAAAACACTGTTGCAAAAACGTCTTAGCGAACAAGAGTACAAATATAGCAATCAACGATGTGACAATGGGAGAGAAGAAAAACGGAAATAAATGTTACATGATAAAATATAAAAACACGTAAACTAGTATGATACTAAAACCGATAAAAAATGTAACATTGTACTACTAATTCAATATTTTTGGCCTCCAAAAACTGAGTTCAAACTAAATTTCTTGACGGAAATCCCGGGTTTCCCGGGTGCCAAAAAATTCCCGGGCTTTTCCCGGGTTTCCCGGATTCCCGGGTGAGTGGCCACCCTGAAAACCCTTTGAAGACTTAGTTTTCTTTTTTTAAGCCTGGATTTTGAAAATTTTTGATGCTAAGCGTTACGGGGAAAAAATACTGGAAAATGAGTAGTAATCACGCGTTGGCGTGGCGGAGGATTTAGGGGTATGCCCTACCCAGAAGTTCGAACACTCCCCTTCCCAAGAGACCAAAATACCCCCCCCCAGAATTCAATTTTTGAATTTTTTTTTGTTTTTTTCCCAAGTTTTTGATGCCATTGGATAATGCTCGATGAAAAACGTTGAAAAATTGTGTTTTTTCGCCATGCCACCATTTTTAAGACTATTTTTTGACCTTTGAAAAATCTTGTACCCCCCCCCCCCTACAGAATTTTGGTGTTTCCCATTCAAGCCTCTAAATGTCCACTCGCGTAAATTTCACTTATTTTTCGGGATCACGTGATCGATCGAGAAATCAAATGATTTTCCTACGCAAGATTGTCGAAAATTTAAAAATTTTTCGACAAAGATACGCCAAAAAACGCTAATTCGCTCTTAAAGGGCAAATTTCTAAACCTAAGTTTGAATGCTCTTAGAAATGTTGAGCTATCAAACCCTATCGGAAATCCTAAGATCCGCCACTGATAGCGATTTATCAACGCAAAACTGTGGTGTTATTTTTATTAACACAGGAGAGTTATGAGACAAATTATGAAAACAATAATAATGCCCATCTTCTTAATAAAAAATAAAATCAATTAAAAACTTATTCTTACTATCTCAACAGCCCAGCCCAGCTTGCATGCAGTGCTCAATTCGCTTTCACTAACATTGTCGTTTAACAATTGATAGGTATGCACTAAAGTCAGGCCACGATTAAGTTTTCCGTTCGGCGTAGTTTTGCTGACAAGCTGATAATAAAGACAGAAAAATTTTAGCCGAAGTCAGCATATTTGCACTTGAATCCCTCTGGAATTTTTAGAAGTTTTACTTTAGGCAGTGTCTAAATTTTGAATATTGAGTGTCGAAATTTCAAAAATTTTAATGAACTTCATGTCGTTTAATAAATATTTCCGCTGAAAGGACACCCGGCGAAATCTTAAGACATAGAAAGTATAATCACTCGCTTAAGCAGAAAACGTAATTATCACGATTTTAATGCTACTCTCTGTATATTAAAGATCCAAAGAAAATCCCTCCGTTTACCATGCCCTAGGACGGAGTCATTGTAAATCACTTAATTAGCATTTTTTCTAATCTTCCTTATCCCTGTGTCTAGAACTTTGTCTAATCTCGTTTTGGCTCCAGTCACATCCTTTTTAATGATTTAGCTCGATGAGAAGTTATAGAGCACTTAGAAATAAGCATTTTTGGCCTATTAAAGTGATATCACAAAAAACTCAAAAAATCCAATGATAGTGTTTATTACAACAGAAATCTATTTTTTCTTGGTTTTGCATGAATGTCCATTAGGTACCTACTCTTATGCATTGTGATAATTTTTTAGTTGTATTTCTTTCAGAAATAATTTTCATAGAAAATAATATACAAATTTAGAAAGTGCATGAACAAACAATTGTATTAAATAAAAGTAGTAACTGTCAGAGTGTGTAAGGAAGGTGTACCTTAATATAGACTTGGAGTTTACCTATGATGGTATCCTTTGACAGCAAAAACATGATAGTAAATGGAGGGATATTCAGCAACTAAGAAAGTCAACGAGTAATCACATACGTAAGTCATTAAGCATTCTCACTAGTATTTAATAATAATATATTTATAATATAAATTTATAATGTTCGAAAAATTCCAAAAATTAATAATAATAATAATAATGTTTAATAATAATTAATGACATATTAATAATATATTAATAATGTTTAATAAGTGGAAGACTAGGGAAAGGTAACTTTTGTGTACAGAAGTCATTAGAATCTACCAAACAGTTACGCTTAAACAACCCTAAAATTGAAGCATATTCTGCGGCGTGGAAAAGGGACGAGCAATTTGGACAGAAAAATAAGTCATTAGACCTGAACAATCGTATGAAATTATATATGTCTGTATAATCTCTTTTGTAAAACAGGGAAAACTTTGAATGTACTTAAATTTTTGCGTTGCTCAGAGCCACACCTGGGCGTGAGTGGTTGGGGGGTATGCAGCCCCCCTGAGAAACCGAAATGTCCCCAAGAAATCAAAATATCCCCCCAGAATTCATGTTTTAAAACTTTTTTCGTTTCTTTCGCAATTTTTCCATGCCAATCGATAGTGCTATATGAGAAACGTCGAAAAATGTTGTTTTTTCGCCATACCACCATTTTAAGGCAATTTTTTGACCTTTTAAAAATCTTGCACCCCTAGAATTTTCTTGCTGCCCACGTATGCTCAGAGCCCGTCTCTTGGTATAGATTCTTATGATTTTTACACATATAGGTAACTTTTCCTAGTACCCTCCTTTTATGTCTTTGTTATTTAATACATTCAAGTATATTCGCCCTTATTGCTGCATTGGAGCATTTTTCTTTACTAATATTTTACTTTTTATTATTAGCACGACTCGATAAAATCACTATGTAGGCACATAGCAGTGCGAGAACACGGTCAGTAAGATTGTTCTAAATAAATATATTAAATAAATATAGTACATGGAATCGCCACTGTTAGTGATTTATCTCAGAGCCCGTCTCTTGGTATAGATTCTTACGATTTGTAGGCAGCCATATTGGTAAATTACTGTAGTTTTGATTGTTTTTATCCACAATTCTTTGTGCTTTTGAGATCTTTCAAAAAATTTTTCAGTAAATAGATATAGAATTTTATGCTCTTTTCAATGACATAGGCATTAAGGTTTGGTTCCTAGTACTTTGTTAATCTAAGTTAAATAACCATTGTTGTACGCTGAAAACGCAGTGAGACAGGCGGCTATAAATAGACTGGGGTTCACAAGTGCAGCATCAGGTCAAGCTAAAACGATAGGAATCACATATAGGTGAGGGGTTTTTGGGAGTCTCGATATTACATACACAGCATGAGAATTCTGGGGGTGAAATTATAATTTTTTTGGGTACACAAATGGGTACGCGTCAAAAACATCGTTTTTCAGTGTTCCTGACGATGCTCTATCTTCGTAGAGCATAAAAACATTTGAAAAATTTCTGAAAAAATCAAAAAGTCGGAACAAATCGAACAAAATATAGTCAAAACATGAGTTAAATCGCACGAAGTGCTTTAAATTTGGCACTTTTGAGCAAATAGATAGCTAAAACGCTTTAAGAAAGCATCTTTTCCTACAAATTTTTAGAAAATTTTTGAGAAACTTTCAAAAAATCGCCAATTCTTGGGAAAGGGGGTGAAAAAAATGGATTTTATCTGCTTGATTTAATTTTTGCTCGACAACGCTCTATTTAGACATTTTTGGTGCTTATCATTTTGTATCTGGTACATTACGCTATGCACGGTTAGCATTTCTGAGAGATAAGTAAGGATTAATAAAAATGAGTTTTTGAATATGCATAATGTACACTACAATTTTTCGATAGTTAGGGCATCTACATTAGTAGTACGGCTGGACCCTTTAGCGCCTTTGTGCTTAAGCATAGTTAGTGCTTAAGCATAGAGACTCCATGAGGCGCGAAGCGCCTGGTTCAAGGATCTTACAACACATAGGCGCGAAGCGCCGAACTCGAGTGTTCTGTTTTAAGCATGGTGCGAAGCACCAATACAAATCTCAATATCACAACGCATCAGTACGACGCATAAAACATCGAAGCGCCAAATTTCGGGCCCTACTATACTTTAAAGCACGCTACACTTTAAAGTATAGGCGCCAAGCGCCGAACTTACTGTTTACCCTCCAGGGATGCCTAAGTCAAGTGCGTCAAAAAAACATCAAACCTAAGGGATTTAAGCGCAAAAACAAGAAAGCTAGAATAGCCGAGAGTTTATTGAGGGTGTAAGTGTCCACCCCACTTATTTACATATCCATTACCTATTTTAATGCACCAATCAGAGAAAGTATACAAATAATCCATACAAAACAAAAACGCGTTAATTAATTGATTAATTAATTAAACAACTGGACAGTAAATGAAATGTTCTATAGAGTAGTGTACTGATTATATTCTGTGCATTTTTATCCGATCTGGATAGTCTAGCAGAGCACTGCTAGACTCTTCGACAACTTCATTATTCTCTTCTCGTTTCATCTGCTCATCCTCAAATAGATCGGCATTTTTTCTAATCAATTTTTTTAAATGTATTTTCGACTGGCCCGAGCTGTCTCTGCAGCTTCCTTTTTGCCAAACTTTAATTTATACTGGTAATAATCATTAGCGCGTTCTAGTTCTTCCCTTGATTCGCTTTCACTTAGAGCATCTATGAGTGATTCATACAAATCATAGAGAATATGGATTTTATCAACAAAAGTGCAGCAAAATGGTTCTGTTTGAAGGTCTCGTGTACTATTCGGAAAATCTTTAAAATCTGAAAGCACGACTTTTACTAAAAAGCACCAAAACGGGTTAGTCCAACCAGTTTCAATTTTAGCCTCATTTGAGCTGTCTTCAGACATATCTGAGGGATCTTCATCGTTACTACCGTCATTACTATCATCAATTGTCATTTTTTCAGACTCTGATATATCATTTCTCATTTCTGATAATCCCATTCATGAGGTATTTGTGTATTTTTAAAGTAAAATTATTAAGTAATTGCTTACCGCAGATTTCATAGATTTTATTCATTTTTACAACTATTCAAGATGTGACAGTCACACCTGGGCGTGGGGGGTTTGGGGGATATGCACCCTCCAGAAACCAAAATACTCCCCCAGAAATCAAAATATCCCCCCCTCCCAGAATTCAATTTTTGAAAATTTTTTTCGTTTTTTTCGCAATTTTTTGATGCCAATGGATAGTGCTTGATGAGAAACGTCGAAATATGGTGTTTTTATCGCCCTACCACCATTTTGAAGGCCATTTTTTTACCTTCAAAAAATATTGCACCCCCCAGAATTTTCTTGCTGCCCACGTATGGTGATAGTCCTTAAATAAACTTTATTGCACATGTGATTCGCGTTTACATCACATTCTTGACGTAGAATTCACATTCTTCACAATATTGGTCACTACCGTCACTTCATTCAATTCTAAGCCTAGCATGCGTTTTCTTCATTTGCAAAACGTTAAGCCTGGTTCTGAAGTAAAAATTGTCGCTGGCAAAGTGCTCCGATTTTTAGTTGACAAATATCTCCAACAATCTCAACTTTTATCGGTAATATCGTCGATAATAATAAAACCTCATGTAGAAAGTTGCTTTTCTGCCAATTCTGCTAGCGCTTGGGATTGCTGGTCACTTGTTAGCTGATGCAATTACAAATAGGTGATTTTTATGAAACGCGCATAAGATATGCCGACAATTGAGCCTTTCAGGGGAATGTGGCGATGTGATGGTTTTTGTGCAGAATGTGAGAATTTTGTGTACCTCACATTTTGCAGAAATATCTCACATTCCAAATTGTGCACCTCACATTCTGCACAAAAAACCATTACATCGCCACATTCCTCTGAAAATTTCTGCTAGCGCCTATATTGGGATTGCTGGTCAGGATGCAATAACAAATAGGTGATTTTTATGAAACGCGCATAAGATGTGCCTGATTGAGATTTTCAGAGGAATGTGGCGATGTAATGGTTTTTGTGCAGAATGTGAGAATTTCGTGTACCTCACATTTTGCAGAAAAATCTCACATTCCTAATTGTGCTTCTCACATTCTGCACAAAAACCATCACATCGCCACACTCCTCTGAAAATCCTAATTAGGCATATCTTATGCGCTTCTCGTAAAAATTACCTATTAGTAATTACATC
The DNA here is from genome assembly GCA_036768485.1 of Mermis nigrescens. Lineage (NCBI taxonomy): Eukaryota > Metazoa > Nematoda > Enoplea > Mermithida > Mermithidae > Mermis > Mermis nigrescens. The sequence goes on along the minus strand of JAVLUZ010000145.1, from coordinate 13,460,655 downwards.
AGCTAACAACTGACCAGCAATCCCAATATAGGTGCTAGTTGAATTTACATAAAAACACCTTTCTGCACGAGGTTTTATTATTATCGACGATATTACCAACAAAAGTTGAGATTTTCAGAGGAATGTGGCGATGTAATGATGTTTGTGCAGAATGTGTGGTGCACAATTTGGAATGTGAGATTTTTTAGCAAAAGGTGAGGTGCACAAAATTCTCACATTCATTCTGCACGAGAAGCATCACATCGCCATATTCCTCTGAAAATCTCAATTGGGCATATCTTATGCGCATTTCATAAAAAATAACCTACATATTTGTAATTGCATCAGCTAAGAACTGACCAGCAATCCCTAATATAGGCGCTAGCAGAATTGACAGAAAACTACCTTTCTACATGAGGTTTTATTATTATCGACGATATTACCGACAAAAGTTGAGATTGTTTGAGATTAAAACTTGAAATCAACTTAAAATCGGAGCACTTTGTCAGCGATAATTTTTACTTCAGAACCAGGCTTAACGCTCTGCATATGAAGAAAACGCATGCTAGGCTTAGAATTGAATGAAGTGACGGTAGTGACCATAGGTGGGCAGCACCGAAATTCTGGGGGGAGGTGAAAAAATTTTCAAAGGTCAAAAAATGGTCTTAAAAGTGGTCGTATGGCGAAAAAAACACAATTTTTCGACGTTTTTAATCGAGCACTATCTAATGGCATCAAAAAATCGCTAAAAAAGCAAAAAAATTTCAAAATTTGAATTCTGGGTGGGGGGGGTATTTTGATTTCTGGGGAGGGTATTTCTACTTCTGGGGGTGCATACCCCCAACCCCCCCCGCCCATGTGTGGTAGTGATGAATTGTGAACAATGTGAGCTTATACGTCAAGAATGTGATGTAAACGCGAATCACATGTGCAATAAAGTTTATTTAAAGACTGCCACATCTTGAATAGTTGACAAAATGAATAAAATCTGTGAAATCTGCGGTAAGCAATTACTTAATAATTTTACTTTAAAAAGAAACAAATGCCTCATGCATGGGATATCAGAAATGAGGAATGATACATCAGAATCTGAACAAATGACAGTTGATTGTAGTAATGAAGGCAGTAACGATGAAGATTCCTCAGATGTGTCTGAAGACACTAAAAGATATCTTTATCTTTATCTTTTTAGCAAGATAAAGATAAAGATAAGGATATCTTTATCTTTATCTTGACGATTTTTATCTTTACCTTTATCTTTATCTTTTGGAAAAATCACAGGCTATCTTCATCTTTATCTTTATCTTTTTGATAGGAATTTATCTTGCAAAAAAGATAAAGTATGCACATAAGTTAGCATGTAATCCAAAATGCAGGTTTGACGTGAAATACATTTAGAAGCATTCAAGTTTTACCGATACAAGAAAAGAAAAGAAAACGATTGTTTAAACCCTATGGCGTGCGGGCCGAACTAATGCCTGTATATAAGTAAGCGGAAGTGATACCAATCTAGCGGGAGTACTACTACTAGCACCCACGTTAATCTAAGTCCAAGCCTGGGGAACATAGAGAAGTTTGAAAAAATCAATAACTGTTGCGACTATACTTTTTACAGGCGCACAGAGCAGGATTTTGATGCCTGTGAAAAGAAAGAAGTGACTTTCTGTCTTAATTTGTAGTATGTGGGTCAGTCAGATACCGCGGGCAAACCCCCAAACCTACCTTTATGTGTGCTTAATGCCTATCACCTCTTTCATCTCAGGTGTAAAAATTAGGGCATTCAGTTGGCTGTTTCACATCACCCACTCTCGTTTATTGCACTTCACAAACATCATTGTCCTGGGTCCAGGCGACCATATTTACATATGTACACTTTATCTTTATCTTTATCTTTATCTTTTTGGTTCCTTTATCTTGCAAATTATCTTTATCTTTATCTTTCTTAATTTTTTATCTTTATCCTTATCTTTATCTTTTTCTTCTGAATTCTAAAATTTCATCTTTATCTTTTATCGTGCAAAAAATCCTTATCTTTTACAACACAAGAAGACAGCTCAAATGGGTCTAAAATTGAAACTGGTTAGACTAACTAATCATAATAGTGTGAGTTGCTTTGTGCTCAGCTCTACAAATAGTACACACTTTGTTAAAGGTGTATGATCAGTTTGAGCTATTCTTCCTCATGTATTCAGTTTTACAGTAGGTATATAAGTTGATGTTGATCTCCTTTGCAAGACACATGCAGAACCTACCATTGAGTTATTTGAGCCAAAAACAGTGTATTTTGATGTAAAAATAGCGAAAAACAGTAAAACTACTAGATTTTCTTGACCATGACCCATAATCAACAATCTCTACAGCACATGTTTGATTCAATCCAAAACCAAGATTTTAGCTCAATTGGTCCATTATTTGCAATGCACGGCATTTTCACAATACAATGAATAATTTTGAGGTTTTTGAACTTTCCTAAACGAACTAGAAGGATTCAGAACATGAGACATAGCTCGCTGAGAACATTAAATTTTCTAGTTATTTACTGAATGAATTTTTGAAATATGTCAGAAACTCACAGAATAATAGCTGAAAAGATCAAAAGCTACAGTATGACAGCCTTTCTGGTGGCCATATTGAAAAACTGGAATTCTTTAGTAAATCAGACAAAGAGGCTATCATTCGAACGAGCTTTTTTGGGGGTTTCTAAAATGTGCTTAAACATCAAAAAGTATGAAAAAATAGCGCGAGTAAAATGCACACCTTATGGGAGGCAGCCATATTGGAAAAATTCAATTGAAATTGCAGGACGAACTATGCAGAAACACGAAAAACAAAAAAGAGTGAAATTTAGAGCACTAAAATATCTAACTATTTTGCTATTTTCCAAAATATGAAACTTACTGAAGTGACTAAGCAAAGTTTGAGCACTTTTTCGAGTCTAGCATACTGTAGACGTAGGCTAGCTATACTTTTTGGCAAAATAGTTTCATTCCAAGATTGTATATCTAAAACACTTTATTTCATCAAAATCCGTTCAGTGGTTCTTGAATTCATCTCAAAAAACCTCACTTCACTGAAATGAGTTATTCAATGGTGAGCAGGTTCATCAACTTTGACTGACTGTCACACCGTAGGCATGTTATAACATAAAAGATGGACTATTTTTGAGCAAGCTGAATGAATTGTGATCATTTATTGTATTTATTTTATTAACAAATACCAGCTGATCGAAAGTTATACGCTTAAATGTACTAAAATTCTCAAATTGTTTGAAAAAGTCGTCCTATCTTTTCTATATAATGGTATCATTTTCTGCGGCTCAAGCAAGGACCGGGAAGTCAAAGGACCGGGAATTCGAAGGACCGGGAAGTGACGAAGGACCGGGAATTCGAAGGACCGGGAAGTCAAACACAATCCTTTTGTGCTTAGACCCAATTTACTTCGTAGCTTAGCTAGGCTTACTTTACACTCACATCCAATCCTTGGGCTTAGTTTTGTCTTACTTTGGCACATTTTAGAAATATTTAAGACTGAGTGGCAGGGGTAGCAAGAGCGGACCCCTGGCACACAATCTTTCTGCTTAGTTTTGCCATACTTTGGCATATTTAAGGCAATTTTTAGACTGAGTGTCAGTGGTAGCAAGAGCGGCCCACTGCTACATTTTAGGGGACTTCCCCCTCCCCCGCTGAGGACCCGCAGGCAAAAGGGGTGGCCCAGGTTGGCTTTGTTTACACCTAGTTCAGCTAGGTTTACTTTACACTTAGTTTACATTCACAATTAGTTTACACTTAGTCTTAGTTTAATCCTAGTTTAATCTTGTTGGCACCCTGCCAATTTTGACCCCCTTCCACTCCTCAACATTGTCCTCATATGTTATGGCGTTAGTCTATGCTTAACCATTGCCTATCTTAAACCATTGTCTATCCTTAACCATTGCTCTCTGACCCTTATCCCAGAGAGCAAGGCTCCACCCCCTCGCCTATCCTTAACCATTGTATATGTTATAGCATTAGCCTATGTTATAACGTTGTCTATTCTTAAAATTGCCTATCCTTAACCATTGCCTATGTTATAGCGTTAGATCCAGGGAGACACGTATAACTACTCTGGTTGGACTAACCTGTTTTGGCGCTTTTTAGTAAAAGTCGGCTTTCAGATTTTGACTATTTTCCGATTCGTATACGAGACCTTCAAACGGAACTATTTTACAGCAGTTTTGTTAATAAAATCCATATTCTCTATGATTTGTATGAATCCTCCTAGATGCTCTAAATGAAAGCGAATTCAGGGAAGAACTAGAACGCGCTAATGAATTTTACCGGTATAAATTAAAGTTTGGCAAAAAGGAAGCTGCAGAGACAGCTTGGGCCAGTCGAAAACACAGGTTTAAAAAATTGATTAGCAAAAATGCCGATCTATTTTAGGATGAGCAGATGAATCGAGAAGACATTAATGAAGTTGTCGAAGAGTCTAACAGTGCTCTGCTATCCATATCGAATAAAATGCTCAGAATATTACCAGTAACCTACTCTAAAGAATATTTACTGTCCAATTAATCAATTAATCAATTAATCAATGCGTTTTTGTTTTGTATGGATTATTTAAATACTTTCTCTGATTGGTGCGTAAAAATAGGTAATGGATATGTAAATAAGTGGGGTGGACACTTACACGCTCAATGAAGTGTCAGCTATTTTTGCTTTCTTCTTTTTGCGCTCATCGACGCACGCGCCTTATGCATTCCAGGAGGGTAAACAGTAAGTTCGGCGCTTCCCGCCTACTGCTCGGATGAATGGGGCAACGTAGGCCCCTTATAATCTGAAGATCCGCGAAAAAATCGACAACCTCATTGACATGAAATTGACTTGTAGTGTAAGGTTCACACAACTCGATGATGTAAAGAGAATTGCAGCCAGTTTCATAATAATGATAGCACGGAAAAATCCTTATGTTTCGGAGAACATTTAAAAAAAGAACTTCAGGCAATGCTCAGTAGATAAAGCAAATTTTCGGTGTAGACTCTGCACAACCACTAAGTGTAAAGAATGTCTAGAGTCTAATTCGTAATTCTGGTGTTCTGAGTAACATGTTACAAAAAATAGACCCTTTACAACTCTATGAGAGCAAATGTTTGACATTTTAGCGTGAAGCATTATTACTCATAACGGAAGAAGATCGTGGACAAAACCAGCGCATAAATATGTTATTCACCACAAGTTTAGAACTTCACACCTTCAGGACTAAGCATTATTGAGTTGTTGAAGCGTATCCTACTGCTATGCGTAACCCTAACGACCTGCCTTATTTTGAAGATTAGGCCGGACATAAAAATTCATATCTGGAGAACATAGCAGGCAGATTAATTGCAAAAAAGTTTTTTCACTCCAGAAATGGTAGTTTACACTAGCGACCTATGGCGGTTTGTAACCGCTCTCACGTACCTCAATTCTAGAATAGTTCGCACAACCCGACTCATAACTAGAGAAGCTAGCTGATCCGCAAAAAACGTCTTTCTTTTACGCCAGATATTAAGCTTTACACCTTCAGACCTATCTCTGTACTGAGTTTAATCAAACGCGTCCAAGTGCAATGCATGGTCCTTGCAACGTACTCCATTTTTAGTTTACTTCGTGGGGCCTGATTTATAACCAGCGAAATTGGCAATGTCAAAAAAGGTAAAATAATGTGTTTATTTGTCACTTCCAACTCCGTATTGACTTTAAAGAAACGCGGTCAAATTCAAAATGTAGCCCTTTAAACGAATTTCTTTTCCAACAGAAAGGATTTTGGCGGACTCTTTACTGAAGATATTGAGAGACATAAAAAAGACTAAAATGTGTTTTTGCGCAATGGGACGTTTTGGCGAAGCCATTTCTCGACGCCCTTTTGGCGACACCATATTGGCGCCACCATTTTAGTGATGGCCGTTTTGGCAATGGCATTTTGGCGTCGGCCCTTCTGCCGACGGCCATTTGGATGACGGAAACTTTATTTTAATCTGTTCATTCCAAATATTCATTCTAAATGGATCGACACTTGATGACAATAGGTCAGGCTTACTGTCGCTATATTATAGCGCGTTTAAGCTTGTATCTCATGAACAATGGCCCGATTATGTTGAAATTTAGGGAACATGATTGTATATGGGCTTTTATTCAGATGGGGCGAAAATAAATACAATTGTGTTATTGTATTTATTTTTTATTAAGCAATAATGAATCAAAAGTTATAAATGTGCGAAATTTATTAGTTAGTTTGGAAACGTTGTGTGCTGCGCAAAATTGCCAAAAATTCTGAAAGTTTTTCAGAAAATTCTGCGCCAGAAATATTTCAAATTAACTTGGGGAATGTAATTCGGCAAAAAAGCGCTGTTTTACAAGGAGATTCCAGATTTTTAAAACTATTTTTGGCAATCTGTAAAAAAGTCTAGAAACCGTCCCTTACAAAAGTTTCGAATCCACCAATACCTATGGCAGGATTTGTAGTCGTTAATAACCTTGTCGATATGTTGCATCTGCTTCTTCAACGTGCTGGATGTAACTCGAGGCGTGAAAAAGGCGACCACGCATTCCTTAATAACTGGGAAATGCGATAAAAAAGCCGATTTCGTGATAAGATTGATCATTGTCTTTGAATATGTGCTGAAAACACATTTCAAAAAATAATCGATCAGTTTAAGCTTCTAAGCTGTTTTATCATACAATCACATGATTGTGCAGGCATCATGCTTTAAATTCTTCAAATTTTGCGAAATCGACAAAATTGCATGCATGAAATTGTGCAACGAAACGTAGCTTCTGCGCGCACAGCCCTTTCTATTGGTACTGCGACTGTTTTAAATTTTGATTTCCAGTTATCATGAAGTTCGGTCGTTCTTATTTTGTTTCCAAACACACGAAGAAGTAAGTTGTGTACGCTGATAACGAGGTTTTATATTTTTCAAAATAATTCTCAAAAACGCTTAGAAGCGATGTAACAATAACCGAGTTTTTTTATTTTTTGACTTTTTTTGACTGCAACAGTTGATGATCCGAAGTTGTTTTTCTAGCAAAATAAGTTTCCGCTCATTTTTTAGATTTTTATCCATGCTGGGAGAGTCTACAGTCTATACCCCTCCTGGCATATATGTGCCCGATTTCTATTGGTTTACTTCCCAATAGAACCATAGAAGAGGCTTTTAATCATTTTTAGGTTAAATCCATGACTTTCAAAGAATGAATACAAGGCATGGATAGGCCGCTACTGCGCGGAAAAACTGCATTAGACTTCTAAGGTACATTTGCAGCCAATTTATGTGGATTAAATTTAGTGAAAGCCGTTTTAACTTGTAAATTGAAGACATTATATGCGCCTAATATCGGTTTACAACTGCTTAAAATGAATAGTAAATTTAATGTGAATATTGCTTGCACTTTGACACTTAGAATGGCTGCAACCATAGGTGGGCGGCACCAAAATTCTGGGGGTTGAAATATTTTCAAAGGTCAAAAAATTGTCTTGAAAATGGTTGCGAAAAACACCTTTTTTCAATGTTTCTCATCGAGCACTATCCATTGGTATCGCAAAATTGCGAAAAAAAACAAAAAAAATTAAAAAATCAAATTCTGGGAGTATTCGGCCTTCTGGGCCAGGGGTAGATGTGCATTCCCCCTACCTTCCTATCCCTCCACGCCCATGTGTAGCTGAATCTACTTTGTGACATGCTTAGTTAGTAATAATGAAATACGAACAACTTAGTTATACATTTGTTTATAGCATTTCACTTTCAGCCACAATATTAAGTAACTCAGAGTCGAATAAGACCAGCGAAAAGTCGCATTACGTAAAATACTTTTATGCTATTACGTCAATCAATTAAATTTATTTTAAGGTGATACATGTTTTTTCAAAGGCCGCGAAATATACTTCAATTTTTGCGCTGCTTAGAAAAAGTCGGAATTTTAGCATATTTTGCGATTTTTGTAGGCTTGGATGCCAAAGCTGAGTATATTTTTCTTTCTGACTCCTGTAGGCATAGGCAGCTTTTTCCCAGTTCCCTCCTTTTAAATTCTTAATAAAGTGACTTTTAATTAGCAAGATTTGTGTAAATCAATTAGTAAACACGGTAACGTGCCACAATAATGACAGCAGTCCGAGAACGCGTAGATGAAGATTGTTCTGAAAATCAGCATTATTTTTTGAATAATAAAACCTTACCTTATTATAACAAATCAAATCTTTTCAACGTAAACTTTACGCAACTAATGCGTGTAAAGAAAACTTATATTCATATCCGCAATCCGGACGTTACATGCAACATTTGGAAAAAAATTTATGCTTTTGCAACGCTCTTAAACTAAGGTAAATTTTAAGCGTAAAGTTTACACAACTACTGTGTGTAGAGAAAATATGCAGTCAAATTCGAAATCTTGACCTTACGGGACATATTTTGAAAAAATTAACGTTTTGCAACGCTCTTGGAGTAAAATAAATTTGTAGTATTAATTTTATACATCAACAATAAATTAATAGTGTATGCTTTATACAACTACTGGGTGTAGAGAATACTAAGAGTCATATACGTAATTCCGATGTTATTTATACCATTTTAAAAAATTTAAGCTTTAACAACTTTCTGAAACTGAAATTTATTTTCAGTGTAAACTTTACACAACTGTAAATTATAAAGTAATCATAATAGTCAGATTCATAATCCTGACGTAACGGAGAACATTGTGAAAAAATTACCCTTTTACAACGCGCTGGACGTGAAATAAATTTTTAGTGTAAACTTTGCACCTGTACAATTCGTAATCCTAACTTAACGGAAAACATTTCAAAGGAAATTCACGTTTTGCAATACTCTGAAAGTAAACTGAATTTTTAGGGTAAACTTTACACCTCTACGATGACTCAATATATATCATAATTGAACGCGCTTATGTGCATGCATGATCCTCTATGTTCAGTACATTTTTTATAATTTGCATTGTTTTTCAACTCATACCAGGATAAGGTGGCAGACACAAAGCTGCCAAAAACGTCTTTCTACCCCCTCCCCAAAGATGGAACTTTACACCTATAAAATAAATCAGTATTGAATGTCAACAAAAGCGACCAAGTGCGATATGTAATCATTGACATTGATGGACAAAAAACGGTCAAAAACTTGTTTTTTTACCTCAGCGTTTAAACTTCAGATCATTAGAATTAACTCTGTATTGAATTTACAGAAACGCATCCAATTAAAATCTGTGAAGCTTAAGACGTAAGTTATTTTTATAATATTTTGCATCTGCTAATTTATAACCGGAGTGGTTGACAAATCAAAAGAAGGTAAAAACGTGTTTTTTCGTCCATCACCTGAGTGTAAATTTTAAACAATTAAAACTGACTCCATATCGAGTTTACACAATCGCAAATAAGTTCTTCCAGTAGCCCTTTCAAGCGTAGTACTTTCCCATTAATAGGTTTTTGGAATATTCGAAAAATTTTGCAGACATAAACAAGTCGAAAACTCGACCAAAATCTGTCTTTACACTCGCAGATTCTTACACTCTTTACACTCTCCTTCAAGAACTAATATGATCTTCAAAAAGAGAAACAAATTTTTCCCTAGAGAATTATATTCTCTTCTATTCTGAAGTATTAAATTATATGAGGTTTCCATAAGGAGTTGTGTACACGCTGCAAAAATACCACCAAAATTCGCTTATGTTGTAACGTTACACCAAAACTTTACACGCTCATTCAAAGCTGGGCATAGGAGTGTAAAAAGAGATAAAAAAATTTGTTCAGCAAACTTTAATTATTTTTCTTAAAAAAATCACACCTTCCGATGTGTCCCGTTATAACTGTAGGGGGTGTATATATATATATATATATATATATATATATATATATATATATATATATATATATATATATATATATATATATATATATATATATATATATATATATATATATATATATATATATATATATATATATATATATATATATATATATATATATATATATATATATATATATATATATATATATATATATATATATATATATATATATATATATATATATATATATATATATATATATATATATATATATATATATATATATATATATATATATATATATATATATTAGAGCTGTGCCGGGGCCAGGCTCACGCCCCGGCCCCGGGCCAATAGGCTGGCCCCGGCACCGAGGCCAGTGTTATAATTGATTATAATGTAGAAAATTGATAATGTTTTGAGCAGATTTACCTTCAAGCTCAATTTCAAGCAACACCACACATCCTGCTAATTCAAATCTTTATTTTATTATGTCAGGTTGGTGCAAATTTCTAGTTAATAATCAAAATTGACATATTTTGAATTGCAATTCATATAGCCGAGCTTTCCAGCTTGCTTGGTAGCAGACAGCTACGTCTATCAGAACAAATAGGATAATAAGCCTAAAAAAGTGCGAAGTAAAGCTAATTGAAAAACGCGTCCAAGTCAGAGGAGTTAAATCCATACATGGGCCGCTCAAAAATTATAGGGTTCCAAAACTTTTCGAAGTCAAAAAGCGCCTGATAATATATGGTAGGGCGAAAAACACCGTTTTCTTGCGTTTCTCAATGAGAGCTATCCATTAGCATCAAAAAATCTCAGAAACACAAAAAATTCTGAAAATCAATTTCTGGGGCGTCTAGCGGATTTTTTTTTGGGGGGAGAGTGTGAATTCTGGGGGTCTAGACCATAGGTGGGCAGCACCGAAATTTTGGGAGTGTGAAAAAATTTCTGGGCGTGGTGGTGAAAAACACCATTTCCGACGTTTCTCGTCGAGCACTATCCCTTGGCATCAAAAAATCGCTAAAAGAGCAAAAAAATTTCAAAAATTGAATTCTGGGAGGGGGGTATTCCAACTTCTGGAGGGATGCATACCCCTAACCCCCACGCCCACGTCCCAAGCCTCCCAATGCCCATGTTCTGTTATATCTTGTAATCCCAACAAATGGTAACGCTGGACGCGCATATCTACTAGCAAGAATATATATGTACATAGGTATAAGGGGTAGGGTAGGGTCGTACTATGAACACGGTAAAGCACGCTTTACTTGGCCCCGGCCCCGGCCCCGGCAAAAAAGGCGGCCCCGGCACAGCTCTAATATATATATATATATATATATATATATATATATATATATATATATATATATATATATATATATATATATATATATATATATATATATATATATATATATATATATATATATATATATATATATATATATATATATATATATATATATATATATATATATATATATATATATATATATATATATATATATATATATATATATATATATATATATATATATATATATATATATATATATATATATATATATATATATATATATATATATATATATATATATTTATATATATATATATATATATATATATATATATATATATATATATATATATATATATATATATATATATATTTTAAATTGCTGGCAAGTAGCAACGCTGACTAGCTTCGTATCCTGATTGATAGGAAACTAAGTGGTATTGTATTTAAAGTTGTCTCATTTGTTATGCGCATTATAGAAAGCGAAGCAGGGGCCGATTGATTAGTGCACACAATCGTTATGGGCATGCTAGTGTACCCACATTTAGTCTGTTTCAAGTCAACTTACGCGTTTCCTACTGTTTTAAATAAAGCAATTTCTTCAATTGTCTTGGATGCATTGGTGTTTGCTATTTCATTCAATTGGCTTAGAAAGACTGTTAGTTTACTCAATATCATTCCCATAGCTACAGCATAGCTAACGTGCTGCTCTTTCAATCATTTTTATGGTGGCCGCAGAATATACTCAGATTTTTGCGTTGGTTAGAGAGAGTGTGTGTAAGGAACACTAACGCTCAGATTTGGAAGTAAAATAATTTTGTGTATAAACTACATATTAACAACAAATGAATAGTGCAGACTTTACACAACTACTAGGTGTAGAGAAAACTAACAGTCAGATTCACAATTCTGATTTTACGCAGAACATTTTGGAAAAAATTAAGCTTCCGCAAGGCTCTAGAAGTAAAGTTAATATGCAGTGTAAACTTTACACAACCACAAAGTGTAAAGAAAATTTCAGTCGGATTCGTAATTCTGATATTACTCTGATATTACGATTAATATTTACAAAAATTAAGTCTCCACAATGGCCCGAGGACAAATAAATATCTGATGTAAACCACTTTACACCACTGTTGGGTGCAAACAAACTGGCGTATCACATTTGGTTTCTGGTTCATTTTTAGACTTGAGATTATGTCCAAACTCATAACCCAGAACTTGGCAGAAAAAAACAAGACAGAAACACGTTTAACTCCCCCATTTTTGACTTTACACCTCCCGAAAAAGCTAAATATTGATGTAAACAAACGCAATTCACTGTGACGCGTATCCCTTAGAAAGTACTTTATTTTTATCCTATTCGACCTCGCCCGACTTCTGAACAGAGAAAGTGGCGAACAAAAAACAATGGACAAACACATATTTGCCCCATTGAGTGTAAATAAATTCGATTCGGGCCAGTTTGTAGCTCTTTGATTGTAGTACATTTGTATGTGCCAAACTTGTGTTCTGCAAAATATTTGATTTGATTTACCAATCGAAATACGAAGAAAAACCTGTTTTTTCGGCCATTTTACACCACAGATTTCGAACTTTACACCCCCATAAACAAGTCAATATTACGTTTTTTTGAACGCTTGCTTCGGCGTGTAGCCCTTAGAAGTTACTTTATTTCTGGTTTATTCAATTCATCCCAACTCATAACCAAAAAAATTGGCAGAGGAATCTTGGACAAAATCTGTTTTTTTACTCATCCCTAGAGTTTAAAGTTTAAAACCCTGGTACTAACTGCGTATTAATTGTAGAAAATTTTGCTGGTTAGCACAAGATAGCCCTTAATGCGTAGTACATTTGTGTCAGGTGCCCGGGTGATCACTGAATACATGTCAAAAAAGATGGTTCTTTGACGTTTTAAAAGAAGCTCATCTTTTTAGAGCACAAAACAAAAATTGGAAAAATCTAAAAAATTTGAGTCAATCGAACAAAATATAGTCCAAAAATGAGTAAGTGGTGGGAAGCGCTAAAATTTTACACTTTGGAGAGGCTGAAATATAGCTAAGCGACTAAAAAAGCACACTTGCTGCGATTTTTCCAGAAAATCGGCAATTCTGGATTTCACTTTATTTTACAGTGGTCAGTAATCATTCTGCAAAGGATTAAACCTAGTGTAACGGATAATCACTTATGTTAATCAGCAACAAAGTATGTTGTGAGAAATTTTGCCGAAAGGTGCTGCAAGAGCCTAGTGCACATATAAAGAGCAAAAACGAGATATGACTTACACAAGAGACATAAAAGCGATATCATGAAAGGTGGTGAAAAGCTGTTAGAAACGCAATCAACGGTCAAGTCCCAGTTTTGTAGAACGAATTTTGTTTACTGTTTGTTTTTGTTATCAGTGATTTCTGCTGACATGTCATGTTTTATAGCTATCATAATTTTAGTGTTTATAATACGTATCGCTCAAATCTGAAAAACAACGCTTCAAGATGCGAGTATTTTAAAGATTACTCAATAGTCTCATACTGTGCAGCAAGCAGGGCCTTGTGCAGAAAGCTAGGAGTTTAAGAATAGGAGTCTAAGTAAACTTAGTGATAGCCTAAGAGTTTTCTAAAACGGGTTACACTTATCCCCTAAATTAACTGTAACTTTTAAGAATACATTATGGAGAAATCAACGTTTTTACCTTTAAGGCCTGAGCTAGGAGTCTTTGAGGAGTTTTAGGCGGTAGAAATAGTCTAAGAGTACACGTTACTTAATAAATCAGTTGTTGACAATTATAAAATAATAATCTTCGAAATAATATTATCTTTGTAATTATGATAATTCTTATAATTATAATAATTTTTTTATTAAATAATATATAAAGGGTGTTTCGAAAAGAACGAAACCCATATCCGACCTCATAACTTTCCAACAGCTCACTGAATTTCAATGCAAATTACTTCAAACAATAGACAAAAACCTTCGTAAGAAACTTGCAGTTTCGTAGCGCAATTGTGTCAAATTCGTTTTTTTCATTAAAATCACGTGTTTGCAACGTTGTAGCTATAAATCGAGAAAAACATTTTAGAATACGGTCGGCTCTATTCAAAAGCCTGTTTATCTGGCTGTTAGCCTGCAAATTTTCGTACTATTTCACTCATTAGTTCGAGAGTTATTGAGCTTTCGCCAAAGGTCATTCCTTAGGTCATTCGCAAGCGCAAGCAACTCATAACCTGTTCATTTAACAACAAGTAAAATGAAAACAAAAAAGAAAGATCATAAAATGAATCTGTGACTGGATGTGCTGCGTTTCACAATAGGATCTCGATGTGGCCGTCATCTTGATCATCGACTAAACGCAATCTGTTCTTTAATTGATAGCATCGTTGATTTTTTTCTGGTCAAGCAATTGTCAGGCGTTTCGAACTCGCTCTTTAAGATGCTCAACATTGCGAATAGGGATATGCACACTAATTCTTGAAGGCTTTTCCAAACGTAATAGTCTAGCGGATTCAAATCTGGCGAATTAGGGGGCCACTCTGAGGGCTTCCAGTAGTCATTCAAGTTTTCTTTCATCCAGTTGACGGTAAGCTTGGCAGCGTGCGACGTGGCACCATACGTGGGCAGCACCAAAATTCTGGGAGGGGGATGCAAGATTTTTCAGATGTCAAAAAATGGCCTTAAAATGGTGGCATGGTGAAAAAAACACAATTTTTCAACGTTTCTCATCGGCATCAAAAAATTGCGAAAAAAAACAAGAAAAAGTTTTAAAAATTGAATTCTGGGCAGGGGTTATTTTGGTTTCTGGGGGAGGGGGTATTTTGGTTTCTTGGGGGTGCATACCATCCACAACCCCCCCACGCCCAGGTGTGCGTGGCACCATCCTGCTGGAAAACATAGTCAGCCATGGGGTACAGCCGGTCGAAGCATGGCTATGCCTTTTTCAGAAGTTCAACGTTTCACTCTTTGTTTACCTTCGTGCCCGGATCAGACAAAAATGAAATGCGGATATCTAGCAGAAGTCAATGTTTCCTTCTGAACTCTTCGACAAACAAGCGAGAAATCTTTTGAGAGGGCACCCTTTTTCAAGGGGCTGCAGAATATTCTTCGATTTTTGTGATGCTAGGGAAAGTCTAATTTTTTGTAGATTCTGTAGATTCTTATGATTTTTTGCTTGCATTGGTGACTTTTTCTGATCCCCTCCATTTATATCTTTAATAATCCGCTGTTTCAAGTAAGTGTATTTGTCCTTTTTGTTCCATAGAAGCATTTTTCTTTGTAGGTAACCTACCTATTTTTAATAGAAATGATTTGAGTGAATCAAGCAATAACTCTTGGTAACTTGCCAAATGAAATATTACACTTTTAAGAACACAGCAAACGAGATTGTTCGTTCTCATCAACATCCATGGGTGGGCAGCATACCTGGACCTGGAGGGGGTTTGGGGGTATGCACCCTTTAGAAACCAAAATACTCCCAGAAACCAAAATAACACCCTAGATTCAATTTTTGAAATTTTTTTGCTTTTTTCGCAGTTTTTTTATGCCAATGGATAGTTAGTGATCGATGAAAAACGTTTAAAAATAGTGTTTTTTCGCCATACAATCATTTTTAAGGTCATTCTTTGACCTTTGAAAAATCTTGAACCCCCTAGAACTTTGGTGCCGCCCACCTATGCCATGTGTGCCCTCACCACT
The DNA here is from genome assembly GCA_036768485.1 of Mermis nigrescens. NCBI lineage: Eukaryota > Metazoa > Nematoda > Enoplea > Mermithida > Mermithidae > Mermis > Mermis nigrescens. The sequence continues at coordinate 13,444,878 of JAVLUZ010000145.1, read as the reverse complement.
CGATGCATGTGCTAAGTCGTTTCGATAAATAATTTGTTTTCAGGAAGATGACGTAGGGGCGATCGCTTTTTACGTTTCAGATTCTTGTTCTTTATTTATATGCGGGCTGCATACGTGGGCATGGGGAGTTTTGAGGTATGTAACCCCAGAAGGCCAAATACACCCCTCCTCAGAATTCAATTTTTGAAAACTGTTGTTTTTTTCGCAATTTTTTTGATGCCAATTAATAGTGCTCGATTAGAAACGTTGAAAAATGTTTTTTTCCAGAATTTCGGTGCTGCACACCTATGGCGGGCAGCCAAATTTAGGAGATTGATTTATTGTATTTAAAAAGGACTTATGTGCATTGTGTACGTAAATAATTGCTGAAAAGGCAGTGACAATTTTCGACAACGCAGTGCTGTCTTTCTGTCGCGGGAAGCGAAATTCTAAATTTTCCAAATAGTGTCCAAAGTTGTTCGAAAAATCTGTCAATTTGGCTTAAAGTATCGATTTTTTGTCGTCTTTTGATAGATAATCTTTGTGATAGGTACATAAAAAAGGAAATTTTCAAAGTTTCCTACGGTAAATGCGCAATGCTAGTGTGAAAATAGGCGCAAAGCGCCAAAAAATAATCGAGATTTCATAATAAGATAAAAATCCTTGTTCTGTAAATAAACTTCTCTTCTGAACGTAGAAAATAAACTTTCTGTAGAGTCAAGAAAGTCGGTAAATGTCATTAATAAGTACTATCCGGCGCTAAGCGCCGGAAACATTTGAAAACTTGTAATGAAAAATTGCTAAAATCATTCTAAAAAAACATGTATTTTTTTATCGCCCCAACTATCTTTTTACGATTTGGGACGCCCACCCCCCATACCCTCTAAATCCATGCCTGTGCCAAAATAGCTGGTTTGACCTAAGTTTTTCGTGTCAGTTTACTGATTTATTACTCGTTTTTATCATTGCATTTGTCTTTAGTAAGCCTTATAGTCTGTGTCGTATTATGTATTCAATGTTTTACGCGTATCATGGTCCTCTTGAAATCAATAAATGTATCTCGCCTGCACCATATGATCAAAGCTATTTTAGTGTATTTTTAGTCATCAACAATGGAAAAATTTTCATGCTCGATCAAAACTAAGTTTTGTTATGTAGGTATACTCGAAGCGACCGACAGAACAAAAATTTACAAAATCGATCAAAGCTAAAAATAAATTAAAAACCCGAAACTATGGGCGATTTCGTTAAAGATCGAATAAAGCGTTTGATGCAATTCAAGGAAAATCCCGGACATTGCGCTCTATGCCAGAAGTTCCCGACGAGTTGATAGACACGAAAAACAACAAAGCAGATTTATGAATGATTGAAATTCATCCGTTTCCGTATATTTTTAGGGTACTCTTTGTTTTTGGTCCATAAAACAGTTTTGGATCGATATCGCAATTTAGAAGCTGCTCACTAAATTCAGAATTGAATTCTCTACTAGCATATCACAGTTTGTTCCAACTACACTCGTATGGCTGTAGGTTTGTGCAAATAATAATAAGTCTTTGGAATCAATTTTCATTTTCGATCAAAGCTAAATTTTCGTTTGGCAGCAAAACTAAGTTTTAGTGGTAGCCAGTTAACACACTAATTCTTTGCTTCGAAACAGTAAATTATTTTTTACAGTGTTCTAAGCTCTTCAACAAATCGATGAGTAACAATTTTCAGAGGCTAAATGTAATTCGATTTTGTCTGATTTAGAGAAAGTCTGACTTAGCAGATTCTTATCATTTAATGTGTGCATAGGTGACTTTATCCTTGTCCCATCCTTTAATGTTTTTAATGATCCACTAATTCCAATTGTATTCATCCTTTTTACTCCATCGGAGCATTTTTCCTTGCTAGTACCCTAATTTTAACTAGCGAGCTCTGAGTGAATCGAAAACACATACGCTAACATGCCACTACAATGACAGCAGTCCATGAATGCAGAAAACAAATTTGTTCTAAACATAAGCATTATCCTTTTTAAACAAAACAACCTTACTCTACGTAGACAGAACATATCTTTTCAGCGAAAACCTTACACAACTACTCAGTTCGAAGAAAGCTTACACTCAGATTCGTATTTTGAAAAAATTAAACTTCTGCAACGCCCTGAAATTGGAGGTAATTTTCAGTTTAAACTTTACACAACTACTGGGTGTGAACAAAACATACAGTCGAATTCGTAATCCTGGCCTTACGGAACATGTTTTTAAAAAAATTTACGTTTCGCATCGCACTGGAAATAAAATAAATTTGTAGTCTAAACATTGCACATCAACAATAAATGAATTGTGTTAACTTTAAACAAATTTCGGGTGTAAAGAATGCTACCAGTCAGTTTCGTAGTTTCTAGAACATTAAAAGAAAGCTTTCGCAAAGCCACAGAAATAAAGTTAATTCTTAGTGTAAACTTAACGCAACCACTGAATGTAAAGATGAGTCTAGTCGGAATCGTAATTCTGATATTTCTCTGATATTACAATTAATATCTATGAAAAAAATTAACTCGTCACAATTCTCTGATGACAAATAAATATTAGATGTGAACCACTTCACACCACTCTTGAGTGCAAACAAACGCGCTCTATTGACATATGACGGTTGAGTCCTGATACATTTCTAGACTTGTGATCACGTCCAGACTCAAAACCTGAGAAGTTGGCGGAGAAAAAACAAGACAGAAACACGTTTGACACCCCCAATTTTTCACTTTACACCTGCCAAAAGAGTTCAATTTTGGATATAAATAAACACAATTTGCCAGTGGCGTATCTAGGATTTTCTTAAGGGGAGCGGTACCCCAACTTTTTCTATAACAGTCATAAATAGGTCGAAATTTTGCCCTTTACGCGCGAAATAGCATTTTTCGGCGTTTGCCGTCGTCCACTTTAATTTAAAATCACTTTTGACGAACAGTTTTCTGGAAAACATTTTGGAATTGTTTAAAAACTTTGTACTAAAAAATTGTCGAATTTCTGTGACATTAGTGAAAGTGTGGCGCGAAGCTCTTGAAAAATTAGAAAAATTCAGGCGAAAGGACGTTTTGAAGCTTGATTTACTGCTCGATTTGCTGTATTTGCAGCATTTAAGGCGGAACGACGGATATTTATAAAAGGTATGCTTGAAAATAGAATAAATCTATGCTGGAACAGCTGTTTCTGCACTTGAAACTGTTTTGAGAAACAATCCGTAAGCATTCGGCGCGAAGGGCTGGAAAAATTTGAGAAATCATGATCACTGTCAGCCAAAAATCAGTGCAAATTACATTTCAAGTTTTTGGCTTCTATCCGACTCATAGTACGTTTCTATTGGAAAGAATGTTTAGGGTCTGCATATCGGAGTTATTGGCAGACATTACGAAGACGAAAACGCGACCAAAATCTTCCTTTACACGCTCAGATTTTTACGCTTTTTACATTCCCACCAAAAGAACTAATGCAATCGAAAAATTAAAAAATGTATATTTAGAGCATCCTATCTTCAACAACCATATAATATTAAACTTTAAGAGGCTAAGTATCTATCTATTAAAAAACCGGACCTCCTAGAAATATCCCAGTGTTGCTGTAGGGGGTACTCATATCTTAGGGTTACACGAGTATATTAAAGGTACGCGCTTAAGTGCTACCTATTACTATTGACCTGTCGCTCTTTGTTGACAAACTAGCTTATCTGCATCGCACGCTTGCCAAAATGTTAACATGAATTGTAAACACGCTATTTACTTTGTAGCAATGTAACATCTTTAAGCTTATTTGCTGCAGATACGGCCTGCAAAAATCAATAATAAAGCAGTTATCAATCTTTCGCTGATAGATAGAAACGGCTTTTGTTTTCTCTCGAAGCCGAAGACGCACTTTGCATTCGCTTGAGCGTAAGTATTCTTTTTAGTAATCTCTCTGTTTTCTTTATTCAAAATATAAAAATGGAGAAGGTAGGAGGCGATGTGGAGCAACGGGCGACAAACTTCGAACTATTTTTATCCTAGTGTTTAGTTTCAAGCTCCTAGTTTTGCATTTCCTCAACTCGATTTTGGCTAATTTCCTCTGTTGTTTTGGACATGTACAAACGAAGTTTTCCATTTGCTTTTCGAGACCAAGAATGATGAAACGAAGCGACGATGTCCTTTGCTATTACTTCTTGCATCATCATGTTCATGGTGTTATTGGATAATAAGGTATGTTATGATGTCATCCACAAGCGCTTGTATACAAAACTTTGTTCTTTAAACTTATTGGATAACAGGCTTTGTTATCAATATAAATAGTGGGTTTACCATAACTTTTTATGTGTTACTTATGGGCACTGCATAAACGTTCTGGCAGTCAAGCATTCTGGCTAAGTCAGCATGACGATCAGCTGGATTACAGCGCATAATGGCTGAAATTGTGTTTATTGTGTTTGTGTTTATTGTGTTTATTTTTATTATTTTTGCCATGCCTTACAAGCTAGTAATTAATTTGCACGGCAATATAAAAAAGGTTTCGTAGTTACCTACCGATTGTCCTCTAATTAAATATGAAATCTGCGATTTAGTCATACTATTTTTTTGACTGGGCGAAACCCCATATTTTCCTGATAGTTTCAAAAAATTATCCGAAAAATTAGTGCATTAAGCTTAAAGTAGCTGTTTTTTGCTTCCTTTTCTTTTGTGACTCAAAAATTTTGAAGTTTTCGGAAATTCTCCTCGAAAAACGCGCAAAATTAGTGCAAAATTAAGTGAAAGCGCCTGAAAAATACTCGAAAAATTATTGTAACTAAACAGTCCTTTTTCTTTGCAAAGACTGCTCTTCTAATGTCAAAATAAGGAGCGTCAAGAAAAGTCAGAAAATGTCATAATGAACACAGTAAGCGAATCTATGGATCTAGAATTTTCCTTCAACTTTTCAAAACACAGTCGAAAATAGGTCCAAAAATTTACCCTTTACGTGCGAAACAGCAGCTTTTCGGCGTTTTGCGTTGTCTACTCTTATTTTTAATCGCTTTTAGCGAAGCATTTTTCCGAAATATTTCGAAATTTCTTACAATTTTGTTCGAAAAAAATTATTGTCTCTTTGATTTTATCGAAAACCTGTCGCGAAGCGCCGGAAAATTGTGAAATAAAAAGCGGACTCCTGCATTTATACCATTTGATGCAGGACGTCGAAAATTCTGAAAATTTATGCTAGAAAATAGAAGAGAACTATCCTGAAAAAGCCATTTCTGCTCTTGTAATCGTCTAAAACCTGAGCAAAAATATGGTTCCCGGACCGCTAACAGAACCTACACCCCGGCCATTTGAAAAATCATGACAATTTCGGCTATCATTATCAACAAAAAATACGCTTATATTCTTCATATAATCATCAAACACAGCCGGTTGTTCAATATATAAAATCTCGGCATCGTGCTGATGCTGCTGTCCATTTCTGCTATGGTGAAAAATTCGTATTGCTGAGAAAAAATACGATTCTCGCCGAAGACACATAAATATAAATGCATTCTCAGTGATAGGCGGCAATGTTTTACTTTTTAAACATTGAGATGGTTAATATTGTATATTTTAATGTTTTGATTAAAATAAGTTCTGTCGCGCAGTATGGAAAAAGTCCCACGTACTCTTTCACTGACGTAAAATCGTAGTTTTTCTACGCCAAGATCCAAGCTCTGATCATAATTGACTAATTTTTATGAAAGCAATTAGAACAATCTTAGACCGTTACGTTTAATTGTGAATTTTAGGAATTTTCTGGTTTCATCGATGAAGGAAGATTGAATTTTGCATACGACAATATAATTGTGTCTTTTGCACGTCTTTAATGTTAGGGTATTGTGTATTTCCGGAACATACCTACATAACACACATGCAGCTGTTTATTTGCATTTTTATAGCATATTTTGGGAAATGTACTAAAACGCATTAAATATATATCAAATATAAAACAGATATGTTTCAAATAAAAAATGAAAAATTTCAAATTTATATTATATTAAAATTAATTAAAATCGCTTAGCATACAAGGCCTTCCTAAACTAGTAAATCAAAACATGAGATATTGATAATGATAATTTTGTAGTAATCAAATCAACCGTTGTCCGATAGTAATAATAACATAATAATAACAATAATATAATAATAATAGGAATTATTTGACCATAAGCAGCGGTCTGGTCCTAATAGCCGAAAAGCAACATCGTCCATGGGAAATTTGTGGAGATTTTGGGAAGGAAAGGGACTACCTTTTTATCACAACATTCAAACGTGGTGTACTTCAATAAACAGAAACGGGGATCGTTGAGACGTCTAAAAAAACGAAAAATCTGCGCGAAATTTTATCTGAACGATCGTGTCGCTTTTTAATTATCCGAAACAAACCGCGGCTTTTGCTCGTTCAATGGTAGAATAAACTCATATTATTTGATAATTTAATTATCGAATAATATGAGTTTTAGGCTGCAAAAAGTACAAGAGAATAGTGTGATGTGACCTTTGCATAAAGAGCTATAGTATAACCACATGTGGGCGTGGGGGAGTTTGGGGAGGGCTGGGTTTATGCACTCCCAAGAAGGCCGAATACCCCTCAAGCCAAAAAATTTAGATACTTTCCCCCTGATTTTACTTTTTAAAAATGTGTTTTTTTCACGATTTTTTGATGCCAATGGATAGTGCTTGATGAGAAGATGGCGTTTTTTCGCCATGCTACTATTAAAAATTGAATCACCTTATATTATTATTATTATTATTATTATTATTATTATTATTATTATTATTATTATTCTATATTATTATTATTAATATATATCGCAATGCACGTCAAAGTTATTTACGCTCATTGTTATATGTATACTGTGTACTTCGTGTACCTCTGTTGTGTCGAAACCTTGAAATTTTAAGATTCAGGCCTGTTGAGTTCATTTCCATGTTAAAGCGTTTATTTATAATTGTATATTTCGGACTAAAAACGCTGCATTTTTATTTAATTGCTTCACCTTATTCAAACGTGTCGTTGATTTTCTTCCATAACCGCTTCCAGGACTTTGTTCCAGTCATAGCTGACTGATTAGAGCAAGGTCGCAAGACTGACATAAAGTTATCAACTAATCGTCGTAAATGTATTTAAACTTTTTTGCCCAGTGACACATTCGTAACCAGTAGACTTTAGTCAGCTCCCTGGTTATCGGTCTGCATACCGCTGAAAAATATTAAAATCGGAAATTGAGAAATTTATGTTGGAAACAGCTTTAAGCTAGATGTAAATTGCATAAAAAAATTTGTTGAAGAAAATAATTTTTTCAGTTGATTATTAATCAAACTTGATATAAAGCTTGTTTTCCTCACACTGACAATTATCGTACGAGATCTGCGCGAAGACGCGTTTTCAATTTCTAAGTTCTGAATGGCACAAAAGTCAAAACATAGCCTTAAGATATACCCCGGCTGGCATAAATCCACTAACGATCGATGATTTGAATGCACTATCATTGTATTATTTCCGCTTCCGGCAGGCGATTAATGTTAACAAAAAAAGAAAAATTTTCATAATGGCATAAATTTTCATTATTTCTTTAAGTAATAGTATTTTAGATGCGTTTTGGATAGACGTAATGACATTTTTGCTGCTTTTAAGTAGTTTCTTGTTGTTTTGAGCATTTTGAGCGATTTTTGTGGTTTATGCTTTTAAATTTCGAATTACTGCAAGATCTGTTCTTGATACAGATTTAAGCCGTGACTTTCCTCGCCAATGGTCTCTTTATTTCAGCTTCACTTTGCCTCCCATATCCAGTATTTTTCAACTAAAATCCATTTAATAACAGTATAAATTTAATAAAAATCTAACAAAAGAATATTATTCAACAACATAGTAGGTTCAAAAGTTTTTTAAAAACAAACAAGTTGGTTAAGTTCTACGAGATCATCAAAATTCTGGGGTGATTCCATGGGGCGAAATATAGCACCAAAAATTCAATTCTGGGAGGTTTATTGATTTTGGGGGTCCGCCGGATTCTATGGGGTCAAGAGCATAGGTGGGCAGCACCAAAATTCTGGGGGGAGGGGGTGAAAAATTTTCAAAGGTCAAAAAATGGTCTTAAAACTGGTCGTATGGCAAAAAACACCATTTCTCGACGTTTCTCATCGAGCACTATCCAATGGCATCAAAGAATCGCTATAACAGCAAAAAAATTTTCAAAATTTGAATTCTGGGGGGTATTTTGATTTCTGGGGGTATTTTAACTTCTGGGGGTGCATACCCTCCAACCCCCCCAGCCCACGTGTGATCAAGAGACTCCCACGCCCGTGTGTCATATCATCCAGCTCAATTGTTGTTTTCGTTCTTATGTTGGTAGACATCTCTAAAAGCCAATCTAATGTGATTCGTTATTTATTATTTTTGTTTGAATGATACAATTTCAATAGACTGTTGATGGGATAGTATGTTGTAAAGAATTGTAGTAGCAATCTGTTTGTAGATCGTCGCACTCCTAATTATTGTCATGTTGGCAATAAATGACCTGAACAGAGGCAGAGCAATGAACATCAAGAATTATTATAAAAAGTACAAGAATCGAATATTCTCGCTAAGCAACCATAATCTTGTTGAGTTGCTAAAAGAAAAAGTGCCAGTTGTTGACACTAAGCCAAAGGTAACGCAAGATGCCTATCCAACACCAGATTACGAAAAATCTGGATTGTCCAATTTTGACCTTGAGTTGTCGAGAAAAAAGATACTAGATTTAGATGGGTTTAAACGGAACGAATTGGTCAGAATGCACGTTTACAATACAATGCGAAGATGGCGCCGCTTCACATCCAATGAGAATGGAACGCAGCCAGTGCTCAACATGAACAACTTAGCGCATTTGAGTCAACCCATAATATTAAATCGTCGGCTGCATTCGGCTTTGGAACGTATGATCAGTAGCCAGGTTTGCGAGGCCACACCAATTTGGCAAAATACCAGCACACTAGGCGGCTCCTGCAGTACTACCTACCGTACAAGCGCTTGCTCAGGTCTGTGCGCGAGCTTCTTCGAACCTTCATCAATTGTTAACGATGATGAAAGAACCCTTAGCTCTCAAAAAATTTCCAGAGAAGGCCAAGGGCGAAGAAAAAGTCATCTTTTTATATGCCAGTATTGTGCTCCTGTTTGGAGGAGGGTGCCGCTCCAGCTCCGCTGTTTCAATAACAGTAGCAAAACTATTTTCATTAACCTTGTTGACTCTTGTGCGTGCACAGCGTGCCCTGCATAAATAATATTGACTCGATCGCCAGTCAATTGCATAACACGAATTTTATGCGTCATTATGAATTAAGTCTTTCCAATAAATGCGTTTTACCAACTGATTTCTGTTGATAACAGACGGTCGAGATTCATAACTTTTCAGTGCGCTTTCATTCTTTTTCGAAAAAAACTTTAAAAAGAATGGCTCTTTTTCATCACAACTTTCGAAATAAATAATAAAGTCAAAAGATGTAAAAAATTTGTCCTTCAAAGAGGTTAAAATGATGCACTAGCTGATCCAGGAAAAGAATTTTGTGGCAGGGGGGCAGTCCGAACATAGTAAGTCAGGTATATTGAGAACCATTAGGAGATAAGCGAAAAAAGGCGGTTTTGAGCGTATCTTAGACTCCATTCAATGTAGATATACTGTTGATATACTGAAAATCTATCATTCAAGCTATCTGCACATCATGAGTAATTTCTGATCTCTTGTCTTTGCATTTTATCATTGTGCTTTGTAGAGAAAGATTATACAGATAATAAGTTGAGAAATCAAAACTATACATAGCTCAAAAACACGCTAAAAACCTAGCCAATTTTATATTATCCCTCTGGGAAACAATAAGGAGGAACAAAATTTTTTTCATTTCAGGGATGGAGTGGTCCAAGCCAACGAATCAGGTCACACATTTATAAATAAATCGACTATTTGATTGCCTTGGAGGAAACGAATGCAAGAAAGACCCTTGCTTTTACAGTTGGGGGATCTGGGCTGACATAAACGCCCTCAGCCAGCGGGGCTTACGGCGGAGCCCCAAATTTTGTAAAATAAAATGTTGAATTGTAACATTAAAATTTTCACAAAATCGACCAAATTATGGTTCCATAGTGCAACAAATAGTTGAGCAATGGGCACGCATGCGTGCGTACCTGCGTGTAGTCTGTTTCAAGTAAGCGTATGCATTTCGTACTGCTTCAAGCCAACAATTTCCTTGATTGCCTCTAATGCATCGACGTTTGCTATTTCATTCAGTTGGCTTACAAAGTCGCTCCTACTTTACTCCATCTCTGCATAGCTAACTTGCTGCTTTTTCAATCGTTTTGCATAGAATTGTAGAGAATTGAATCATCTAGAGCACACTATTGTTTTTTGTTTTCACATAGTTCTTGAGTCGTAGTGTAAGGAATGCTGAATCCCGGGGGTGTGGTGAAAAACTAGATTTTTAGTCGCATTTGTGTCTTCTTTATGTGTGCTAACAACTCCGATTATGAGTCAGGGAAAAAAACTTTTTATGGAATACTACTACATCTCAACATGCTGAATACAATCGCATTCGTATAAAGTCAACACGGAGTGAGTTCTAGCCACACCTGGGCGTGGGGTGAGGTTATGGGGGTATGCACCCCCCATCGAGAAACCGAAATACCCCTCCCAGAAATCGAAATAATCCCCCAGAATTTGATTCTAAAATTTTTTTCATTTTTTCGCAATTTTTTGATGCCAATAGATAGTGCTCAATGAGAAACGTCGAAAAATGGTGTTTTTTCACCATACCACCACTTTTAATCTCAAGCATTACACATCGCACTTCAACGCATTTCTTTAAACTGAAAACAACTTAGTTCTAAAGGTATAAGGTTGTAACTCTGGTATAAAAAACACATTTTTGCTAATTTTTTGTCAGACAACTTCACGTTTATGAATTGGGTTGTGATGGACAATTCTATAAAGAGATTACATTGGCGGAATACGAACTCTACAGGATATAAACTTTTTGCAGACTCATGTAAAAAATGAAGAAGGTTTCAAGAAGGGTTACACATAGCAGTAGGATGCGTTTCCTTGCACTCAATATCGAGTTATAGTCATAGGTGGGCAGCACCAAAATTCTGGGGGTGAAAAAATTTTCAAAGGTCAAAAAATGGTCTTGAAAGTGGTCGTATGGCGAAAAAAACACCATTTTTCGACGTTTCTTATCGAGCACTATCCAATGGCATCGAAAAATCGCTGAAAAAGCACAAAAAAATTTCAAAATTTGAATTCTGGGGTGGGGGTATTTTTATTTCTAGGGGAGGGTATTTCATCTTCTAGGGGGTGCATACCCCCAACCCCCACGCCCATGTGTGGTTATAGTCCTGGAGGTGTAAAGTTCTAAGTCTGTCGTGGATAACAAGTTTCTGTGCATTGGTTTTGTCCATGATCTTTCATTCTGAATGCTCAAAGGTCACACATTTCATTGATGGCGTATGCCCATTCTGTTGGCATTAGCATCCTCGATACAAAGGCTGCTAGTGATGTTGATTTTATGTTAAAAAATGTTTTTACCTATATTTCATGCATCAGTGCTGATGATTGCTGGCCGATTCGGATCAAAGATTCCGAACCAGAAGGTTACATACCAGCAATTCTTAGAATTTCCTGAATGTTGTGTCAGCTTCCTTTGTTCAGATGAAGCTTGACTTATTTCCAGCTGAGCATGCGAGTCGTTGTATAAGCTCGGCAAAGTCAGGTAACTTGAGGATGAAATCTCTGAGGTAGTTCACTGCTCGCAAAAACGTTCTGACGTCTTTGATGCTTTGTGGAACTGTTGTGTTATGAATGATGGCTATGTTCTCCTTGTTGAGCCTTTATGCCACTAGCGGTGATAACCCAGGAATTTAACTTACGAAACTGCATAAGGTACATTTTGCAGGGTTGATCCTAAACTGCAGTCATTGAGTTGGCTTAGAACTTCTCTAGAGTCGGAGATTATGTTCTCTTTCATTGACTCCAAAGATGAGATTAATGTCTCTGTAGAAGATGAAGCCTTGACATCCAGTGAATGTCTGACTGACAACACTAATATACTAAAGGAAAGGCGCTTGTACTGATAAAGGCCTTGTAAACTGATGGTTGTCCTAAGCAGATGAATCTCTGATACTAGTGTGATGTGCCAGTATTTTATGGTTGAGTCGATCTCTGAGAAGATCTTTGCCCTTTGCAGCTGCAGGTAACTGGCAAAGGATGTCACTCTGGAATGATAAACCAATTTAACGGTGGATCCATCAGACAATGTCATCTTTGATCATTTGATTGATCTTAGCCGCTACTACATCTCTTCTTGCAAACTGAATCGACCTCTGGAACTTCTAATGACTGGAATTGCATCTTCAGTCAGCATGGTTCAAAGCTCAACTCAGTGAACTGGCCTATCCCAAGTGATGTCAAGTAAGAGGATTCTTTGATGGTGTTACTTCCTTATAAACTGTTGCTCTGCTTTGGCAATTCTACTTTGCCTTTGTCAAACTTTGGGGCTTGTTTGCTTTGATGAGCCGGCCTTACTTTGCCTCTGATTGCTCTGATTACTCTGTCTTTGGTGAGTCCAAGATGTTGAGTTTGGCTTCTGTGATTCTGCCATTGTATCCAATAGTGGCCTCAAACTTTAAAATTGACCGAGGAGGACTGACACGCAATGCAATCTGACCTCTCCACTTGATTTTGATGATGCACATTTAGTCATTTGGTATATGTGTCTGATGGATGGCATTGAGTGTGCAGTGCTTCACTTGCTCTTTTTGCTCTGGGTTTTTTCCACAGTTGTATCAGATTGCTGATGAGGCCGGGCAGTCATTCCTGACATGCCACAGTGATATGCAATCCTTGAATTCTCTGTATTATGGGCTTTTGAATCGTATTCTCCTCTGTTGTGGCTGCTTGATAATGGTAAAAACATTTAGTGCATTTTTAGTGCATTTTGAGCTTCTATCTGGTGCTTTCTAGTTTTTAGACCTGGCAACACTGGGCCTGTCTGATTTGGCTCTGAATTACAGTGAATGCTTGTGTGAAATGTCGTTTCAATTCATGATGGTACATAAGAGTCGTGATCTTCGCATTACAGTCACAGTGACATGTTATGGTCGGTCAAACAGAATTTCAAAAATCTGGTTGGCTTAAAGGGGATTAGAGCTTTCTGTTATAAAAACTTGGATCTAGTCAGTTAGGTGGGATGGTCGGCAATGTAACAATGTCAGTCTGGTAAATGATAAAAATTCTGTTCCATTCTAAACAGCCCATTTTCGATAAAAGTCTTATTATTGATTGTATCAGGTTTTCACTGTAAAAATACCTTATTCAGTTATGCTCTCTTAGTGGCTGGTTGCTTTGAAATAATCCAAGTTTAGCGACTATAGCTACACAAAGCTATTGATTTAGCACGCGTTTAAACTTTATCCGATCAAAATCGGTTCAGTTTCATTAAAATCTATGAACGTTTGTTTCCGGGCATGCATTTATCGATCAATCAGACCCCAATTTGCCAAGACATCCCAGCAGTGAAGCTCCGAAGAACATAGCGTTTCTCGTACACATCATTAAGACACAATGTGAGAGCTATGCCCATCAGATTTCCTACATCCCCTCTTTTCAAATTCAAAACATAGGCCGACGTGACAGGGAGACTATTGGATCTAAGTCAAGATCGGAAAGTCAATATTTCAATATTTCTCTTATCATGTAAAAGCTACATACTTAAGCTCCATCTTTTATATCTCTAATTGGTTGTTTAAATCTAAACCCGACCCTTTGTCTAAGTGTATAAAAATTCCATGTCGTTTTTGACCCATTCACTTAGTCCTTTTTGTGACATTTCTCGTTGTGCGCTGGAGCGTTTTAGTGCTAGTAAATTAACTTACATACATATCATTAATCAGAGGTGTAGTATACTGAGGAGATTCCCCGTATTGTACTAGATATAAAGGTGATTTTGCTTCCATTATTCTTTTGAAATCCAATTATTATTTTCTTATTCCAAAATTATTTCAAAAGAAAATTAAATAATTTTGAGATCGCTGATCCGCCTAGAGCTCTCTGTTGTTGAATTCATTGTTCAATTTTTTGTGCTCTTAGGTACCAAAAGATTTTGAACATGCAGAAGTCCGAAAATAAGCTAATTTATCAACTTGAGAATATCTGGGGTTAGGCCGGAGATCAACTGATGTATTGCGTAGTCCGGGGTTTGGGTTAAGTAATGTAGATGGTGTATCTACACGCGTTTTGCATTGCAAAGTGAAACGGTTTTTACCGCTTCGAAATTGGCCGAATATTCACTGAGTTGCGGATTCGGCACTCTAGCCAAAAAGAGACAAATTGTTGGCTGTCAGACCGTGATTCCGACCGTATGAAGCGCGGTGGCGATTTAGCCACGCAGCTCTGATTGGATCTTACCAGCAAAGTCACATATGTACCACGAGAGGTATGCAGCGTGAGCTATCCTGTGGATTTTATATAAGTCCCCTTTCTTATCACATAAAACATAGGCGAAATGACCGCTAATCTGGTTAAGCCTGTGTTGAGATCGGAAAAATCAATACTGTATACAGACGCCATCTATCTTATTCTCATTGGTTAAAATTATCACTGTCATGAGCATATCTTCGTTTTTGTTAGATCATCCCCTTTTAGTCATATTATTCGTTGGCTGTGGTTTTCCGCCGTATAGTTGAGTTTAGCTTGTACTCGTACAGCTGTTATTTCGTCTATTTGAACGACTTTTCTTTTTGTTTATTGTTTGGTGTATATAAACGTCGAAAATTAGTTGCCTAGGAGTGCACTATACTGCAGGCAGCCTTGGATTTGGTGGACGGCTCCAATTTAATCACTCGTTGCAAAATTCAGGTGACTTACCTTTTAAGTTTTTAACTTTATCGAAAATTCGATCATCCAAGTTTTCGATCTAAAAATCATAAAAACTATTACATAATTTTTATATAGGATGACTGCCCGGTCTAGAGCTCTGTGTTGTTGTATTTATAGTTTATTGTGCTTATTGGAACCGAAAAACGAATAGTTTTTGCCATAGGTATTTAGCTTGAAAACCAGCTCTTAAATCTTTTGTGATAATAATTATTATTTTGGTCCAAAATAGGTCAACTGACCTAGGGCTAACTCCGGGGTTACTTAATTACTGCTGCATTAGGTATCTAGGGTGTAGCCGCTAAAATCTCCATAGACTTAAATCTTAAATCATTAAATCTTAAATCTTAAATCTCTTAAATCTTAAATCTTAAATCGTAAATCCTAAATCTTAAATCTCCATTTAAATCTTAAATCTTAAATCTTAAATCTTAAATCTCCACAGACAAATCTAGATCCGAGGAGATTTTAGGTCGTAAGTAAATTGAGGGTCAAGCGGTTGAATATGGGCAAATGCCGTAGCATCCTGACCAGCGCTAAGGTTAGCCAGGTACTTAAGTAAGTCCCGTAGGTATGTGTGTAGGGTATCTCCATGGGTGGCATGCTGTCCGTTTAGATATCTGTACATACTGCAATTACCCACTCAGCGACACCCTATATATATTTACATTGGAAGTCCCTTTAGGTTGCTCGCAACAACCGAACCGGTGTCAGTCATCATAATTAATCATACATATTTTTTCTACCCAAAAATATTTATTTTTCCATCTAAATATGTGTATTAGTTCGCCTGTGTTTTTATTGCATCATTTGCGTGATGCAGTGCGCATTTAATTTCAGCATTTGTGGAAAACATTTTGTGTCTTTGTGGCAAAGTCGCTGGTATTTTTCTCTATACCTAAGGTGACTAATCAATATTTTTTCGCCACGCACACAATTTTTTCTTTGCCTCTCTTCATACTTATTGCTATATTGGCAAGCATAGTTACGTTTTTGAATAACCCCTTTCTAGAGGGGTCAGATTCAAAACAATTTTTTCGGATTTAAAGATAGCCGATTTTTGTGAAATTTTCTTTTACCTAACGTCTCATATTTGAACGTTCCTTTTTTAAAATGGGGTGGTAAGAAAATTCTTCATACTCCCCAGCTAAAGAATTACCACCACCACCTCATTCACTACGTCAACCGCAAAACGAGCAAACTACTTATGTGACAAACGATAATACTAATTCACCCCTACAGCAAATAACACTTCCGTCATACCTTTGGGTGATGAATTGACAACCGGTAGTGTCCGTACTGGAACCGAAAACTCTGTCAATGCATCTGGCCAAATGCTTTCTGACAAACGGTCATTCTAATTTTTATCCTAATTTTTGTCCAACTGAACCTTGAAAGTGGTTCTAAATTGGCGATTTGTGCTTTCGATATCGAAAGAAACATCAGTGACAAAATCATGAGAAAAATCGCCCTAATCCAGTTATTTCTGAGCGAATTCTTTCTGATTTACTCGAAAATATACAGCAAATGAATCTTCAGTATGCACGTGTATCATCATGTATTGAGCAGTCTGATTTCAAAAAAGCGCAAGAAATGCGTTGAATTAATAATAAAATTGATAATTTATTGCCTGCAGTTTTGCCTTCTGGTCGCCAAGAGGCAATTCAGTCGCAGCGATCAAATCCTGACAAAAACATAATTAATGACATTCCTGTTGAATTACCTAAACAGCGTATTGAACAGTCTGAACGTTCGGAAATAGACTCCAATAATTCATCACCTATTATTCGGCCTCAGAATACTAATCCTAAGCCTAGAGTCGAACTCGCGTCCGAAAGGACTTTTATGCCTATATTACCCATGAGTGAGCGCCCACCTGCTGATTTTGCACCCATTCCTTTGCATGTAGCCATGCAGAAGTCGCAAAAACCCATTTCTGGAGATTTTTTACCTAGCATTTTGCATTGGTCGTTAAATCAGCAATTTGCTGAGCTTGTACCTATGCATTGCACATTTTGCAGTGCGGTCGTTAAATCAGCAATCTGCTGAGATTTGTACCTAATTCTGTGAATAATATATCTCAATCAACTTTAAATATGCCGCCTTTGCAATATTTTCCTTCTAATGCGGAATATGTGCCCTTGCAGCATGCTTCACATTCAGGGAATGATATTTTACCACCACAGAGTAATTTATTACCCCCCTAATGGTGACTCTATACCCATGAATGATGGTATAAATTTGTGACCGCCAAACTGACATCGCGTCACATTTTCTGATGAGGAATTTAATAATTCGCAGCGCGAACATTCGCGTCGCTCGCATTGTCATAGCAGCTTGCGTCGCACTTGCCATAACTCAGATTCATCTTCATCCTCAAATGAGGTATCATCTTTTGCAGATGCCATTAATTTTGCTCCGTTTTTGCAGCATATGCATATTTGCAGTTGCTAGTAGAAAATCTTTTCAAGGCAAAAGAACGGATATACGTAAATTTATAAATATAAATACATAAAAAATATACGTAAAAAAATATAGATATACGTAAAAAAAATTCTGACAAATGTGTATAAAATCGATAAAGCTGACAGAGCTGAATTTTTGTCATCATTTTTTGACAATTATGTGTTGAGCTTATATGAAGCCTTGCCTACAAAAGTGCGTAAATCATATACAAAACTATAGTCTGTTTCATTTATTCGAGAGCTTTTTTAGTCAATTCTTTTAAAAGGGCTACAGTAGGCGAAACAAGACGAATTACTGTAATTCCGGCGAGATCAGCTCAGTGAGGGTGAGTGGCTGGAATTCTTCCATTTTAAATGCGCTAATCCGTTTTCCTAGAGAAATTTTAATTTAGGCATTTGACCAGCACTGTAGACAGCACTACAGTAAGCGCGCCAGGTAAGGAGCTATTGGATGGAATCGAACCCGGTTAAGCTTCGTACACGACAAGCGAGACTGATTTTAACACTTTGAGCTATGAGGGAGTTCGCGACGTTTCTTAACATTTTAGTCTATTGTGTTTAAAGTGTCAACTAAGGATAAGCTAGATGCCCGATGATTTTACCTGTAAGTTGATTAATCCGCTGGAAAGACGAGAATCAATTGTCGCAAAAATGTTATCGAAAAACCTCCCTTCTCTGCTACGCAACTACAGTGAGATCTAGCGAAACTACAGTAAATTAGAAGGGAAGCGGTTACTGTAGCCTCCGAAAAGATTTGCAAATGAAAAGCTCTCGGATAAATGAAACAGATCTTATAAGTATGCTATGATCGCGGAATTTTGCCCACTCGATCACGATACTTTATATGATAACTTCCTTGAGCATAAGCGACAGCCTAATGAATCTGTGCAAGCATATTATCTTGCGATTCATCAAGAATTAAGATGCGCGCAACCCCAAATTGAGGTTGATTTGCCGCAATTGAATTCAATGCTCAGGCATCAATTAAAGCGCAGTTTACTACCTGAAATTTCAACTGCAGCGTATCAGCAAGCGCCTGAAGCCCTTTTGCATGAGTTTTTGCATAATGCAAAATGTGCAGAGTATGCTAATTGTCAACTTGCAGCAAAAAAGCGCTAACATCTTACGTTTTGGCAATTGCCACTCCTACTGGTTGTGCGTCTCCTAGGGATCGCTCATACACTAAAACATATAATCGCTCAAACCGCCCTAAAAATGACAAAAATATATCGCAAAAATATTGCAAATGCTGTAATAGAAACGGCCACCTGCAAGAAGAGTGTTTTAAATGGCTAAAGCAGCGCAAATCAGACAAAAATGCGCAACATTCAAAACATGATTTTGCCGCGCGTCCACGAAGTCAGTCACGCTCATGGAATAATCGCAATCGCTCTTCGTCGCACCCGAATTTATCATAATCGTCAGCTGTCTAAGTCTAGATATTGCGATCAAAGTCAAAATCGCAAACCTATGTCACAAAATTCTGACGCACATTTCGATTTGAGACGCTAGCGCCCAATTTTTTGGCAAAACAATAATGACTATGTGTGCCAAATTACTGTCAAAATTTTCAAAGCCAGCATTACAATAATCACTTTCCATCTTATGAGTATCGTCAAAATAATCCCTATGTGAGTTATCCACCACAACCGCGTAATACTTATTATAACTCTGCTTATCACTCTGCGCCACACAATAATTTGCCTCATGTCATGCATATAGTGGATTACCAACACACATGGGCGTGGGGGGTTTGGGGGTTTGCACCCCCCAGAAGTTGAAATACCCCCCCAAGAAATCAAAATACCCCCCCCAGAAAAATTTTTTTTTGCTTTTTTAGCAATTTTTTGATGCCATTGGATAGTGCTCGATGAGAACGTCGAAAAATGGTGTTTTTTTGCCATACAACCACTTTTTAAGACAATTTTTTGCCCTTTGAAAATTTTTTCACCCCCCCCCCCAAGAAATTTTTCACCCCCTCCCCCAGAATTTCGGTGCTGCCCACCTATGATTACCAACCCGCCAGGAGCTTTACCCCCCTGCAAACGCCCTTTTCTCCTAAAAATGACGTGAACACGTTTACCTCAAGTTTACCTGAGACTAAAACGCATGAAGAAAGTGTTGCATCCATACGTGGGCAGCAAGAAAATTCTGGGGGGGGGGTTTGCAAGATTTTTTTGAAGGTCGAAAAATGGCCTTAAAGATGGTGGTATGGCGATAAAAACACCATTTTTCGACGTTTCTCATCAAGCACTATCCATTGGCATCAAAAAATTGCGAAAAAAACGAAAAAAAATTTTCAAAAATTGAATTCTGGGGGGTATTTAGATTTCTGGGGGGTATTTTGGTTTCTGGGGGTGCATACCCCAACCCCTCACGCCCAGGTGTGGTTGCATCCCAAGAATTTTTGGAAGAATATGACAGATTGCAACAGAAGATCAGCAGTCTATGGGAAATTGGCGATATTCCCACACCCTAAATAAGGATTCTGAAGTCTCCGATTGTCAGTCATGCAGGTACAAATTTGCCCACCATTCTTAGCTGAAATTCATGGCGTAAAACTCCCGGCACTAATTGATACTGGCTCGCAACATGTCACAATGATGACTACTGCTGCGTTTTTAAGACTTGGTTTCAAATTACCACCAGAAACAGACGTCTAATATAGTGCACGGCGTAGGAAACATGACAGCAGTTGTCCGCTTCAAATTCAACATGACAACTATTGCTGAACAGTCTACCTCTGTTTTAGTATCAATTATTGATAAATTGCCAGAACATTTACTTCTTGGTTTCGATTTTTGCCCTTCTGCACGGCTCTGGGTAAATCCACACCGAAGATCACTGTGCTTTCATTAACGGCATGAAATTGAGATCTTTTATCGCCTAGTGGAAAATTGCAGTTTTGCGCTGATCCTAGTGCAAAAATTGCATGTCCTATCTGCGTCCATGTCTCAATTCTGGAATCCATCAACTATTCAACGGCGTTACAAAATAATTACACCAGCTCTATACCAGTAACGGTTCATATCATGCAGACGTTGCACTGTTCGAGCCTAATCCTAATTTTATGTAAAAAAGTTCACTTTTTGTCACACCTGCTATTGTCGACACTTCACTTTCCGTTTTCACTTTGCGATTTTGTAACATCTCCAAATCGCCAGTTCAAGTCAAAACTGGAGCACTAATCGGCCATTAACATCAGATGCGAAAGTGGTGTCCATACGTGGGCAGCAAGAAAATTCTGGGGGGGTGCAAGATTTTTTGAAGGTCAAAAAATGGCCTTACGAACTGGTGGTATGGCGATAAAAACACCATTTTTCGACGTTTCTCATCAAGCACTATCCATTGGCATCAAAAAATTGCGAAAAAAACGAAAAAAATTTTCAAAAATTCAATTCTGGGGGGGATATTTTGATTTCTGGGGGGGGTATTTTGGTTTCTGGGGGGTGCATACCCCCCCCCTCAACTCCCCACGCCCAGGTGTGGTCGATTGGCTCATTAATGCCACATGCAGATGTAGTGTCCCATATTGCCGTTTCTGATGATAGGTCACCTGAATTTTTCTTCAATAAATAAGGATTTGCAAGGTTGCATCGTTGACTCCAAACAACAGCAATAAATTTGTGACTATATGCTCAAAAATATGAATTCAATATTTGCATTGAAATGGCGAACCACTTGGTCAGAACTCCGCTCGTTAAACATCATATCGACACAGGAGATAATCCCCCTGTCGTAGGCAAGACATACCACGTCAAACGCATGCGAAGACAAGTTATGCAAAAAGTAATTATTGAAATGCTCGCGGAAAACGTAGAATAGACCAACAACGAGTCCCTGAGCAAGCCCTTTATTGTTGATTGGTGAGAAGGATGGTTCTCTTCAGCCCAGTAGTGGATTACTGTCATTTGAATGATGTGTCTAAAACTCCAAATTTATCCCCTACCCCAAATTGATGATTATTTTGATGCCCTTAGGTCTGCAGCCTAATTTAGTATGCTAGACTTTAAATCTGGGTACTGGCAGGTCCCCCTTGACAATGACGAATCATGTGAGAAAACCGCTTTTATTTGTCCGGTAGGTCATTATGAATTTGAAGGTGTTACCTTTTGGCTTAAAAAATGCCCATGCCGAGTTTTCAGCGACTTATGGAGCTAATTCTAGCTGGTTTAAACTGGAAAACATGTCTAGTATATATCGACAATATATTTGTTTTCTTGCAAACATTTTCCGGAAATATCTCAGAGAAAGTCTTTTGTGCATTACAAAATGCGAACATAAGGGTTAAACCAGAAAAATGTCATTTAGCGCATGCTGAAGTCCAGTTTCTGGGCCATCACATTAGTTCGCTAGGCATTGCGCCCGACTTATCTAAAATCGCCGATTTAGTTGCTTTTCCAGTTCCAAAAACAGTTAAAGCTCTACAAAAATTTCTCGGTCTTGTGCAATGGTTCAAAATATTCGTGAAAGATCTTGCAAAAATTGCGAAACCACTTTTTCATCTATTGTGAAAAGATACTGATTTTAATTGGACCGATGAGTACCAAAAGGCTTTTCAATTGTTAAAAGATGCTTTTACGTCACCCCAATTTCTAGCAATTGCCTAAATTTGACAACAACCATCAATTTATCTTGACAACTGACACAAGTAAATAAGCGTTAGGTGCAATTCTTACGCAAAAACATTTGCCATCTAAAAGTTGATTTATTCTCGGTTATGCTAGTCGCGTTTTAAACGCGGCTGAATGCAACTAAGCCACTTCTGAAAAGGAGGCCTTGGCAGTTGTGTGGGCAATTAAACATTATCGACACTATCTTTATGGCAAAAAATTTATCGTGGAATCTGATCATCAGGCGCTAACATGGCTTGTAAATGTAAAAGATCCTTCGAGTCATCTACAATGATGTTCCAGGTGTGTACAACTGTGCCACTGATTTATTATTGTGTCACCTAAAATACGATCGTGATGAGCAATGTTATAAACTCGAACGTAAACCCATTGTGAATGTTGCTAACCTCGAATCTGAAGCATCTGAATCTGACAGAAAACAAACCTATTGATATAAGACAAACAACTGTTACGCCAAAATTACAAACTGCGCAAAAAGATCATCCACCAATTTTTCGTGAACGAATCATGCTTTCTGATGCTAAAAAGCGGAAATTCTGTCGCAAGCAAAACTTCTTGCAGAACAACGTCAAGATGATGAGTTAAATAAAATTCATGAATCGCTCAACAATCTGACGACACGAAAATATCGCGACTTCATCAACTCGTAATTCCTAAATCTCTGTGTCACTTTATCCTAACCGAATTTCACGATTCCATTTTTTGGAGCTCATTTTTTCATGCAAAAAATTCTACCTGCCATTCAGCTACGCTATTGGTGGCCTAGAATGGAAAATGATGTGCTCGTGTGGTGTAGAAACTGTGAGGTGTGCTTGCAGCGCAAAGGTAGCTACTAATTCTACCACGGTACCCCTGCAACCCATTGAAGTTTCATCACCTTTTAAGCTGATCGCGTGTGATTACTTACATATGCCGCGTTCAATATGCAGAAACGATCAAATTGTTGTATTCATGGACTGTTTTACTAAGTATGTCAAAGAGTTTGCAGTGTCTGAAGCATCCACTATTGCAAATTTATTACTGTGCAGAAGTCATCCCCCGACATGGAGTCCCAAAAGATTTTTAACAGATCAAGGTTCAAATTTCACATCAGTCCTTGTTTCGGAAATTTGAAAATTGCTAAATGTGCAAAACGTTTTCACTACTCCATACCACCCCACATTGTTATGGACTAGTTGAGCAATATAATCACATGAGCGCGAGAAATCAGTATGACTGGGAACAATTTTTGCCATGTGCGTTATTCACGTATCGCGCAACACCACAGTCATCCACAAATATTTCACTATTTGAGATGCTGTACGGTCATGAGCCATTGTTTCCACTCGATATTCAACTTATTACACAATCTCACACTAAATCCTAATTGTTCCCATGTCGCTGAAAAATATCTCTTGACTTAAAATGAATGCTTTGTTATTTGCATGATATTGCTAGTAAAACCTAGCTCAAGCTTGTAAGCAACAGAAAAAACAATACGATAAAACTGCGCATGAAAAAGCAATTTCACAGTAGCTGATATTGTTTATTTCAATAATAAGGCAGTCATCCAACCCGGAAATTGGAAAACTCCTCGCCTAAACAATATTGCATCGTTGCATTACCCACACCTGAGACAGCATGCATTATTTATCTGCATAATTCGTTAATCAAACATCTCGTTCATCGCAATTGCCTCTTGCCTGCCCCTAAGTTGCCCTATTCCGATCTAATCACTGAAAAGTACGCTTATTAACCAGGAGATTTTGTCTTTAGTGAAACTGCCTCGCCGACCTTTGTGTCCAGTAGTTGTTATAAGTTTTTTGGAATTAGCAGGCTGGGAAAGGAACTTGAGGGAATGTGCGCCTGTTTGTTTATTAATTGGAACTAAATTGGCACATGCATGCCGCTAACTAACGTTTCACCTTTTGCTGAACCATGGTTGATCAATATCCCCCAGCAAAAAGGATATTGTGGACAAAAATAGTCAAATTACTCTTTGACGGATGAGAACCGAAGGACGCCACAAAAAATTCCGAGCAACATTGAAGGATGTAACTGCTGTCAAGCAGTATCACATTCACACATCTGCACCTCAGTCTGTTGTATATACTGATAATACCTTTGTTGAAAATTCTTTTACCGCCACAAATAAAATTAGCACCGGAATGGACTATGATCCATTGTCACGAGCTTATTATGGCTAAGCTTTGAATATGCATAGACGTCAACTTGTCTGGCTGACACATTTCAAGGCCAAATTTTGTTGACTTTCCTAAGTATGACTGATACCAGCTTTGCTGACTGACTCAGCCCTTGGATGTGTCCAATTTTGCCATTCGTTTTGCAGTACGCAATGTGTCTGCAAGCTAACATTTTTGCAAATGTGTACAGCAGTGGTCGCTGCTGATCATTTGGCATCATTGTGCATCACATTGCATCAAATGATTGATATATTCGAAGCATTTTGTAAATGCAAAATCAAATATGATTTGACATTCAGTCCTCAAACTGGTTTTTGTGATGCTTAATGTCATGCAGGCAAACTCGCTGTTATAATTTATGGATCAGTGATTCTGCATGTTTGCCACTCTCTATGGCGACCTAGCCATTACCTGCAAATGTGTAAGCTAATTCGTCGCATGATGTTAGCTGCATTTTGTGGTTTGTCATATACATTATTTCGATTGAAGAACTTTCCAGGCCAATGATCAAATAAAATAAAGATGCAAAGCCCAGGCGATGACTAACCAGCAAACGCCGAAGTCATCAGGACAAGCACATTTGCAACCCGAACCCTCTTTTTCTCATTTTAGGCATCCTCAAATGCAAAAGCCGGCTATGACAACATCGAATGCGCCTGTGGTTAAACGTCCGCAAACCCATTATAGGCCGTGCTCCACGCCACCACCGCCACGATCACCGCCGCATTCATATGGGGACTTTGACAATTTTTGTCGGCTGTCTACACCATTGCATCCAACCGCATGCTTATTACGGTTTCGATCAGCCGTCGCCTGATCTCGATTTCATATGACAAACACCATCAACTTTATGAGCAGATGCAGCTGCGGTATGATTTGTCCAGCAGAGATCATTTGTCATCTTGCCACGAACCAAACTATCATGACTCTAGCAATATGTCACAACAACATTCAAGCCATTCGTCACATTTTTTCCCAACGACAAAACCCGACTTCAAACGTCGCCATTAGTTATTATTAGCTTGTTGAACTGGACTCTGCAATTGACACCAGACCGGCCAGCAGCTTACTCGTTTGTTGCCTTTTTAAAATTTTGTGCTTATCAGTATTTTGTGTGTTACTTCTTACCATTATATAATTTTGTGTGGCTTACTTTTGTCTTTTAATCTTGTTAATTTTTGTTGCTCAAATATTTTTGGCCTTATCTTAAAATTTTTATCCTAAAATCTACTTAATTCTTTATCTTATATTATTTTTCCATTATCAACACTACTTAACAGAGGCTCAGTCATGGTTTCAACCTCCGATACTTTTGCACTCAAAATTCTTTCCCCTCTCCAATCTACAGGAGTGGGATGGAAGAAACAATTCAACAAAGTCAACATTTCCTGATTGTTGGGCCGCCAACAACTTTCTCAATTTTCGAAAAATTCGGCCCCTTGGTCCAAATGTTTTACCCGGAGAGGGAGGAGTGTAGATGGTGTATCTACACGCGTTTCGCATTGCGGAGCAAAACGCTTTTTACCGCTTCAAAATTGGCCCAATATTTGCTGAGTTGCAAATTCGGTATGCTAGCCGAAAAGAGACAAATTGTTCACTGTCGGACCATGATTCCGACCATACAAAGCGTGGTGGCGATTTAGCCATGCAGCTTTGATTGGTCTCACCAGCAAGTCACGTATGTACCACAAGAGGTATGCAGCATGAGCTATCCTGTGGATTTTATAAACATCCCCTTTCTTATCATATAAAACATAGGCAACATGACCGCTAATCCGCTTAAGCCTGTGTTGAGATCGGAAAAAAATCAATACTGTATATAGACGCCGTCTATCTTAATTCTCATTGGTTGAAATAATCACTGTCATAAGCATGTCTTTGTTTTTGTTAGATCATCCCTTTTAGTCATATTATTCTTTGGCTGTAGTTTTCCGCCGTATAGTTGAGTTTAGCTTGTACAGCTGTTATTTCGTGTAGTCAAACGACTTTTCTTTTGTTTATTGTTTGCTGTATATAAACGTCGAAAATTAGTTGCCTAGGAGTGCACTATACTGCAGGCAGCCTTGGATTTGGTGGACGGCTCCAATTTAATTACTCGTCGTAAAATTCAGGTGACTTACCTTTTTTAGTTTTTCACTTTATCGAAAATTCGATCATCCAACTTTTCGATCTAAAAATCATAAAAACTATTACATATTTTCATAAAGGATAGGTATTTTGGGAAAACAAGCTCTTAAATCTTTTCGCGATAGCAATTATTATTTTGGTCCAAAATAGTTCAACTGACCTAGAGGCTAATTCCAGGGTTACTTGAATTACTGCTGCGTCAGGTATCTAGGGTATACCCGCTTAAATCTCCCTAGGTAAGGACAAATCTAGGTCCGAGGAGATTTTAGGTCGTAAGTAAATTGAGGGTCAAGCGGTTGAATAAAGGCGAATCGCCGTAGCAACCTGACCAGTGCTAAGGTTAGCCAGGTACTTAGAGTAAGCCCCGTAGGTACCTATAGGCGGTTGTTGTCTACAGGTATGTATGTGTGTTAGGGTATCTCCACGGGTGGCATGCTGTCCGTTCAGATATCTGTACATACTGCAATTACCCACTGAGTCTATATATTTGCAGTAACTATGTCAGGAAACTAGGGTATAGCTGCCTTAGATCTCCGACCAGCAGCAGTCAACCGAGGAGATTTTGTAACCATAGACCCAGGGTCGTTTAGGTTGGATCTTTGCATTTATGCCTCTAGCAACCTGACCAGCGCTCAGCGAAGGTTACATAGGTACTCAGGTAAGCCCAGTAGGTACGGTTTAGCGATTTGGCATAAGTACGTACTGTAGGTATCGCCCGCCTCATCGATTAGACTTACATAATTGATGTTTTATGTGCGTTACTTAACATATAGCGCATCTAACAAACTATAACAACCTGAAACATAAAATATTCAAGGAGTCATTATACATAGCACGCGATCGTCCCATTCTCAACAATAATGTTTCATCATATCCTCTAAATTTGTTTTAATTTACCACATTTTTTCTTTTTCTTAAAGCTTTAAATCTTTTATTATTATCTTTATAATTTAATGGTAGGTTTAAACTTTAAGCTCCTCTTAGTTTACAACTCTCGCTTAGCAAGCTCATTTTTCAAAACTATTCTTTCATGATCAGACGCTTATAAAATATTCTGCTGCGGTGAGCAGCCGTACAGTGCAAATAAGCCGTTTGGAATGGAACAGACTATAGTCAAAAATTTAATGTTAAAATAATTCATTCAAGTCGGATGCAGAGGCGTAGCCGGAATTTGGATTCGGGGAGGGGGCATAAACAAAAATATTTTAACACTACTTCTGCATTGAATGCCAGTAACGTTATGTATGGTAAAACTGAGTTATTCGACCTTCAGTAGTTTAGCCTAGCTCAATTTATGGGTTTCTGACGATCGAAAATACAAAAAGTGTAAAGCGGCGCGAAGTGCCGAAAATTTTGGAATTTCTGCTGTTTTCATGTTTAATTTAAGGCCTTTCTATTGACAAACAGTTCGGAAATCATAATTGGCGCAAAGTGCCAAGAAATTTAGTCATTCTTTACTGTCCTTAACATTTTGTAGCTCTGTGAATACTAATAGTCCGACAGAGCAGAAAATTATTAAATTTGTACAAAACAACTTTGACAGTTCAAGCTTCTAACAAGAAAACTGCGATGCGAATTACTGACTTTGTCTGAAGATATTTTGAGTGATTCAGGCTTCTGAGACGCAGTGCTGGAGCTTTACCAAAAAGAAAGTACAGTAACTGGTGTCGCGACGCGCCGGAAATTTTTTGACGTTTTTTACACTTGAAGCTCAATTTATACCGCTTAAATCATACAAAACAGACAAATTGATGCCGGAAATTTTTAGAAATTCTTATTCATTTTACCTGGCTTGTTCTCTCTAAAATCTCGTTGCACATGTACAACGAGATTTTGCGGCTGCGGGGTGTCTGGGGTGGCGCGCTCAAGTGTTCCCAGCGGGATGCGGGCAGTCCCGAAAAGTTTTGTAAAATAAACATTTTAATATTAAATAGTAACATTATAATTTTCGCAGAATCGGTCAAAAATCGTCTGAATCAAATCCAAAAACACTTAAAATTGATGAACTCCTACTTCTGAGCTGAAACGTGTTTTTCGACCTCTGCTAATTACATACCGCAGCAACGGGTCGCTGCCAATAAAATATAGAAAAATGTATCAATGAAAATTTTGTTCTTACTCTTTTCAGGCCCATTTGTGGCCTTCTTATTAACAAGATGCAGTCAGAAAACAGGAAGTGCGCAGAAACATAAGAAAATTTGACCATTCCTTTATTTTAAATAGGATTATGTGTCCTAAGACAAACAAAGCAGAGAATAGACAAACTAGTATACAATCATTTTAGCACGTTTACTATTATGCTCAACAAGCATGCGCAGTTTCATTCAACGAAGAAATAGTGCGTTAAATTACTAAAGTGATGTGAAGTGCTGGATTATTTTAGTTGATTGAAGCTTTTAAATTCATTGGATCTATATAACATTAAATAATAATGACTCGACGCGAAGCGCCGGAAAATTTTGACATTTTTGCCTTTTTGAATTTAAATTTTCTGGACATACATTATTGCAACAGAAAAATCAACAATATTTCTGAAAAATTTCGGGGGGTATGTGCCCCCTGAATACGTCTATAATCGGATGAGACGGTCGGTCCTGGGGAATGGTCTGGTCAGACAAACTGAATTGAAGAAATCTGGTCGGCTAAATGAACTACTACATACATATATGAGTACCTACCTACCATATGATTGGAACATGTACATATTTGTCATAAATCCGGAATGTAAACACCATTGATACCTACATACACTGGTTTTGTAAAACATTTTAATTTTCTGTTTGGGGTCAACACCTTCTCAGGAAGCACCCCATCTAGAGTCAATTGTGCTAAGAAATGCACAGGTGCTACATGCGTTTGGCTGTCACATATCCGTTCAATATCAAAACTTTTCAACTCAATCGGTCAGCTGGTTCCTAAGCTATTTCACCTTTAGCTACCTGAGTGGGTCAACCCCCATTCAGAGTCACCCGTGTCTCGCCTCAGGTACTGAAGTGCTGGTGCTGGATTATATTAGTTGATTGAAGTTTTTAAATTCATTGGATCTATATAACAATAAATAATAATGACCCGGCGCGAAGCGCCCAGTTTACACAAGTCTGAGCAAGTTTTAAAGATCCTCTCCGACAAAAAGCTGACAGATTGTAATTATAGCTTTGATCTGATATATAATTATCGTAAGCCGCCGGCTTACTGTCTAAGAAAACTCTTAAAATTTGTGCCCAAATTCGTGCGAAACAGAGTATAAGTTTGAAAAAATACTTCGCTTGCTTTTCTTAATTTAAAAAGCTACGTCATACTTCGTTCTACTATTGTTTGACGTTTTTAATCATTTAAGTATTGTGGCTTTCCGTAATAATCGTCCTTTTTGTTCCGTCCGAGCATTTCACTTTGGATCGGATACACAACAACCGCATGCCCCAATCTTTTTCTTTACTAGTAATGGTTATTTATCAGCTGAACTAACGATAAGATAAAATTAAAAATCTTGTCATACAAAAATTAGTTTCGCTTGCATTGTTGCTTCTATCGCTCTATGTACCAATCAGTGAAGAATCGTGCTACAGCTTTCAATCGTGTAAGCTCACGCAACGCAACGCAATTCACACCTTATCAGCTGAACGCACGAAAAAATGAGGGAAGATAATAAAGCACAGCAGCTCGGGAAAAAAGGGAAAACCGTATTAAGTACGTATGTATGTATGTACGAGTATGTGACAAATGGAAACAACCAGAATTACGAATCGTAGAACAACTGATAAAAAAACACTCTACGCATTAAGATTTCAGAATTCAGGCGCGATAAAAATTGACAAGAATTGCATTTTTAATCCTCACAGAAACGAATGCCAATCGATTTCAGATGATAATTAATTATTTTAGTTATTATTATAGATTTATAATATAATAATTATATGTATATAATATTATATATTTACCTCATAATATAATAATAATTAAATAATTATAATATAATAATAAATATAATTAGTGATTATAATACATAATTCACTAAATCACAACAGCAGGTCGAAAAAAGTAATACTCAAGATGCGCAATTTTTCCGGTTCAAAATCACGGAGAAATTTATGTGCATTCTCGCAGTTGGCGCATGTAATTTCATGTCTCATTATTTTACAATTGTTTGAAGCGTCGGATCCGAAGCAGAGAAGAAATGAACTTGTGCAGACATTGATTCGTCACTAGTGATGTAAAAGATAATATGCATCTGATCTTTTTATCCAAATTCAGATTATCTGGATCTGGATCAGATTATTTTCTGATCTAATTATCTGATCTGGATCTGGATCTGCCAGAAAAAATAGAACCCAATCTTTATCTGGATCCGCATCTGTTTAGTCAAGTTATATCTGATTAAACAGATCAGAAAGTCATTTTTGCGCGATGGTAATTGGTATTCTTTCTGTTTTACGATTTGCTGTAGGTAAGTTATCTAAGTAGATGTAGCCTTACATGCACGTGGGGTGGGGTTGGTCTGCTGGTGGTTTTGACCCCCAGACCCGTGCTGACCCAACAGAAAGACCAAAAAGTGCCGCTAACCCTCCTATAATATTTTTGGTTTTAGAAAAATTTTAAAGCTCTGCAGAAAAGTAACTAAAGTAATAAAAATGCATTGATGCTTTTTTTTCCCACATAAATGATTATCAGAATCAGGCACGTAGCTGTGCGGGGAAGGGGAAGGGTACGGACCCCCAAAATCCAGAAAAAACCCGGAAAAGTATGACTTTTTACGCGTTATTTTGTGCTATTTTTGGCTTAGACCCCCAAAATTGGTATTGGTCCCTCCAGAATAGGAGGGCCAGCTACGTGCCTGATCAGAATTGACCTTTAAGAGACTTTCTTGCCTAAAAATGGGTAAATTCTGATTTTTTCGAAAAATTTTTGTTGAAAAAGTTGTTTCAGTGGATGCGCGACATTGAGGAACGTCTACAAACAATGATTTCAGTGCCCATGAGCCGTTTTTATCGCTTTTTTATGCTAAAAAAATGTGACCTTGACCCCTCAGAATTTCTATGCTAAACATGTACATATGGTTTAAGTGAGTGCATCTGTCATTTTTCATGAATTTTCACAGCGTTTTCTTCGTTGAATTAAAATTAAGCAGGATTCTTCATAGTATTGCATTTTGTGTTGTTAGGTAATGTATCGTTAGTGTTAAAAAATTGCATTCGTAATTTGGATTAATGTTTTTGTAAAAAGCAGACTACACTGTCTTTTGGATGACTCATGCCCATTGGTACAAATCTAAACTTGTGAGCTTTTACTTTTTAGACAATTCTTACTGATGTCATTCTTATGTAAAAGCTGTAAAATTCGAATTTCCTTCGGCTCTGCCCCAGACCCCTCTGGGGGAGCTGATATATTAGTCCCGCCACCCGAGACCACCCAATCCATGTAGGCTCGGGGCTTTACGCCCTCCTTTTTAGCAATACAAATTGCTGCACAAAAAAATTTTTCTTGGTCTGGATCTGTATCTGGATTTTTAAATTTTGATCTGGCAAAACGATCTGGATCTGGATATTTTCTGATCTGGATCTGCCAAAAAATCTGAACCCGATCGTTATCTGGATCTGGGTAAAAATCTGGATATTTTACATCACTATTCGTCACACAAGCGAAGCAACGCAAATCGACTACAGAAAATGGAGCGAAATAAATTGTATGAAAAGCTTACAATATTTAGCAAATACCAAAATGTTCGATCAAAGAATCCACGAGGGGGCAGGCCACGCTCGCTCTCGGGCATTTGGGAACCCTTCAAGGGGCAGGATATTCTGACCGGGGGACGGGAACGGATACCAAAATTTTCTTAAGTATCAAACATTGTCCAAAAATTCGTTTATTATGCTCGAAGTAGAGGTTTTTCGCTGTCTTTCAATAGGCAAAATTATTTCTGATGCAGAAAAAAGTAAAAAAATTTTGAAATTTTCCTGCAGAAAGCGACACAAATCACCCAAAAACACTCGAGAAATCATTGTACGAGCTACAAAATCTTTAATTTATATAAAAACTACTCTTTTGACGTTAATTTATGTTTTTTAGCGCTAAGGGAGTAAGTAAATGTCATTACTGCCTAGCGCGATGCGCCGCAAAAATGTGAAAAATCATGATAAAAATGGCTAAAATCATAAAAAATACACATCTATTCTTCATTCTGAAAATGTGGGCTAAAAGTAAATCTTTTTTGTCCGTAGGCACGATCGGAAGCATGACTATATCCATGATTTTGTTTCGCAGGGGGAGGGGGTGCGCGGCACGATCAAAATATTTTTAACACATAAGGGGGACCGAACGATGAATTTAAAAACACGTTTAACAACCACACTGTACACCTTTCTGAATTGTGCTATCCGAATGCCTTAAATATATTGAAAATTCAATGGACACCACGGTTTTTTTTTGTACTCGGCAAAGATTTTTCCCGATGTACAAAGACTTTTTCGGGACCGTCTTTGTACATGTACAAAGATTTTTGGGAAGACAAAAATTGCAAAAAAGGTCTAAAATTCGGGAAAATTTCGGCGCTTCGCGCCGAAATGAGTAATTGTGTGTTCTATATATCTTTATAATGGCAGAAATTGCATTTCAAAAGTAAAAATGTCAAATTTTTCGGCGCTTCGCGCCGTTTTAAGACGATTCTTAGTGATTTTTACCCTATAGAGACTCAGAAATTAGCTAAAACACACTATGAAAAGTTGGAGAACTCTGTTTTTACCACACTA
Source organism: Mermis nigrescens (assembly GCA_036768485.1). Classification (NCBI taxonomy): domain Eukaryota; kingdom Metazoa; phylum Nematoda; class Enoplea; order Mermithida; family Mermithidae; genus Mermis; species Mermis nigrescens. The sequence continues at coordinate 13,411,840 of JAVLUZ010000145.1, read as the reverse complement.
AAGTCGCTGCTATACCATATTATAGTGCCCGAAAATTTTGTGTGTACAAAATGTACAAAGATTTTTAGGAAGACAAAAACTGTAAAAAAAGATGTAAAATTCCCTACAATTTTCGGCGCTTCGCTCCGAACTGATAAATTATTTGTCCTATATATCTTTAAAATGGCAGAATTTGCATTTAGAATGGAAAAATGTCAACATTTTTCGGCGCTTCGCGCCGTTTTCAGATAATTTTTAGTATTTTTTGGCGTCAGAAACCCAGAAATTAGCTATAATACACTACCAAAGATCGAAAACCCTGTTTAACACACTAAAATCGCTACTGTACTATAGTATAGTACACAAAAATTTGCATGTACAAAATGTACAAAGACTTTTGGGGACCATCTTTGTACATGTACAAACGGACCTTGTACAAAAAAAAAACACTGATGGACACCCTCTTGAATAAATCTAATTTTCTGCATAAAACCTGCGCAAAACAGAAGACAATAGATGCAAAATACGCCGTAGCTTGTATAAAGACCAAAGTGGAGTGTTTAAACCGCGCACTTGATATTAAATGTACTCTAATGATAGTTACGGGATTCGACACCAAGCGCCGAAATTTTTTTGCGATTTTTGGCTAAAAAAAGCAAAGGAGAGAGTAAAGGAAGAAATCATTGTCATATTTCGTTTCGAGTGGGTGGGGAGGCACGTGCCATTGATCGGACCGAGGCCTCGGCCTCGGCAAGCCTCGGCGTTTTTTGGAGCCTCGGCCTCGGCGCCGAGGGCGAAGCTAAAAAGTGCCGAGGCGCCGAGGGTTAAAATCAAATTTGAATAAGTTTAATATATCCTTTGAATATTAACTATTTAGAATACATCTGCAGTACACAGGCTATTTTTTACCTATAGACTTTTCTTATGGTTTTACTCGCGTACCCAGTTACACCAAGTTACATACAGCAAAGTGCCAATTTATTATTCATGTGATGACTTAGTTTTAATTCTCATGCTCGCTACATGGATCGGAACACACATTCCCAAAGGGGTTGAGGGAGGGTTATAACCCTCCTCTCAAGGTACAAGACTCAAGTCACTGTCAGACGATTTTTGGTGCAAACCTTTTGAATAATTCTTGAAGTTAATTTTTACTATGGCAAAAGTGCAGCTAACTATTAGAATTTCACGAAGTGATACAGTATTTTTGAATGTGAGCAAGAGTAAATAGACAAACTATCACTATGAAGCATGCATGCAACAGCTCAAAATTTTCGTAAGGGGCTCCTCGGCATACATGTAACGGCTTGAAATTTCGGGTAGGGGTCCCTGGCCATTTTTAGAAGGAGGGGGATTAGCGACTCTAATCTTATGTCAAAAATGGCAAAAGCACCTAAAAATAGCCAACAAAGCGCAAATTTTCGCCAAAAGTGGGGAGGGTGGGTTGACGTTGGAGGGAAGGGTGTGGGGAGGATGTCCAACCGTGGGTAAATGGGGAATTCCCCAAACCCCCTGTTACACGTATGGTTTTCGGCCATTTTTATGGGAGAGGGGTAAATGATCACGAATTTTCGGCCGAAAATCGCAAAAATGCACCTAAAAAAGGCGAATAAATGCAGGTTTTGCCAAAAATCAATTTCGGCTCGTGCATTTTTTTGGAGCCATTTTTATACAATGTTAAAATACTTTCTTGGACAAAGTGATATTTATTATATCGTTTTTCAGTATATTTTAGGAAATTTCAAAAAATTTTCGGCGCTTCGCGCAAAATATCGCTAATATACTGTATTTAGATTGAAGCAGGGAAATAAACACTCCAAAATCAATTTTTGTGTAATCTAGGCATCTTTATGCAGATTTAAAAATGTTTTGTATCTATTTATACTGTTTTTAAAAATTTTATGCAAAATAAGTACTATTTAATAACTTTGCACTTTTTTGCCATTCAAAGAAAAAATTGACTAATTTATCCAGATGTTGCATTGGATTTCTACGCACAGTAGTGCTTATTACAAGATTTAATTGGCATATTACAATATTTGTAATATTTCTGCTTTTGTAGTACAAGTTGTTTTAGCTTTCTCAGTCGAATTTTATGTGTAAATTTCATCAAAAGCTGATAAAAATTTCGGCGCTTCGCGCCGAACTAATATTATCAAATAAATTCAAGCCGAATTATCACATTTAGGGCCACGGTTTTTTGTATTCGGCAAAGATTTTTCATAATGTACAGAATCTTTTCAGGACCATCTACATACACAAAGATTTTTGGAGAGACAAAAACTGTAAAAAGGTTTAAAATTTCCGAAAATGTTCGGCGCATCAGTAATTGTCTGTCCTATATATCTTTAAAATAGTAGAATTTGCATTTAGAATGGAAAAATGTCAAATATTCAGAAACCCAGGAATTAGCTAAGATACACTACCAGAGGTCGAAAAGCCCTGTTTTACCACACTAAATCGCTACTGTACAATACTATAATAGTACACAAAAATTTGCATTTACAAAATGTTCAAAGACTTTTGGATACCATCTTTGCACACGTAAAAAGGTATCTTGCACAGAAAAACACTGTTTAGGACTGCATGCCAGTTGCAGGTCACACACTGGCAGTATGTAAAAATGTGTATGTTTAAAAATATATTTATATAAAATATCTACAAAAATTTGTTCGCTCATACAAAGACACTACTTAATTTACTGGTCCCCCATTTTGGGATTTCACCCTTCCCTCATCTCTGGACCTTGGGAAACTATGACCGGAAAGTACAGTGCAGTTTCCGTCATATTACCTGCCACATCAGAATTGGATGACTGAAAAAACGTGTTTAAATATGCATTACTGTAAAAGCGAGCACAACAATGGCTACAGTTCTGTCTTTACTTATCTTATTTCGTTTGTTCGTTTATTTCTTCGACACTGTTTTCTTATTTATAGTAATAAAAGTTTTTAAGTGCTTGTTCAGCCATATTTTTTATAAACTTTTCCAAGTCTTCATCAAAGGCAACTTGTTAAATTAAGTATGTTTTCATACTGCTGACTTTATTCAATAAATCCTTCACACATTTAATCAACTATTATTGAAAATAAAAATGAATTGTTTGACATTCGATAAAGTGTTTAATATTACGATTATTCTCTAGCTCATATGCACACAAAATTTTTTTAAGAGTACTATTTATGGGTATAGGTATATAAGCTTGACCCTCGGCATTACCCTCGGCCTCGGCCGAAGCCGAGGCAAGGATTTTGAGTCGCCTCGGCCTCGGCCGAGGGTCCAAAAAGTACCCTCGTCCGATCACTGGCACGTGCCCCCTATTCCCCCAGGGTCGTGAGAGAGAACGCAGAATAAGTTTTTCTTGAGATAAGCCCTATTCTGGGAATAGTTATTCTCGTAATAAAACTTATTCTCGTGATAGCTATTCCTCGGTTAAGGGACGGAATTAGCTATCCTAGGAATAGATAAATTTGGTATGACAGAACGCGAAATAAGCGAGGAATAGCTAACCGTGCGCATGCGTGTACATAAATACTGCACGTTTGTATTTACGTCGTATATTTTCAAACTCAATTTTGAATTGGAAAGAAATTTCCAGTTTGACGACGTAAATACAAACGTGCGATTTTTATATACACGCCTGCACGGGTAGAGTATGCATTGAGTTAATGGGACTGCCGAATATTACCAAATAAACTTCTTATAATTTGGTTCAATAAATGCGGCTTGCTCACTTCTACGGAAAACGAAAATGAAGCATTGACATTGAAATCAAAAAAATTTATGATAGCTTGCGCATGAAAAAAGTACTTTTTTTGTAAGTAGGTACTGTCAACTTGTTGATTATACACACAACCTACTGTATTAATTTTTAAATCACTTCACTGGAGGTGTTAAGTATTGCATGATCGAAAAATCATAAAAAAATCATTTTTGTCAAGAGCTCAACAAGACGAGCCGCACTTATGAGGCAAACGCGCAACTAGAAAAATGTATGTATCTGTTTTGATCGTTTTACAAACGAGAGCAACCATATTAAATTTCTAGATAAAGAGGAATCAATTACCTATCAATTAAAATACTTTAAACTCATTTACTTCTTTTAAAATCGCATTTGAAACGATTTTTACTAATATTCCGCTGTCTTATACCTGCTATGACCAGGTATAAAATGGCGGAATAGAAGCAGCTGTTTTTATTCCCGAGATAACTTATTCCGCTTTCTGTCATACCGCTTATTTTTATTCCGCCGTTTCATCCCGGGGTAGCGCCTGGAACGGCGCTATTCCGCGTTCTGTCATACCAACTTAATTCCTGGAATATCACTGTTTGTTCCGCTTTCTGTAATACCGAAATATTTTATTCCGCCCTCTTATCCCATTGTTTCATCCTGGAATAGCACAATTCCGCGTTCTGTCATACGGCCCCAGATACTGGTCTGATCGGGAGTAACGTACAAAGTTATCATACGCAGTAGGGATGCACCGGGGCGGCCTTTTTGACCGGGGCCGGGGCCCCGGCGCCGGTACCAACCGGGGCCAACTATTTTTGCTATATCCCGGATATACCATGTATAAATGTTTTTGGCAAAATGTGACTTATGCGAAATAGCTTCTGGGTAAGTCTATGGCATCCAATCCACATGTCGGAGTTCAATTAATCATCATAGCTTATAACGGCCAAGAATTTTTCCTACCCATTATAAAATTTGGCCCAATCCACGTAACTTGCATCATTATCAGCCGAATTACTCATGTTTTAGATCAGATGAGTCAAAAATAGCTAACAATGATAGAATTTTCGCGTGAATAATTTATCATGTTAATGTGTAGTGTCGTTTTCAGGTTATTGTGTGTTCGTGAAAGTGTTACGCCTTGTAGCGTACTATTATCTCGCTTGAACGGCATCGGATTACATGAAACGATTTTAGACTCGCACGCATTTTTACCAATAAACCCTTACAATCTAGCCATTCGTTTAGGGTGCCCAGATGTACTGATTTTATCAGGATTGTACTGATTTTTAGAAGCTCGTCCTGATCCTAGAAATGTCCTGATTTTGTCCTGAAATTCGAGTTCCCGTCCTGATTTGTCCCGAACTTTTTTAAAAATTTTAAGATAATAACGCTGAGCGTTAAATAAAATATGTTGCGCTCAGTTAATTACTGTAAACAAGATTGCTCTTTTCATTAAAGCTGACCAAATCACATGAAATTTAAACCGCACTATTATCCGCTCTGGTCAGAAATTAAATAAGAAAATTTTATTTTTTAATAAAACAAATGACTTACACTCATTACTGGAAGCTTCTTCTGATGAATTTAATAATTTTTGATTGATAAAAATGGTCCACTTTGTTTCAAACCAAAAAATTTGTTGATTTGAAAACTGTAGTTAGCGTAATTTTTCTATTCCTACATCAAAGGCGGCTGTGGAACGAGTATTTTCCTTGTGCAAAAAGCAGTGGCTTGCTTCAAATTAAAATAATTCTTTATCATGTGGTGAAATGTATAAAAAGATTTAGGGTGACGACAACTTGCTGAATCAGATATCGTCTAGCAGTGAATACGTGTGAATTTAATGTTTTATTATAGTAATAAACGTTATTTTGAAAAGAGATACTTTTTTCAAATGTCCTGATTTCGGACCAAAAGGTATCTGGGCACCCTACATTCGTTTGAAATTTTATCCAATGTGCCAAATTAAGTTAAATATTCATTCATATATACGTGGCATTTATCATGTTTTGTGTTGGCTCAAAGTCATGTTATCACGCGTAATTTCTCACTCAACTAATGATTTTTTATTTTACAGAAACGTCTATTTTAACTTTATACAAACTCTATATATCAAATGTATAGAACATTTTAACTTTGTACAAACTTTATATATAAAATGGCATCACAGGCAAGGATATATCTACGCCCCTGCCCACGAGTACCCCGAGTGAACGCTTGTTCAGTACAAGCGGCAAAATTTGCTCGGATTCCTGGGCCCGGTTGCTCGACTCGACCATTAACTAATGTTTACCTTAACGTTAATGGTCACCTTAACGCAACCAATAATTAATGGTCGCGTTAAGTCCGATTTCCACCTTAACGAAACCATTAAAAAAATCGGGTTGCTCGACTCAACCATTAAGCTCGACTTTAAGGGAAGTCTAATGGTCGATTTAAATTTCGGTTGCTGGACTCCACCTTAGTGCAGCCATTAATTAAGGCTCAGTTTTTTAATGTCTACCCTAAAACCGGTTGCTCGACTGAAACCTTAACGCTCCCATTAAGCGTTTAATGGTTTCTTTAAGGTATATTGGGTTGCTGGGCTTCACCTTAACGACTTTAATGGTTTCGTTAAGGTTCATTCTTTAAGGTAGGTCGAGAGCTACATTAACGGACTCATTGATTGTTTTTCACATTAAAAATGGCGCTTCTTCCTATCGTTCCGATTTTTTAATATTATGACAAGTTCTCGCCGATTCGAAGTCAAAGAAGTTCTTTGACTAATTTCAATGACGATGAATTTTATGACCGATTTAGATTTAGCAAGTTATCATTAATACTGAAGATTTCATAACAATAATATTAGTTTATCCTTTTTTCTACTTGCAGACAAGGCAACAATGAGCGCTGCCTACTGACAATTCGAATTGCAGAAAAATGGCTGATACAAACCTCATCTTTACATGAATAGAAATTTTTTTAACTATTAAATTTTTCCAACTACATAATTTTATGACAATTAAAACGCGATTCTTATAGAGACTTCATGTATGCAATTATCGTTTTCAGTAGATAACTCAATGATTACATTTCATACTTAAAAAGTAAAGCTTCTTTCGTTATTCTTTTATTTAATAATATGATACATGCTCGTCATCCACTGTCAAATGAAATCCATTGATTCATTTTAATGACAATAAATTTTAATAAAGATTTTATTCAGGTATGGAATAAACCCAGATTTGAAAATTTTGAATTTTGGGTTTTTTTTGGTTTTTTTGGGGTTTTTTGTGCTTTATTGGGGCTTTATTGGGTTTTTTAATGGAAATGACAACTAGAGCTACATAAAGTAGCTAGAATACTCAACAGCTGCAAGAAACGAGACAAACAAATAGCAACAACTTTATTAAGCTAATATTGAAATCCAATAACAAAATCGATCATTCACTGCGGTTGCCACTATATGTATTTATCTTCCTCTTCAATGCTCGGACATTACCAGATTTTAATCAAAAAATGCACTGGCTCTCAAAAAATATTAGGAAATAGAAAAATTGGTCGAACTCAGAAAAGTGTGGGCTATTGAGGTGGTTGAATAAAAGCGCCCTGTTTTGCAGCATGGGATGGCAATTGTGAACTAGGGGCTGAGATTTTCGAGCATGGCATTGTGTTGACCAGACTGAGGTTGGTTAGCCTTTACTAGTCAAAGGAACAGCATAATTCAAACAAAAAGAGATTGGAAATACAATTTGAATCACCTACAGTATTTACTTCAGTCTATTTGAAAAATTGGTAACCTGTGGATAAAAAACCCAAAACCCAATAATTTTTTGCACCCAAAAAAGCCAAAAACGCAGATTCAAAAAACCCAGCCTTGCTAACCCTGATTTTATTCGAGAACGATTTTTTTCAGTTAATTTCTTCATTTTATTTTAGCTGTTGCCGAAAATGCGCTAAAATCAAAATTCTATTTTCCTATTTTTATTTCTCTATTTTTTTTAATTTCCATATCATCGCAAGCAACCATATATGTTTTACCCAGACTAACGAGCGTTTTCATTTATTTTCCTCATTAAGTGTATTGCTGTCACTGCAATCCATTATCAGACGAATTCGAACCAAAATCAAAAGTCAAGCGGTAAAAGAGTAAAATTAAAGAAAATTCGAATTTTCAATGACTATGGTCCTCAACGTTTTATATCTATGTATTTTAACCAAAACATTAAAATTCTCGTGGAATACGTGTGAACTTAACACAACCATTAAACTTCCCTTAACGCAACCATTAAGCTTACCTTAACGCTACCATTAGATTTCCCTTGATGCAGCCATTAAAGGTTTTTGTTAATGGTTTCTTTAATGGTACCCTTAAACTTCCCTTAACAAATGCTCGACCATTAATTAATGGTCAAGTCGAGCAACCCGATTTTTACGAACCTTAACGAAACTATTAGTTAAGGTTTTACCTTAACGTTAATGGTTTCGTTAAGGGAATCTTAATGGTTGTTGGCGTTAAGGTGGAGTCGAGCAACCGGCCGACCATTAAAAATTAATTTTTAATGGTTAGCCTTTATTAAGGTGGAGTCGAGCAACCGGGCCCTGTTCTCGTTTCGTTTGCTGCCTGAGCGATTAGAAACGCTAGTGTATTAAGCGAAAAACTTGAAGATTATAGGTTTTGCTAATAAATTGCTGTAGCTATAAACGTGGATACGCTAAATTTCTGAAATAAAATTTGTGACCAATGTTTTGTTATACATGAATGAATACACAGGCGATTATGCACGATTTTCCCTCAAAATATCGCCAAAATCCGAACAAAAAACGTTGAGATAATTCTTAATAATAGGCTAGAAGTTGCGTATTTTGGCCCCGGTGCATCCCTAGTACGCAGTCAGTTTCCGCGCAATTGCGGATCCAGGATTCATAATGGGAGGCGGTGCCCACTTTTACAGTCAAAATAGGTGCAAAAGTCCGCTATTTTAGTGCTTATTAGCGGTTTATATTATTGGCTTATCAAAATTTTCCACGAATTTGCGCAGTGTCTTGAAAATTAATTATCAATTGTAGCAAAAATGAGACAAAAATTGTAAGATTGAGGTAGAACGTTTAGAATTTTATACCCGTTGAAGCAGCTAAAACAAAGCGGCAAAATTTTTAGAACTTGCGCCATAGGTGCGCAAGGTCAAATTATCAGGGAAGAGTAAGAGATCAAGAGCCTGAAGATAATCGAGCGCTTTGGAAAAAAACCGATTACACAGGGAAAACACGATGCGATTGCTTTAGAACCATCATTTTTGAGCATAAACAAACTCAGAAAAACAAATATATAGCATTTCTGAATTCACACGCTAGTTTCCGAATCCAAAAGGCTATTTAGTTCGTTTTTTGAGCCAAAAAGTTGTATAAAAATGCTTTTCGGCCAAAATGGTTACGGAGCTATCAGTTTTGAAACAATGGGTAGTAATACCCACACCTGGGCGTGGGGGTTTGGAGGGTATGCACCCCCCAGAAACCAAAATACCCCCCCAGAAATCAAAATACCCCCCCAGAATTCAATTTTTAAAAATTTTTTTCGTTTTTTTCGCAATTTTTTGATGCCAATGGATAGTGCTTGATGAGAAACGTCGAAAAATGGTGTTTTTATCGCCATACCACCGTTTTTAAGGCCATTTTTCGACCTTCAAAAAAATCTTGCACCCCCCCCCAGAATTTTCTTGCTGCCCACGTATGGTAATACCCCTCTCAGCCCCTATTCTCATGTACGACTTATACCGAAAGTGAAAAAATATGCCGAAATCGGTGTTTATGGTCAAATATCGTTTCAAGAATCACGCGAATTGCGTGTTATTCGACGCGAAGCACCGGAAAACATTAGAAATTATGATGCAAGATCAATTGTTCGACTCACCGACTGGATCAATGGATGTGGGTAGAGCGGCCTCCGCCTTTAGTCTGCCCCTGCGGTCTTTGCGTATACTAATTTTCGACTATTACAAAGTGCACAAACAAAATGCATTATTCGCGCATAATGCATTTTGCTGTTGTATAAGGTGAGCCGACATTAGAGCGCAGCCAGAATAGATGTCTTTCACGTAACTTTACAAAACTTTTATGCTAATAAATGAAAGAATTCGCCAGTTAAAGCTTCACGGACAAAACGAGCATGCCTTTGAAAAAAGTTCTACTGTAGCTTACACTCGAGACTATTGTAACGATTCATATACTTTCCGATTCAGAATTGGATACGCTTTTTATTATAATGGGGCAGCATGAATATCTGGGTATCAGGTAGCGATAAACGCATGTGGTTTCTTTCATAGGCGTAGCCACGGGGGGAGCAATGGGGGCACATGCCCCCCCCGAAATTTTTTTAATTTTTCTGGTGCAATAATTGTGTCCAGAAAATTGAGTTCAAAAAGGCAAAAACGTCAAAATTTTCCGGCGCTTCGCGCCGAGTCATTATTATTTATTGTTATATATGTAGATCTAATGAGTTCAAAAGCTTGTTTTTTCCGCTAAAATAATCCAATCATTACAGTGATTTAATGCACTATTTGTTCGTTGAATGAAACTGTGCGTGCTTGTTGAGCATAGTAGTAGAAGTGAGAAAATTATTGCTTTCCAGTTTGCCTATTCTCTGCTTAACTTGTCTATTTTTACAAGGACACATAATTCCATTTGGAATGAAAGGAATGACAAAATTCTCTTCTGTTTTTGCGCTTTCTGTTTTCTGAACTACATCTTATTAACAAAGAAGGCCGCAAATGGGCCTGAAAATGGTAAGCACAAAATTTTCATTAATACATCTTTTTATATCTTATTGGCAGCGACCTGTTGCTGCGCTGCATACTTAGAAGAGGTCAAAAAACGCATTTCAGCTCAGCATTTTTGTGCAATGTATCACATCGTGAATTTATAGTTTTTTTCGATTTCATTTAGAACCAAGATTCGGCCGATTTTGCGAAAATGTTAACATTACTATTTAATATTAGAGTGCTTATCTTTTACAAAATTTTGCGGGATTCTACCTTGAACCCGACTGAGGGGGGCGCTTGAGCGCGCCACCCAGACCCTGGCGTCAAGTCTTGTACACGCGCAACGAGATTTTTGAGAGGACAAAAAAGGTAAAAGGGTTAGGAATTTGAGTTTAGAGAGCAAAAACGTCATAATTTTCTGATGCATAGCGCCGCCGGTTACTGTTCTGTCTTTTTGTGAAGCTCCAGTATTGCGTTAAAAGCCTGGATTAGTCAAAATATTTTCATTCCGAGTTAGTAATTCAAATTTTTCTTGTTCTGCTTTGTCAAATTTTTAGTATTCACAGAGCTACAAAATGTCAAGGGCGATAAAAAAATAAATAAATTTCTTGTTGCTTAGCGCCACTTATAATTTCCAAACTGCTTGTCAATAAAACGGCCGTGAATTCTACATGAAAACGGTAAAAATTTCAAAAACTTTCGGCGCTTCGCGCCGCTTTACACTTTTGTATTTTCAGTCGTCAGAAAACCAATAAATTAGCTAGGCTGCACTACTAAAGGTCAAAAAAGTCAGTTCTACTATACATGTTACTGGCATTCAATGCAAAAGTCGTCTTAAAAAATTTTTGTGTATGCCCCCCGAACCAAAATCCTGGCTACGGCTCAACACCTGGGCGTGGGGGTTTGGGAAGTATGCACCCCCCAGAAACCAAAATACACCCCAGAAATCAAAATACCCCCAAGAATTCAATTTTTAAAAATTTTTTTCGTTTTGTTCGCAATTTTTTGATGCCAACGGATAGTGCTTGATGAGAAACGTCGAAAAATGGTTTTTTTCATCGCCATACCACCATTTTTAAGGCCATTTTTTGACCTTCAAAAAATCTTGCAACCTCCCCCCCAGAATTTTTTGCTGCCCACGTATATGTACGGCTCTGGTTTCATTTGTTTTGAGTTGTACACTGGTTGAGTTAGTGGATAAACGAAAATAGAAATTTTGACTTTCATATTTACCTTTGGAAAAAGGACACTTACTTTTGGAGCAGTAGGTTTTGTGTAACGCCATTATATCATACGTGGGCAGCAAGAAAATTCTGGGGGGGGTGCAAGATTTTTTGAAAGTCAAAAAATGGTCTTAAAAATGGTGGTATGCATAGGTGGGCAGCACAAATTCTGGGGGGGGGTGAAAAAATTTTTAAAGGTCAAAAATGGCCTTAAAAATGGTGGTACGGCGAAAAAAACACCATTTTTCGACGTTTCTCATCAAGCTCTATCCAATGGCATCAAAAAATTGCTAAAAAAGCAAAAAAAAATTTTCTGGGGGGTTATTTTGATTTCTGGGGGTATTTCAACTTCTGGGGGGCTGCATACCCCCCCACGCCCATGTGTGATGGTATGGCGATAAAAACACCATTTTTCGACGTTTCTCTTCAAGCACTATCCATTGGCATCAAAAAATTGCGATAAAAACGAAAAAAATTTCTCAAAAATTGAATTCTGGGGGGGGGGGTATTTTGATTTCTGGGGGAGTATTTTGGTTTCTGGGGGGTGCATACCCCCCAACCCCCCCCCCCCGCACGCTCAGGTGTGCATTATACCCTTTTCACTTATTTTCTAGATGCGGATTACGATATTCATTTTCACAATTTTTTAAATTGTACGCATTTACCGTAAGTTAAGCGAATCAAGCGTGAAATTTATTGCTGCAGTAAACAATCATAAAACTGCGGTGAATAAGCAAAAGATTAAAATTTGCGTAAACCTATTCCGCATTTCTGTGTCGAGAAAACTAGTGAAAAAGGTATAGTTTCATTAGAAAGTGCACGAAAAGCTACGAAATAATGTCCTAAAATGACACCTTTATTACCGTAGTTTTAGAGCCGCGGGTGTTAGAACACGGATCAGTCTACTCCATTGCGCAAAAGATGTTTAAATTAACGTCAAAATTCTTTTAAATAAGTAACACCTACAACTTTAAAACTAGCATAGCCAGGGATCGTTCGTAGACACTGTTTTGCGGAGCATTTAAGTCACTTTACAGCCACTTCCTAACCAAACAATGATTTTCGTAATGTACGCTAGGTATATTTTTGTACACCGATTTTTAGAAACAAAAAGTTACAAATTTTTTTTGTGGGAAAAGAAAAGTCTACGTCTGCCTCCATGACGCACCATTGTAACTGCACTTTAATGTCGGCGCTCTAATGTCCGCGTGCCGTTGTATAACTACCACATATCGTCAGTAATTACAAAGTCAACGGACAATTCCGTAGACTGCGCAAAACAGAATGTAGGAGACATCCGGCGTGAAACACTGAAAATGTGTTCACTCCGCCGCATATTGCAATTTAAAGTCCGGATGCGATAAAGTGTTGAAAAATGCAAGCACAAAGAAATATCCACTGACGCATTCTCGCTTGGCTCGCAAGCGGCACTCGGAACATTGCAACCATAGGTGGGCAGCACCAAAATTCTGGGGGGGGGGGGGGGTGAAAAAATTTCTGGGGGGGGGTGAAAAAATTTCCAAAGGTTAAAAATGGCGCTTAAAAATGGTGGTATGGCGAAAAAAACACCATTTTTCGACGTTTCTCATCGAGCACTATCCAATGGCATCAAAAAATTGCCAAAAAAGCAAAAAATTTTTTTTCTGGGGGGGGGTATCTTGATTTCTGGGGGGGGGGGTATTTCAACTTCTGGGGGTGCATAACCCACACCCCACACCCATGTGTGATTGCAACCCTAAGACCGAGGCTAGGAGGGGGCAGCCGCCATCCATTAGCCCGATGTAGTTGGCGAGATAAAGAAAGGTTGAGGCGGTTTCGGCCATCCAATCGTAATTTCTCAAAATTTTACGGCGCTCTGAGTTTCCGGCGCTCAATACATACTCGTACTTATTAATTACGCTTCCATTTTTATCGTAAATTAAAAAAAATTTTGGAACTTTGCGTCAAAGCGTAGGGTTTGATGCAAATGCTCAAACGCGCAAGAAAAATAAAACGTGTTTTTGCCTAAACGTCACTAATTTTGCTAAATAAATTTGCACTTTTTTGCACCAAACGCTGCAAATTAAAAATTTTTTTATAAAAAAATTTGCTTAGAAATCATTTGCAATAAAAATAGACATTACGAAGCGGCGAAAAACGCTATTTTGCTCTGGATAAGCGCACGTTTGCATCATTTAGGGTTGTTTATCAGGGGCGTAGCTGCGGGGGATATGGGGGACGACGCGCGGGCGTCAGGGTTTAGGGGTATGCGACCCCAGAATTCAATTTTAGGATTTTTTTTTTACCGCAATTTTTTGATGCCAATGGATAAAACTCGTTGAGAAACGTTGAAAAATGGTGTTTGTTAGCCACAACGCCGTTTCGATACTATTTTTTGACCTTCTAAAAAATCTTGCATCTCTTCCCAGAATTTTGACGCCGCCCACCTATGGGGGAACTCGTCTATATACGCGCGCGGCGTGGAAATTATGGGAGTAGAGGAGGGAGCGAAACCATGAAGTGCCTTTTTTGGGTCGAAAAATGGAAGATACGCGCCAAGATAGAGCACCGGCGTTTCCGACGGTGCTCTATCTTTCTAGAGCTTGAAAACATAAAAAATTCGAAAAAAACCAAAAAAGTCGGAACAAATTGAACAAAATATAGTCAAAACATGAGCATAATGGCGCGAAAAGCCGAAAATATGGCATTTTTGAGCAAATATATAGCTAAAAACCATTAAAAAAGCATATTTCCAATAAATTCTTAGAAAATTTCTAGGAACTTCAAAAAAATCGCCAATTTTTTGGGAGGGGGGGGAATTTCAACGGGGCTGGGGGGGGTTAAGATTTTTCTGGTGGAGGGTAAAACCCCTCTAGAAATTAAAAACAATTGAGTACTATTTGCTAAGGTTTCCCAAAAGGAAAAAATTAACAATTCGTAAAGCATATGTGGAAAACCGCAAAAATAGATGCGAGAACAATTTAAACTTATAGTACAACATATTCGTTTCTGAAATCCTGTTGATGTTTTAAACCTTTTCTTCTTTAACGCGCGTGTTAAAAAATTTAAAAAAAACACCATCATCAAGTGGTTGTAGAAATCAACTCCGAAATTTTGATCCTTTCAAATTCGAAGGGTCGGCCACGCTGCCGTTGTTTATAGAACAATCGGGGTAACGCCCCGTACGCGAATCCAGGATCCGTTAGTGTAAACGCAAATACGCGCTAAAGACCAAAACTGAGCAAAAATTATAAACAAGAACTGTCGGTAAATCGACCATTACGCGCAACAAAAACTCTTCGTAACAAAAATTGAGAAAAAAGTTTAAATGCTTCAAACGGTGGTAGTAGTGAGAACGGCGCGTCTCGACGACGCGCCGCCGCCTCGGCGGTCGGCGGAAAGCGTCGACGGCGGCGGCGGTTGCTCCGGCGTCAAATTCGACGGCATTCGGGCGCCGCCGGCCGGCTTAGGAGGCAAAGCCGGCTTGACGATGATGCGACTTTCGCGTCGGGCGGCGACGGTCGGCGACCCGACCGTCGCGCGGCGACGGCCGCTCGGCGATCGAGCGGCGGCGGTGTCCTGCGAATCATCGATAATTAGCGGTAAAAAAGCAGAGTTTCGGTTAGAGCTCGCAGAATTTTTGATTTTCGAAAAATCGTAGAAAAGGTGCTTTTTAAACGTTTTGAGCTATATTTTAGATCAAAACGCGAAATTTTCGACGCTCGAATATTCCGCTATTCCGGATTTTGTTAAATTTATCGATTTTTGCTCATTTTCGCGTCCTAGAACGAAGGATCGTCGTCAGAAACGCCAAAAAAGCGTTTTTGACGCTTAAATATCGTCTTTGAGCCCTTAAGGGCGCTTTCGGAAAAAATTGTCAATTTCAACCCATAGAATTATCACGCTGAGCGAGTAAACTCGGATTCTGTAATTCGGAAGCCCGCAGGGTAAAAAGTGATTCGATTCGTGAGCCGGCTAACGTACGGCGCGGTTTTCATAACATTAAACGTGTTAAAGAGAGAAAAACACCCAGCGCGCGCCGTAAACTATTTTAATCAAACCGATAAACGAGACAACTATTCGCGTACGCCGGTCGGTAGGTAATTCCGAAGCGTCAGTGTCACAATCGTAGGTGGGCGGCATTAAAATTCTGGGAGGGAGTGCAAGATTTTTCAATGGTCAAAAAGTGGTCCTAAAAATGGTGGTATGGCGAAAAAACACCACGTTTTAACATTTGTCATCGAGCGCAATCTATTGGCATCGAAACATTGCGAAAAAAACAAAAAAATTTATAAATTGAATTCTGCGGGGGAGGGGCTATTGGTTTTCGGGGGAAGGCGGCGTACGGCCTTCCGGAGGGTACGACGTACCCCTCAACCCGCTTAAGCCCACGTTCGGTCGCAATACCTTTTCATCCAAATACGACTTCGTCTTAGCGAATCTGGTTCGATCGTCCTTAAGCGCCCGCCGACGGCCGCTGCCCCGCGGCGATGATCGCGCGAACGTAGTCGCGCAGCCACCGCCGACGGCGTCGTTAACGTTGGACGTCGGTGAAGCGGCGTATCTCAACGGCGACGCATTGCGGCACGTCGTCGACGACGACGGACTGCCGCCGCCGCCGTCCGACGACGCCGCCGACCGTTGCAGCCGCAACTCTGCCGTTTTGTTCGTACGCACGACTAGTCTGGGAGTTGAAGATGGTCGGCTCGAAGTGGCGCGATTGCCATCCTCTCGAACCGCCGATCCAACGAGCCTCGGTGTCGAGATATCGCCGGCCTTAATAAATTAGCACGCTCTTCAAACAATTTTCCGAGTCCTTAGGTTCCCGATTATTAATTTTTACGTAAAGTAAATTTGTTACCCATTGTTGAAACGTATTTAATGACCCTTTTTCGCATATCGCCTTTATTTTCCAGAGCGGCGTAAAATGGATAAAGGCGAAGTATTCCAGATTCGTATTCGCTCGAAAGAACGCCTAGACGGTCGTCCCGACCCGGGAAATAAAAATTCAAACTTCCGGATAATACCGGACCGATAACTCATTTCATCGTTACCGGCGCCGCGGGGTCTGGGGGTGGGTCTGGACCGCCCGGAATCCGGCGAACCCCAAAAATCGATAGACATTGGAATTAAATTTCTGATGCTATTTTTGGTAATTATGCTCCATCGGACCTCCTAGAATTTCCTTGCCGCCCACGCACGGTCCCCGTCTTTCGCGTTCTCAATAATGCATAGGAATATATACGTCGTTTTTGTTCTATCGAAGCATTTTCCGTATGCGGTTCTCATAACAGCCAATAACGACACGCATCTAGGAAGGAGGTCACATTTTTTAGATGGTAGATAATTACAAAGTAGTAGAGCGTCCGGCCATTTTTAGAAGGGGGCGGGTAAATGGCCTCCAATTTTTGGCCAAAAGCAGCAAAAAACCATCTAAAAACGGCCAAAAATTCAGTTTTTTCCTAAAATGGGGAGGGCAAAAATTTTCTGGCTTTGTCGGGGGATGGGGGGACACGGTCGCAAGTACGTATAAAAATCTGGGGGTGACAAATACATTTTAGTTTTTTTTCGTTTTAGACTGCCTACTTCTCGGGTAAAAAGTGGAAATAGAACCACCCTTACAAAAGAGTACTAAGTTTCGAGGGCTACGCGTTAAATTTGATTGCGTCCGTATAAAGTCGATAGGGAGTCAGTTCTAGCGGTTTAAAGCTAACTTCTCAGTTAATGAGTCGTGCTGAGCTATAAGAAATATTCAAAATAATAGGGTAATGCGTCGCGTATAGGTTAAGCATCGCGCTTGGACGCATTTACACCGAGTTCGTTCCGGAGGTGTTAACTTTACTCTCTAGGGTTTAAAGACATTTTAGCCAGGTTTTTGTCTGCCCCATATCTCCCGTTATGAGTTGGGCATGATCTTGATAATAAAAATGCACTACGCATCAGTGTTTTTTGTACTCGGCAAAGATTTTACCCGATGTACAAAGACTTTCTGGCACCGTCTTCGTACACGTACAAAGAATTTTGGGAAGACAAAAATTGCAAAAAAGGTATAAAATTCGCAAAAATTTTCGGCGCTTCGCGCCGAAATGAGTTGGCAGAAATTGCATTTCAAAAAGATAAATGTCAAATTTTTCGGCACTTCGCGCCGTTTCAAGACGATTCTTAGTGATTTTTGCCCTTACAGACCCACAAATTAGCTAAAGTACACTACCTAAAGTCGAACGACTGTTTTTACCACACTAAAATCGCTACTGTACCCAAACATTTGTGTGTGAAACGACTTTTGGGGACCATCTACGCGCATGTACAAGCGGACCTTGTACAAAAAAAACACTGCGTTGAGGATTATACATACACGTGGGCGGTGTATTTGTAGCAGAGGTGTATAAGTTTTTCGCTAAAAATCCAGGTCAGTAAACGCTTAATTGTCGTTCCTTATAATCTGCGAGACATAAAGGATTCCAAACCTGACCCTAAATTTACTTAACACTTAGCGTTTTTACGTACTTTACACTAACTGTATTCAAAGAGGATTGCCAAAGGTCAAGCTTTTTTAGGTGTTCAACAAAACATCAGAATTTCTCCGCCAGATCAGGATTATGATTTTGACTGGAAATTTGTTTACGCTTAGTAGACGCGTTATGTATACACTGAAGGTTAGCCTTAGATCAAGAAGGTTGTACGAGGCAAACTTTTCGCAAACTGTTCTACGTGACATCAGGATTACGAATTTTATTCTAGATTTTCTTTGACTCAGTGGTTCCGTAAAGTTTACATTAAAAGTTAAGTTTGATTCCAAAAGTTCGGCCATAGTAATTTTTTTGTCTACACTGTTCTCCATAACATCAGGATTTGAAACCTAACTTCGAATTATCTTTACACTCCGTTGTTCTCTTAAGTTTACGCTGAGATAGTACCCCGCGTTTCATTAGCCCGTTTTAATTAAATCAATCATTAAACTCTTAGGATAGCTTATCATAAGAATCTGCTAAAAAATCAAGACTTTCTCTAAGCAACGCAAAAATCCAAGTCTATTCCGCGACCTCTAAAAAAGGTATCCTCGCATACGTGCACACGGTCAAAAGCTCTCGGAGGGGGTAGACCGAGGTTTCCGGGGGAAGCGGTATATGAGTAATTTTTTGTTATTAATTTTGATACTTATAAAAACAAATAACAATAAGGACGATGGAATGACCTTCAAAACTAAATATGTACGAAATAATGGAAGAAAAGTGCCTGAATGGAAAAATTTATATGTTAAGTTCAATGCTAAAAATAACTGTATGTAATCGAAATCACGCTTTTAGCCGTCGCTTAACGTTTTTTTGTGTTAAATCAAGGTTTTGAATGAAAATAGCCTGAGGAAGGGAGTATGATTTTCAAAAGTTCTGTTAGCGGGGATAACCCCTCGTACCCCTTTCAGTGTGCATGCGTGTGTCATCTAAAAACATTTGTCACTGGTTTGCTGACGAGCTTAGAAGGAAACTTTGACCTGCGCTAGCCAGGGGCGGATCTAAGATTTTCCTAACGGCGGGGAGAGCAGTATTCCAACTTTCCCAAAAACAGTCGGAAGGAGGTCCAAAAACTTGCCTTTCAAGTGCGAAATGACGTTTTTTTGGCGTTTTACGTAGTCTATTTTTATTCCAAATTGCTTTTGGCGCAAAATTCATTCCAAAATTTTTTTAATTTTCAACAATTCTGTGCGAAAAAAGCATTGAATATCATTGAGTTTAGTGAAAATCAGGCGCAAAGCGTTAGAAAATTTATGAAATTCAGGCGGAAGAACGAATAGAAGCATAAACTATTGCTCGATTTCTTGAACAAACAGCATTAGCGCACAGCGTCTAAAATTTCTGAAAATTAAGCTTGAAAATATAAGAAAACTATGCTAAAATATAAAAGAATATTGAAAAACTAAATATATAAAAAAACTATTTCTGCTATTAAAATCGTTTAAAACACTTTGTTAAAGCAAAAATATTGCTTTCAGGCCACTAAGAAAGTAAATAAATTCCATTAACAGGTATGAACCGGCGCGAAGCGCTGGAAAAATTGAAAAATTTGATAAATTGTGGTCATTGACGGCCACAAATCATTAAAAATTACAAATCCATTTTTTTATCTCACCAACTATTTTTGAACAATGGGCAGGGAACCCCTCCCCCTTAAATCCGCCTCTAGTACCAGCCGAATTTAGTTTGATATCTATTGCAAGCTTTGAAGTCATATATCTCAGTGAACCATTACGAGATAAGCAAAAATGAATGCTTTTAGAACGTTTCTCGACGAGCTCTACACAATGGCGATTAAAATAAATAAAAAAATAAAAATTCCAAAAAATTAAACAATTTTTTACTTTATTTCATGCACGTACAAACAAAATCTATCGTTCAAATGTCTGGATATGTAAGTGATTTCTCATCATCCAAACAACTTTTCAAATTCGGTTTTTGCACTCAATTTTTGTACGTTGCAAACAGAAACTTCAGAGGAAATGAATGTGAAAATTTTACATGTTCTCTCTCGAGTGGTTTCGAGTGCTTTAGAAGACAAAAAGTTGCCATAAACAAGAAGTACAATACATTTTTACGCTTAAAAGCTTAAAGGTACCTAAAAAACATAAGTTTTGCGGACTTTAAGACGCAATTAAAGAATTTTTCTTGTTCTCTAGCGCAGAGCACCGGAAATTTTCGATGTTTTTCCTCATTAGCTCAATTTTGCAGCAATAAACATTATATCTGGCATGAGGCGGAATTTTTCCATATTTCTCATTCGTTCGAACTCACTTCTATAAGTCTAAAAAGGTAAGGAACCCAGGAATATTAATCTGGCGTGAAGCGTCCGGAAAAATTTGGACGTTTTCATACTCATTATGCTCAATTTTGCATCCTTCTGAAGACGAGAAATGCAATAAATTTGAATCTCGCAAAAATTTTATCTCGAAAAGGATTTAAATATGTAGCAAATAGTAGTTTTGATGGAATTAATGGCGCGCAGCACCGAAAATTTGAGCATTTTGATGCTGGGGAACGCAAAAAACATACGAAGTTTTATAACTGCAAATTCTAAAAAAATTCAGGTGCTGAATCTTTTCTTTATCAGGGTCTTAAATTGAACGCTCTGTAACCCATAGCACGGAAACCATATTTTAAGAACAACAATTTGTCAACATTATCAGGAAGCAGTGTTTTTTGTACAACTTCCTTTCGTACATTTAGAAAGATGGTCCCCAAATGTCTTTGTATATTTTGTACATGCAAATTTTTCTATACTTTATAGTACAGTAGCGATTTTAGTGTTTTTTTTGTTTTTTTTCAATCTTTGGTATGTATTTTACTAATTTCTGGGTTTCCGACGCCAAAAATTGTCTCAAAACGGCGCGAAACACAGAAAAATTTGAAATTTTTCCATTCTTAATGCAAATTCTGCCATTTTAAACATATATAGGACAAACAATTACTCATTTCGGCGCGATGCGCCGGCCATTTTTTGGAATTTTACACCTTTTACAGTTTTCGTCTTCCCAATAATCTTTGTACGCTTTGTACACATAAATCTTTGGGTACTTAAATCTGGTACAGTAGCGATTTTAGTGTTATTTATTTCTTATCATTAGAGTGGAATAATATAAGATTGTACTTAGTTGCTTAAACAAGAGGACGAGTTTTCGAGTAAATTAATGTTTAAGTAGAATGAAAAAGCTAAGACTACAAAGGAATAGCCGCAAGTACGCAGGTTGCCGACAAAACTGCTTTTTTGTTCGACAGAAGACAAGACTCGAGTTATCTTGAGCAAGCTATTATTAGCTCACTGTCACGTAGACAACGAAAGAAATCTTTACACTTTTTGCATAAATTAATATTCATACCAATGTCTCTTTGTGTTGAATGAGAGGATTGCGCACTAAAATCGCGCGTAAGAATAGTCAAGTTTTAAGTATAACAACAATAACGCTATGGTTTTTGAATACATATATCATTTCCATGATGTGCAGAAAAGTCGATATACCGCTATTTTGAAAAATTCTACTTTATGCACGATTTTAATGCGCATAAATGCATAACATACGGTTTCACGCGTCAATATATGAATGAGACCGGGCATAAGCTGGTGACACACTAACATTACGAGTTGCATCAGTTCAAATTAAGTGCAGAATGGATACACAGACAGTCCCTACCGATTCACGTGCTACAAAGGTTCAGATTATCTACGCATGCGCAGCATTACACGCTTCTCTAAGTTAGGTAAGTTAAGTTGCGTAATCTACAAGGCGCGCCCAGGCCTGGTCGTTTTGAGGCCGGGACCGGGCCTGCTAGGCCCGGCCGGCACCGTGCGCCCGGTTGTTCCTTGGGATCCGGACCCCTATTCCCCAGAGCTACGCGCCTGGCAAGTTCCATCTCTATTGCCGCAGAAAATACTTCGATTCTCGCATTGGTTAGTGGAAGCCTGATTTTTTAGCAGATTCTTATGATTTTTTGCTCCCATAGGACACTTTCACTAGTATACCTATTAATGACATTTATTCACTTTCTTGGCGACCTGGAAGCCATTATCCGTTCATGCGAGTTTCAGAACAATTTAAACAGCAGAAATAGCTATTTTTGCATAGTTTGCTCCTATTTTCACTTAAGAATTTCGATGTTTCGCATCAAATGCTATAAATACAGGAAATCAAGCAGTAAATCATGTTTCTAGACGTCCGCCTTAATCTCACGAATTTTTCCGGCGCTTCGCGCCAGATTTTTGTTGAAGTCAAAGAAATTTAATGAGTTTTTCGCAGAAAATTGTCAAAAATTTTGAAATTTTAAGAAAAAAATATTGCGTCAAGTGATTTTATGTGAAAGTATACAATGTAAAACAAAGAAAAAACGCTATTTCGCGCGTTAAGGGCAAATTTTTGGACCTATTTTTGACTGCTTTTTGGAAAAGTTGGGATACCGCCCCCCCTTAGGGAAATCCTAGATCCGCCACTGATATTTGTCCCTTTAGTTTCATCGAAGCGTTTTTAATTGCAAGTTAATGTTCTTTCTAAGTTGTAAATTTGTTTGCTTCATTGATTAAAGATAAAATGAATTCCGTAAGGCTTGTCCCAAAAGGATTAAAAGCGCTGAGTCTTCTGTCGACATCTATATCGAAATATAAGTGTAGCTGATGGAATTCCTCAGTTTTCGTTCGTAATCGACATGTTAAATTTGCTTACTTCAATCAATCAATGCAGCGATTTGCATCTAACAACAATGTTAAATTTTTTAGGCTTCAGTGTCGGGTCCAGCCTGCCCCGAGGCCGGGGCCAGTCCCCGGTACACTTTTACGTAAAAGTTATGGGACTGTGATGCGGATATAAAATACTAAGCATCAACAAACTTTGTGAATTTTTCATTTTTTGTTTGGGAACCCTTGTTGAAAGCAAATATTCTTTTTCATTTCATATAAAATTTTTTCACCCACAGTTGGACGGACTCCAAATTTTCCCATAGTGTCAAAAATTGTCTGGAAAATCAGTGCTTTATGCTCAAATTACCGGTTTTTGCCGTCTTCAATAGGCAGAATCAGTTTTGATGCGAAACAATTGAAAATATTAAAAATTTTGCGAGTGTTCTATGGAAAGCGCGCTAACTTACTGCAAAAATCGACACAAAACGCCGAGAAATACTCGAAAAATCGTTGTAAGAAGCGTAGAACTTCAAAAGCCTTTGTTCTCAACAAAAAATACTCCTACGACGTAAGGGTAAGGTTTTTAGAGAGCCAAAAATGTCAGTAAATGTCATTCGTGAGTACAACTCCGGGTCGGAGCGCCGAATAAATTTTAAGAATCGTCAGAAAAAAGCGTAAAATTATCAAAAAATACACATTATTCTCTATTGCGTCCAGTGTTTTTTGTATCCGGCAAGGATTTTTCCGATGTACAAAGACTTTTAAGAACCGTCTTTGTACATTTACGAAGATTTTAGAGTAAGACAAAAACTGTAAAAGAAGCTTCGAAAGACGTAAAATTTCCGGCGCGAGTAATTGCGCGTTCTATATATCTTGAAAATGTCAGAAATTGCATTTAGAAATGAAAAGTGTCAAATTTATCGGACGCTTCGCGCCGTTTTGAGACGATTATCAGGATTTTTATCGTCAGAAACCCAGAAATTAGTTCAAATACACAACCAAAGGTCGAACGACTGTTTTTGCCACACTGAAATCGATGCTGTACCATATTACAGTACCCAAAAATTAGTGAGTAAAATGTACAAACCGACCTTGTATGAAAAAAACACTGATTGCGCCTAACTCTTTTTTGACGACCGGGGGAGGGGAAGTCAGCCGCATCTACGCACCCCAAGCCCTCCAAAAAAATCTGCACTTGTGGAACAGTTGTCAATTATTCTAATTAAAAGCTGAGTGAAAAAAATATTATCTATATGAAGGACGAAACAGTCATTATGATACCCGATCGAACCTGTACAATTTTTTGCTTTTGCCCAAAAATCTTTCAGTGGAATTTAGGCTTACCCCATCGAAAAATCCTGGATCCGCCAGCGTATGACGGCGCATACCCGGCCGATACTAGCATTAATATCCAGGTAAATCGGCTTATTGTTAAGTTTTAGATCAGTGCGATGCAAAGTGCAAAAAAATTGAAATCCAGTCAATAGAAGAAAAAAAATTGAAATCCAGTCAATAGAAGAAAAGACTTGCTGTAAAAATTCAAAGCGGATTTGGAATCAAGGCGGAACAAAACAACCGAAAACTTTTTGGGGCTCATTTTAAATCGGCTGAAATGAATAAAATGAAAAAACCAACCAGGGAGGGCGGAGCGTCGTTGAGCAAATCGGCGATTCTTAGCAACACCTGATTGTCAAAATCACTCAAATCCGTCGCCGCCGAAGCCGCGCCGCCGCCCAGAATCGCGGCGTCGTCGTCCAAAGCGTCGAACGAGCCGTCGAACGCGACGTCGTCGATTCTACCGTAATCGTCTTCGCTCAAGCTGCCGTCCGAACGGCAAGAAATTCCGAGCGCCGCCGCCGACGCCGCAACGTCGCCGTCCAAACGCGACGCGAGCGACTTTTTGACGATCGGGGCGTACGACGGCGGTGCCCGCAAAGCGGCGGCGTCTTTGATGTTCTCCATCGTAGCGCGACTGCGGACGAAGTTACTCGCCGTCGACGTCATCATACGGTCGGCGTCCTAAGCGCAATAAGGCGGCTTTAGATTTTTCCAAAATGTTTATTTGAGAAACAAAGAAAATAATGGAAGAGTTTCTCGAACTTTCGCACGTAGAAATACCATATTGAATACAGGCGAGGATGTCTTTTGCCTCCTTATAAATCATATAAAATTAAATCTTCAAATCGTACGATTTTTACATTCGCCACAAGCGAATATTTTGTTGACGCATTTCTCATAAAAATTATGAAATCCGTACGAAGCCTTTTGTCCTTTCTCGAAAATTATATACGGCATTTTCATCGGGTAGGCGCTCCTATTATTTTCGTACGACTATTCTATTACGTCGTATTTCTACTACTATGCGTAAAATATTCCGGTACCTCGCTAGTCTTACGTAATAGATTTTAACTCCACAAACGGCTCCTTCAATTACGCTCGCGTAGCAGCCGCAGGCACGTAGCTGGCCCTCCTATTTTGGGAGGACCAACACCAATTCGGGGAGGGGGTCTAAGCCAGAAATAGCACAAAATAACGTGTAAAAAAACCTATTTTTCCGTTTTTTTCTGAATTTTGGGGGGTCCGACCCCGCCCCCAATCCCCCCAGCTACGTGCCTGAGCAGCCGGTTGCTTTAAACTTCTTATTCATGTTTGACGTAACAGACTGCCGTTACGACCTAATTAGGCACATAGCTAGCCGTCCTATTCCGGGAGGACCGACACCAGTTTTGGGGGGACTAAGGCCAAAAAGGCCAAAAATGACGTTTAAAAAATCTCTATTAATTTGGGGGGAGGGGTCCGAACCCCATTCCCCCAGAGCTACGCTGCCTGGGCCTAATGCGTAAAATATTCTGGTACCATAACAAGCCGTACGGCGAGAATGGGCCGTTTGAAATGGAACGGACTTTAGTACTTATCCGTAGACCATAGATTAGCTATATTGATCGTAAGTCAGATGCTATCAACTTATTGACAACAATGTTTAGCTGATTTTTCAGTAAAAAGTATTTAGTAGCCTCGGCGATTACAAGTCTTGCAAAAAAGCACGATTGCTTACCGCAACAAATCGCTTTAAGATGTACCTAAAGAAAATAGAACGATCGAGGACGATTTTCAAGTAAAATCTAAAATTAGACATTGTAAGCAATGCCTCGTGCGTAGATAGTCAATCGCCGCTACCCGCGCGATAGAGAAATTTGATCCAAAAATCTAAATGCGTAGCTTGGTATCAAAACTTAAATGAGCTGTAGTTTTTTTGCGACATTAATGGATGCGCGTTAATACCTTAAGAAATAACAGCGCCGAGACTATGTACGGAATAGTATGCGCTTCTTATTGACAAATCAATTAAACGTCACTAATAAGACGAGCTAGAAACCGGACAGTTACGCGCAAAAAATGAAATAATGTGCCCAAAATGCGTTTTACGCGCAGTTAGGTGCAAAAATTCAGCTTTCTAGACTTTAATTCAATGATAACGCGTCAAAGATATTACGCACGCACACTGGGGGGTATGGGGGTATTCCCTTACCGTAACTTTCGAAAGGCATACCCCCTCGGGCCATTTTTGGACTAAAACCTATTGTTGGAATTATGAAAGAGCGCCAAACGATGCCCAACAGTGCAATTTGAAGTACCTTTCGAGTAGTACTCTATCCATTCATTCATTCGGACACTTTTTGTCCATTATTTTGCGCATATTTGATAGTCCGAGTCATTCCATCATTCTTATTATCATTTGTTTTCATGAAAACAATCACAAATATTCAAGAAGAGTAAATCGCAACAAAATAAAGCATGTTTACGGGTTGCGACGGGAAGGGGGATGTTTGAAACGACAATTATATCCAAAAAATTAACAGCGCCATAATTAGCCGTAAGAATAAGTCATTTAGCCCTCCCCTCCCAGAACTTTCGACGTGTGCATTCATGATAGATATTAAGTATCTGACAAAACTAATCGTCTAAAAACTTGTCAAAACCAACTAGGTACACATATTAATTATTCTAATACTTTCGAATGTTATATTTTGACGTCCGCATCCATTAATATAGTCAAATCCGATTCAAACTTTTCAGAGCTAGAAAATTGCTCCTCGGTCTTCCCAAAACTTTTAATAAGAAGCAAGTTATTTCAGTTCGATTTGCGCATTTCAACCTGCCGCGTGTGGCGCGGCCGATAATATCTGCTCTAATGGTTGTCAAAACGGAGATTTACGTGCAAAATACCTAAATTACGCGCAAACAAACTTTCGCTATCGCGTTGAAAATATATTTTTCTGAGGTTCTCGATATGCCGATTCTGAATTCACACTCAGTAAAAATACGCGCCGCACGTAAAAATCCGGTCTCTAGTGATTACATTTCATTTAGCATCAACGCATGCATATTCGTGCATTAATTGTTATATTATAGGTAATGACGCATTAAATAGGAATGATACGAACCAACAGCAGGCCGACAAATTACGGATCAAGTCAATCCATTTAGCGCAATCTGCCAGTTTGTTGGTGCGGCAAGGATGACAAAATTTTTTCATGCTCAGCAGCGGCTAGTACATTTCTGTTTTGTTCACCCATTAAATGCCCAGAATGAAATTAAAATGATCTGAAAAGTCCAAATTCTCGATGAATTCTTATATTTTTTACTTACAAAAGTGACGCAATGAGACAGAATTGAACAAAAAATAGTCAAAAATGCAGTTTTACGCATTAGAACATTTTCATAGGTAGCGCGTTCGCACTTACGTACGATATATGTACTCGAGTAACCCCAACAGTGTTTTTTTGTACACGTACATGTATAAAGAGGGTGCCTAAAAGTCTTTTACATTTTGTACACACAAATTTTTGAGTAAATCATAAACAGCTTACGAATAATCGATTTGAGAAAGAAAAAATATTTCAACTGAATATGGTCTGATCTTGAGTAAAGGCGCTTTGCGTCATAATAACCATTATTTTTATTTTCATTGTTATTGTTTGTTACTATTTTATTATTTTTTATTATTATTATGAGACATTATCAGTGATCGTACGGGGTCAGATTTTCACCCCCGATCGGGGTCGGGGTCGGGGATGAAAAACCCCGGTTTTCGGGGTCGGGGTCGGGGTTGAAGATTACAATTAACATTGCATGATTACATACCAATTTGAAAACGATAAAAACGATGCCTCCACTTGTTTGTAGAGCATACTAATAAAGCTGGTTATGTTCAATATTTTCTTTTCATTCCAAGCTCAAGCATGGTTTTAGCAATTTAGCATTACTTTCAATTTTAATCACTAATCGCTCTCGCTTTTTCGTATTCTTCCACAGTTTTTTCATAACGGTTTTCTATGGCGCACTGATGGCGCGAAGCGCCGAAAATTTTCGAAATTTTTACCGTTTTCATGTAGAATTTACGCCTTTTTATTGACAAACAGTTCAGAAATCATAAGTGGCGCAAAGCATCAAGAAATTCAGTCATATTTTACCGCCCTAAGACAATAATCGGCGGTGCTAAGCGCAGGGAAATTTTGACGTTTTTACTCTTTAAACTCAATTTATACCGCTTAAATCATACAGAACAGATAAACTAATTGCGGCGCGAAGCGCCAAAAATTTTTAAAATTCCCAATCCTTTTACCTTTTCTGTCCTCCTTAAAATCTCTTTCAACATGTAGAACGAGATTGTACGGCTGGGGGTCTGGGGTGGCGCGCTCAAGCGCCCCCAGCGAGGTCCAGAGCAGAACCCCCGAAAATTTTGTAAAAAAGCACTCTAATTTTTAATAAGTAAAGTTGAAATTTTCGCAAATTGGCCAAATCTCGGTTCTGAATTAAGTCCGAAAAAACTTAAAATTGATGAACACCTACACTGCACAAAAGTTCTGAGCTGAAACGCGTTTTTTGACCTCTGCTAAGTATGTTATGTAGCGCAGCAACGGGTCGCAACTAATAAGTCATTGAAAGATGTATCAATGAGAAATTTGTTCTTACCATTTTCAGGCCCATTTGTGACCTTATCAACTAGTTCAGGAAACAGAAAATGCGCAAAAACACAAGAAAATTTGGCCTCTCCTTTCATTTAAAATAGAATTATGTGTCCTTGTAAAGAAAGATAAACAAAGCAGAGAATAGATAAATTGGTACGCAAACATTTTCGTACTTTTACTATTATGCTCAACAAGCATGTGCAGTTTCATTCAATGAACCAATAGTGCATTAAATCACTAAAGTGCTGCGAAGTGCTGGATTATTTTAAGAGATTCAAGCTTTTAAATTCATTGGATCAGTATAACAATAAATAATAATGACTCGGCGCGATGCGCCGGAAAATTTTGACGTTTGTGCCTTTTTATACCCAATGTTCTGGACACATTGCGCCAGAAAAATCAATATAATTTCTGAAAAATTCCGGGGGGCATGTGCCTCCATTCCCCCCGGCTACGCCTGTGATTCCGCAGTAATTTCGGCGCACTTCATGATGGAAAATATGCGAACATGTATGTACGTCTTAATAATAACATAGCGACCAGGCGTACTTTTTATGAAATATCGCGAGTGTCGAGTTTAGGATATTAATTTTGCTGGTGAATGAATCGTCCTTGTTCCGAATTTATTTGCTATTTATACAATTCTTCTACGTACCAACAAATAAAATGCTATATTTCACCCCCGAAAAAGGTTCAACCCCGACTCGAAAAATCATGCCCCCGGTCGGGGGTCGGGGTCGGGGTTTAGGCCGGGGTTTTTCGGGGTCGGGGTCCCCGTACGATCACTGGACATTATATAACAAATGTCAGCGTGGGAAGTCGTATGATATGTGATATAGTACGTTACGGGCCCAGTCCCAGTTCAGCTCTAATGAAGATTAAACCGTTTTTACACTTTCAGCGTTTCTGCGATAAAAACTATATTGGCTAGAATTTGCTTCACTTTCGAGACAGAAGACGCGCGGCGGACAAAGGCTCCTTCCTGATCGCAGATGCGCGGCATAGGCGATCTTGGATCGGGTCATCCGATCTGGTGGTCAAGAATTGAGCATTTTCGGGCCCAAATGATATCAAAAACTGGAATAAGCGCTAAAATAGCTTATAACTTAAGTATTACTCAGTTTCTCGAGAATTTAATGCGCTTTTGAATGAAATTTTCAATTTTCGCCCATTTCTCGCGTTCATTCTGCTTCATTTTCCCGAGAAAATATCCAATTTTTTCATCGTAAGAGTCTAGATCTTTAAACCCCAGCGCTCGCCTGCTCCTGATGCGTCGGATATAGGATAGCTAGACACGAGGCAGTTTTCAGGTTTTTCCAAAACTGACGAGCTTAGCTTCAAAAATCCATTATTTACGTGCAAAATATTTTTGCTCGTTTCATCATCCGTAGAATCACGTTCTTACAAAATTTACCTAAGCAGTGTTTTTTTGCACAACTTCCGTTCGTACGTGTACAAATATGTTCCCCAAAAGTCTTTGCGCATTTCGTACACGCAAATTTTTGCGTACTACAATATTGTACAGTAGCGATTTTAGTGCGGTAAAGCAGGATTTTTCGACCTTTGGTAGCGTATTTCAGCTAATTTCTGGGTATCCGCTGCCAAAAATTACTAAAAATTGTCTCGAACACATATTCCATTCTAACTGCAAATTCTGCCATTTTAAAGATATGTATATAGGCAGGGGCGGATTTAGGGGCGAGCGGGGGGGGCGGCCGCCCTCCCCCATTGGCCCTAAAAAATGCGCAAAATTAATGATTTTCGAGCGATTTTCGGGTTAAAACGGCTAATTTTTCCGCCCAAGTCAGGGTTCCGCCCCTTAGGAAAATCCTAGATTCGCCACTGTATACAGGACAAACGATTGCTGAATTTTTTGGGAATTTTACACCTTTTTACAATTTTTGTCTACACAAAAATCATCGCACGCGTAGAAAGTCGGTCCTGAAAAGTCTTTGTACATCGAGAAAAATATGGAAAAATTTACATGCGATTTTTCCGACCGACTAATGAGGGCCTTGAGTTATTTCCGTTGTTACCGACGGTCTATTCGTCGGTACCACCGACGAATTCCATCGGTAGTGGGTAAATTCTGGTTATATAGTTTGTCCGAGATAATTCGATGATTATAACTCACGTACAAATACGAGGCGCACAATTCTTCGCTCACGCTCATGATTTCAAATTTAAAATTAAACGTAAATTCGCAGATGCTTCAAAATTTTGACTACGAGTCAGTCGGTGGCGCGGAAACGATAAAACTTGCGCACGGGGCCAATTCGCGTAATTTTATTTGCGTCTTTAATATATCGCAAAAATTGTATATTCGTAATTTTTCAACCTCCGAGCGCCGGAAAAATCGGCTTCTTTTCGAGGTTTCGACTTTGTTTCTGTTAAATTTTTATGCTCTAAGCGCGATATATTTTCGAAATTCGCGCTTTTTAACTTATCGCGAGTATTTAAATCGAAAACGCTTCGACGATAGTCCCTCGAGGACGAGAAACGCGAAAATAAAGCAAAACCCGTACATTTTAAAACTTGCGAAAATGGCTAATAGGATAAACTAATCGAGTTTTCACGAACTAAGGAGATATTTACCGACGAATTGGTCCTCGGTAAGGCCGATTCGAGGCTGGATTCGGCGTCGGAAGCGGAGTTGATGGCGCCCGCGACCAAAAAAGTGTCATCCATCGACGACGACATATCCCTATCGGAAAGGGAAGCGACGCCTTCCCGATTTACGTCCCTCGGGTAGCCGGGCCCCATTTTCCCGCACGTTCCCGCGCCTGGGTCGAAAGAACCCCGAGTGAACCTTTTGCGACCTTCAAAAAATAGGCACCGATAGTTAACAACGTTTTACTAAGACGTCGATGCGTCCGGAAAAACTAAGAAACGAGTTGCGCCGATTAATGTAAATCCGAACCGCTACGACATTCGCGGAAATAAGACGAAGGGAACGATTAACGGATATGCGAATAATTTCGATAGCCGACCTTACGTTGGTTTATTTTTTCAGCGAAACATTTATCATCTAAAAATCATTTTTTAAGACAAAGTTTGAACTGATTCAAATTTACATTTTTTCATATTTTTTGATTTAAAATTTAAATTTATCGGTATTTTAATACTTTTAATCTACGAGAAATTTCCTAAAATTCTTTATTCCGCGCGACGTAAAATCGCTATTAGCGTGCGCGGAAAAAGACTCTCAGCGCGGCACATTTAGTAAATGAGATTCGATATAAAATCATGCGATTGTTTAATATTTAAAAGGAGCGTTTTTTACTCTACGATTGAGTGCTTCTAATCTTTAAAACGCGACTTATTCGGTTTGTCATCGGTGAAAACGCAATGGAACGACTGTTCGTTGGTATTCCGGTGGCGCGTGAGACTACCGCGGCATGTTTTTTAGTTGAGCTTTTAACCTACGTAGTATAGGTTGCGCAGTTTTGTTTGTTTTGTCGCTTCACCTTTATTATTCCGCCGATTACTTAATGAATTGTCGCACGATTGGTCCGACCGTTTCCAAAAACTAATCTTAGCCCATTTACACCTTCTCAACTAAGAGCGCGCGGCCGCTCATCGCGATTAATAAGTCGTTTCGTTAAACTATAAAAAAACTCTCGTCAAGGTCCGTTTTCTCTTTTTTCACAACACTTATCCGTTTACTCGCTGATTTTGATTCCCTATATTTCTCCTCCACCGGTCAGCTTTTAATCAGAAAGGATATATTACTGAAATTGATTACAAAATCGGATCATATTTAAGATATTTTTTCGAAAAAATTATCAGCAAGAAGTTTTCAGCAAAATTCTAGTACTTTTTCTTTCTCACAATGCGTTCCTAATTTATTACCGCGATTCGAATTCGATCCGTCCGACGTACTTATTTCTCACTGGATTTCTTATATACGAGTACGCGTTACCTTCAAAATAACACAGATAGCTTACTTTTCGTGCTCTTTAGGAATAGATCATTCATCCGCTAGCTCGGAAAGTGCTAATGCTTGGAAACGGATAAAGATCTTTCTGCTTTCTGACTGATAAAACTTCTCTTTTCGCAATTATTGCATACATTTTAATTAAGTACAAAACAGCGCGGCGGCGCGATGCGCCGAAAAGTTTCGATATTTTTACCACTTTCGCGTAGAATTTACGGCACCAAAAATGTTGACATTTACCGCCCGGCAGTGTTGTTTGGACAAGGTCCGTTTGTACATGTACAAAGATGGTCCCTAAAAGTCTTTGTACATTTCGTACACACAAATTTTTGGGTACTTATAATATGGTACAGTAGCGATTTAGGTAGGGCGAAAACAGAGTTGTTCGACCTTTGGTTACGTATTTTAGCAATTTCTAGGTTTCTCAGGGCAAAAATCAGTAATAATCGTCTCAAAGCGGCGCGAAGCGCCAAAAAATTTGGCATTTTTCCTTTCAAAATGCAATTTCGAAATTATAAAGATATATATGTAGAAAACACACAATTGCTCATTTCAGCGCGGAGCGCCGAGAATTTTCGCGAATTTCGAACCTTTTTTGCAGTTTTTGTCTTCCAAAAATCTTTGTACATGTACAAAGACGGTCCCCAAAAGTCTTTGTACATCGCGAAAAATCTTTGCCGAATACAAAATAAAAACCTTGCCGCCCGGAACGTTTTGTAGATCCGTCGATAGCCCGGAAGAGGAGAAAATTATCGAATTGGTACAAAACAATTTTTATGCGACGCTATAACGGGCTTCTAACGGGAAACCCGCGAATTACGAACTAAAGCGCTAGGATATTTTGACTGATCCGGGCTTTAAGTCGGATATCCCGGAAACCGTTAGATGGGCGGTAACGAAGGCATTTTTGAACGTTTCCCGACGCGCTCTATTTAATGGCGAAGAGGATTTTTTAAAGAATTTCAAACAAAACCTATCGTTCAAACTGACCGCGTAAGTAATTTCTCATCATTCGATTCGTGAATAACTTCGCAACTTTTGTTTTTGTACTCAATCTTTGTACTTTGCGAACAAAAACGGCAGAGAAAACGAATCGGAAAGATCCGACGCCTTCTCACCCGTCTAACGTGACTTTGAGCGCTTTAAAAGGCAAAGATGTGTACAAAAACAATAAATCCGGGGTAAAGCGCCGGATTTATTCTTACGAACCGTTACAAACCCGTTTTCGCAGACTTTCAGACGCCCGAATTTCTCTTTTTTGGGCCCATAAGACAAATTTTTTTGCCATTTTGGGAAATGCGTTCATTCGTAAGCGATTTTATGCATTAAACGACATTTTCGAGGTGTTTTAGGCGTTCGGATAACTTCTACGCACAAACTCTAAGCGCAATTTTCTAACTTACCGAGAAAACGCGGTACGCGGTTCGAGTATTATGCGGGGCGGAGCGCCGGAACATTTTGACATTTTTGTCCTTTTAAGCCGAATTTTGTCGCTTTCCGAATATAAGCGGCGATGCTTCGATTATAGCTGGCGCGAAGCACCTGCGATTTCCAACATTTTTTCCTTTTAAGCCTAATTCTGCGGCTCTCCGAAAGAAAGTAAGCGATAGAAATTATATTCGGCATAAAGCGTCTGAAATTTTCAATATTTTTATTCTTTTAAGGTCATTTCTACCGGTTCGAAAGATAAGCGACGCGGGAATGATATCTGGCGCGAAGCGTCAGAAAATTTAAACCATTTTACGCTTTTATGATTAATTTTACACCTCGAAAAAGATTTAAAACGTAGTTCATAATAATTTTGATCGAAATAATGGCGCGAATCGAAGCGAAGAAAGCCCGCGCATTTTTATTTCGACGAACGTCAAAAAGCTGTATAAGCTTTAGCTAAAAATTATGAAAAAAATTTTAGACGGGGAGTCTCCTCCCGATCAGGCACGTAGCTGTGGGGGGACTGGGGGTCGGACCCCCCAGAATTCGGGAAAAACCGGAAAAGCGGGACTTTTTACGCGTTATTTTGTGCTTAGACCCCCCAAATTGGTGTTGGTCCCCTCTAAAATAGGAGAGCCGGCTACGTGCCTGCTCCCGATACGGGCTTGCGCGAACTAAGGCTTTTAGAAAGCAAAACCAATGAACTCGGCAATAAGCGGTAGAAAATTTTGGGGTCGTCGCTTTTCGTCCGAAAAGTACGCTAAAATATGGCAATTATTTAATGCGGTAAAAGAAATTTTTCCTTCTGAGACCCTTAAACGGAGTATTCTTACTTCCTAAACCGGGGATAGGGTCTCGTGGAGTCTTTCCCCCGCAGCTACACGCTTGGTAAAAAGCGGAAGGATTGCGAAGTATTAGCTGCTGGATTAAAATGCGTAAATACGAATCGATAGCTAAACGCACCTCTTCTCGGCTTAGGTAACGCGCCGTAAATACATTCCTCGACGACCGTGCGCTCATTACGTTCCTTCCGCGGCATTGGGGTCAATAGCGGCGTCGCCGCCGCCACGTTCGTCGCCGGCTGACTTTCTAGCGCTCGACGCGTCGCTTTTGGGCTCCGTTGGGCCGTTGTCAACCTCGACGATGCGGCCGCCAATCCGCTCGACGTCATCGCCATCCGCGCGACGACAATCGCGGCGGTGGGCGCTCGCGTAGACGTCGCGTTACCGTCGCTCGAAGACAAGCCGCCCAGCGACGAATGCGGCGACGGCAACGACGGCGTGGGCTCGGTGGCGTAGACTCGCAAATCGTGCAGATCGTCGTCGCGAACTTCGCCGCCGTGGGCGTTTGATGACGTCGGAGGCGACGTCGATGGTCGCGCGACGTTCTTCGGCGTTGGGGCCAATGCTGCTTTTTCGCATCGAAGTATCGGTTCGGCGATCGCGACGCTTTTGCCCCGAAAACGGCTAATGAGCGACGAACCGGATGCCGCAACGGCGACACCCGCAATCGGCGGCTTTGGAGTCGCCGCCGACCCGCCGCGCGGCTTGGGCAAAGCGGATCGGATCAAATCGCGCACCGCGTCGTTCGGCGGCGACGTTGGGAGTCTCGGTGTAAAAATCGGTCTTACCCTACCATTAGCGACGCTGGCGGGCGATAGCGTTGGCATGATTGAAACGTTTTGTTGAGGGCGCGGCGATGGAGCCGCTACAACCGGCGCTTTGAAGCGGGGTCCCGTCGCGGCATTCGCATCGAGGCATTGAGTCCGTAAAGCATTTTGGAACGCCGCTACGGCTTCACAACCGCGTTTGACGTCCGCGCGAGACTCCCGAGGACCAGTCGGCTTGATTTTTGTGCCGCCGTCGGTGGCCAGCGAGCCGAAGCTGATGTTCGAAGGCGTCGGTTCGACGTTGTACGTTTTGGGATATTCGCGCTCAGAGAAGTAATCGGCTAAAAGCGTATTTGCCGGCGCCTCGGAAGAGAAGGGCGGCGACCGAGGAGCCGTTGGGTCTAGCGCATTTAAAGTTCGACTTCGAGTTTGACATTCTACGATCGACCGTCGCTCGTCGCTCGCCGCCGACGGTTGGTCGGTTATCGCGGTCGCTAATTCGCTCGAAGCCGCGGCCGGAGGAGCGCGTTTATCGTTGAGCGACGGAGGGCACGGCTGAGTGGGCGAATCCGGCAACTCGCTGGGCGAATGCAGCCCGGTGGGCAGCTGGCTGTACTCGCTGTAAACCGTGCTGCGGACGCTGTGTTGGTCGCAGCTGTCCAAAGACTGCACCGAGCTGTGTCGAGAGAACATCATCGGCGTGGGCAAGCAAGTCGCCGCTTTTGAAGTCGGATTGCTGCTCGCCAAAACGCGCCGTTGCTGAAGGTTGGACGCGGCTTAAAATTGTTTTAGTTAGGTTTTGCGATAATCAAAACAAAAACGGCCAATCATCCCAAATTCAAAACTTAAATTTTCTCCCATCCGGAATTTTGGACTACAATACGCTTTGATGTCGTAAGGTCGCGAGGGCGTCGGGAGGAGGGGGTAAGGAGGGTATAAATCCCCATGAGCCTCGAAATTCTGATAGCTATAGGGCGATTTTGGCCGAAAAATGATTGATGTAGAGGCTTTTTGGGCTCAGAAATCTAGACGTATAGCAGTTTTGAGCTCGGAAATGCTACGTACTTGCCTTTTCTGAGTTCAAAAGGGTACCTACATAGCCGTTTTATCGACTCCAAAAGAGCTAAATAGCTATTTTTATTCCAAAAGAGCTATATAGGTATATTTGTGAGTACAAAAAGGCTATTTATTTGCGGAAAATACTCAAAAAACGATTGTTTTAAAGCGATATCATCCTTTTTTCGCTATAGAACCGTTTTTTACTAAGCACGTAGCTATCTACCGATTTTCGGTTTTCAACCCCCCTGGAGTTCGACCTCGCGCACCTATGCCTAGCGTCACCTATGGCCGTTACGTACCCGAATCGAAGAATAAAAGTTACGAAAGATCTCTATATCCACAAATCGGAATTAGCCGTTAGTCATCTCAAAATCCACACCTTTCACATTCCGATCTTTTTAATAATTTTCTACGATTTTCGCTCGAATTATGCGTTTTTCAACTTTTTAAATCAAAATATAGAAATTGGGCTACTTCGAAACGGAGATTCGCTTTAAGGCGCAACAAATGTCCAGCATACCCTAAATCCCGTATAACAGAAAAGGCTCGAGTCAAAATTAATCTTTTTTAAACAAAACTGCGTTATTGTATACTTTCTGGTCAATTTCTAGCACATTTAAAGAGAATTTTCAATTTTAAACCAAATCCGGATTTCGCTTTTTGCCCCATTTCCCCAGAAAATTAATCATTTTCCATCCCAGAAGGTCTAACCCTCCCCACGCGCGCGTTTTTTCGAAAAAATATACTTCAGGATCGAATTTATCTACCATCCGCCCTCAAAAATTACGTTTTCGCGTTTAAGTAGATAGCGATATAAATATATCACCCGGTAAAAACGCGTACGACTCGCCTTTACCACGCGACCGTATGCTGGCGAAAACGATACGCGTTCTCGGCGGGGGCGGGGGATTTGAGAGGGGTTTAGAAAGCTACCACGTCGCTGCGGGGAGAGGGAAAACTAAGCCACTCAAAATTTTCGGAACTACGAGTAGTTTTTCACCAGGGTCCCCCGATAAAAAAAAATATAGATAATTCGTGAAACGTATTCGAAAGATCGGCCAGAAAATATTTTAGCATACTTTTGAGCAAATAGGCCCAAAATTTTTGCAAAACTCGTCTCGCAAACGGCCCGAGTTTACGTGAATACGGCGGATATGTCAAAATTTGCCGACGCGTCACGTATAATTACGCATTTCGCAGATTACTTTTTTTAACAATCCCTTTCGAAGACAACTTACATTGAATTGAATTCATTTGTAAAATTTTTTTCTTCTCCAATACGTGGAGCCGGCTGAGAAACGCTCAAAACGCCACTATTTTTGTCCATCTACTATTAAATGTTGAGACGTCCGACTTTAAAATTTTAGTCCCCCCCACTGTTTTTTTTTTTTGTACGAGCCTCTTTGTACATGTACAAAGATCTCCGGAAAAGTCTTTGTACGAGCGAAAATTTTTTTGTACATATACCGTATAGATATGCAATTGAATGTACACATTTTTACATACTACTAGATTGTTATCCGTGACCCTCACGCTTCGCAGAAGGTGTAACTTTGTCCTAAATTCAGCTGGTTATATTAGTTCGACCTGAAACGCCAAAATTTTCATGAGTCTTAGGTTCAAATTACACATAAAATTCGACTCAGCTAGTTAAAATGACTTGTGCTACACAATAATAAATAATAAGCGGTTGCAATGTGCTGACTGAATCTCATAATAGACACCAATTTGCTTATGAATTTAATGCAACGCAAAGATAAAAGAGTCAATTTTATCTTCAAATGGTAGAAAACAGTGCAAAGTTGTTTAATAGTTCCTTTTTCTCCATAAAATCTTTATAAAACAGTGGAAATAGATGTAAAAGATGCTTCAATCGGTACAAAGATGCTTACAGATAGATTTTGGAGTGTTAAATGCCCGTGCTTGGAGCTAAATAGAATGTAATTATGATACTCGGCGCGAAGCGCCGAAAATTTTTAGAAGTTTTGCTAAAAAATACTCAAAAAAACGTTAAAATTACTATTACTTTGCCCCAAAAAGTCTTTGTACATTGTACAAAGATGGCTCCGAAAATCTTTGTACGACCTCAAAATCTTTGTCTCGTACAAAAAAAAACAGTGGTCCCCCCGAATTCGGGAGGCCGGCTACGCGCCCGTTAGAAAGTCAAGCGCGCCGACCGACCCCGGCAAAATTTTTGCGATACCTACCCCGCGTTAGCCGATTTTCCCAAAAAATCACAAAACGTATCGTTTTAAGCGTTTTTAGTTAACTTTTGGCGCAAAATCGTAAAAGTTAGGGCTCCGTATATTTACTTTCGGGAGGATTTAAGGGGGACGGACGGGACCCCGATGAATCAAATATACTCGACGAGATAAAAAATGATATTTTGCGAATGAAGATGAGTTTTGGTAGGCGTTTGTCGTAATTTCGGGCGCTTCGCGCCGGATATCCGTTATTTACGCTTATTTAATCGCCCGGAAATCGCCGCCCTCCCCAAATGTTTTATCAACCCGCGGAATTCCCGATTTCCGGAAAGTTTGCGAATAATTCGTAGAAAAGATACCGTTTCAGTTTTTAGCTATCCGTTCGCTCAAAAGCGTCAAACTTTCGGCGCCAATGACTCATTTTTGATTATATTTTGTTCGATTTGCTCGATTTTCTGATTTCATTGAAAATTTTTTAAAGTTTTTCTGCTCTAAAATGATAGAGTATTCGTCGGAAACGCCGAAACCCGATGTTTTCGACGCGTATAAACCACCTTGGGACCGAAGAAACCACTTTTTAATCGCATCCCCCCCCAGAATTCCACACGCCGCGTACGTCCGACCGGCCCAGTTTTTTGTAGCAGTAACAAACCTATTCGTCATTTTGAAACGATTTTTGAATTAGAGGTAAACAATTATTTCGGCTGACTTTTCTCCCATTTTTCGACGCAAACTCTAAAAATTTTCGACGCTTCGCGCCGATAGATTTAATCCAAACTCGCGCCGCGTAGTCGATACGGGTTAAGCCTGATCCGGGATCGCTGAGCTTTTCCTACGTAGCTTAGATGCTTTTACGATTGAGTAGAAAGGTTAAAAACGTAATAACTGCATTAATTCGCGGATTATCGTCGTTTAAGGTCACTTTAGCGAAAAAGTGTCGAATCTCTCATATTTTGTTCTTTTTTTAAATTCGGCGGGTTGAAAGAGAAATTTGTTTATTTTTAAAGATTTCGCGGCGGCGCGAATAGTTTTTTGACAGAAAAACGAGATAAGTTTAGGCGCCGCATAATTTTTTGGGAAAATGATGAATAGGAGGTATTTGAGAAGAACACCGACCCCGTTGATCCGAATCCAAAGTCGGCGCGGTGGACGCGAGCGCCTTCGCTATTCGATCGGCCGCGCGGCACTGGTCGTCGCTGATGGCCGAGCGCAGGTCGGAGATGGACGAAAATTCTGACGGCTGAGACGACAACGCGCCTTCGTAAGCGTATCTGCGAGTGAAAATTTGCGGTTTACGTTCAATTAAATTGCACGAATGTTTTAAATTTCAAATTTCAAATTTGGGCGACTAATTCGATCCATTCGCTAATAGAAAGTATGTCGAATCGCATCTTTTTATTTTATACGAATTTAAAAACATCAACGCCGAAATTGAAAGAGTAGAGAATAAAAAAGCGTTTGATTAATTACTAAAACGATCGAGTCGATGCGAGAATCGAAATTTTAAACCTCCGGACGCAAAAGTTCGACTTCGTCGTAAAGAAGGCATCGTCTTACTAGAAAATAATTTGTTTTGCTAAAACACCCGCTTTAGCGGTCATTAAAATGCGGTGCGTACGAGAATTTTTATTTTGTTAT
Organism: Mermis nigrescens; assembly: GCA_036768485.1. Taxonomy (NCBI): domain Eukaryota; kingdom Metazoa; phylum Nematoda; class Enoplea; order Mermithida; family Mermithidae; genus Mermis; species Mermis nigrescens. The sequence goes on along the minus strand of JAVLUZ010000145.1, from coordinate 13,371,179 downwards.
TTTAGAGACGCTCGCGAAGCATTAAAACTTTCTTTCAATTCATTGGAGGTGGGCCTAGGATTTTGCTAAGCGGGCGGGGCCCCGACTTTCCCAAAAACGGTCAAAAATAGGTCCGAAAAATGTGCCATTCTCGTGCGAAACGGCGTTTTTTCGGCGTTTTACGCCGTCTATTTTTATTTAAAATCTCTTTCGGCGCAAAATTTTGTTCGGACGTCAATTTTCAAAAGTTATGCTCGAAAATACAAAAAATCTTTGCCGAAATAGCCATTTCTGTTCTTGAAATTGTTTTGGAATCTAAAACCATTGCGAATCGCGTAGGAATTCTTCATCTCGCCAATTATTTCGGGCCGATGCGGGAGGCGCCCCTTTCAACCCGGCCTCGGGTCAGACCGACCCTTTACGTCTTTGGATACGACAAGCGCCGACCAATAATCATCCGTTACGGATCAGCGCGTAATATTCGAAATGATAGCTTAGCGGTGGGAAATTTAAGAGGGCGAGGCGGCCGCCCCCCATTGACCCAGAGCCGTTGATGAGATTTAATCGTAGGTACCCCTAACGTACGGGCCGCCTACGGCTATCACGCGAAGCATCTGGGAAATTCGTTCTTTGTAAACGATAGATATTCAAAAAATTCGCTGTGAGTTTTTTAGATTTCTTTACACTCAACCCATCGAGTGGAAAGAGAATGTAAGATTCTTGCGAAACCTTCTAAAATATAGCGATTTTTGGCAGACTATTAACGAAGCTCGCCAGCAACTCGGCATAGATGTCGGAAAAAATTTAATAACGAACACTTGCAGAGGATAAAATTATGACAAAACACTTTTTTATTTTTAAAAATTTGCATTAGTTCTTGATTACGACTGTAAAGAGTGAAGAATTCTGGGGGTGAAACGACAGATTTTGGTCGAGTTTTCGTCTTCTTTACTTCATCTTCCTCCCCAGAATTGGCGATTTGTCGAAAGATTAGAAAAATTTCCAAAATTCGTAGAAAAGGTAAGGTTTAAAAAATTAAACTAATGTTAAATTTTAAATTTAAAAGCGATTTTAGCTACTAATTTGTTTAAAAGTGTCATATTTTCCGCGCTTGGCGCCCCATTTGTTAGACTTTTTTGTTTTTTTTTTGAATTTTTTTAATGTTATTAAGCTCTAGAAAGATAGAGCGGCGTCAAAAACGCCGGTAAAAACTAGTTTTTCACGCGTACCCACCATTTTTAGGCCAGAAAAGCACTTCAAAAATTCACCCCGCCCCTCCGAGCATTGCTGGGCATGTATGGTTACGAGCGCGCGTGATCTTGAGGGGGAAGGGAGTTCGGGAGTTTTCAAACACCCAGAAAAATTTTCACCCGACGCAAAAATTTTTTCAACCTTCGGAATTGGTGATTTTTCAAAAGTCCCCAGAAACATTCTAGAAATTTGTAGAAAAGGTGCTTTTTAAATCGTCTTTAGCTATCTATTTGCTCAAAAGTGCCTAATTTCAAGCGCTTCGCGCCATTATACTCGCGTTGCGACTATTTTGTTCAATTTGTTCAACTTTCTAAAGTTTTTCGAAGAATTTTTTCATGTTTTTACGCTCCACAAAGATCGAGCGTCGTCAGAAACGCCGAAAAGCGATGTTTTTGAAGCGTATTGACCATTTTTTGGCTCAGAAAGGCGCATTATAATTTAACCCCCCTCCCCAGAATTCCCATGCTGAATCGGCCCACAAAATTTTTTTTGATGGAAATGTCCTACGACTCAAGCGCTACTTTCCGTTCAACACGCTCAATACGAAGTTAGCGCCAGGGGCGTAAAATTTACAGTCTAGCGAATGGTGTAAAGAAACAGCTTTTGTCTCAGATTTCTCCGCCAACTTCTCCGGTTATAAGTCGGGACAAGTTGAATAGAATAAAAATAAGGTACGTTACGGGGGCTGTTTGTTCCATCGAAACTTTCTTTGCGACCCGGAAGCCATATTTTCTATGTTTTTCTTTAAAGAGTAAACTAAAACTTTACCGCGCTTCGCAGGTAAATGCTTCAATAGGCGTTTTTCTAAACGAGCAACATGAAAATAACGGATCGTTCGTGCCTCTAAAAGGCATTTTGTCAATTCCAAAAGTTTTTCGGCGCTTCGCGCTGGATTATCTGAGGTCAAAAAATTTTCACGATTTTTGAACAAAATTATGAAATTTTACGAAAAATATTTTGACTAAAAAACGCTACTTTGCTCGCGTTCAGGGAGTTGTTGGGCCTATTTTTGAAGCGAAATCGCAAATACGATAAAACGGGCAACTGGTAACGAACGACGAAATAAATATTTTGGAAAACGCGGAATTCTTTGAACTTTCGTTTTCTAGTCTTCGAAAAACATTTACTTCGAAGTACGAGTTCGTACGCGCGCGCGTACCGTTTAATTTCTTCCGCTATTTTAATTTCTTAATTTAATTCGCATCGACGTAAATAATTTAATCTAATTTTCAATTCAACTCCTACTAACCTAATTAGAGTTTCGTCGCAGGTGAGCGTCGAAGGGGGCGCCACTCGCGCGGACTGGTCCGGCGGCTGCAAATTAAACCGCACGCCGACGGGTTTCGGACCAAAATGCATTTCGGGGCGGCGGCCCAGGCAGCAGCCCAGGGGCGAAATTGGACTGATCACGTGACCCGACTCCAGATTGTACGACCGAATCTGACGGTCGCGAGAAGAAAATTAAAAAATATGCCAAATCGACTCGAAATGTTAGGTTTTGGCTAGTGATCGACCGGGGCGACTTTTTGGCCGGGGCCGGGGGCCGGGGCTGGCCGGGGTCGGACGAGGAAAATATTATTGCATGACACATACTTGGGGTGGGCATAGGAAAAGAAATAATGAGCGACTGCTCCATTCAGTAGTAAATGGCAAGCGCAAAGTTAGGTGCGCCTTTTCATATCAAGTTGTATTACTATTTATGTCACAAGAAACAGATTTAGTCCAGTTTTTCATTGTCTGAATCATCAATAAAGCCTATGTCGCTGCTATTAGCACTCTCTATATCATTTGAATCTTTGCTACTGCTACTGCTGCTGTAGCGATTGGATGTAATAGGTATTGGATGTAATAAATGAGACATCACATATTCCCATGAGAAGGGAGGGGTATTACCCCCTCAGGGTCCAAGACGCAAGTCACTGTCAAACGATTTTTGGTGAAAACCTTTTGAATTTTTTGAACTTAATCTTTTAGTAGGGCAAAAGTGTACCTACCTAAGTGTTAGAATTTCACGAAGTGATACATCATTTTAGAATGTGAGCTAGAGTAAATAGATAAACTATCACTATAAAACATGCATGTAATCGCTTAAAATTTTATGAGGGTCCCTCAGTATACATATAACGGCTAGAAATCTAGGGTAGGGGTCCCTCGCCATTTTTGTAAAGAAGGGGTTAGCGACTAGATCAAAAATGGTAAAAACACATAAAAATAGCCAAAAAAGTGCAGGTTTTCGCCAAAAAATAGGGGAGGGTGGTCAAATATTTTCTGACTTTCAAGGAAGTTCGAGGCTTCAAAGCGTGGGTGGGAGATGCCAAATCCCCTGTCACATGTATATTTCTCGGCCATTTCCAAGAGAAGGGGGTAAGCGGCTCCATTTTTGCAGCCGCTTACCCCCCCCTTGAAAATCTTTAAAATGGTAGAATTTGCAATAAGGAATTCTACACCTTTTTACAGTTTTTGTTCTGCGAAAATCTTTGTACATCTACAAAGACGGTCCTGAAACGTCTTTGTACATCAGCAAAAATCTTCGCCGAATACAAAAAGACCGTGCTTCTAAATATGATAATTCGGCCTGAATTTAGTTGATAATATTAGTTCGGCGCGAAGTGCCGAAATTTGTATGAGCTTTTGATGGAATTCACACATAAAACTCGACTGAGAAAGCTAAAACAAGTTGTACTACAAAATCAAAAATATTGCAAAAATTGTAATATGCGAATTAAATCTTGTAATAAACGACACTGCGCTTAGAATGGGAAAATGGAAAAATGTCAAATATTCAGAAACCCAAAAACTAGCCAAATACATTACCAAAGGTCGAAAAACTATGTTCTACCACACTGAAATCGTTATGCTACCATATTAAAGTATACAAAAATTTTCATGTACAAAACAGTGTTTTTTGTATTCGCCAAAGATTTTTCCCAATGTACGAAGACTTTTCAGGACTATCTTTGTACATGTACAAAGATTTTTGGGAAGATAAAAACTGTAAAAAGGTGTAAAATTCCAAAATTTTCCGGCGCTTCGCTCCGATATGAAAAATTGTCTGTCCTATACATTTTAAAATGGCAAAATTTGTATTTAGAATGGAAAAATGTCAAATTTTTAGGCGCTTCGCGCCGTTTTGAGACAATTTTAGTAATTTTTGGTGTTAGAAACCCTGAAATTAGCTAAAATATATGTACAATCAAAAGTCAAAATAATCCGTTTTACCACACTAAAATCGCTACTGTACCATATTATAGCCAAAAATTTGTGTGTACAAAATGTACACAGACTTCTTGGGTACCATCTTTGTTCATGTATATACAAAGGTACGTTGTACAAAAAACACTGTCACATACTGATAGTAGGTATGCGAAAATGTGTATGTTTAAAAATATATTTGAATAATATTGCTACAAAAATTTGTTAGCTCATCATACAAAAACCTATTCGGAGATCTTTGTACAAGCACAAGAAGCTCGTACATTAAAATAGAGTCGGCTAATAATAGTCCACCACTTAATTTGCTGGTCCTTTAATTTGGGATTTCACCCCTCCTCAACTCTGGACCTCAGGAAACTATAGGAGACATATTTAGTTTATCGGATCGGACGCAATTATGCAGTGTAGTTTATATTCGCCTATAATTAATCTCTGTCCTAATAACTATCACACAAGAAACGCGCTTTAAAGCACGCAGTTCCCATTCAATTAAATGTAAGTGTTTTTGTAAAAATAGTTTGTTGAAAACGTACAATTTCCAACTAGAATATAGAACGTATTTGTTATGTCTAAATCTTTTAGCCATAGCTATGAATGAATGAGTAAAAAGTAGCATTTAGTTTAAATAAATTAAGTGGAGGAATCGAAAACATGCAGATTTTCCTGAACATTTATTCAGGAAAAGCTCATTTATACACAGTAGCAAAAGTTATAACAAGGACTAAGTAAGTATACATATGGTCTAATCAATACAGTTCTCAAAATTAACACTATGCCCTTTGATAAATAAGTGTCAGTATCACAGCCTGTACAAAATACGAATTACACTAAATTTTTCCTGCTCCCGGCCATTTTGATCCCTACTTCGGCCGGGGCACGGGGAAGCCTAAAAATGGTTGGCATTGCCGGAGCCAGGGCCCCGGTCGATCACTAGATACCCCCTTAAGAAAATCTTAGCACCGCCGCTGTTACGAGGGGACGGAGGAGGCGGTCCGAAAATTAGTGACCCTATATTTCCGTTTATGTTGGGCGGTACGCAAAATAAGGTACATTTTCTGATGTTTCCGAACATGCTCTATCCTCAACGCCGATTGAATTCAAACTTTTCGAAAAAAAATTATTTCTCCCAATAACTATGACGAAAAATGACGTACACTAGCCGCGTTTAACATAAATTTATGGAAAATGAGTATTCTATGGTGCGAAACGGCGAAAATTTCAAGATAAAAACGAGTCAATTCCCCTTATTTTCCACGCATTATCCTAACATTACAAATTTTATCCTAACTCATATTTCCCTTATATTCCATAGTAGGCGAGGCGGATTCAATGGCGGGGTAATACTAATTAACAACATTTATTGACTTTCTTAGCGCTCTCGAAGATTTTATTTTACGTCAGAAGAGTATTTTATGAACAGAACAAGGATTTTTAATTCTTACAACGATTTCTTGAGTATTTTCGGTGCTTTCGCCAATTTTCTCACTTATTTTGCATTTATTTCGTAAGAAACTTTATTTTTAGCTTTTTCGAATCGCATATGATTCTGTCTATGAAAAGATGACAAAAACAGAGATACTTTTAGCATAATAGACGGTTTTTGACCAGGCACGTAGGTAGCCGTCCTATTTCGGGGAAGACCAACACCAATTTTAGGGGGACTAAGCCCAAAAAGGCTAAAAATAACGTTTAAAAAGTCGTATTTATCCAGTTTTTCTGAATTTGGGGGTCCGAATCCCCCATTCCCCTCCAGAGTTATGTGCCTCTTTTTGACAATTTTTTGATACTATTTGGAAAATTTTGGGTTCGTCCCAGTAGCGGATTTAAGGGCAGCCCCCCCATTGGCAAAAAAATTTGGCAAGATAAAGAATTATGTGTAATTTGCGATGATGTTTGGCCGTCAGTGACCATAATTTCTCAATTTTTTCGGAGCTGTGCGCCGGATAATGCATATTAAGACGAAGCCATTTTTGCTAATTCAACAGCAGAAACAGCTATTCCGGCAGTTTTCTGTTTTTCTAATCAAAAATTTTCGACGTTTCGCGTCAGATGCTACAAACACAGGAAATCAAGCAGTAAATCAACTTTTTAAACGTCCATCTGCCAAAATTTCACGGATTTTTCTGGCGCTTCGCGCCAGATTTTCAATAAAATCAAGGAAATTTGAAGCTTTTTTAGCAAATATTGTCTAAAATTTCGAATTTTTTGAAAAACTATGGCGTCAAAAATGATTGTAAGTAAAAGTATACAATGCGAAACGCCTAAAAACGCTATTTCGCGCGTAAAGGGCAAATTTTTGACTGTTTTTGGAAAAGTTAGCGTACCGCCCTCCTTAGGAAAATTCTAGGTCCGCCGATGGTTCCGCCCCTGTCAGAAAATCCTGAATCTGCCACTGTATATATATAGGCCAGACCCATTTAAGGATTTATTTCGAAGGATCACCAAAATTTTGGCAATGGATATACATGAAATCCCTAGAATTAAAAAATGGGAAATTTTCTAGGGAAAATGAGACAAAATTGAGGCCAAAAAGGGTGAAGGTTGAAAAATTCCATCAACGGATCTTAAAATTGATAAGATCCTAGCATTTGATAAAAATTTTGGAGGGCATTTCGGTCCAACCATTTTTGAACCACCCCCTAGAACGGGCATGCTACGCATCTATGGTTCTGAGCGAGTCATTTCTTAAAATTATTAAAAACAGACTCGAAAATCCGTTTACTGCTCGAAAAAGCGTTTTTCGCCTTTTTCGTAGGCCGAAACGATCTCGTACAAAAAATTCAAAATTTCCTTCAAAAAACGAGCATACATCTCAAAATTTAAAGAAAAAGGCCGACTTCGCGCCCGGGTTCGGCCCGCGCCGCAGTGGCGACTAAAGCGAATATTATAATAGAGAGCCCCTTGAGACGCGCAAAACACGAAAATTCTAAAGCAAAGGCAGAAATTTTGATGTGCCTATTTTGGCTTAATAATAGCGGATACGAGTTAAAAACGTGGATTTTCGGCGTTTCCGTCGATGCTCTATCTTTCTAGAAGAAAAACATAAAACATTTTTGAAAAAAAAACAAAAAACTCTAGTAAATTGAAGAAAATAAGTGTCCAAAAACGGGTATCTTGCGCGAAGCGCCGAAAATTTAGGACTTTGAGCAAAGAGATAGCTAAAAACGCTTAAAACGGCACATTTTGTTCGAGTGTTTTTGAGAACTCTTGGAAAATCACAAATTCTAGGGGAAGGGGCGGAAGGAAACCATTTGGATCACGCATGGACCCATTGGGGCCCAACGCCGAGGGAGGGACGGGCGAGGAGGGGAGTTGAGAGCTCGTTACCCCAAAACAAGAGAATTTCTCGTTTCTCACAAGGTCCCCTATAGGAAAAGATGGAAAATTCTCAAAAAAAGTTTTAGTAGGTCGTTAAAGCAGATTTTTTGCATACTTTTGAGCTAGAAAACGCGAAATTTTGCGGCGCTTCGTGATTGCGTATAGTTTTTGTCTTTTAAACCATTCAAATATGAATTAAGCATGGCGAAAATGTCAAATTTATTCAGCGCGCGCCGAACTACTAACTTTCCAGTTGTTTCTCGTTACGGAGTCCAAAGATTGAGTACAAATAGGAAAATTTAAGAAATTATTTATGGACTGGACGATGGAAATCAGTTGCGCGGATAGATTTAGCGATAGATTTTTTGTGTACATATGAGTATGGAATAAACTGTATAATGTTTTAACATTTTTTTAAATTTTCTGCATTATTGCGTAGAGTTGGTTGATAAGCGTTCAAAAATCCCCTTATTTTTGACTACCTCCTAATTGTTCTCGAGTAACCTAAGGTTTAAAATTTGTTGTTCCTACCGGAATAAAATCGTGGCTATGGGCCTGGACCCATTGTATCGCGCGACGCGCTATTAGGTCTTTGCGTACATTAATTCCGCGCGGAGGGGCGTAAGACTACGTTTTTCGTTATTAGTTGGAATTTATATACTCATCAATCCTTGAATTTCTAGCAGAAACGAAATTAAAATTTGGCGCAAAGCGCGGAAAACATCAAAATGCGTCTCTTGCGCAACGGAAGAAATTGATCGGCAAAAAAGATTTTCATTAAAATTAGTTAATAAGAAAATTAAAGTCATATCTTTTTCTCAATGAAAAGTTAACGACGTAGAAAATTACCAATCTAGTATATAACTGAACGAAAAATAAGGCCACGATTAAGACTATGCGGATTTTGGCGGTATCGTAGACTCAAAGGCCCATCTAGGATTTTCGTAGGGGGGATACTCCTAAATACGGACAAAATAAGTCCAAAGTTTGCCCTCCGTGCGCGAAATGGCGTTTTCGGCGTTTTACGTCGTCTACTTTATTTAAAATCGCTTTCGGCTCAACTCGGTCATTTTATTAGTTATTTTCCGATATTACTGACTTTTTCGACAGTCCACCCGAGAGAGTTGGCGATTTGATTTGTATTTTCCAACAACTTTTAACCACCTTAAGTCAAAAACGTATTAGTTATTTTCGCGCCTGATCGTATAATTACCGCTTTTCGTCGCGCCGTAGCCGTCTTTATTTTAGCGCCAGAAATGTAATTTTTAAATACGGCGAAAGTTTTATGGCTCTAACGCCGCCTTGGCGGCAATAAAATGGCAAATTAAACCATTTTCTCCCATTTTATCGCGGGAAATTTCGAAAATTTAATTTAATAGATCGCGTATTACTATCTTCGGGAGCGTAGCGGCGGCGGATAAGGGGGAACTAATCCCCGAAATTGTAAAAACGCGATTATTTTTTGCTAGGGTCCATCGGAGGAAAAATTGAAGATGCTCGAAACGTATTTGAAAAATAACCAGAATAGATATTAGCGTACTTAAATAGGCCCAAAATTTTCGGGTGTTTTTGCGTAACTTTTGTCTTCCGATTAGCGAAGTCTGCGTGTTTAAGGTGCATATATACGTCTACGTTTTTGACGCGCCGTACGGGATTATTTCTTATCGGTAACTAACGCTTTTCTTCGCGGCGTCCAAATTTTTAGAACCTTTCCCGCCGCGAGATGCATTTGGAAGGTGCGAAACATTTTTGCGTTCGAGCCGCCGAAACTTCGATGTTTCGCGAAAAAATACGAAATAAGGAAACGTAATCGCCGACGCGCTCGAAACCGGATAAAAATAAGCTTACCACTTCCTCGTCGCCCAACGAGTCGCTGGCGCTGGCGGCGGCGTCGTTAACCGACGACGTAGGCGTCGCGGCGCCGCCGCGTCGCATCTTGCGTCCGAGGCTGCTTTGAACACGCCGCGTCGCCGACCTGTCGCGTCGCTGCAGCGCAGTTTGCGCGACTGGCTCGGACGCCGACCGATCGCCGCCGACGTCATCGTGACGCGACGCTGACGCCGATCCGTCCGCGGCGGCGTGACGCCGCCCGACGCTAATTACCGACGATGTCGCGGAACGCGGCGGCGCGTCGTTTACGAAAATCGGCGACCGCGCCGCGCTGGCCGAACGAGAGTGACGAATAGCCGACGGCGTATTCGGCGTCGAGCTCGCGACGCGCGGCGGACTGTCGCGGAACGCCTCCGGTCGCGACTGCCGTATATTCCTCAGAGTAACCATGCTCCCTGCGCAAAATAAGTCGTAAACGCGCCGGCGCGGATTATACTCGCTAGACTATACCTTTTCGGATTAAAAACGCGCAAACCTTTAATGGAAAGAAACGGGGGCGTAGCCGGCCTTCCGAATTTCGGGGACGAAAATTAATATCTCAACAACTATTCGCGGATAGGCAAAAACAATGGCGTTTTTAGCTTTTCGCGGCGATATTTATATGTAGAAAATTTTAAAAAATTCAAGTTCATTCGAATTATAATAAAAAAATTTTAAAAAATATGCCGTACGTAAATAGATAAGCGCGAAGCGCCCGATAATCTCATATTTATTAATTAAAAAGCGCGCTAAAATCTATTCAAGCGGTACTTCTGATAAGGTTTATGAATTTTCCATTTTTGCATCGGGGTGCCCTTGCGAAAATATCTCGTACTTCCTAAATTTTAGGGCGACTAGTCCCCGCGGCGCCCCAACGGCATACGCCCCTGGAAAGCAAGTTTTCTCCGATATTCGTGGAGAGGCGCAAAGATTTATCGAATTCTCAGGGATACTAACGGACTTGTTATTTAATAAACATTTCAAAGAAGTGTTTCGTATACGAGATATAAAAAAGGATAAACGGGATATAAATAAACGGGATCAAGGGCGTAGCCAGGGGAGGGCATAGGGGCGCACGCTCCCTCCGGAATTTTGCAGAAATTTTGATAATTTTTCTGGTACAATGATTGCGTTCGGAAAATTGAATTCAAAAAGGCAAAACACGTCCAAATTTTCCCACAATCTAGCGTCGAGTCCCGAATTATTTATTGTTAAGATACATCCATTAGTTAAGAAGCTCGAATCGGCTAAAATAAAATAGCGCTTCACGTCGCTTTCGTGACTTCATGCACTTTTTGTTCGTTGAATGAAACTGGGCATGCGTTACGAGCACGCCTGGGCAACGGGTTCAACCAGGTTCAACCGGGTACCAGCCGGAGGGTTCGCCAGTTGCACCCTATGGTTTTGTGCAAATACTTTTTTAGGCATCTTACAGGATGAGATGCTACCAACAGTGCACTCCAAAATCGGTTGCCGGGGTCAACCAATTCTCGGAGAGCCCATCAACTGATTTTTAGACCCCAGCAACCGACTTTTAGACCCCAGCAACCGATTTTTAGACCTTAGCAAACCGATTTTTATAACTCAGCAAACCGATTTTCGGATCCCACCAACTGATTTTTGTAGCCCACCAACTGGATTAAGGACCTCAGCAAGCGGTTTTTAGACCCACTAACAAGAATTTTGAGCCCAGTAACTGATTTATGACCAAAGCAACCGATCTTTAGACCCTGGCAGCCGATTTTTGGGGCCAAGAACTGATTTGTAGGACCCCAGCAACCGATTTTCGGATCCCACCGAGTGATTTTTTGACCCTAGCAATCTATTTTTAGACCTCAGCAACCTGATTTTTGGAGCTCAGCAATCAATTTTCAGATCCCAACAATCGATTTTTAAATCCCGACAGAACCGAATCGGTTACTGGGCCTGAAAATCGATACGCAGGTAATGCATAATTGCAGAGATAGTAACTAGAAAAGCATGCGTACACCTGCATTAATCGTGTGTACATACAATTAGCGTAGCCTTATAGGACTTAAACGTACAATTGTGTTGATAGGCGGGCACGTACAGAGAGCTCAGCTCATTAAGGGTGGTCTACGTCATCTAATACAGGACAAAATACATTAGCTAGGTACCACAATGATACTGACACGACTACGCATCAAATTATTTGTTTCTCGATCCTTGATTGCCATTTTATTATTGCACCGGTGAGCTTCATGGCTAATCGTGTTTGAAATATTCGGCAACTTTATAACATGCCGGAAGGTTAAATAACATCTGAAATTATTTTTAAGATCACACGGTCTCATTCTTGATGCTCAGCTCAGTGGCTTACACAACATAATCTATTAAGTGAACTCATACAATTCCATAAATTTAAATTGCAAAGGGGCTGGTAAATCTTCTCTGATAATTTATTCAGATTGCTTTGTCTTGTAGATGATGTATGAACTTCATAGTGCGCTATTTTTATGTACACGTGGCTAACGCAGGTGTACACATACATACCTTACCAATACCTCTCAGAGATTATACTTTAGTAAGTAATGCCTAATTTAGAAATAATAATTCGTCAGATCACGATAAAACACGTGATCAGGGAGCGGGGTCCCCATTGGCCAAAAATATTTGGCGAGATAAAGTGCGGATATACAACTCGCAATGATTTTTTGCCCTCATTGACCATGAATTTCTCAATTTTTCGGCGCTAGGCGCCGGATGATACCTATTAATGACATTCATTTACTTTCTTGGCGACCTGGAAGCAGATTTTCTTTTATATTCGTTAAAGATTTTTCCCGATATACAAAAGACTTTTTGGGACCGTCTTTGTACATGGACAAAGATTTTGGGAAGACAAAATCTGCAGAAAGGTCTAAAATTCGTCTAAAAAAAAGGTCTAAAAAAATTTAATTGTGTGTCCTATATATCTTTGTATAGCAGAAATCGCATTTCGAAAGGAAAAGTGTTGAATTTTTCGGCGCTTCGCTCCGTTTTAAGACGATTCTTAATGATTTTTGCCCTCATAAAACCAGGAATTGGCTAAAATACACTGCCAAAGGTCGAACAAGTCTGTTTTTACCACACGAAAGTCGCTGCCGTACATAGAACCCAAAAATTTGTGGGTACAAAACGTAATAATACTTTTAGGACTATGTTTGTACATGTACAAACGAACTTTAAACAAAAAACACTGCCTAGTAACCATTTTCTGTTTATTTAGGTTTTAAAACACAAATGTAGCAGAAGAAATAGCTATTTTTGCATAGTTTTCTATCTTCAATTAGAAATTTCGATGTTTGGCATCAAATGCTATAAATACAGGAAATCAAGCAGTAAATTATGCTTCTAGACGTCTATCCGCCATAATTTCACAAATTTTCCGGCGCAACGCGCCAGATTTTGTTAGAGTCGAATAAATTTAATGATTTTTTTGCACAAAATTGTCTAAAATTTTAAAATTTTTAGAAAAAGTATTGCGTCAAAAGTTTTTTATTTAAAAGTATTCAATGTAAAACACCGAAAAAACGCTATTTCGCGCGTTAAGGGCAAATTTTTGACCTATTTTTGACTTTTTTTGGGGAAAAATTAGGGATACCGCTCCTAAGGAAAATCCTAGATCCGCCACTGCACATGATACATTTTTGTGATCTTCTACACATCGATGTATTAAAATTACATACTTGTCTCAGTGTTTTTTTGTACTCGCCAAAGATTTTTCCTGATATATAAAGACCGCTTTGTACTTGTACAACGATTTTTGGGAAGATAAAAATTGCAAAAAAAGGTCTAAAATTCGCAAAAAATTTCGGCGCTCAGTGCCGAAATGAGTAATTGTGTGTTCTATATATCTTTATAATGGCAGAAATTGCATTTCAAAAGGCAAAATGTCAAATTTTAAGACGATTCTTAGTGATTTTTGCCCTTAGAGACAAATTAGCTAAAATACACTAGGTACCAAAAGTCGAACAACTTTGATTTTACCACTCTAACATCGCTACAATACCATATTATAGTACCCAAAAATTGCTGTGTACAAAATGTACAAAGATTTTTGGGAAGACAAAAATTGCAAAAAAGGTCTAAAAATCGCAAATTTTTCGGCGCTTTGCGCCGAAACGAGTAATTATGTGTTCTATATATCTTTATAATGGCAGAATTTGCATTTAAAATGAAAAATTTTTTAATTTTATAGCGCTTTGCGCCGTTTTGAGATTATTTTTAGTAATTTTTGGCGTCAGAAACTAAGAAATTAGCTATAAAATACACTACCAAAGATCGAAAACCCTGTTTTACCACGCAAAAATCGCTACTGTACCACATTATAGTACACAAACATTTGCATGTACAAAATGAACAAAGACTCTTTGGAGACCATCTTTTTACACGTGCAAATCGACCTTGCTAAAAAAACACTGACTTGTCTGTCCACTGTTTTATGTGTAAAAAAAACTAGTCTTTTAAAGATACATTACTTGATATTGATGTTTGGGCGCGCTGAATTTTGAGAATTTTTATAATGCAACACTGTGTTTTAAAAAGGTGAAATCTCAAAATTTTGTGCGCTTCGCGCCAAATTGATTTAATTTTATTACTTGTTATTGATGCATAAGCCGTGCCAAATTCCGACAATTTTTGTAATGCAAAATCGCGTTTCGCATAGGTTAAACTTCAAAATTTTCCAGCGCTTCGCGCCGAATTGATTTAATTTTCTCAATAGTTGTTAATGTTTAGGCCGCGCCGAATTCGACAATTTTCGCAATGCGAAATTGCGTTTCAGAAAGGTAAAATGTCAAAATTTTTGCGCCGTTGATTTAATTTCATTACTTGTTATTGATAAACGTACTATTTTACATGAAAATTAGAACTTGTTAGTTTTATTTTTACACAATAACTTGCAAAAAATAAGAATATTAAAGGCGTTGAATGTCGCTTCAAGATTAAACGTGAATTGTTACTAAAATAGTTTTTAAACATAGTTGCTATGCATATTACCGCTTTGCAATGTGTTTAACACCATACTAATTTTAACACACCATTTTTGATTAGATTCTGTCGCGAGAAATAGTGCAACTTCGCGTGAAATTATGAATGGATTTTGCGCGGAAGCAAGACTTCCGTGTTAAAAATTTGATGCATAAATTTTTACACGCAGGAGATACGTAGCAACCACTTTCTGCCTTAAGCCATTGAACCAAAAAATTATGCTCCGGTATCCGCCGAGACTTCAAGGCTTGCCCAGCTATGGTTATGAGCATGACGATAAAAGTGCGAAAATCTGCTTCGTTTGTTTTTTTACACCGAACGCATAATTCTATTGTAATTACACATAATGGCAACGTTTTCTTGCGTTTTTCCGCATGTTCCGTTTTCCGAACTAGGTACATCTTTTTAATAAGGAGTCCACAGTTGGGCCTGAAAACGGTAAGACCACAATTTTCGTTGATACATCTTTCTATATTTTACTGGCAGAGACCCGTTGCTGAGCCTTAGCGGAGATCGAAAAACACATTTCGGGCTTAATTCAGGACCGAGATTTGACCGATTTTGAGAAGATTTCAACGTTACTATTTAACATCAAAAAGCCGTTTTTCACAAAGTTTTCCGGGTCACCGCCCCGGATACCGCTCATGGAAGGGACGCTTGAGCGCGCCAACCACCCAGACTCCCCCAGCCGTGAAATTTCGTTTTACGTGAACGAAATTTTCGGGAGGACAAAAAGGTAAAAGGGTTAGGAATTCCAAAAAATTTCCGGCACTTCGCGCCAAAATTTGTTTGTCCGTTCTGTAAACCGCTTATTGTTCTTTCTTTCCGCTAAGCTCCAGCATTGCCTTTAAAGGCCTGAATCAGTCAAAACATCTTCATACTAAGGTAGTAATTGGAAGTTCTCTTGTTTGAAGCTCGTGCTATTAATGTTATTTGGTACAAATTTGATACGTTTTCTGTTCCGTCAGACTATAAGTATTCAGAAAGGGAGGTGAAAAATTAATGAAATTTTTTCGTGTTTTGCGCCACTCATGATTCCCGAACTGTTTGTCAATAGAAAGGCCTTAAATTCTACATAAAAACGGTAAACATTTCAAAAATGTTCACTTTATCTAATACTAAAATGGAACAAATCTAACGTTTGAACCATCCGTACAACTGATTTCACATAATTCAATCGACAAATAATTTCTTAAGTGTTGTCTTTGTATTTTACCTTCGTGTGTTACAGGGATAACCAATAGAAAAAACGATTAATTCGGCGCCAAGCGCCGAAAAAATTCGACACGTTCTACATATCTAACGCAAATTGGAGCGATTATGAGCGGGATAGAAGACTGAAACTGAATAAATCCGACGCGAAGCGCCTGAAAAATTTTGAGTTTCCAAGGTAAGGGAGCACCGTAAAAAATTGTTTATGCGGTGTTTTACACCTACTGCAAGAGATTGGTTGGTCCTGAAGTTAGGCTGAGCTCAAAAAGAGTGAAAAAGTGATTTCGTTCCATTTCGAATGATTTTCTCATATTTAAGCAATCAATGAATATAAACAAAATTTAAAGTCATATTCAAAATCGTGATATTAAGGAAGAACATTGAAAAAAATTATCTTAACACTCCGAAAACAACCTTAATTTTAGATGCAAAGCTAGCATAACTACTGAGTGTAAAGAAAATTTAATGACCCATTCGTAATCCACAAAAAACTTTTTTTAAAAGCTAAATTATGTGAATAAAGTTAATTTATCTGCGTAAGAACGCTTTGGAAGGTAATGGGTTTTTAGCGTGAACTTTACACCTCTACAATCAGGGGCGGATTTGTAAGGGGTGGGAGGCGGCCGCCTCTCCCCATTGGTCAAAATAGTGCGCATTTTCGAGCGAATTTTCGGGTTAAAACGGCTAATTTTTCCGCCCAAGTCAGGGTTCCCCCCTTAGGGTACGCCCCTTATCAAAATCGTGGATCCGCCACTGTCTACAATAATTCAATATTGAGCGGAAACAAATGCGCAGCCCTACACGCGTATGAAGTCCATGATGCGTTGGACACATTTATGATTAAGGTCACGCCCCAGACTCAAAAAAGGGAGAAATTGGCAAACTAAAAGCGGCCAAAAAGTAGTGTCATTTCACCCCAGAGAGTGAACTTTACATTTCCAGACCTCACTCGGAATAATTTCGAAAAGGGCGTTCGAGCGCGATACGTAGCTCCTGACACGTATACACTTTATTTAGAATAGTCCATATCTCAAGACTCTGTATTAACCCAAAGCTAGAAAATGGACCCCCATTTTTGAAAAAAAGTCAATTTTTTGTACGCTTTTACGCGATTTTCGGCCGTTTTTGTCCAAAAAATGAGGTCATCGACCCCACCACCCCCAAAAATGGCCGGAGACACCCTCCCAAAGTTTCGAGCCGTTACGCTTACGGCGACTAGACTAGGGGCGAGTCTCGTCGCGACGAGTGGTAAAACTATGGTCCCGCCGTTCGTCAAAACAAGTAACTTTTGACAAATTCTTGTCAAAATTATAGACTCGTCCGACGAGTAAAGCTTCGTAATATTACGAGTGAAGCGCTCACGACGTACGTACGAGAGTACGTATCGCGTTAGCGTACCATAACTTATCTAAATAAGTTTCTCCATCGCCCGAGACGAGATGAGGCAACTTCTCTCGAGTACGTCCAGCTTCTGGAACACTCCTTTTATATTTAGGGCCTCTTGACCGCAGACTTTTGATATACTTGATAGGCCGGTCGCCGTTTAGAAAAACCGTCGTTATAACGTTACGCGAAAAGTTCACGCGCTCATCCCCGGCGGGGCGCCGAGCGTGAAGTATCCGATATAACGTACTTAACTTTTTCGGAGGGGGAGGCGGTAAGGCGCTACCTCCGACCGCGGAGTTTCGATACCTACCGAAAGAGATCATTTTGTGTTTCGACCGCATCAAATGACGCAGCGAGTCGACGGCGCCCAGCCGCCAAAGGCGCCGCTGGTCCTCGGCGTTGCCGGAGCTCAGATTCCACAGCGTGCCGCACGCGTTGCTCACTACCGTTAAACTGGGCGACTTCAAATGACTCAGCAGGGTCTCCAGGCAGCCGTTGCGCCTCGCTATGGCCCTGTACTCTTCGTTTTCGGCTACGTGCGACGAAATGTAGCGCAATACGCCGCCGCCGTGCTAAAAAAGCCAAATCGTTAAAAGGCGAATAAGGGCCGCGCGAGTCGCGTCGCTTACCTCGAGTACGGCGATCCGTTGGGGCGACGCGTCGTCGCGATCGCGATCGTACCGCAGGACGCGCAGCAAAAACTGCAACGAGCCGGGTAGCGAACAAATGTCGCGCTTGTTGTCGACGCAGTGCGCCGACAGATTCCACAGCGCCGCCAACGAGATTTTGAGCGTCGCGTCGCTATTGTCCGACCGCATCGCCGCCGCGACCAAAAATTTCACAGCGCCGCTGTTGCGCAGCGCCAATTTGCTAACTTTCTTCGCGCGCCACGACAAGTTACGCAAGACGCTCGCGAACGCCTGCCGATAGACAACTTTTTTATCCAAAAAATGCCGCTTTCGGCGAAAACGCAAAACGATAAACGCGTTGAAAATCCAACAAAATTGTCTTTTTGATTCATATTCGGCCCAGAAGGGGACCGACCAACTTTTAAGAGCCGCCGTCATACGGGCCGAAGCTTCGGCTATCGCTCGCGTACGATGAGCGGTAGACTAACTTTTCCGAAAACGGTAAAAAATAGGGCCAAAAATTCGCAGTCCACGCGCTAAATACCGTTTTTTCGGAGTTTTACATTATCTAGTTTTATTTACAATCGCTTTTGACGCAACATTTTTCAAAAAATCTTGACATTCTAAATATTTTTGTACGTAAAAAACAAATTAAATTTTTCCGACTTTAACAAAAATCAGGAGCGGAGGGCCGGAGAATAGATAAAAAATTTGGCATAAGGATGTTTAGAAGCTTAACATACGGCTCAATTTTGCGTATTTTGACGCGCGACGAAGAGAATTTTTGAAAAAAGTAGAACAAATATTTGCCGAAATAGCCGTTTCTGCTCACGAAATTATGTTTAAAACCTACTTTGCGAGCTAAAACTGACTTCCGGGTCGCCGAGAGAGTAAATAAAGGTCAATAATAGGTATTATCCAGCGCGAAGCGCCGGAAAAATTTGAGAAATTATCATCAACGACGGCCAATGGTTATTGCGAATCGCATAAGCATTGTTGTCTCGCCTACTATTTTGGGTCAATGGGGGGCAGGCCCGTATCCAGGAGGGGCGGGAGGGCTGCCCCCCCCAAAATGCGAAAAAATTTTGTTTTTCCCAAGGGTTCCCCAAAGGGAAAAATTAAAAATTGGCGAAGTGCGTCTAAAACACCGCCAAAACAAGTTTTTAGCGTACTTTTGAGCAAGTAAACTCGAAATTTTCCGGCGCTTCGCGCCGGATTTATTGTTTATGTATAGTTTTGTCTTCTAAACCGCTAAAAATCGTGACATAGAGAGCATGTAAATTTTTTTCCAGCGCTGTGCGCCGGATTCATTGTTCAGCTATAGTTTTTGCCTTCTAGCTCACTCAAAACAGCTCAAATTTGAGGATTGACATGAGAAACAGACATTTTTCCGGAGCTTCGCGTCGTGTTTATTGTTTATATATCTTTTGGTCTTCTAGCCCGCTCAAAACCACTCAAATTTGAACTCGACATGCAGCAGAATATGTCAATTTTTTCAACCCTTGGCGCCGAATCATTCATTATCTGCATTGTTTTTCTCTGTAAAGCACAATGATTAAGTGCAAAGGCAAGAGATAAGAAATAATTCGTCGATTAAGTGATGAGAAATCAGCTTAAATGATTAATTTGCTGCATATCAATATGGAATAGAGTGAAAAATTTTGAAATTTTTCTTCACCACCGTCTAGAGCTCGCCGAGATACGCTCAAAACTGCCTTTATTTTCGCCTATCTCCTAATGGTTTTCGAGATATCTGGCCCCAAAAATTTTCGGCGCCCCCCCCCAAATAAAATCCTGGATACGGGCCTGATGGGGGGGGCACGGCCTCCCCTCCACCGCTCTTCTTAAATGCGCCCGTCGTGGACGCCACGAATGAGGACTAAAAAAATTCGAAAGTACGGACGGATGCATCTTTTATTAAGCAAACTATTTATAGGCGATCCTCAAAATCCGCCCTCGCTTAATAAGAAAGCCACTTTTTGAGCAAAAGTTGACCGATTAAGAAAATCTTAAACTTATTTTCTTCGAGCGAGGTTTAGTCTTACGGCAGCACCGAAATTCTGGAGGGGGTGAAAAAATTTCTGGGGGGTAAAAAAATTTTTAAAGGTCAAAAAATGGTCTTAAAAGTGGTCGTATGGCAAAAAAACACCATTTTTCGACGTTTCTCATCAAGCTCTATCCAATGACATCAAAAAATTGCTAAAAAAGCCAGAAAAAATTTTCTCTGGGGGGTATTTTGATTTCTGGGGGGTATTTCAACTTCTGGTGGGTGTATACCCCCAAACCCCCCAACGCCCATGTGTGCTTACGAGCCGTAAACCGTCGTAGCTGGACTGAAGTTGTTTATTCAAAGTTTCGAGGAACCTCGGATATTGACAGAGCAGCTGCTTGCTGCGAGCGGCGCCGAAGGTTAAATTAGTCAGAGCCATTCCAATATTTTTGCGCAACTCGGCGACCGAAGGGTCGCAGTCCGACCCAACCGCCGACTGATTCATGATCAAAGTTTCGGCCAGGGCCTGCAGTCCGCCTAACAAATCGAACGAATTAATCGCGCTGCCGTAAAACTTAAAAACTTAAAAAAGCTTAAATGACCAATATTAAAAATGGATTAAACGGATCGCGACGTCGACGGCTAAACGTAACAATTATGTATACGCGAAAATAAATTAACTCATAAATGCCGTAAAAGTCGGTAAAAGCGTAAAAGTTTTTTTAAATATATTCGTATTAAAACCCAGCATCGAATCCTATAATTTTTATACAAACGCCGTGTTGTTTTAAAACATAGCTAATTACTATAAGTTTAAAGGGCCTCAATGTCGGCCGATTAAACAACTGCCTAAAAATATTTAAAAAATGTCGAAAGTCGTACCCAGCAGCAAAGTAATGCGTCTGTCCTCCTCGGCGAACGAAAACTGCGTCAATAAGCATACCGCCGAAATAACGTCTTTGTCTTTCTTCGAGCCTGAGATTAAATCACCCGGAATATACGGATTGGAAATTAATAAGATAGCCCCGCCCTTCGCCGATCTCGCGAATTCGGTGGACCGGGTCGAACGTATACGTACGGGTGAGGGAATACGAGTAACGGCTCGAAATCGGAGGAGGGTGGTCACGGCCTACTTTTGACCAAAAACGCCTAAAAACGGCCAAAAATTTCAATTTGGGTGTCAAGAATTTTCTGGCTCTCGGGAGGGATCGGCGGACGTCCGACTTTGGGTGGGGATCCCCTCATCCCCCCATTACGCGTACGGGTGAGGGGCTATTATCCGCACGGATCGCGAACTAAACGGGGAGGGGCGGGGCGGCCCCTACCGCCGAAATATACTCGGCGCGCTAAAGAATATACGTACGCGTTACGCACTCTTATTACATTTAACAATTTTATCGCGATTTTTCAAATATTTTCGAGACATTAAGATCGAATGCTTCGAGATGTTACGTAGCGAGTTAAGTATAGCAAAATTGAGTTTTTCGACCTTTAGCACTACAATCTAGCGTTACGGGTTTTTCGATAATCAAAGATACAAAAAAGTTTAATAAAGCGCGAAACGCCAATTTTGCTAAATTTTAACCGTTTTAACGTAGAATAAGGCTAAAATTTACCGACAAATAGTTTGAAAAACTTAAGCGGAGCAAAACGCTAAAAACTTTAGTCAATTTTTAACGCCCTACGCACAATTTTGTATTTTTGCGAATACCGATAGAACGGGAAATTATCAAATTTCCGCAAAACAATTTTTACGTAACGCCGAAAGGTAGTCGCCGAAGAGGAAAATGGCGCGAATCGCTAGCTTAGTATAAAGCGCTAAAATCAAGCTTTTTAATCGAACGCCGGAGCTTTTTAAAGAGGAATAAATGGTAACCGGCGCTAAGCCGTATAAAAATTTTGGAAAAAACGAGAATCGTCGTTATTTTATCACCGAACGATAACGACGAATATTGGTAATTTTACGCGTCTTCGAGCCACTATTTCGCGTAAATTTCAAAAAACGAGCCCAACGTTTTTTACAATTTATAAAGAGTTAAAAAAAACCGGCGCTTTTGCCATAAAATTTTCGAAAACTTAGAAAATTGGTCGAAAAATCCCGCGACTAAAGCAAAGCGAACTACGCGCCAAAAAACGGCGAAGAAATCCTACTCGGGGCGCTAATGGCAACTTTTCGCAACTATTCTGCTCCATCTTGGATAAAGTAGGGTAAACGTTTTTGAGAAATGAATAAAAGTTTCCACGCGATCCGCGCTCCGGTAAAATAGCGTAAATTAATACCCGCCCGCTCGATATTTCCGGCTATTTGGAAGCGCATTCTTAGCACATAATCCCGCAGCGACTCGATCGGTTGCAATATTTTCAGCTCGCGGCTCCGCCGACTTTCGTCCGTCAAATTCATGACCGAAAATCTGAGAGCCGACGAGGCCCTTTTCATCACTCGCAAGTCCTCCTCGGTCGGCTCGCTCGATGTAGAGTCGATTCGATTGTGCAACAGTTCGATCAGCAACGATAGGCATCCTGAAGATTAAAACTTTTCTTAAATATCGAATACGTTTCGATCGCGCGACGAAGGCGAGATTTACGAGTTTCGCAAGGTTTCGAAGGACCGGGCGCGTAGCCGGCCGTCCCGTATTCGGGGGACCGACGCCAATTTTGCGGCGACTAAGCCCAAAAATCGCAAAAAATAACGTTCGAAAAGTCCTATTTTTCCGATATTCCCGAATTTCGGGGGTCCGGACCACCCATTCCCCCCGGAGACCCCCCCCCATTCCCCCCGCGATGGACGCGAATCGCCAACAGCCGGGGCGGCCGTATTAGCCGTTCTCTAAAGTTTGACAATTCCTCCCCTTAATCATTTTTCCTTTAGCTTATTCCGTCGACTTTGTTTACGGCACCCTCCGACGCTTCTCTTCCGACGTTTAATCAAAATTCGGTAATTTAAAGACAAAGGTAGGAACGAATGACTAATAGCCGCCGTTAAAATATGACCGGGTAAGAAAAACGAATAACGAATTACGTAGCTCATTTGACCGTCTGTAAATAAATAAGAAATTACGATTATGGTCGTGAAAAAAGAAACCGAGTCTCCTCTTTATTACTTTACAATTTACGCGGAAGGCATTTTCGCGCGACTGTTAATCGTTCGCTCGATGTTTCGCTTTTAGGTATTTCAAATGCTCCGCAAAAAAGACTAAACGGCGTTAGCTTACGCTTACCGATAAATTAAAATCCATCTTACCGGGAATACGTCATCTCGGAGGGGAAAATGAAGGGCGGCCGCGCAGAAAATTTTTTTACCCTTCGATCCCCCAGCCGGAATTCCGCGCTAAGCGTAAATGGTAGAAAATAGAATTTTTAAACTCTAATCGCGCGAAAGTCGAGGCCGCGGTACTTGAGAGAGAAACTAAGCCGCCGGGGCGTCGTACGATCATTTTCGGCTTCGTACTACGCAATTCATAAGCGTTTCACCTGATTGTCGAAGAATCCGATTATTTTCTTGATCCTCGGACATGCGCAAAAACGAGTCGCTCGATTTCAGCCGGTCGTTCGAGTGCAGCATGGACAATAACGAACGCAGCATTTTGCCCTTCGGGTTATTAATCGTAATTACGACTAGTTAATACTTTTCTAAACGATATACTCGCGTAAAAGCGACGCTTTCGCGCGGGTCCTTATACGGGATTTGCCTAAGGGGGAAGGGCGGACCAAACGTTAATTCGGTAATATCTCAAAAAAGTTTGTTGATTCGAATAGTCCGTAAAGACCGCATTTTTTCACGTTTTTAAACACGCTCCATAAAAATGGTAGATTCCAACTTATTTCTATCAATAGCCCGCGGGGACGGATTTGGAGAGGGGGCGGCCGGCCCCTTCCTCCGTCGTTGGCGCTGTTAAGAAATTCATTTACTTTATCGGCGACCCGGAAGCCACTTAATGCTCATAGATAGGCTTAGAAACAATTTCAAGGGCGGAAAAAGTTCTTTGAGCATTTTTTCTTATATTTTCGAACAAATATTTTCGACGTTTTGCGTCAAATGCTACGAATACGGGGAATCGGGCGGTATATCAACCTTCTAAACGTCCATCCGCCTAAATTTTGCAGATTTTCCGGCGCCTCGCGCCGGGTTTTCCCCTAAAGTCGAAGAAATTTAATGATTTTTCCGCACAAAATTGACGCAAATTTCAAAATTTTGCACGGCGTCAAAATTGAGTTTAAGTAAAAGCGTGCGACGTAAAACGCCGAAAAACCGCCATTTCGAGCGTGAAGGGCAAATTTTTGGACCCATCTCGGTCCAATTTTTGGAAAGCAGGGTTCCGCCGCCCCCCCCTTAGGAAATCCTAGATCCGCCGCTGATAGACCGCAAAAAGTTTCATTTTTGGTCGCAAAGGAACACGCGCCGAAAATTTGAAGATTTATAACTATTTATAAATGATTTATAAATGATGCCTTTGATTAATCATTGACAATCGTGCCGCGTTTTATGTCGCAATTTCAAAACTAAGCACTCTAAAAATCATCTCATCTTTCCGATCCCATCGTATAAAATGCTAGCTACGCCCCTGTTTAAGGAACAAACGCGACATTCGAAAAGAAAAATGACGAAAATCCAAATGGGAATTTGACCATGCGCGCGCAATGAAATAATAAAGCGCCTTTTTTGAGTAGAGCGTAAAAACAAAAAAAATTTTGGTGAAAATCAAGAAAGCCGGGACAAATTGAACGGAATGTAGTCGCCGAAAATTTGGCACTCTTGAGCGACTAGATAGCTAAAAACGCTTACGCGGCATCTTTTTCTACAAATTTTTGGGAACTTTCGAAAAACTGCCAATTCTGAGGGAAAGGGAAATTTGCGTATCCGATTTTTTTATTTATCCATTCCGCTACTTTAGGAATGATTTAGTGCGTTGGGTACTACGATTACGGGTCAACGCGACTGCGTACCTTCGGACCCAGAAGGTCGTAAAAAGACCTCGAACTGGACGTATCGAATTTGTCGTCAATGCACGAATCGAAGCTTATTGTGGAATCGAGGAAATCGCAAACGCGCTCTTCTCGTCCTAAAACAAAAACAATACGCGAGAATAATTTTGATCACTGGCTAAACTTCGTATACGAAATTTCACATTCGATTATATAAATAATTTATTTGAATAATTACGACTTCGTTACGTTAGTATTATACCTAGAATTGAATTCCGGCGGCGGAAGTCGCCAACGAGTTTCAAACTGTATACAATGACTTTGTCACCGATTTTACCGCAGATAGTAGTTTGTAGTAGTAGTTTTTAATAGCCTTTAATTTTATTTAATAGCCCGTAGCTTGCGGTAAAACAAGAAATGAAAATTTGGTGATAAAAAGAATTCTGATGCAAAACTCTGGTGCGCGGCGTCGAAAATTTCCGACGTTTTATCCCTTCCGATCAATTTTACAGATTTCTGAAAATAAGCGGCGCGGGGACCATAGGCGCGAGAGGTCGAACTTTCGAGTGGGATGAAAATTAAAAAACTCACGGATAGCTAAGCGCTTCATAAAAAACGATTCTACGGCGGAAAAATGATGTTATGGCTTTGAAACCATAGCTAATAGTAGTATATCATTTTTGTCCGCGTTCGCGTAAGATCCATCAATTTTCCTCACGGAACGCTTTCTCTTATTATAATTCTTTCACCGCATATATATGATGCGAAGCATTAAAATTCCAAGGGCGGGCTAGTCAAAAACTTTTCCAATAATACCCTTCGTAAGGCGTAAAAGAATGGATAGTCGAGTAACCCTAAAACGCGATGTTTACATTTTTTACTTTACTTTCCCATTAAAATATGAAAACGACCAATTTCCCAAAAATTGAATGAAATTTAATGATAAATATTCCAAAATGACGACTTGGAGCGAAGGATTAAAACATTAATGCGCTTAAAAGCCGATAGATCGGCGAAAAGCGTAGATATCATATTTTGCGAAGCTTTTCAAAATCAAAAGTTCTGCGCGGGAATCAGCCACATTTTCCTAGGCTTAACCTGGCGAGCGACCATTCTCCGGGGATCGAGCGTCCCGAAGTACTCCTTCACCGAGAAACATTTTCGCCGGTAACCGCGTACGTCAGTATTCTCTCGGCTCCAATTGCTAACAAAGCGTACTTTACACTTCAAATAATTTTGTTTTCAAAAATTACATAATTAATTAGATAAAAATCTGTCTTGTCAAATAGCCAAATTTTTGATTCACTTTCGCAATATTTTACGACTCGCGTGAAAAATATTATTGACGAATCAAGTATTAACGTCTGCCTGCATCTAAATATTATTCTACATTAATAGAGTAAAACGCTGAATTATGAAGATTTTTTGTAAATAAAAAAATCGGCTTAAATCTTCTTCCGTATTAGCAGTTGACACCGGCGCCGGTGCCTTTGTTGGTGCCACTCCCATCATCCGTACTGAATACTGACCTACTCACGCGAACCTTGCTATAATTTTAAATTTCAGAATTTTAGTTATCGATAATCCTGGGACGGAAAGCTCGTTGAATTCTAAGAATAGTACGATATATGCTCACTGGGAGTATAAGGCATACGTGCGCATAGTGGAGCGTGCGGGGGTTATTACCCCCAGGATCAGCCGGACGAGTACTGTCCGGCGATTTAGAGCCGATGGAACGTTTTTTTGCATCATTTTTGAGATCAACAACGCTAAAAACGTCAATATTTTTCCGGCGCTTCGCGCCAGATTAGTACTTTTAAGTAATTTTTACTCGAAAAGCGCTCAAAATCGATTTTTGCATGTTTTAGTGTTAAAAGTGATATAATGCAATCAAAATGGACTAAAAATGCTTTTAAAATGCGATATTACCACGAAAAAACGTTTTATAGGCTATTTTAACCATTTTGATCGTTGAAACGGCAAAAAAATTGTGAACGTTGACTTGAATTAACTGTTTTAGATTTTTGAGATTTCACCCCCTGCCAATCCTGACCTTGCGCACCTATGGTATACGGGGGTATCCCTTCACCGGGACTTTTGAAAGACGTAATCCCTCGGGCCATTTTAAGACCAAATCTATTGCTCGAACAATGAAAAAGCGTCCATTCGCATAGTTTTCTTCCATTTATTCGTATATATATTTGTTATCTATCGTTCCATAACCTTATTGTTATTTGTTTTCAAACAAACTCAAGCATAAATATTCATGAAAAATGAAATACGATGAATTAAATATCAAAATTTGACATTAATTAGAAAAAAAATTACTCATTCACCCCTACGCTCAAGAAAACATGCTTTACCCCATCGCCAGAATTTTCGAGAGTATGAATAGTACATTCTAATACAAATCCGACGACATTATCTTAATTTTTTAACCTAATTTTCGCTGAGAATTCCCCTGAGAACAGAAAAAACGATTTTATTTATGTTGGGTTTCGCGCATGAAAAGAAAGCAATAATATCGAAATTCACTTACTTCTCTCACTACCGAAATCGTTGAATGATGTGCTCGGCTTGCAATCATTAGCATTTGATATTCCAATGATTTTCTTGTTTCCTGCCATTTTATTATTTTCCTGCAATGCGAATCATACTAATTTATAGATATCTACGCGTATATATCGTAAAAAAACAAAAAACGAAAATAGCAAAATAAATGCCTATAAGACGTACGGCTGCATTTGAATATAATTAAGTAATTTAATATAATACTCCTCTAATTAATCTATAATCGATCTATCTCAAAATTTCATTAACTTGTTCAATTTTGTTCAGCTCGTAGACGACTGCCTTCGAGATTAGACCAAAGTAGTCATAAGTAGCGCTTTAGCGCGTAGACTCGGATACCTCACCTCCAACGTACGAGGACCCCCCGCGGCAACACTTTGACATTTTTGGGAGGTGCGGATCTTTTAAAACATAAAAATCCGGAATTACACCTTTTGTTTTTATTTACACTCAAAAGCCAGCTAGCAATTAGTGTGTAAAGTTCTGGCCTAACGTTACAACATAGGGCGTTCTGCGTCGGAGTCTGCCATTACCTAACTCAGTTTTGCTTCTGTTTAGCCCTGTTTTTTTAATGTAGACAATTGAATAATCTCAAGAACAAATTTTTTGAAATGTGATTTATTTGTATAGTGGCACTGTAGACGGTGTAAAAATCTGGGGTTGTAAATACACATTTTGTCCGCATTTTGTACCTTTTTGTGTCTGCCAACTTAACTCCTCCAGTTAAGAGTCCGCGAAAAACTTTCCACTGGAAAAATACTACGCTCGGAGGACTCGGCGATGAACTTGACCGCGTTTGTAAAAAGTCAAAGTTTACACTCTGATGGTGGACAAAAAAACAGTTTTGACCTTCCTTTAGTTTGTCAACCACTTCGGTCATAAATCGGGACGAGCAAAGTATTCTAAAAAAGTACGTATATTGGGTCATACATCGCACGCAGACGTGTTTCTTTAAACTCAATGTATACTGGTGTAAAGTTTAAAATCTAGGAAAAAAAAACCTAGTTTTTGACCGTTTTTGTCGGTCAACTACTCTGGTTATAAATCGGATGGTGCAAACAATTCTAAAAATTACGCGCGTGTTAACTATTACAGACCGCACTTGGTCGCCATGCTTTACACTCAATTCTGAGTTATTTTTAAAGGCGTAAAGTTGCAACTCTAGGATGAAAAAATAAGTTTTTGCATGAGATTTTTGTCTGTCAAATTGTCCCGATATAATTTTGGACACGATGATAATGATAAAATGTACTAAAACCCCCAACAGAATTCGCGATTTTTCGAAAGTTTCCACAAATTTTCTGGAATTTTGCAGAACGGGTGATTTTTCAAGTGTTTTTAGCTGTCTATTCGCTCAGAAGTGTCAAATTTTCGGCACTTCGCGCGATATACTCGTGTTTTAGCTATATTTTGTTCAATTTATTCGATTTTCTTTTTTTCAAATTTGTTTGTGTTTTTATGCTCTAGAAAGATAAGTATCGTCAGAAATGACAAAAAACGATGTATATATTTGACGCGTACCGACTATTTTCAGGCCCGAAAAAGGCAAGTTGAATAAAGCGTTTTAGATTTTTGTGATTTCACCCGCCCCCTGCCGACTTTGACCTTGTGCACTCATGGTACCGGAAAAAAAATTCAAAAAACCGATAAAATTGAACAAAATAGTGAAAAAGGCGCGAAGCGCTTAAAATTCGTCACTTTCTAGCTAAAAGATAGCTAAAAACGCTTAATAAGACACCTTTTTAAGAATTTTTAGAAAATTTTTGGTAACTTCGGAAAAATCGCGTATTTTGGGGATGGTGAAAAACTTTCTTGGAGGGGAGAGTGAAAATTTTTTTTGGGGATGAAACCCCGCCATACATGGTACGGTTCAAAATTGGGAAGTCCTAGCCATTTTTAGGGGTAGGAAGGTAACTAACCTCTAATTTTCGGCCAAAAAATACGTACAAACGGCCAAAAAATTTGATTTTTTGCAGAAATTGGGGGAGGGTTCGCAAATCTTGTGGCTTTGGGGTGATGGGGGACGGCCGACTTCGGGTGGGAGATCCCCCATTCCCCTTGTTACATGTCTGCCCCCAAGATTATGTATATTTATATATTTATAAATGAATTTTATAGAGTCATTTTCAAATAGCAATTGACATTACCTGCTTTAAAAATGTAAGCAAATATTTTTTATCCATCAATTAAAGGGTCAAGTCATAGATGCACAAGGTCAGGGTCAGTGGGGCAAGGGTTAGAACCCCAGAAATCCAAAACAGTAAATTTAGTGTTCACGAATTTCTTTATTCAAACGACGAAAATGGTCGAAATAGCGTATAAAACGCTTTTTCGTTGTAACAACGCCTTTTAAAAGCATTTCGAGACCATTTTGATAATATCGCTTTCGATAATACATAAAATGATCAATTTGTAGCGCCATTTGAGTTCAAAGCACATAAAATTATTAATCCGGCGCGAACGCCAAACATTTTTGACTTTATTACTGTTTTGTCCTCAAACAAACATGTTCCATCAGTTCAAAATCGCCGGACATTACCTGTCTGGATGACCCTTCAGCAGAGACCAATACCCACCTCACCATCCTATGCGCATGTATGGGCCAGGTTACACATATAGACGTAGCCAGGGGGCATTGGGGGCACATGCCCCCCCCGAGAAATTTTCAGAAAAACTGTTGATTTTTTTTGTTGCAATGTGTCCTGAAAACTGAGCTCAAAAAGGCAAAAACGTCCAAATTTGCCGGCGATTCGCGCCGAGTCATTATTATTTATTTTTATGTAGATCCAATGAATTTAAAAGCTTGAATCAGCTAAAATAATCCAGCACTCCACATCACTTTAGTAATTTAATGCACTATTTGTTCGTTGAATGAAACTGCGCATGCTTGTTGAGCATAATAGTAAAAGTGCGAAAATGATTGTGTACCAGTTTGTTTATTCTCTGCTTTGTTTGTCTTTTGTGTACCAATTTGTCTATTCTTTCCTTTGTTTGTCTTTCTTTACAAGGACACATAATCCTATTTTAAATGGGAGGAATGGCCAAATTTTCTTATGTTTTTGCACATTTCCTGTTTTCTGAACTGCATCTTGTTAATAAAAATGCCACAAATGGGCCTGAAAACGGTAAGAACAAAAGTTTCATTGATACATTCTTCTAATCACATTGGCAGCCACCATACCTGAGCGTAGGGGGTTGCGGGTATGCACCCTTTCCCCCTACACCGAGAAAGCAAAATAACTCCCCGCAGAATTCAATTTTTGAAATTTTTTGTTTTTTTCGCAATTTTTCGATGCCAATGGATAGTGCTTCGATGAAAAACGTTGAAAATGGTGTTTTTTCGTCATACCACCATTTTTGAGAATATTTTTTACCTTTGAAAAAATCTTGCACCCCCAGAACTTTGGTGCCGCCCACCTTTGGCAGCGACCCGTTGCTGCGCTAGATAATTAGCAGAGGTCGAAAAAGGCATTTCACCTCAGAAGTTTTGTGCAATATAGGAGTTCATCAATTTTAAGTGTTTTTGGGCTCGATTCAGCACCGAGATTCGGTTGATTTTGCAAAAAAAATTTAACGTTACTCTTCAACATTAAAATGCTTTTTTTACAAAATTTTCCGGGACTCTGTCCCGGAACCCGCTGAGGAACGCTTGAGCGCGCCACAGTGCAAAGAGATTTTAACGAGATTTTAGGGAGAACAAGCCAGGTAAAAGGGTTAAGAATTTCTAAAAATATGCAGCGTTTCGCGCCGGCATTAATTTTTCTGTTTTGTATGATTTGAGCGGTATAAATTGAATTTAAAGTGCAGAAACGTCGAAATTTTCCGGCGCATAGCGCCGCCAGTAACTTTTCTTCCTTTTTGTAAAGCTCCAGCATTGCGTTTAATAGCATGAATCAATCATAATATCTTCAGACAAAGTTAGTAATTCTCAGTTTTCTCGTTAGAAGCTTGATCTATCAAAATTGTTTGTACAAATTTGATAGTTTTCTGCTGTCATATTATTAATATTCACAGAGCTACAAAATGTTAAGGGCGGTACAAAATGACTAAATTTCTTGGCACTTTGCGCCACTTATGATTTTCGAACTGTTTGTCAATAGAAAGGCCGTAAATTCTACATGAAAACGGTTAAATTCCAAAAATTTTCGCCGCTTCACTTTTTGTGTTTTTTATCGTCAGAAATGCGTAAATTAGCTAGGCTACGCTACTAATGGTCGAAGAACTCAGTTTTATTATACATAACGTTACTGGCATTCGATGCAAAAGTAGTCTTAAAAATTTCATGTCCATGCCCCCGAACCGAAATCCTGGCTACGCCTCTGGTTACACAAATACATTTATCAGATGCGATAATTGGGAGTTTGCAATCGTACGAGTATTTAGTACTTAAATATGCGCGCGCGGGTTTGATCATCGATCAAAGATAAACGTAAAGAACTACGTCACGAAAAACCGTCACGGATAATTATACGGAAAACCGCGCATCGAGCATCTTAAGCGTACTGCGGTATAAAAACGCAGGCAAAATGAGCTATCGCGAGTTCACGGTAACGAACGATATCGTACCGCCGTGCGAAAAAATTCATTAATCGACAAAGATAGAGAGGTGAAGAGGTTCCATTCGAAAATAATTGCGTAGAACCATTTTTGAGCGGCTAACACCGACTGTCTCCGAAACGTATCTCGCGCGCATTACGGCGCGGTAAACAAAGTTGAATTTTTGGGGTCGGGTTGGTCGTTTTTTAGTCAACATAAATATTATTACGGAACGCGGGTGAATGAGCCGCGCGTAGGAACCGAAAACAAAAATTTTCGGAATCGGAGAAAAGCGTGACCTACTAAAAATGCGCACCGACCGAATCCGGAGAACAGTCGAATGTTTGCGAACGCGCGGAAAGAAACGAGAGCGAAACGACGACGGTTCGTATAAGTGATGGCCGGCGGGCATCATAAAGTTATCGTAGGACAGGTTTATTAGGTACTCGCCGCATTACGTAATAAACTTATACGCGACGGAACGCAGAAGCGCGTTATTTTGCGCCGCGCTGGCGTAGCAGGGGCGCGGATGGTACCTAATTTTTAATAATTCTACAAAAACCACAACATCCGAACGCACGCGCGCGGTAAACTCGGCGTAAATTATGAGCGACGATAGTTACGCCGGATTTTTGTTAGGCGTCGGGTTCAATACCCCGACTGACTTTCGACGAATCGGATATATTCGATTATTTGGTTATTCCATCGAACACCCGGCTCATTTATTTACGTCGTCGATTCGAGATTACGTACCTTCGTTGCTAAATACAGTTTTTAAAATGGAATTCGGAATTGGCGATAAGGAGGACGGTTCGCGTCGGACGGTTAGCGTGATAGTGAACCCTACGACCCTACGCCCTCCCGAGCTACGATGGACGAACGACATTTTTGTAATTTCTTCTCGAACGGCGAAGTTAAACGGAAAACCGCCGCCGCGCCACCCCCGAACGCCGACGAGACTATTAGTTCGAGCGATCAAAATTCGTCCGCCAATCGCATGTCTTACCCGAGGGAGTTTAAACTGTTGGTTATTAATTATTACCACCAGAATGGGCAAAATAAGTATCGAACGTGTAAAGAGTTCCAAATCACGAAATCGATGCTCAACGGCTGGCTGTTAAAAGTGGACAAAATTCGGCAAAGCAGGCCCGGTTCCCTGAAATCCGGCCGCAGCGGCCGCAAACCGCAATTTCCGGCGGTCGAGAAACGCCTATTCGAAATATACCAGTCGTGTTTGAAAAGCGGCAAGAAAGTCGGAAACCGGTGGCTCAGGGACACGGCGAAATTAATAGCCCGGGAACAATGCCGACCCGACGAACTGGCCGGTATGTGTCAATTTTCCGAACGTTGGCTGTGCAATTTCAAGAAGCGTTACGGCATCAACTTGACCAAGGATTGGAGCGGGGGCGAAACGGCGAATTCCGCCGGGGGTAGCCAAAGCGCCCTAGCCGACGGTACCGAGCGAAGCGTCCTAAGCGCTACCGCGGCCGCCTCCAACGACGACGTAAGCGCGGGAAACGGTAGCCCGAGCGCCGTATTAGCTGAGAAAAATACGGAAAATACGGAAAATACGAATCTACGGACGTTAATAAAATGGGACGAGTCCGACAAAGCGGCCGAGGACGCTCGCGACGATCCGATCGATTTGCGCTGCCCGTACAAGCGAAAGAAAACCGACGTTAGGCGACGCGTCGGAAACGCGAGCGGGACGACGATAGGCGGCGGCAAGCGGCCGGTCAATAACGGCCCCGCGGGGGGCGGGATCGAATCGGGGCGGCGGGGTCGAAAGGTGCAGTTCCCGCAAGTGGAAAAAGTGCTGTACGAAAAACTGGCGGCTCAGCACGCCGGCGGACTTAAAGTTTCGAATCGATGGTTGCAGGACGAAGCTCGACGCCTGGCCGTCGAACTTTGTCCCGAAATGTTCACCGACGCGTTCAAGTCGGCCCGGTGCATGTTTTCGGAACACTGGTTGCATAACTTCAAGAAACGCTACGGGATTTCGCTCAGATGCGGTCAAGAAAATGATGAGCGGGGTCCGATCGAACAAGCGTCGGTTATCGCTTCGAACGAACGGCGTTCGCGCGCTAGCGATCAAGACATTCCGCTCAATTTGACGATCAAGCAACGACGCTCGATAATCAAACCCATTCCGACTCATTGCCACCTGCCAAATTTCGCCTGGTCCTTATATAACTACGACGCGAGATTCTGCGCCGATCGAGGTTTTCTGGATTCGGCGCAAAGGTCACTGACGCAACACTCAATCCCTTACGCGCATTCCGTTCCTCAGCACGCAAACATTCCAATCGTAAACTGCGCAAAGGGCGGCGATCCTAAGCAACGGATAGAGGATGACATATATTTAAAGATTCTTGCCGGGCGAATCGGTACGTGAGTCGAGTCATTTGTTAGTTGCGAAGTCTATTACTTTTAAACGCGTATAATTCTTACTACAAAAATAAAGCTAATAAATTTGCAAAGAAAACGCTTCCCATCGTTAAAACCAATAACTAAGGTGAAAATGCGATTTAAAGAGCTATTAAGCGCATTTGATTTATTAAAAATGATGGATGTACTAATTAATTTAAATGTTTGTTAAGCCCCGAGACATTTCGGCCCCGTTTTACGAGACGGACGAAATGATTATATTAGTGAAACCTAAAAAAATAAATTTCGAAGCGAACGAAGTAAAAATTAGAAATATAAAAGTTGTTGACGTATCTGACTCGCACGCGTGCGCATATGGGGTGTAGCGGTTATCCCCCTAACTTCCAAAAGGCGCACCCCTAAGCGGTAACGAAACTAGGATTTCCCTAAAGGGGCGGTATCCCAACTTCTTCAAAAACAGTCAAAAATAGCTCCCAATATTTGCCCTTTTAACGCGCAAAATAGCGGTTTTTCGATGTTTATTATTGTATACTTTTAAACAAAATCACTTTTGACGCAATATATTTTCTTAAAATTTTGAAATTTTCGACAATTTTGTGCAAAAAAATCAGTAAATTTCTTTGACTTTAACAAAAATCTGGCGCGAAGCGCCGAAAAATTTGTAAATTAAGGCGATAGACGTCTAAAAGCATGATTTACCGCTTCGTGTCCTGTATTTATAGCGTTTGATGCGAAACATCGAAAGTTTTAATCGAAAATAGAAGAAAACTATGCAAAAATAGCTGTTTCTGCTGGTAAAATTGTTCTGAAATCTACATGAACAGGAGATGGCTCCCGGGTCGCCAAGGAAGTGCTGGAGCTTTGCAAAAAGAAAGACAGTAACCGGCGGCGCTATGCGCAGCAAAATTTTGACGTAGCCAGGGGTATTTTTTTCCTCTTAAAACTCAATTTATAAAGCTTAAGTCATACATAACATATAAACTGATTCGGGCGCGCACCGCCGTAAATTTTTAAAAATTCTAAAAATCTTTAATTTTCTCTCCTAAAAATCTCTCTGCACGTGTACATCAAGATTGTACGGTTGGGGATCCGGGGTGGCGCGCTCAAGCGCCCCAGCGGGGTCCAGGGCGGAACCCCGGAAAATTTTATAAAAAAGCACTCTACTTTTAAATTAGTAACGTTAAAATTTCCGCAAAATCGGGAAAATCTCGGTTCTGAATTAAGCCCAAAAACACTTAAAATTGATGAACTCCTACATTGCACAAAACTTTCGCCTTCTGCTAATTTTATGCGCAGCAACGGGTCGCTGCCAATAAGTCATTGAAAGGTGTATCAATGAGAATTTTGTTTTTACCGTTTTCGGGCTCATTTGTGGCCTTCTTATTAACTAGTTCAGAAAACAGAAAATGCGCAGAAACGCAAGAAAATCTGGCCTTTCTCCTTCCATTTAAAATAGAATTATGCGTCCTTGTAAAGACAGATAAAAAAGCAGAGAATAGATAAATTGATACGCTAACACTTTCGCCTTTTTGCTATTATGCTCAACAAGCATGCGCGATTTCATTCAATGAAATCATAGTGCATTAAATCGCTAAAGTGATGCGAAGTGCTGGATTATTTAGCACATTCAAGCTTTTAGACTGATTTTATCCGTATAAGAATAAATAATAATGACTCGGCGCGAAGCGCGGAAAAATTTGACGTTTTTGCCTTTTTGAACTCAATTTTCTGGATACATTGCGCCAGAAAAATCAACATAAATTTCTGAAAAACTTCGAGGGTGAATGTGCCCCAATACCACCCTGGCTACGCCTACGAATGACATCTAACCTTTTAATTTCAAGTAGATACAAACACGTATTCTTCGAGCAGTAGAATGTTCAAGTTGAAATCTTTTCTTCCACTATTTCGTATATAGTTGATGTTAGGGGTCATTCCATCGCCGTTATTTTTATTTACTTTCGTGCAAATATCACCAACGAAAATTCCGTCTGAATAAAACACGACTAATTAAGCATCAAAATTTGACATTGAAAAACAAAATTTAGTACCTCTACCACCCCTTCCATCTCCCCTCCCAAAACTTTTGACCGTGCGCGTGTACGCCGACTTCATAATTTTAGTCCCCTCTTACCAAAATTCAGTAGGCTAGCTATGCGCCTACCGCCGAACCTATCCCGATATTTAGAGT
This sequence comes from Mermis nigrescens, assembly GCA_036768485.1. NCBI lineage: Eukaryota > Metazoa > Nematoda > Enoplea > Mermithida > Mermithidae > Mermis > Mermis nigrescens. Next base: position 13,334,731 of record JAVLUZ010000145.1, on the reverse strand, counting down.
CACCAATTTTCGGACCGCCCAGCCCCTCCTCCCCTTAAAAAATTCCTGCGTATGCTCAGGGGCGGATTCGAAGGAGAGGAGTAGTGGTACGGGAGCGGCTCCGTATAGTTGGCGCTTGGTCTAAAAGCCGTACTCTAGCTTAAGGAATGTTTTAAAACGATTTCAAGAGCAAAAACAGCTACGTCAGCATTACTTTCCTTATACCGTCAAGCTAAGCTTTTAAAAATGTTCGACTAACCACGTAAAATGCTACAAATAAAGGAAATTGAGCCGTTATTCAAGATTTTATACGTCCTTCAACATAAACTTCTCGAAATTGCGGGCACTTCGCGCCAGAAGTTGAAGAAATTTAATGATTCGTTTCGCAAAAACTTGTCGAACATTTTAAAATTTTTAGTAGAAATTTTGCGTCAAAAGTCATTTTAAATCAAATTAGACAGCGCAAAGCGCCGAAAACAGCTATTTCGCACGTGAAGGGCAAATTCTGGACATATTTTCGACAAGCGTTTCTGCGAAATTTCAGAATATTTCGAATTTTTTCAAAAACCTCCGTATCAGTCTTTGAGTACTCTAATCAAAAGCGGCCGAACAAAAAGGGATTATTTCACGCCGCTATGGAAAAAGAAAGGGACACATCAACAAATCTTTATAATACAAACATTATTAGGTATTAGATAATGTACTAATGCTTGATCGGCATACATATATGAACTTTTGGAGGGTTCACGCCCTTTCAGAAAACTCTTCTCTTCACCCCTAGAAATTATGTCACTTCCCACAAATTCGCGATTTACCTGAAGTTTCCGAAAAAATTCGTAGAAAAGGTGCTGTTTTACACGTTTTTTGCCATTTATTTGCTCAAAAGTGACAAATTTCCGGCGGTTCGCGCCATTTATCCATATTCCTACTATATTTTGCGCAATTTGTTCGACTCTTCAAATTCTTTTTTTCAATTATTTTATTTTCATGCTCTGAGAAGATACAGTCAGAAAAGCCGAAAAACGATGTTGTTGACGCGTTCCCACCATTTTTGAGCCCAAAAACGGCCCGTTAAAATTTCACCCCCCCCCAGAATTCCCATGCTGTGCATGTTTGCCGCGTACCCGCATTATATACACAATTGACAAATATTAAATCAACTCACGCGGATAACAAAATCGCTTCAAGATGAGACATCAGCTACCAATTTATAGGAAAGTGGCGGGTTGGTAAAAATAAATTTTCGAATTTTTTGAGAATTTTTCAGCATTGCATAGGACGCTAATAAACGAGAAATTACGAGCTCTTCGAAACAAAATGCTGGATATGGCCCTATATGATCTAACGCGAGGGAGAAAGATTTTTAACCTCCACCCCACTGAATTCGCGATTTCCGAAAAAGATCGTAGAAAATGCTTTGCTCAGAAACGTCAAGTTTTGATCGCGTCGCAACCATGCATGCACAGCATGGGAATTTTCGGGATGGGGGTTGGTTAACTCCTAAAGCGCCTTTTTGGGCCGAAGAATGGTGGGTATGCGTCAAAAACATCGTTTTAGGCGTTTCTGACGATGCTCTACCTTTCTATGGCATAAAAACAAAAAAATTCGGAAAAAATCAAAAAAACTCGAACAAATTGAACAAAATATAGTCAAAACGTGAGTGCTTATGGCGCGAAGGGCTAAAAATTTGACACTTTCGAGCAAATAGATAGCTACGAGTACAAAGGTCTAGCAAAGCACCTTTTCGATGAATCTTTCGAAAATTTTTGGAAACTTCCGAAAAATCGTCAATTCTGGGAGGAGTACAAAAATTTCTGGGAGGGGGCGAACATTTTTCTGGCGGGGGAGGCGAAACCCCTTCAGATCATGTATGGTCGCGTCATTTACTCATTTTTTTCATTTTTTGCTATATTTTGTTCAATTTGCTTATATTATTTATGTATTTCTTCGATTTTCTTTTGTTTTCACGATCTAGAAAAATACGGCATCATCAGGAACGCAAAAAAATTTTGACGCGTATCCACCGTTCTTACGCTCAAAAAAGTCACATCCCCCTTAAGAAGGCCCGTTCTGCGCATGTCTGATTACGGACGGTCATCCTGCGTCAGATCCAGCGGTGCGCAAGACCAAATTTTAAGGGAAGGGTAAAACATCGGTGCGTAAAATCAAACTTTTAGTAAGAGGGTGAAAACGGTGCTTCGTAAAAACGGTTCTGTGGCCTTTATTTAGCTGAGAAAACTAGTTATATAGCGTTTTTGGGCTCAGAAAACTAGCTATAGAGCCTTTTAGAATTCACAAATATAACTATATAGTAGGGATAAATCGTGGCCAGGCCCCGGCCCCGGCCGGGGCCAAAATACGCAACTTTTAGCCTATTATTAAGAATTATCTCAACGTCTTTTGTTCGGATTTTGGCGATGTTTTGAGGGGAAATCGTGGATAATCGCCTGTGCATATCATTCATGTATAACAAAACATTGGTCACAAATTTTATCTCAGAAATATAGCTTATTCACGTTCATAGCTGCAGCAATTTAATAGTCAAAACCGATTATCTTCAAGTTTTTCGCCAAATAAACTAGCGTTTCTAATCGCTCAGGCAGCAAACGAGAACGGGAATCCGAGCAAATATTGCCGCTTGTACTGAACAAGCGTTCACTCGGGGGGGGTACTCGTGGGCGGAGGGCTTAGATATTTCCTTGCCTGTGATGCCATTTTATATATAAAGTTTGTACAAAGTTAAAATGTTTTATACATTTGATATATAAAGTTTGTATCAGTTTCTGTAAAATAAAAACTCATCAGTTGAGTGAGAAATTACGCGTGATAACATGACTTTGAGCTAACACAAATTATGACAAAGGCCACGTATATATGAATGAATATTTAAGTTAATTTGGAACATTGAATAAAATTTCAAACAAATGGCTAGATTGTAAGGATTTATTGGTGAAAATGCGTGCGAGTCTAAAATCGTTTCATGTAATCCGATACCGTTTAAGCGAAATAATAGTACGCTACAACGCGTAACTTTTTCACGAACACGCAATAACCTGAAAACGAAATAAATTATGCGCGCGAAAATTCTATCCTTGTTTAAGCTATTTTTAACTCACCTTATGATTAATTAGGCTGATAATGATGCAAGTTACGTGAATTAAGCCAAATTTTATCATGGGTAAAAAATTTTTGGCCGATATAAGCTATGATGATTAATTGAACTCGGAAACACATGTGGAACGGATGCCGTAGACTTGCCCAGACGCCATTTCGCATAAGTCACATTTTGCCAAAAACAAATTTATACATGGTATATCCGGGATAGAGCAAAAATAATTAGCCCCGGTTGGTCCCGGTCTCTGGTACCGGCCCCGGCCCCGGCCCGGTCAAAAAGGCGGCCCCGGTGCATCCCTCCTATCTAGTAGGGATGCAACGGGTACCCGAACTCAAACCCGAATACTCGACGGGGACGCGAGCCCGAATAAAATAAACTCGATTAACCGAACCCGAACACGAATAAATTTATTTTGACTACCCGAACCCGGATGTTTTTACAATTTATTCGGGTTTATTCGGGCATTCTTAAGCGCGAAAACGTCACAATTATATGTCAAAACTTCAAGTTTTCGGCGCTTCGCGCCGGTTTTTTTCTTTCTCGATCTTGCCACGTTAACTTTCTCAGTCTTTTTTCACAAGATGATTGTCAAATAAAATTTCGCTTTAGAAACTGCATCGTTATTCATTGGTGCAATTTGTTACTGTCAACTTAAGCTTCACGAATAGTAACTTTCTGGCCGGTGAACGAGTAATTTATTCACGCAGGATAAACTGAGCAAACTTTGCAGGGGGAATTACGAGTATTATTGGCTTTAATCTCAAAATGATCTTAGGCGCCGCTTTGGCAGTATTTTGGCGCGTACGTATAGATAGGCGTACTCGCGAGGGGTGGGGGCGCCTCCCTTAGCCCAAAAATAATTTTGAAAGGTGAGATGATGCGTGTAAAATAATAAAAATTTGAATCCCTTTATCAAAAAAATCTCAAAATTTTCGATGCTTCTCGCCAATCATTTTTATTTTCTATAAGTCTGGCTCGAGGGCGGCCAAACAAACGTCATTTTTACGGCACATTGAGAGAAGATAGAGCCTTTTTAAAAGTTAGAATATTATGAGCTTAATGGATAGATTGAGCGTGTCTGGCAACGTACTTTATTCGAACGTATCCCAAAATATATGGTCACCGAATTATGGATCGTCCGGCGCCCCAACCTTCTAAAAAAATTCTGCGTCCGTCCGTGAACTTGTACCTTTTACCGAATTAATTAAATTAAGGCGGCTAGTAAAAACAACAATTGCCTGAAAAATACAATTTTTTTAAGAATATATGTAAAATATATAACTGAATGAGAAACACGCTTGATACGAGACGCGAACGATAAAAGATAGATTCTCTAATAGTAGCTTGGAGTATTTAAGTCAAAGTGGGGCGCGCAGCTCGAGCAAGATAAGCAAATTATTTTTTATGAGTCTTGCAATTTTATACCTTGTTCATCTCTGCAAAACCTAAAGGCTTTGTTTCGGAAGATGAGAATGACAAAGTTGTTTTGCACTTAAGCAAATTCAATCTTCTGATTTCTGAAGTATTTGTCATGAAAAAACTCAAATTCAAAGTAAAAAACGCTAAAGATATGAAAAATTTTCCAACGGTTTCAGAGACCGAGAAATTGCTAAATTGCGCTACTAAAAGTCGTCAAAAACTTTTGGCAACCGATACAAATAGAAGACACCATTGTTGCGCAGGACGGATGGTTTGCGTGTCAGTTCAGCCTGGGAGTCGGATGGGAATGAAAGACCTAAAATTTTATGCTTCATCCACCTCAATGGCTTCAAAATGTGGAGTAAACAATAGAACACGAAAGCTACCATTTCACTGCTCGAGGATATTTTTTGCCCATTTTTTGTCCTATTTTGGGCTTTTTGTCCTCATAAAATTTTATATTTTCTCTTACCGATGGACAACAAAAGACCACCCAAGCCCCCGCTGAACAACTGTGTAAAATTGATATCAAAATTGTAACATGGAGGTGCAGTAAAACCAAATAAACTCACTATTGCGTGTATTACTTTATCACGCGTACATGTTTACTAGGGATGCAACGGGTACCCGGACCCGGACCCGCTATTGAAAATTTTTGAGACCCGGACCCGGTAAAATTTTGCTTGAAAAATAACGGGTAACGGTTATTGGAAAAAAATTAAAAAGATGCAATGATGAAAGGCTTGAATTGCGGCTAAAGACTTTATTTCCAACGTCTAAATCTTCATTAATACCAGATTGTATTTCGTAAACAATCAGATTCATCTACTTGTATTAGTTTCAGAGGCAATGAATCAGGATCAATGCGTTTTTGAATTTGTTAAAATTTTTTTCTGTTTGAGTCAGTGTTTTTTTGTACTCGGCAAAGATTATCCCCGATGTACAAAGACTTTTCGCGACCGTCTTTGTACACGTGCAAAGATTTTCGGGAAGACAAAAATTGCAAAAAAGGTCTGAAATTCGCAAAAATTTTGAAATGAGTAATTTTCTGTTGTATATATCTTTGTAATGGCAGATATTGCATTTCAAAAGGAAAATTGTCAAATTTAAGACAACTCTCACTGCTTTTTGCCCTTAGAGACCCAGAAATTAGTTAAAATACACTACCAAAAAGTCGAACATTCGATTTTTTACCACACTAAAATCGCTACTGTATTATATTAGAGTAATCAAAAATTTTGTGAGTACAAAATGTACAAAGATTTTTGAGATGACAAAAACTGTGAAAAGGTGTAAAATTCCGAAAAATTTTCGGCGCTTCGCGCCGAAATGAGTAATTGTTTGTCCTATATTTCTTTAAAATGGCAGAATTTGCATTTAGAATGGAAAACTGTCAAATTTTTCGGCGCTTCGCGCCGTTTTGAGACAATTTTTAGTGATTTCTAGCATCAGAAACCCAGAAATTAGCTAAAATACACTACCAAAGATCGAAGACCCTGTTTTACATTACTAAAATCGCCATTGTACTTATTTGTACACAAAAATTTGCGTGTACAAAATGTACAAAGACTTTTGGGGACCATCTTTGTACATGTACAAACTGACCTTGTACAAAAAAAACACTCGTTTGAGTCGCTTCTGTGAAAATGGCCAGCCATTTTTCGGCAGAAGTAAACGCATTTTTAACCGTTTGCTGCTGTTCTAGAGCCTGAATAAATGAGCTGAGAAGCATGTACATGGAAGTTGCGAAGAAAATAAGTTTTTTGTCACTAACGCCTTAACAATTAAATTCAAACTATGCTCCGTACAGCTTGCACTTGGTAGGTTTGAATCCTCTAACGCCTTAACTATGTTTGTACCATTCTCGCTTACAATAACGTGCGGCTGCAAGAAATTCATAAAGATTATGACTCATAGTTAATTTAAGAATCTACACGCTAATCACTAATCCTTTTTTATTGTCCCACGAATAAAGCATGTTTTCGAGCACTTCGCTTAAATATTGTGCAGTATGACGCTCAGCACCTAAAGGTGATGCATGCAAAATCCACTTTTTCAGCTTAAAGTCGTCCGAAATTGAATGTGCTGTTAAACTTAAAAATTAAAACGTTGGGATTAATCAATTATGTTACAGTTTTCAAGGTTAAGAGAACTTGCCTAAACAACGATTCGCTGATGCCGGACCAAATGTCAGTCGTGAATAAAATACCGCTTTCAACGCATTTCTTAACCTGCTCAGCTACCTTTTCCCGCACACTTTCATATTCACTCAGTACTTCATTTTAATAAAATGTTCTCGATTTAAGCTGATATAACGGAATCTAGAAAATAAGCTTGATTAGTTTATATTACTCGAAATTTAATAGGCAATTAAAGGAGAGAAATTCTCGCATTAATTCCATAAAACCAATTATTCAACAAACTGAAAAGGCTGATCGTCCAGTGCAATCATTCGAGCAATTTTTTTATCAATAAGCTCGAATATGGATCGTTTCTGCCCACTTTTTTGCTAAAAAAGTTATATACAGGGTGTCTAGTAATTTCGTGCAAGGGGTATACAGCGAAAACGTAAAGTTCTTGTGTGATGTGCTTTACGCAATTGGAAAGAGCATTCAATTTTAACTGGGAAAAGTTACAAATTAGTTAGATAACAATGGCTAAACGTGGAGATTCTGATTAACGAAAAGAGGTAGATCGAATTATGGCCGTTTCTTGGCGCATTGCTATGATTATTTCGTTGATTTGCTTTCATCTATGCCTTTACGTTTTGCTGCTGTTCGCCAAGCCAATGGCGGGCATACGTACATGTTTTTGAAAATGTTTTCCATTCAGAATTGAATGGGCTTTCCAATGATATATCACACGTATTGTAGAAGTAAACGGTTTTGCCGGTACCCCCTTACACGAAATTACTGGACAACCTGTATATATATCACCTTTAGATATTATAAATGATTATTTAAATCACTTATTCAGGAACTTTAACTTCTTGTCGACTGACATTCTGAAAATAAGAAGCAATCACGCAATATGAGAGCATTCACAAATTAGCTATCTATGGATAACAGGACCAAGTTGTTCATATGAGACATCATAATTCTTAAATTCTCGTGGACCCGGACCCGAACCCGTTATTTTTTTCAGACCCGGACCCGGACCCGTTATCTGAAAAAATTGAGACCCGGACCCAATATTCCAAAAACTCTGGACCCGTTGCATCTCTAATGTTTACTGAACTAACGCAACCCGAACCCGGACCCTACGGAACTTGACAATCCGAACCGGAAAACGAATAAACTCAAATGAACTACCCGAGCGCGAACCCGAATATGCCAAAATTCACTACCCGTTGCATCCCTACTATCTAGCATTTTTGGACTAAAAATAGCTATTTAGCCCTTTTCGGAGTCAAGAAAAAGGCTATATATCCTTTAGAAACTCAAAAAATACTACTATATTGCAATATAAGCTCACACGCTGTTTCTGAGTCAAAAAAGGCTATACAGCTAATTTTCTGAGCCCAAAAGGCTATAAAGCTCATTTTCTGAGTCCAAAAACGCTTTGTAGCTAATTTTCTGAGCCCAAAAAAGGGTTTAGAGCATACGTGGGCAGCAAGAAAATTCTGGGGGGATGCAAGATTTTTTGAAAGGTCGAAAAATGGCCTTAAAAATGGTGGTATGGCGATAAAAACACCATTTTTCGACGTTTCTCATCAAACACTATCCATTGGCATCAAAAAATTGCGAGAAAAAAAACGAAAAAAATTTTCTAAAATTGGAATTCTGGGGGGGGGGTATTTTGATTTCTGGGGGGGGTATTTTGGTTTCTGGGGGGTGCATACCCCCAAACCCCACGCCCAGGTGTGGCTTAGAGCAATTTTTCGGCCAAAATGGCTGTATAGCTATCAGTTTTCCAGAGCTGAGGAGAGAAGTAACGGGTACCCGGACCAGGACCCAGACCCGTTTAGCCGGGTACCCAGCTGACATTTATGACGCAGACCCCGACCCGGACCCGACTATTCCCATAAAGTTAGCCCGGACCCGGACCAGTGATCGGACCGAGGGTACATTTCGGACCCTCGGCCTCGGCCGAGGTCGAGGCGACTTTAAATCCTTGCCGAGGCCGAGGGTAATGCCGAGGGTCAAGCTTATATGCCTATACCCATAAATATAACTCTTAGAATATTTTGTATGCACGTGAGCTAGAGAATAATCGTAATATTAAACACTTCATCGAACTAAAGCAAATGTTTATTGCTGTTAGCCAGAATTCTTATTTCAATCTGATTAAGCTGATAATTCATCATCGAAATCTAGATCATCCGAATCAGAGTAAGCCTCATCTATTTCGCCTTGTTGTGCTATCGCGTCATAGTCATCGTCATCCTTCATCAGATGACTGAGAGAAGACTACTTCGGAGAACGAAATTTTCATGCAGAGTCGATTTACATACAAGTATTTTAATGAAAGCGAAATCGAAACGCATAATATGTTAAACAATTCATTCTTATTTTCAGAGCTGTCTTAAATCATTTAATTGGTACGAGTAGTATTTTTTAGCTATCACTTTGGTTGTAATAAATATTGTTTTGTTTTCGTTCAAAGGGCTTATCATTGCAACGAATATTGAATAAAAGTTGTCGGAAATATATGTTTATGTTTAAGAATAAAGCCAGTTAATAAAATATTTTTGGCATAAAAGCTAAATTTAGCATGTGCTTTATATTCATTTCCGGAATGAATTTAAATAGCTTTTTATAAACGATTTAGAAACTAATGTAAACAAAAATGAAAAAATAAACAACCAAATTCGGATTACCTGGGCTGAATAATCAGAAAATGTGAGACTACAGCCTACGGTGATCCTTTGACTTAAAAACCATCGGTGATCTAAATTGGGAAATCTCATAAAGTTCGGTTTTCTCTAATGTAATGGAATATTTTAATGACAGGCGCGGACAGCGTTTCATCATGGAATGTGAATTCAAAAGTTCTGAAGGAATATCGTTTGAAGAAAATTTAATCATTCCTATGCAAACGTGAAGCCAATATTTAAATTCAACTAGCTGTCTTGAGGTAGATCATTGGGAATCTGGTAAAGCCCCCAAAAATCGATTGACCCCCAAAATTAAATTTTTGGCATGTTTTTTGTGATTTTTGCAAGTTTAACACCATTAAGACTCCAGAATTTGGCTGCAGTCCACGTACGACTACAACTAAATCTTAATATTTCCAAGTCGCTATAATTCTTAAATCGCTGTAAGATCGCTTTTCATTATAATTTGTTTTTGCGTAAGACAGATGAAAAGTCGTGGTGACTAATATGACCTACGAGGGGGTTCAAACCACCTTACTTTTAATACCTCATCCTCAGAATTCGTGATTATGCAGAAAATTCCTAAGAAAGGAGCTATTTTAAGCGTTTTTAGCTATTGTTTTGCTCAAAAGTACCAAATTATCGGCGCTTCGCGCAATATATATTCATTATTCGATTATAGGAGTATTTTGTGTAATTTACTCAAATTTTTCGATATTTTTCAAAATCGTTTGCAAATTGTTTTGTTTTTTTACGTTTGAAAAGATAGAGCGTCATCATAAACGCCAAAAAATGTTTTTAACCTATATCCACCGTTTTTGGGCTCAAAAAATTCTAGAAAAACTTTTTGGCTTCACTCCCTGCTCCTCCAGAATTCCCATGTTATGCATGTCTGGTAATGACCAATCTTTTGTAACCAAAAATCCTGTGATATTTACAGTTAAATTATTAATCCAACGGTTTTTAATCTGTTTCCACATGTTTGACTGTTCACATAGCGTAAGTGCGCGCATGATCTTAAGTTTGAAGTCTATTTAGAACTTAACTTCTGACTTAACGTCTGACTTAACCTATTCAAACTTAAATTTTTATTGAAACCGACTTAAGCTCAAACTTAACCTAGTTCGAATCTTAAACTTAAACTTACAGCGATTTAAACTTAAGCTTAAACTCAAACTTAAGTTCAGACTTAAGTTTAAGATGGAACTTGTCTTATTGAAACCGGCCCCTGGTGTGGTAGGTAATATAACGAAAACTGCACTGTACTTTCCGATCCATGTAACGAGCATGAGAATTAAAACATAGTCATCATATTAATATCAATTGGAACTTTGCTGTATGTAACTTAGTGTAGCTGGGTACGCGCCTAAAACCGTAAGAAAAGCCAATGGGTAAAAAACAGCCTGTGTACTGCAGATGCATCCTAAATACTTAATTTTCAACGGATATATTAAACTTATTCAAATTTGATTTTAACCCTCGGCGCCTCGGCACTTTCCAGCTTCGCCCTCGGCGCCGAGGCCGAGGCTCCAAAAACGCCGAGTCTTGCCGAGCCCTCGGTCCGATCACTGATCCCGGGCCCAACTTCAAAATAGTGTCGGGTCCAGATCCAAAAGTATATGTTAAAAGACACTATAATATTGAAACAAATCGAAAATTTATCGACTAAATCGGCATCTTAACCCAACTAAGGGACCAAGCAACCCTTGAGAGACTATACTTGGACGGGCTGAAGCTTTGGCTATTGCCCAGATGAGCTAATACATTCATTAGCATCATAGTCATGCTTAGAAGATAGAGAGCCGGGCGGTCGCCCAGGGCTCTAAAACTGAGAGCCCGTTAAAAAATTTCAGAGCATTTTGGAAAAAGTGTGCGGCCCTAATGTGTATGAATCCGATTTCAGATTTAGGGCAGTTTTTGTTATCAGATATCGCATTTTGTATATCAAATTTCTCATCAGATTTAAGTTCAGATTTTGAAGCTAACACAAAACTTTTCTAGCCATTTTTGTGCAATCAAGTTTCAACGTTTCTTACGCATTTTTCAGAGGATGTTCAGATGAATTTTCGGCACTACGTGCTGAATGTTATAATACAGGTTATGGGCGAGTGGATAAAAGAGTGATACAAACGCCTTAGGATTAGGATCTTGAGGAGTTTAGAGATGTCACCCCCCCCCAAGAATTGGAGATTTTTCATGTTTCCAAAACTGTCCTTAAAATCGATAGAAAAGGCGCCTTTTTAAGTGTTTTTAGCTATCTATTTGCTCAAAAGTGCCGACCTTTACTCTTTTTTTAGATTTTTCAAATTTTTCTAAAGGTTTTTTCATGCACTAGAACGAAAGAGCATCGTCAGAAACGCCAAAAAACGATGTTTTTGAAGCGTACCCACCATTTTTGGGCCCAAAAAAGGTACTTTAGGATTTCAACCCCCCCCTTTCCCCAGAATTCTCATGCAGTGCATGTCTGCTTAGGTACAATCGTTGTGTGATTCTAAGCATCATGTTCATATATAAAAATAGTTTCATTGATCGAGAACAATTCAGTTGATTTCTTACCTCAGATTACTTTATTTTAGTTCTTAACTCAAATCCTGCACGGAAATAGCTAATCTTACAACTCACAAAGCCAGCGCAAACTTAATAAACAATTAACTGCTTCATTCTTGAATTATATGAATTTAAAGAAAATTGAACATTTCCATGCAGTGAATTCCAATCTCCATGTTTGATACGTTTGTGTAAGACGAAAACTATTAATTCTTTTTCCTATAGGAAAGACTTACCATTTTCTTAAGAATTTTTAAGGACCGCTAGAAGCAGTTTCGCTCAAGGCCGCTATAACCCTAAGCACGGCCCTGTTTAGCGAGAAGCTACTAATAAGCCAGCTTTCACCTAAAACTCGATCTTAAAGGGCAAAAGCTCCAAATTTTTCGAGGTCATTTCTCTATGAGCTCGCATAGAGTTTACATCTTAGGTTAGCCGTAATTGTTTTTTGTTTCACGCTAATTTAGTAATTAAATGTTTTGTAGTACCAGTTTTACAACTTTAGCTCTGCTTGTCTTAGCAAACAATCAAAATTATCTTCCAGACGGAAAACATGACGAGATGCTCAGCACTTTTTAACATTTTTGGACAATTTTTCAGCAAAAACGATCGCTGATTCTGTTCGAAAACGGTAGAATAATCAACATTTTCCGGCGCTCTGCAACATATTGGTATGAACATTGGTATTTTTTCTTAGAATCAAAAATAAGCTAAAGTACAAAAATACACAACGAATTTTAAGAACCGTCTTTGTACAAAAATACTGGTTCTAAAATATGTTAACGCATTTTGCAGTCATTCTTACATATACGTATGTATATCCGAGTTTATATACTACATTAAAGAAGCGCATAAAATACAATATATATGCTTATTAAGATGTGACGTTGGGTAACAAGCAGACATGCACATCATGGGAATTCTGGGAGGATAAGTCCTGGGCCCGGTTGCTCAACTTCACCTTAATAAAGGCTAACCATTAAAAATTAACTTTCAATGGTCGGCCGGTTGCTCGACTTCACCTTAACGCCAATGACCATTAATATTCCCTTAGCGGAACCATTAACGTTGAGGTAAAACCTTAACTAATGGTTTCGCAAGGTTCAAAAATCGGGTTGCTCGACTTGACCATTAATTAATGGTCGAGCATTTGTTAAGGAAGTTTAAGGGTACCATTAAAGAAACCATTAACAAAAAGCTTTAACCCTCCTGTTACCAAAAGGTCACGCACATACGTGGGCAGCAAGAAAACTCTGGCGGGTGCAAGATTTTTTGAAGGTCAAAAAATGGCCTTTAAAATGGTGGTATGGCGATAAAAACACCATTCTTCGACGATTCGCATCAAGCACTATCCATTGGCATCAAAAAATTGCGAAAAAATGGAAAAAATTTTCAAAATTTGAATTTTGCTGATTTCTGGGGGGGGTATTTTGGTTTTCTTGGGGGTGCATACCCCCGCACAAACCCCTCACGCCCAGGTGTGGTCACGCACCCTAGACTTACCAAGGTCTAGATCGAAAATCTAGTCATTGGGGAGATAACAAAAATGAATAAAAATACATATTTCTGGTAGCCAAGAGCATGATAATTTCAAAAATGTCATTAAGTTTGCACAAAAACTGAAAACCAATTGAAAAAAACGTATTTTGAACATTCAAAAATATGTAAGAAATACGATCAGCAACACGCGTAACACATGTTATAAAATCATGAAATCAAGCTTTTCTAATAAAATATAGGTCAATACGTTTTTCTTTTGCTGAATAAAACATGTGTTGCAGTAAAAAAAGAGGGTACTGAGAAGCTTGCCACATCAGAATTTATGGCCTTACAGTAAATTGCAAAAAACAGGCAACTAGATCACGGATCTAGAGCTCGGTAAAAGTAGGGTTAATGGCTGCGTCAAGGGAAATCTAATGGTAGCGTTTAAGTTTAATGATTGTCTTAAGTTCGCGCGTAATGCACGAGAATTTTAATCTTTTGGTTTGAATAGATATAAAACTTAAAATTGTATATGGTTAGAATAGATATAAAACTTTAAGAACCATAGTCATCGAAAATTCGAATTTCCTTTCACTTTTGGTGTTGTTTCGAAATCGTCTGATAATGGATTGCAGCGACAGTGATACACTAACGCTCGTTAGTCTGGGTAAAACATAGTTCGTTGCTTGCGATGAAATGGAAATTGAAAAAATTGAGAAATAAAAATAGGGAAATACAATTTTGACTTTAGCGCATTTTCGGCATCAGCAAAAGAAAATGAAGAAGCCAACTTAAAAACTCGTTCTCGAATAAAATCTTTATTAAAATTTACTGTCATTAAAATGAACCAATGGATTTCATCTGCAGTGGATCGACGAGCATGTATCCTATTATTAAATAAAAGATAATAAAAGAAGCTTTTTAAGTGTGAAATGTAATCATTGAGTTCGTTAAGGTATATAGATCCCGATCTACCTTAAGAAATTTACCTTAACATAACCATTAAAGTCCTTAGGTGAAGTCCAGCAACACAATTACCTTAAAGAAAGCATTAGACGCTTAATGGGAGCGTTTAGGCTTCAGTCGAGCAACCGGTCTTAAGGTAGACATTAAAAAACTGAGCCTTAGTTAATGGCTGCACTACGGTTAAGTCCAGCAACCGAAATTAAAATCGACCATTAGACTCTCCTTATAGTCGAGCTTAATGGTCGAGTCGAGCAACCCGATTTTTTTAATGGTTTCGTTGAGGTGGAAATCGGACTTAACGCGACCATTAATTATTGGTGCGTTAAGGTGACCATTAACGTTAAGGTAAACATTAGTTAATGGTTGAGTCGAGCAACCGGGCCCTGAAGTATTTTTTGGGCCAAAATGGTGGGTAGGGTACACGTCAAACACATCGTTTTTTGGCGTTTCTGACGATGCTCTATCTTTCTAAAGCATCAAAATACAAAAATAACGAAAAACATCGAAAAAAGTCGAGTAAATTAAGCAATATACAGGCACGTAGCCGTGGGGGGAATGAGGGGTCCAGACCCCCCCCCCAATTCAGAAGAAACCCGGAAAAATAGGACTCTTTAAACGTTTTTTGGCTCTTTTTGGCCTTCTTGGACCCCGGACCCCCCAAAATTGGTGTTGGTCCCCCCAAAATAGGACTGCCAGCTACAAGCCTGACAATATATGGGTCAAAACATGTGTATGTATTCGGCGCAAAGCGCTTAAAATTTGGCACTTTTTAGCAAATAGATGGCTAAAAACACTTAAAAAGACACCTTTTCTACCGACTTTAAGGAAAGTGTTGGAAACTTGAAAAATCGCCAATTTGGGGGTAACACGATTTTTGCGCAGGAGAGTGAAAACCCCCAAATTCCGCCCCGAGATCATGTATGGTACCAAGTCATAGTAAAAACAAAACAATGTTCATAAAGCACGTTGGACCCGGACCCGGCTGGGTCCAACTTTTTGGACCCGGACCCGATGTGGCTGAAAAGGTTGGACCCGGAACCGGACGCGGACCCGACAACCCATACCCAGACCCGAATTTTCAAAAAAATTGGACCCGTTTCTACCCTAGGTGATACCCATGCTCTTGTATAGTTGAAAATCTAAAAGTTGGAGAAAAGCGATGGTATCGCTCTAAAACCATTGTTTTCGAGTATTCGTGGCAAATATATAGCCATTTTGAACTCATATAGCCTTTTTGCACTAAAAGCTATACCAGGCCGGACTAGATTCAAACAGATAATCTTCAACCAAAACCTAAGTTTACTACGGAGAGTAAGGTATAACTAGCAGAGTAAAATGCTCCGATGGAACAAAAAAAGGCGAATTTGCTCGGGATTGTGGATTATTAAGGATGTAAATGGATGGGACTAGGAAAACCTACCAATGTATATGCATAAAGTTGCAAAATCTGTTAAAAATCAGACTTTTTTAAGCAAAGCAAAAAATAGAAGCATTCTGCGGCCTGCAGATCGAAATAAAGTATTGAACCAAAAAAACGATTAAAATGCAGCAAGTTAGCTATGCAGCAGATGTGGGAAATTAGATGGAGTAAACTAGGAGCGACTTTGCTAGCCAATTGAATGAATTAGCAAACATCGGTGGATTCAAGACAATCGATGAAATTGTTGGATTGATTAAAAGGCGTAAGCTTACGTGAAACAGACTACATATAGGTACACCTGCTTGTTGCCGGTGTCACACCTTAAAGTGTCCTGTCCGGCACCTTAAAGTGTTTGGCCGGACAGTATAGGGTACCTAAAAGTGTCCGGGTTTACCTTCAAGTGTCCGGGCCACAATAACGTGCTTAAAAACGAGAAAAATGTATTTAAACATTGGGATAGAGTCGGCTCGGCATCATACGTACACGTAAAAGGAATATGGCTTGAACCCCCAAAATCCAAAGTCTCTCTCCAAATTGGTAGATCCGTAGAATTGAATAATTTAAAGTTATTTGCAGTTATGCTCTATTTTACTGCCAGAATTTGGCCTACTGCCCATATAATGTAGCAGGCATTTGACAGCCCAAAGTGTTGGGTGGGGGTTCACCGACCTTTAGGGGAGTGCGCGAACTGCGAACTTCAATTTTTATTCAAAAATTGAAAGAATGCACCTAAAGTGGCTAGAAATCACAAGTTTTTGCTCATAATCGGGGAGAGGGAATAAACAATTTGTTTATTTATATTAATATTTGTATATTTACGACTTTAGTTATGAGAATCAAAGCATAAAAATAGAGTGAGGTATTAAAAAAGACACAGTAGGTAGGTACGAAGTAATTATGATGAAAAAAGCACTAACTGCGTTTATATGATCGTAAAATCAAAAATAAAATAAAGAAAATGTACACGAAGAAATTATAATCCGACTTGAAAGTGCGGAGATATAGCTGTATTATCAACGAAAGAATTTTAAAAAACGCTTTCACGCTAAATTTGATTAAAAAAATATGTAAAACGACGTTAAAAATACAGTGCAGTATGAAGAAAACATGACAAATAATGTAATACATTATATATATAATCTCCAAGCTCGCTAAACGACGCCACTGACGATGCAACGAAATCTTCGTAATTATCGGCTTGCTTGTATTTATGTACCTCAATACATTGTACTAGGTACGTATATGTACATGCCTACTTACCTAATTGTACTGCGAGTGATATGCGTGGGCGTATATGCGTACGTATACTCAGCTTAACCCGGATACTTTAAGGCAGAGCTGGACACTTTAAGGTACCTCAAAGTGTCCGGCCGGACGCCTTTTAAAGGGACACTTTAAGGTACCTTAGAGTGTCCGGCCTGACACTTACAAGGTGCGACACCGGCAACGATTGTGTGCACTAATCTATTGACGCCAGGTTCGCTTGCTGCAATCCTCATGATAACAAAATTAAACACCTTTTCATACAATTGCAGTTAGTTTTCTATCAATCACAATACGAAGCAAGTCAGCGTTGCAACTTGCAAGCAATAATCAAAAAGTAAACATTTTTGTTTATGCACTGTCAAGCATACCTGGGCAATGGCCAGAGCTTCGCCCCGTTGCGGCATCCAATTTTTAGGTTGGTTGGTCACTTTTCAAAAAAGGTTGCCTAATTTTTAGATACTCGGATTCTGGTCCATATTCAGGATTCTATTTCGGGGGGGGTGGGGCGAAAATTTTTGAAGTCATCTCGAGAATCATTTGGAGATGGGCTAAAATAAATGCCCTTTCCCCGTATCTTGGCGAGCTCTACACAATGGCGAAGAAAAACTGTTTAAAAAATTTCAAAAAATTTTCACTTTATTTTATTCTCGTACAAAACAAATCTCTATCGTTTGAACTATCTGTACAAGTGATTTCTTACCATTCCATCGACAAACAATTTCTTAGCTTTTTGACTTTGTATTTAATGTTTGTGTTTTGCTATGAAAAACAAAACAGGAAATGGATAATTCGGTGCAGACTGCACGATTTTTTTGTATTTGGTAAAGATTTTCCCCGATGTACAAAGACTTTTGGGGACCGTCTTTGTACATGTACAAAGATTTTTGGGAAGGCAAAAACTGCAAAAAAAGTTTTGAAATTTGCAAAAATTATCGGCGCTTCGCGCCTAAATGAGTAATTGTGTGTTCTATATATCTTTTATGTCAGAAATTGCGTTTTGAAAGAAAAAATTTCAAATTTCACCATTTTGAGACGATTATTAGTGATTTTTGTCCTCAGAAACTCAGAAATGAGCTAAACCACACTACCAAAGGTTGAATAATTCTGTTTTGGTTTTTGCCACACTAAAATCGCTACACTGTTCCATATTATAGTACCCAGAAATTTGTATAGTACCAAATGTACAAAGACTTTAACGAACCATCTTGTACATGTACAAACGGACCCAGGGAGCGGATTTAAGGGGAGGGGGGCGGGGTTAGCCAAAATGTTTGGCGAGTAAAGAATGTGATATGCAATTCGCAATGATTTTCGGCCGTCAGTGACCATTATTTCTCAAATTTTCCGGCGCTACGCGCCGTATGATTTCTCCTAATGACATTTATTTACTTTATTGGCGACCTGGAAGCCATTTTCTGTTCATGTAGGTTTCAAAACATTTTTGAACTATTTTTGCATAGTTTTCTTCTATTTTCAATTAAAAATTTCGATGCTTCGCATCAAATGCTATAAATACAGGAAATCAAGCAGTAAATCATGCTTCCACACGTTTATCCACCTTAATTTCACAAATTTTCCGGCGCTTCGCGCCAGATTGTTGTTAAAGTCAAAGAAATGTAATGATTTTTTCGCACAAAATTGTCGAAAATTTTAAATATTTAGAAAAAATATTGCGTCAAAAAAGATTTTATGTAAAAGTATACCGTGTAAAACACGGAAAACGCTATTTCTCGCGTTAAAGGCCAAATTTTTGAACCTATTTTTGACTGTATTGGGATACCCCCCTTAGGAAAATCCTAGATCCGTCACTGAACGGACCTTGTACAAAAGAAAAACACTGGTGCAGAGTGCAAAAATTTATTATTTTCTTCATGTATATTTCTCAGATTTGAGCGGTTTTGAGCGGGCTTGAAGACAGAAAGTGTATATACATGAACAAAAAATTGCTGCCGGAATAAAATTTATGTCATTCATGTCACAAATCAAATTTGAGCAGTTTTGATCGAATAGAAGACAGAAGCTATAGATAAACGATAAATCCAGCGCAAGGCGTCAGAAGGAACTTCATGTTTCTCATATCATACCTTGAAAATTGATCGGTTTTGGGCAGTTTGGAAGATAAAAACTACACCAGAACAACAAATCCTGCGCGAAGCGCCTAAAAAATTGACATGCTCTCGATGTCTAACTCAAATTTGAGTGATTTCGAGCGGTTTAGAAGACCAAAAGTATATACCTACACTATGAACAACAAATTCAGCACAAAGCGCCTGAAATATTTGCGTTTTCTTGCTTAAAATTACCTCAGAAACCCGTTTAGGCGATGTTTTAGACGCAATTCACGAATTTATAATTTATTCTTTCGGGAGACACTTGTGAATTCAAAAAATTTTCCATTTGGAGAGAAGGCGGTCCGTCCTGGAAATGGGCCTGCTCGGATATCGTAAAAAATTAGAATACGCAATGATAGCATTGTCAGCACTTCTTTGCAAGAAATTTTCAATTAAAAAGAATAATTTTATGCTCAATTTCGTAGTCAGACATAAAATTCTATGAGTAAATTAACTTCACGGCTGATTTCTCAACATGTGAGTCGTGCGGTCGAAACTGGACCCTGATGAATTCGTAAATTTTTGTCAATGTTTATTAGGGATCGACCGTAGCTCTGGTTTTGGCTCTGGCTTCTGTTGTTTTTCGATTCCTGGCCTCCAGCAAACGGAAAACGAAAAATTGGCTAGAGCACGTTTTTAACACCACTCTAATGGAGGTTGCCCCATGCTAATAAAAATTTTAGCCATTAGAACGACTTCCTAATGGATACGAAGTCCTTTTTGGACAAAAGTGTAGTAATTTTTATATTAAGAAGTCATCAATACGAGAAAGAAGCAAATAAAAAAGAAAAAGAAAGAAAAGAAACAGGAAAATTAGACAGAAAAATAAAATTAATAAGTAAATAAATAGATAAATAAAAGAGCAAATACTAAAAAAAGAAAAGAGAAAAATTAAAAAAGAAAAAAAGAGCGAAGAAAGAAAGGTAGGTATAGAGGTGCATCATGCTATTAGTAAGAAAGAAACAAAAAGGACGCGTGAAATAGCACAAGTTCACCTAAAAAATTATATTATGGGAGATTATATGTTTTATGAGGCACATAAGTCTAATTGAAAGAAAAAATAGGCAGGAAAAAGTAAAATGGAACGGAAGAAAAAAATCATATTAACAGACGAGGTCATTAGAGAGGAACTAGGTTGCTACAGTTTCGTTTTTTATGCTTTTTTAACGTATTTTTCAGCAAAAAATCCCAAGAAATTTTTGGCGCTTAACGCTGAGTATAATATTTACTGATTCATTCAGCCCCAGCTGCACGATTTAAACACTCCACAGTCGATCTTCTTGTAATCTAAATGGTTGTACATTTTCCTCGTCTATTTGTTTAAAGGTTTCCAGCACAAAATAAATTACTTTCTGAAAACTTCGCATTGTTTTCTGCTCATTGAAAACAAAATTAGCTCCCTTATGCTTGTTAACTTATCATTCATTCATACAGAAAAGCGCAGTAGCGTCTGTTGTCAGATTAAATTAGTATATGGTAAGTACATTTTCATTTCTGATGTGGTAATAGATACGAAAGTCTCAGCTTTCTGTGTCCACTGAGCATTAAGAAGTCAATAATTGTGACTTAGCGTGAATTTTTTGATTGCTTCAAATCTGAATTGTACTGACAATAACACAAACAAACCAATGATCTGCAGAATATCACGTCATTCTCAAACAGCTATATTGAAAAACAAAAGAAGATGCACCTTTCGACACAATATGTGTTATACAGGTAAAAAAGAACGTGCTAATGGAAAAAATATTAGTTAGCACCAATGCTAATGCGGGTTGTGCTAAAGAAAGCTGGGCCGAAGGTTTCTCATGTTAATTAATAGATATAGTATATATACTTCAAGAAATCTTATACATGAATGACAATTCTTGAATTAATATAAACTGATTATAAAACCAGTTCAAACCAGTGTTTTTTTTGTACAAGGTCCGTTTGTACATGTATATACAAAGATGGTCCCCAAAAGTCTTTCTACATTTTGTACACACAAATTTTTGGGCACTATAATACAGTACGGTAGCGATTTTACTGTAGTGAAAACAGAGTTGTTCTACTTTGGGCAGTGTATTTTAGTTGATTTCTGGGTCTCTAAGGGCAAAAATCACTAATAATCGGCTTAAAACTGCGCGTAGCGCCGAAAAATTTGACATTTTTTCATTTGAAATGCAATTTCTGCCATTATAAAGATATATAGAACACACAATTAGTCATTTGCGAATTTTAGACCTTTTTTGCAATTTTTGTCCTCCCAAAATTTTTGTATATGTACAAAGATGGTCCTAAAAGTCTTTGTACATCAGGAAAAATCTTTGCCGAGTACAAAGAAGAACCGTGGTTTAAACTGAGACAATGAGCAATAGACGGGAGATTAGATGACGTGCAGTGTATCGTGCTTAGTGCTAAATAGCTGAGTTACTCGGAGTATAAATCAACTTCAAAAAAAATGGACAGTGCTCTCAAAAAAAAGCGCAGATTTGGCTTATTTCCCAATAGCCCAACATAATTTGCAAAATAAAAATATGTGATGTAAATGGGTGCCATATAGACTTAGTTTTCAAAATTTTTGACACTGTTAGGTCGGACTATTACTTTATTGGGATCCTAAGCATTTAAACTTTAAACGTTTTCAAAATACTTACTCTAAAGCCAATATTTAAAATGCGGCGAAAAACTTGAATTTTGACTTGAAATACTAAAAATCCTACTTGTTTTGATCACTTGTTTGTTTCAGAAGCACTATTAAATAAATTATAATAGTGCAAACTTCTTAGACTGTGAACGGTCGCTATTTTGAGCATAACTTTTGACATCGCTGAAAATATTTCTTGCTATTTTTCGAAAAAGTTATTTCTACTACACCCCATCCCCTCTAGAAATCGTGGATCTATTCAAAAATAATATGATTCACATATAAACAGCCCCATTGGCCAGGATTTTATTTCAGGGTGAGAGAATTGCTAATACCTTGAAAATGTATATAGCGTTTGTAAGCCAGCTATGCGCTAAATCGACCATTTTCTGACGTGTTTTGTGTCATGGAATCATATCATTAGCTTGTGGTGATAAAATAAATAACAGTGATTTGAGAATTTTCAGCGTTTTTACTCTTTTGAACTCAATTTTGCAGTTTTTTCTAGGGACAAACAATGCAACAATGTGCACATTATAAAACTTGGCAGCAAAGTAATGGGAATTTTTGACAGTTTTATAGTTTTGTCCCTAGCTCTCTGAAGATATGTAAAACAGAAATTGAATCTGCGCTCAAAGCGCAAGAAAATTACACACATTTTGTAATCCTTTTAAGCTCAATCTTACAGATTTCTGAATATAAGCAATGCCGTAATTACATCTAGCATAAAGTACCGGAAATTTTAAAAACTTTTTCATTTATTCTATAAATTATGCGACTTTCTGAATCAGTGGCGGATAAAGGATTTTCCTAAGGAGGGCAGTGCCCCAGCTTTTCAAAAACAGTCAAGAATAGGCCTAGTTTTTTGAAAAAAGTGTGACTTCTTTTTTCAGATGTTATCTGGTTTCTGAAAAAAGCTTGATTGATCCCTGAAAAGGTTGCCTGCTTCTTGAAAAAGGCTGACTGGTTCCAGAAGAAGGTTGTCTGGTTTTTGAAGAAAGATTGTCTGGCTCATGAGAAAAAGTCGCCTGGTTTTTGAAAAAAAGTTGTCCGGTTTCTGAAATAAGGTTGCGTGGTTCATTTAAGTTGCCTCGTTCTTGAAAATGGTTCCATGGTTTCTGAAAAATGGTAGTCTGGTTTTAGCATAAAAAGTTGTCTGCTTTCTGAACAAGGTTGCCTGGTTCTTGAGAAAAGGTTGTCTGGCTCGTGAGAAAGGTTGGCTGGTTCCTTAAAAAGTTGTCTGTTCCCTTAAAAAGGTTGGTCGGTTCCCAAAAGAGGTTGGCTGGTTCCACTGAAAAGGTTGGTTGCTCCTAAAAGACGTTGGCTGCTCCTAAAAAACGTTGGTCTGGTCCCCGCAAAGGTTGCCTGCTCCGTTAAAAAGGTTGGTCGGTTCCCAAAAAAGGTTGCCTGCTCCTTTAAAAAGGTTGGTCGGTTCCCAAAAAGGTTGGCTAGTTCCATGAAATGGTTGGTATGTCCCTAAACAAGGTTGGCTGGTTCCTTGAAAAGGTTGGGTGGTTCCCCGAAAAACATGGCTGCTCCTACGGTTGATTGGTTCCCGAAAAGGTTGGTCGGTTCCCAAAAAGGTTGCCTGCCCTCTTAAAAAGGTTGGTCGGTTCCCAAAAAGGTTGCCTGCCCTCTTAAAAGGTTGGTCGGTTCCCAAAAAGGTTGCCTGCTCCCTAAATAGGTTGGTCGGTTCCCAAAAAAGGTTGCCTGCCCTCTTAAAAAGGTTGGTCGGTTCCCAAAAAGGTTGCCTGCTCCCTTAAAAGGTTGGTCGGTTCCCAAAAAGGTTGGCTGTTCCTTAAAAAGGGTTGGTCGGTTCCCCAAAAAGGTTGACTGGTTCCTTAACAATGTTGGTTGGTTCCACATAAAAGTTGGCTTGTCCTTTGAAAGGTTAGTTGGTTTCTAAAAAGGTTGGCTGGTTCCTTAAAAAGGTTGGTCGGTTCCCAAAAAAGGTTGGCTGGTTCCGCGAAAAGGTTGGCTGGTTCCCAAAAAGGTTGCCTGCTTCCTTAACAAAGTTGGTCGATTCCCAAAAAAGGTTGGTCGGTCCCCAAAAAGGTTGCCTGCTCCTTAAAAAGGTTAGTCGGTTCTCAAAGAAGGTTGACTGGTTCCTTAGAAAGGTTGGTCGGTTCCCAAAAAGTTGGCTGTTCCTTAAAAGGTTGGTTGGTTCCCAAAAAAGGTTGGCTGGTATCATCACGAAAAGGTTGGTTGGTTCCCAAAAAAAGGTTGGCTGGTTCCTTAAAAAGGTTGGTCACTTCCTAAAAAAGGTTGCCAGCTCCCTTAAAAAGGTTGGTCGGTTCCCAAAAAGGTTGGTTGGTTCCCAAAAAGGTTGCCTGCTCCTTAAAAAGGTTGGTCGGTTTCCAAAAAGGTTGCCTGCTCCCTTAAAAAGGTTGGTCGGTTCCCAAAAAGGTTGGCTGGTTCCATGAAAACGTTAGTTGGTTCCCAAAAAGGTTGGCTGGTTCCTTAAAAGGTTGGTCGGTTCCTAGAAAAGGTTGCCAGCTCCTTAAAAAGGTTGGTCGGTTCCCAAAAAAGGTTGGTTGGTTCCCAAAAAAGGTTGCCTGCTCCTTAAAAAGGTTGGTCGGTTTTCCAAAAAGGTTGCCTGCTCCCTTAAAAAGGTTGGTCGGTTCCCAAAAAAGGTTGGCTGGTTCCATGAAAACGTTAGTTGGTTCCCAAAAAACGTTGGCTGGTTCCTTAAAAAGGTTGGTCAGTTCCTAGAAAAGGTTGCCAGCTCCCTTAAAAAGGTTGGTCAGTTTCCAAAAAAGGTTGCCTGCTCCCTTAAAAAGGTTGGTCGGTTCCCAAAAAGATTGGCTGGTTTGGTTCCACGAAAAGGTTGACTGGTTCCCAAAAAAGGTTGCCTGTCTCCCTTGAAAAGGTTGGTCGGTATCCAAAAAAGGTTGGTGCTCCCATAAATAGGTTAGTCGGTCCTCAAAAAAGATGGACTGCTTCTCAAAAGGGTTATCTGGAGTTGTCATGCTCTTGGAAAAGGTGACTTTGTACATAGGTAGCATGAGTAATTTTCTCATTTGCGTCACAAGTCGTCATATTTAGACTGTCAATCGACCTTCAGCATGTATCTATGTCCATGTACAAAACATAGCCCCATCCCAGAGACCCTTCGCCGCCGTTGCAGGATTGGTCCGGCCCATTGCCGGTTGAGGGCGATATGGAGCATTGCCCCAGGTGTGCTCAGGTCAGGTTGTCGGGTGCCGAACTTGCATCTCTAACAGTACCAACCGGCAACCAAAGCTTGCAAGGTGCACACCGTACAGTCAATTGTAATCATTGTTTATTTGTACAAAATATGAAACCTTCATTTAAACATTATCTAATTACGATACACACATACAATGCATGTAGCTAAATTCAGTCAGAGACACAATTGACGTCCCTAAACCAGTTCATTTTTCAACCAGTAGATTTTTGGATGGCTAAGATTAGAGCATGTTGGCCACAGTAAAATACGAGTAGAAAATGATCAGTCGACCGACAGCATCTGTTCGATGCGGGGCTGTAATGTACATACATTGTATTGGGGCGAAGAGCTTTAATTCTAGCCACCGGAAAATCAACTGGTGGAAGAATAAACCGGTTTAGGGACGTTAATTGTGTCTCGGTTCAACTTACAAAGGACATAAATTTACTCGGCAAACCAATTTCTTTATTAGTGTAACACCTGATTTTTTATCGCTTGACTGGCCAACTAAGATGAAATTTGCTCCTTCTTCGTCTAACATGGGAAAAATTAAATGCTACAGTAATAAGAAAATCGTTTTTCTGCGCAGAATTCATGTGCTCATGATAAATTTTTACAAGTACCTAGGCTTATGTATCTGAGCGCTGGTCGGGTTGCTAGAGATATTAAATGCCACGAACCAACCTGGTTGACTCCTGGGTCTCTCTCTACGGCTTCGATCTCCTCGGCCCTAAATTGCTGGCTGCTTAGATCTTGGCGCCTGTTGAATCGTTTTCAATTTATTATTAATCCCGCAAATCACGTGCGACCACACCTGGGCGTGGGGGGTTCTGGGGGTATGCATCCCCAGAAACCAACATACCCCCCATGATATCAAAATACCCCCAGAATTCAATTTTTGAAAATTTTTTCTCTTTTTCTCAATTTTTTGATGTAAATGGATAGTGCTTGATGAGAAACGTCGAAAAATGGCGTTTCTATCGCCATACCACCATTTTTAAGGCCATTTTTCGACCTTCAAAAAATCTTGCACCCCTCCCCTCAGAAATTTCTTGCTGCCGACGTATGTGTGCGACTCCAGATTTGAATTCATCGACTTTCATTACTCTTTTGCACCAAAACTAGTTTCAACCGAATTTTGCTGAGCCGATCATTTATTTCTTTGTTTCGCTTCATATTACGTTATTTACACCATATGCAGCAGTATTCGTCGTCAGCGTCTTGTTTTAAAATATGCATACAGTCTGACATACATATATACATAACATTTTTTCGGAAATAAATGTGTTTTCGATGCATACTCAACTCATGTGTACGTGTAGCAGGAGTGCTACTACACGGCTAGAAATGCCTACTTTGAAGTTTAACCCTTGACGTTGATGTTTCATTGTTTCTCAATATTATTCAATACTTTGCGCAGTTGTAAGCAAGAGCCCAGAGTCAGTCGATTAGTACTACACACGCGAATCAGAGCGGAAGATCCGGAAACCGGTGCGGGTAAAATTTTGCTCACGTAACGGTGGGAGGCGGCGTCCCCGCTACATATTGGAGGTCCCAGAGTTCGTTCTCTGGAGTTGTCTGCGCTAACGCTTTCTCCTAGAGGGGAGGAGTGTAGCAGGAGTGCTACTACACGGCTAGAAATGCTAAGTTCGAAGTTTAACCCGTGACGTTGATGTTTCATTGTTTCTCAATATTATTCAATATTTTGCGCAGTTGTGAGCAAGAGCCCGAGTAGTCGATTAGTACTACAAACGCGAATCAGAGCGGAAGATCCGGGAAACCGGTGCGGGTAAAACTTTGCTCACGTAACGGTGGGAGGCGGCGCCCCCGCTACATTTTGGAGGTTGCCACAGTTCGTGCTCTGGAGTTGTCCTGCGCTAACGCTTTCTCCTAGAGGGGAGGAGTGTAGCAGGCGGCTAAAAATGCCAAGTTCGAAGTTTAACCCGTGACGTTGATGTTTCATTGTTTCTCAATATTATTAAATATTTTGCGCAGTTATGAGCAAGAGCCCGAGCAGTCGATTAGTACTACACATGCGAATCAGAGCGGAAGATCCTGGAAACCGGTGCGGGTAAAATTTTGCTCACGTAACGGTGGGAGGCGGCGCCCCTTACATACGTTTAGAATACACTGTGACTGACGTTTATTCTAAATCCCTTCTATGTATTTTTCTAAGCCGTCTTGTATTAATTCATGTTCTATAGAAGTTCGATAAATAACTGTGATAGAAGTTCTATAAAACTGTCGAACTTCGAAGAAGTTCATAGCAGTTCGATAAAGAACTTAGAAGAAGTCTCATAGAAGTTCGATAAATAACTTTGATAGAAGTTCGTTAGAAGCCTGTCGAACTTCGAAGAAGTTCTATAAAAGTTCGATAAATAACTTTGATTGAAGTTTTATAGAAGACTGTCGAGCTTCGATAAGACGCTAATCGAAGTGCGACAAATCTTTAATAGGACTTCGATGTTGTGCAAATCGAAGTTCGACAGATCTTTTATAGAACTTCAACAAACAAACAAATTGATGTTCTAAGAGACCAAAAAATGAGGTCATATAACTTTGCGTGTGCAAATAGCAAGGGTCACTTAAATTTTAATTAATAGGCATGCAAGTACATACGTACATAAACAAAAGGACCTAATACATGCTTCCTTGTTGAATACTATAATCTGTTTCACATAACTTCGTGCATAAATTCTATGAATTTTTGTCGACAAAAAGCCGAGGTACCGACAATTATATATCAGATCAATGCTATAATTTGCAATCTGTCAGCTTATTGTCGGAGATAGTTTTAAAATTTATGACCGAAGTTGCGTGAAACAGACTATAGTTGAGCGATAATTTTTCAATTTATCAAGCTGGTTCGAATGAAGGAGCTCTTTTCTGACATTTAGTCTTAGGTTAATTTTATGATCCGTCAAAAAAATCTTTTAAGTTTAAAAAATTTTTGAAATTTTTGCAAAAATTTTAATTTTTAAAAATTGTTTTATTGTACGTAAATTATATTATCAAAAATGTAATAACTCTGAAATTCATATTAAAATTTTAATTTTAGACGCGTAAAATTTGAAAAGAATATTGTTTCAAAAAGCTTACTTACGTATTTAGTTCATTAGTGGACCATACGTGGGCAGCAAGAAAATTCTGGGGGGGGGGGTGCAAAATTTTTTGAAGGTCAAAAAATGGTCCTAAAAATGGTGGTTTGGGGATAAAAACACCATTTTTCGACGTTTCTCATCAAGCACTATCCATTGGCATCAAAAAATTGTGAAAAAAACGAAAAAAAAAATTTCAAAAATTGAATTCTGGGGGGTATCTTGATTTTTGGGGGGGGTGTATTTTTGTTTCTGGGGGCTGCATACCCCCCAAACCCCCCACGCCCAGGTGTGGTCTGGATTTCGGATATCGAGTTAAAATCAATTTCTAAATGTGTAGTTGTAATTAAAAATTCTAGGTCTCAAGTCTCAACCGCGTTTTAAAGCCCCTGCATCTGTTGGAGAATGTTTAGACGTGAAATTCCATATTAATTGTATTTTTCGTTATGTGTGGCGACCAAGGGGGTTGGGTGCAAGATTTATTCCAAAGGTCAAAAAATGGCCTCAAAATGGTGGTATAGCGGAAAAAAACAATTTTTCAACGTTTCTTATCGAAAACTATCCATTGGCATCAAAAACCTGTGAAAATGACAAAAAAATTGCAAAAATTGAATTCGGAGGAGGTATTTTGGTTTCTCGGGGTCCCCCCATACCCCCTCCACACCCAGGTATGGGCGGCACCAAATTCTGGGGTGTGCAAGATGTTTTCAATGGTCAAAAAATCTGGGGGGTGCATGATATGGTGAAAAAAACACCATTTTGCAACGTTTCTCATCAAGCACTATCCGTTGGCATCACAAAATAGCGAAAAAAGCAAAAAATCAAAAATTGAATTTTGGGGGTAATTTGGTTCCTGGGGAGTGCATCCCACCTTCCCTACCCCTCCCCACACCCAGGAATGGTGTCATGGCGATAAAAACACGTTTCTCATCGAGTACTATCCATTGGCCACAAAAAATGAGGAAAAAAACGAAAAAAATTTTCAAAAATTGAATTCTGGGGGGGGTATTTTGGTTTCTAGGGGTTGCATACGCAACCCTCGAGACAAACCCCAAATGCCTAGGTATGGCGACATCTTGTTCGCTAGTATTACACTATAAAGCTAATCATGAATGTGCGCTTGAGTTGATTTATGAGTTGAATCAAACAATGGCGAGTAGAAAGGACTCACATCACGATAGGGGTCATTGGACATGTAATCGTGGCATGTAGGTAATACTTATTTAAGGCAAGATGCTATACTGATGGTCAAACAGACAGAACCACGATCCGTCCGACTTGCGCGCAGATTAAAATTTTCATATGAAAGGCAAGAAGCGATATTTTCTAGGAAACCAACCTAACGAACGGGCATTTGTATTCGAAGTCAAGCCAATTATCCGATGTGGCGTGGTTACGTTAACGTTATTTTAACGTTTTAATAGCGTTAACGTGGTCTAAAATTAAAAACGTTAACGCTAACGTTTTTAATTTAGGAAGTTGACGTTAACGGTAACTTTATTTTATTGACTAACGTTAAGGTGAAATGACGTTATTTAAACCACAAAATTACTTGCAGCGCGCAATTTACTGTAGTAAGATTCATGATTGAGACGACTAGGGTTGCCAGGTGCAGGGACACCTGAATTCAGGAGAATCTAAAATTTTCAGGAGCAGGAGCAGGAGAATGGGCTTTCCAGGAGAAATTTCAGGAGAAGTTGTAAACATGCAGGAGAATGCAGGAGAATTTTAAAATGTCAGGAGAATTCAGTGAAATCCTGAAAATCTAGGAGAATTTTCGGAGTTTTTGAAGAATATGGTGTGAACCGATTTTGCGCCATTCCGGCAGAACTGCCATATAATTGCGCAAAAACGATACTTTGTGTCACTAAAAGACGCGGAAAAAAATAATAAACCAAATTCATACAAAACTCACAGAGTTACGGTACTTCAAACATCATACTTCGACATTCACCATTTTGAGCCACTTTAAGGAATTTTAGCAGTTTATCAAAGGTTTCCAATTTTTACTAATTAATATTTTCCTGCCATTTTCAAGGTCGCAGATAACAAAAAATTAAGTTATACTGCGTGGAAACCAAGATTAAAGAAAAATTTCTTTGTAATTTTTTGCCCAAATTTTCAAGAAATTTCTTTAAATTTTACTATTTTTAGCATTGTTTACATCCAGTTTAAGATTTCTACTTAAATACGATTCAAACAGCATTTTTGGATTATCTTAAAGTTCCAACCATTTGAAGATTCAAACAGTGGAATGCAGAATAACATGTACCCAACTTAGGTCGACCTAAGCATCTATACATCGACCTGAGCATCTATACATCGACCTAAGCATCTATACATTGACCTAAGCATCTATACCTCGACCTAAGCGGGAGCGACCTCGACCTAAGCAGCCGAAAACACCTCAGATAAACTAAGCCTAAGCCTAAGCGTCATTTAAGCAGAAACTTAAATTTTCACATTATCTAGACAGGAAGAACATGCAAAAAATTATTTTTTCAAATTTAAAAATTTCCAAACAAAATTTTTTTTTCCGAAAAATAAAAGTTATGTTTTTGTAATCAGCGACCTTGAAAATTTCAGATACATATGTTTTCAGCCCAAATTCGGAACATTTTTGGTAAACTGTAAAATACCTCACTTTAATATAGCTATATCCTGAGTAACTCTATCTTCACCAATATTGGTCCGTTTTTCATAAAATTTTTTTCCGCACTTTCTTTATGCATATCCTCCTCATTTCAATCAATATCGTTCCTTTCCACGTACATCTGCAAGTTTTCCGTTCACACCATATAGTAAAGTTTAGCCGAATTTTCAAAACTTAAAGAGCAAGTTATAATGATTATCATACATTAAGCTTCTTACTGTACTTGCTGTAGTTAGTTAGTTGTATATAATTTTATACTTAGTGATCTTTCACATTAAGAATTTATTTCGTTCATAGTTAAGACCTAAAGGTTAAGTTATAACTATATCCAAATAAGTTTCGTGCTTCCGTAGTAAATCATTCATTCATTCATTTATTTATTCACTTAATATCACGAAGTGCAGAAATACATAGCTTTACACACCGTCTAATTGTTTTTATCAGTTTCATAGACGTTTGCAAACACCGTTTTTTCCACTTTTTGGTCTATTTGTCAACCAAAATTTTGGGAAATGGAAAAATTTTTGGGCTTAGTTGGCATTTGTGGAAACTTTTTGTAATGTTAAAAATGCGTTTCAGAGAGTTAAAACTTCAAAATTTTTCGGCGCCTCGCGCCGAATTGATTAAATTCTTACTTATTTGTAATCCTTAAGCCGCGCCGCGCCAATTGCAGCATTTTTATCGACAATCTGGTCTAGAACTTCACTACGATTGAAAATCCTTATCTTCTGCACGGATTCAGTTGGTTTTTGTAATGCAAAAATGCGTTTTAGAGAAGTGAATCTACAAAATTTTTCGGCGCTTCGCGCCGAATCGATTTAATTTTTTTTGTTATTAATATTTGAGCCGCTGCAGCGTCAACTGCAGCATTTTTATTGACAATTTGATCTAGAACTTTACTACGATTGAAAGCACGGATTCAGTTAGTTTTTTAATGCAAAAATGCGTTTTAGAGAAGTGAAACTACAAAAATTTTACGGCGGCCGAATTGATTCAATTTTTTTTGTTATAAATATTTGAGCCGCGCCGCGTCAACTGCAGCATTTTTATCAAAAATTTGATCTAGAACTTTACTACGATTGAAAATCCTTATCTTCTGCACGGATTCGGTTAGTTTTTGTCATGCAAAAATGCGTTTCAGAGAGGTGAAACTACAAAAATTTTCGGTGCTTCGCGCCGAATTGATTTAATTCTTACTTGTTATTGATGTTTAAGCCGCGCGGTGCCAATTGCAGCATTTTTTATCGATAATCTGGTCCCAGAACTCCACTACGATTGAAAATCCTTACCTTCTGCACAGTTTTTGAAATGCAAAAATGATTTAGAGAGCTAAAATTTCAAAATTTTCTAGCACTTCGCGCCATTTGATAAATTATAGTTTTAATTGTCAAAAACGACTTCAGAATTGGCTAAAATGCTTTACTGAAGGAAGGAAATTCAAGTTTCAACATAAATAACGTCACTGATCGTGATATTCTTGTAGAGCGCAAAATTTTTATACAAAAAGTGCATCAGACACCGCTATTGCATGTGTACATAAAATTTTCCACTTAAAAACACTGATTTTTCATCAGGCGCTCTATTTTGAACGTTTTTAGACCTCCCAAAAAATGTGGAAAAAAGTCGGAAAAAGTGGAAAAAAATTTTGGGTTTGGTCTATAATGTCAACCAAATCGCTGGGAAAAAACGGTGTTTGCAAAGCGCCTTTAAACATTTTTTTGATATATTTCAAAATGTAAGGATTTGTTTGCTACTGAAGTACATACAATTAGTAATAAAGTATTATTTATTTTTTCAAAAGACATTGCAAACAGGGCTCTTTTCAGAAATTTTTGATGATGTACGTGCAACTGAAAATTGGCGGTCACTGTTTTAAGCACAGAAACTGTTTTTTCTCGAATAATGTGTATTGTAAACAATGCGACCTCTTTAGCTTAGGCCCTTGAGCAGTATATCCTGATGAAGATCAGGAATCTGTTATTGAATGTTTGTCAGCTGCTGATGTTGAATAAAATGTTATACTTTGTGGTGCAGCATTAGTCTTCCATTATTTTTGCATCTGCCTGTATAATGCAGATATGCTCCATGAGCTTTTTATGAGAGAATTAATGTTCATTATTTAGCCTTGAGTGTCCGTAGGATTAACAGGCAAGAGATCAGAATAAAATAGTTGGGTGAACGAAGGTAAATTGGCCTAAGCATGCTTGATATGCATGTGTACATACAATTGTAGATCTGCTGTACAACCTTTTCTGCAAAATATGAGCCAGGAGAATTTTCAGGAGAATCAAAATATTTTCAGGAGAATTGCAGGAAATTTTCCCCAATTTTACCTCTGTGTAGGAGAATCTGAATTTTGGGACCTGGCAACACTGGAGACGACGTGAGCGACAGGCACAGTGTTGCCACTTGCCAGGTTGGTAGTTTTACTACCATTTTGGTAGATTTTGAAGGCATTTGGTAGTACTGGGCCCCTATGCTTAACCACAGGTTTATAGTTTTTCTGACCACCAAAAAACAGTTTTTTTTGGTGTTTTTGAGTAGTTTTGGTAGTTTTGAAATTTTGACCTGGCAACACTGGACAGGCACCGTTTTTTCCCAGCGATTTGTTGACATTATAGACCAGACCCAAAATTTTTTTCCACTTTTTCCGACCTTTTTCCACCTTTTTTTGGAGGTTAAAAACAATAAAAATAGAGCGCCCGGGTTGAAAAATCAGTGTTTTTTAAGTAGAAAATCCTATGTACACATGCAATAGTGGTCACTGGCGTAGCCAGTGGGGGAAAGGGGGAATTCCTCCTGGGGAAAATTTTTACATTTTCAAAAAGTGAGCAATATGGTTGCGTGATGCTGTTTTGCAATGAAAAATCGAAAAATTCGGTGCTTCAGCGCCAGTTTATTCTATTATTTAGCAGTTTCTACCGTTTTATTGGTAGAAAATCTAGAAATTAGCTCTTCACGCGCATAAGAAGCATTTTTTTCGTCAAAAACATGAAATTTTTTGAGAAAATTTAATTTTTTAATGGCTTAAATCGTGCAGGATGATGTGGAAAGCCCAAAAAACACGTTATTTAATGGCCCCGCGCGTTTTTACTCGTTTTTTTAGACGAAAAATTTTTTTCGGAATTCCCCCCCTGGCGGAAATCCTGGCTACGCCTATGATAGCGGTGTTTCATGCACTTTTTGTACAAAAATTTCGCGCTCTACAAGAAATATCACGATCAGCATACGTTATTTCTGTTGGAACTTGAATTTCCTTCCTTCAATAGAGCATTTTTGCCAATTCTGAAGTCGCTTTTGACAATTAAAACTATAATTTTTCAAATGGCGCGTAGCGCCAGAAAATTTTAATATTTTAGCTCTCTAAAACGCATTTTTGCATTACAAAAACTAGCCAAATCCGTGCAGAAGGGAAGGATTTTCAATCGTAGTGAAGTCCCAGGACCAGATTATCGATAAAAATGCTGCAATAGGCGCGGCGCAGCTTAAACATTACTAACAAGTAAGAATTAAATCAATTCAGCGCGGAGCGCCGGAAAATTTCTGAAGTTTTACCTCTCTAAAACGCATTTTTAACATCACAAAAATTTTCCACAAATGCCAACCAAGCCCAAAAATTTTTTCCATTTCCTAAAATTTTGGTTGACAAATAGACCAAAATGTGATAAAAACGGTGGCGACAGCACAGAACAGATCGAAACCGGGTTTACCGGGGTTTTTCTCCCCATTTTGAGGGTTTTTGAAGCCGTGAGAGACATTTTTTATCAATTGAGGTTTTTTCGCGCGTATGCTTAACCATTAATTGGGGGGTTTTTAGGCAGTTCGGAGATTAAAATTGGTTTTTTGACAATAGCACTTGGCAAAGAACCCAGTTGGTTGGTACATGTATAAAAGTAGTAAGATTTAGAAAATCAGTAATCAATTTAGACTTCTCTTTTTGCATTCACTGAGTTTAAACAAGAAACAAGGATGGAGCACCCTAAAGATCTTTTTCTGCATGTGGCCGGTTGTCCTTATACACTCGTGTTTGTTCATCCTTACCTAATAGTTTGGTTGGTCAGTTGGTTGAATTGACTGGCAGGAGGCACAGTTTTATGATTAAGCCTGATGCGGTGATCCTTTTCCTCGTCCCCAAACGGCTTTTTTACCTTGTCCTGAGTTTTGGCAAAAAGTTGTGTGTTAAGCTTAGGTATGTTCATATTTTTATAGGCTTTCTTGGCCAAAAATTGTGGGTTATTTACCCCTGCTTCCCAAATTGTATTTAATCGTACATACAAGCACGGATTCAAAGGGAGGGAAAGGACACCCGCAGCACCCCCAGCACCCCCTGTTGTCAAAAAATAGTTGGTCGCAACAGAGAATAGTGTGCTTTTTTGATGATTTTAGCCATTTTTATCCCAATTTTTAGAGTTTTTCAGGACTTATTAATGACATTTTCTGATTTTATTGATACTCCGAGAATTTTGTTTTCACATCAGGAGAATAAGTATAGTTTATGTAAAAACTGATTTTTTCAGTTCTTACAATGATTTTTTAGTTTTCACAATGATTTCTGGAGTATTTTTTGGTGCTTTGCGCCGACTTTAGCACTAATTCTGCTCTTGTGAAAGTTCAAACATTTCTAACCTTTTCGGATCACAAATGATTCTGTATATCAAAACACGGCAAAAACCAGTACTTTAAGCACAATTGACTGATGTTTTGGACAATTTATGAAACTATTAGGGAAATTTGGATTTCCGCTCCTATCACAAAATCCTGGATATGTCACTGCTTACATATATATAATGGCTCAATGGCTCTTGGATTAATTTGCTGGTCAAGAGAAATATTATCTTTTCTACACTTTTCTATTGATAGGTTCATGATTTTACTTAAAAAAATTCGGATAACTTTTAATACTGAAAAAAATCGCCAGAAAAATAGTGAGACTTATACACGAGCATGGGGGTTAGGAAGGTATAACCCCCTCCCCCTCAGATTTGAAAAACTGAGAGCTATACAGCAATTTTGGCCGAAGAAGTCTTTTTTAGCTTAGAAATGCTACACAGTCGTCTTTTCTGAGTTTCAAAAGGATATATAACCACACCTGGGCATGGGGGGTTTGGGGGTATGCACCCCCAGAAACCAAAATATCCCCCCAGAAATCAAAATACCCCCCAGAATTCAATTTTTGAAAATTTTTTTTCGTTTTTTTCGCAATTTTTTGATGCCAATGGATAGTGCTCAATGAGAAACGTCGAAAAATGGTGTTTTCATCGCCATACCACCATTTTTAAGACCATTTTTTGACCTTCAAAAATCTTGCACCCCCCAGAATTTTCTAGCTGCCCACGTATGTATATAACTATTTTTCTACTCCAAAGAGTGCTTAATAGCTATTTATAGTCCAAAAGGCCTATATAGCTATGTTTGTTAATCCTAAAAGACCATATATCTAGTTTTCTGAGACCAAAAAGGCTATGTAGCTATGGTGAGATTGCTCAAAAAAAGCTACTTGCCTAAGATTTGTTTAAGACTTTTGCAAGCAGTTCTAGAGTGAAAGCCTTCTATTTTACAAGTTCTTGAGCTCGTTTTCAGGGAAGAGAATTCTGTATGTGAGAAACTAAACACTTCATAATATTGCACTGGCTGCTTGGCATTTGCTGGAGATGTTGAAATAACTGCTGATCCTATTTACTTCTGCTGTTAGACGACTCGAAGGCGAAAACTACATTCTATTATCACAGCTTTACGCCATGGTTTTTAGATTAAAACAGGAGATAATTAAAGTAAGTATGAAGAGGGAAAGTTTTCCATGGAGGATTGCCCTTCTCTTTCTTTGCTCTTGCTCCTTATTTTGTAATCGCTAATTGGGACAGATGGGGGATTTTGCTCAGGAGAACTAACATTTTTTAAATATGTGGAAATGGTTTAATTTTTATATGTAATTAAGTGTCTCTTAATCTCTTGTCTTCTTTCATATACTTGTCCTTTTCTGGTAATTTTTCAAAATCATTTATGCAGTTTTCTGCATTTTACTGTCTTAATTTTGTGAATTGAGAATTTTTCACTAAAATTATAATTAAAAAATTTGCATTCTTATTTCTGCAATTTCAATTACCAATTGATGGAGCTATTATCCGCACTTTGCTGTCACTTAGGTCATATGCAGAACTAATATTACATTTGGAGATAGGTTGGTGGCGCACCTGGGCGTAGGGGTATACACCCCCTTAGAAACCAAAATACCCCCAACCCAGAAATCAAAATATCCCCCCCAGAATTCAATTTTTGAAAATTTTTTCGTTTTTTCGCAATTTTTCATGTCAATGGATAGTGCTTGATGGGAAACGTCGAAAAATGGTGTTTTTTCGCCATACCACCATTTTTAAGGCCATTTTTTTGACCTTCAAAAAATCTTGCACCCCCCCAGAATTTTCTTGCTGCCCACGTATGGTTGATGGTATTTTGTCTTGACTTTAAAATTCATTTTAATTTCAAAGGTAGTCAAAATAAGCATCGGTGTTCACATGCTTTCAATCAATATTTTATGTTAAATCGTTAATAAATTTTATGTAAGCATACATGGACAAATGGTTTAACTTGGTTCAACCCGGTGTCAATGTGAGCCATGTCTGTATCAATGGAAGACCTGCGGGTATCAATGGAAAATTCAGAAATTCTGAAGAAATAGAAGAAAAAATATGAAAATTCACAAAAATGACTCTAAAATCAATCAATCAAGTAGAAAATGGAATATGAATCCAGGAAAATTTGTGAAAACCATTTAAAAGTCAGCTAATCAACCAATCAATCAATGACTAACCAACCGATAATCAATCAAACAATCAATAATTAACCACTAAGAAACCAATCAACAAACCAAACAACCATTTTGTACAAGGGCAACCAACCAAGTAATTGGGCAGCCGGTATCAATGGGAAGACCGGCCTTTGTCCATGTATCTATGTAGGTATATGTGAAATAAGAGACAAAACTGAGGAACAAATCAAAATAATCTTATTGTAAAACCAGCTTTGCATTATCTCTCCAGCCCAGATATGATGCGCACATTGGTCCAATTTAATTAGAAATTAAGATCATGTCAGAAAATAAAGCTGAAACGGCCGCTTTGCGTCTAAAATTCAATTTTAGGCATCTATTTAAGGCAGTACTATTTCTTTTGAAACAGAAATATTAAAAATTAAGGGTTTGCTAAATCATTTTTATATTCTATAAGACTTAATGAATCACATAGGCACACTGGGAGGGAAGGGATCTGAGGGGGTATCCCCCCTACTAGGACATTTGAAAAGCATACCCCATACCATTTTGGACCAAAACCTATTGCTCGAAGCATGAAAAAGGATAAAACGACGCCTAATAACTTAATTTCATTTGCATACAGTCATTTTTTAGCATTAAACTCATAAATTCTGTCACTCAGGCACATTTCTTCCATTATTTTGTACACAATTGATGTTAGCCGTTGTTCCATCGTCCTTTTTGTTATTTGTTTTCATTTAAATTTAACAACAAATATTCGTGAAGAGTGAAATACAGCAAATTAGCATTAAATTAAGTTTCAAGTTTTTTTACAATAAATAAAAAAATAGTCATTTACCTCACCCCAGGAATCTCGATTTACCCCCTCAGAGCTTTTGACCGTGTGCATGTATGTAATGAATGATTAATTTGCTCTTTTCTGCTAAAATGAGTAGGTATTATTTGGTATTTTTTGGCTATGGGAAAATACATGAGAAAACTAAGGCAAGTTAAAAACGAGAATCAGAATTTAATATGTGAAACTCCTGCAATTTAATTAGAAACTGCATATCTTTTTTTACACTCTTTTTGCATTAACAATTTTCAGCCGTATTAGCCATACGTGTAAGGACCCAAACTATTGTGTGGGGGTTCTCCCAGCCGATATTAGGGGAACGGATTAAATGCACACCTGGGCGTGGGGGGTATGCACCCCCAGAAACCAAAATACCCCCAGAATTCAATTTTTGAAATTTTTTCTCGTTTTTCTCGCAATTTTTTGATGCCAATGGATAGTGCTTGAT
Organism: Mermis nigrescens; assembly: GCA_036768485.1. NCBI lineage: Eukaryota > Metazoa > Nematoda > Enoplea > Mermithida > Mermithidae > Mermis > Mermis nigrescens. The sequence continues at coordinate 13,295,994 of JAVLUZ010000145.1, read as the reverse complement.
GAGAAACGCCGAAAAATGGTGTTTTTATCGCCATACCACCATTTTTAAGGCCACTTTTTTACCTTCAAAAAATCTCGCACCCCCCAGAATTTTCTTGCTGCCCACGTATGGTTCAATGACCGCTAATTTTGGCCAAAAATTACCTAAAAATGGTTACAAAACCCAAATATGTATGTGCCAAGATAGAGGAGGATAAAAATCTTCTTACTTTTCGTTCGAGGGATGGGAGCCAATCGACGTTGGGTGGGTTTGGGTGATTTACATACCCCCATACCTGGCAGCAAGAAAATTCTGGGGGTGCATGATTTTTTGAAGGTCAAAAAATGGCCCTAAAAATAGTGGTATGGCGAAAAAACACCACTTTTCAACGTTTCTCATCGAGCACTATTCATTGGCATCAAAAAATTGCGAAAAAAACGGAAAAAATTTTCAAAAATTGAAGTCTGGGGGGTATTTTGGTTCCTCGGGGGGTGCATATCCCCCCAAACCCCCACGCCCAGGTGTGCATATCCCTCTTACACATATGCTGTGAACTCAGTAAAGCTCTTATCCTCCGAAAGTGGATTAACTGACCCTGTAGTTCTGATCATTGCAGTGTATTAATGTTTGTATCTTCGAAAATTCAATTCGTATGCATAGCATAAGCATATGTATAAACGTAGTTTAAAATGTTTGTAATAAACATAGTATTTTAAGAGTTATTCTTGGATTTATAGAGCAGTAATGTCTCATAATTAGCAACTGAAATATTTTTACGTGTAAGTTGTTTCAATATATGACTGACAATTACACTTCAACTGTTCACTTTACATGCTGCAATCTTACTTTCTTAGTAGACTATATCACAAGAGAAATGCTGCGATTTCGGGATACTAGCGTCAAAAATGTGAAAGAATCAATAAACAAAATATACATTATCGATTTACTCCGTTGTTAATATACTTGTGCTGTAACAATGTTTTTTAAATAGGCTATCATGACTTCCACGTAAAATTCATTTGATTCTGGTTTATTTGGAGCTACGAACAACGTTTCTAAAGAAAGGGATTTACGTGGGTCCGCTGATGATGTGTTATCAGCTTTTGAAAGTCAGGCGACGAAAACGCTTCAGTCCGATCCTCAACCAAATTTTCGAAGCAAATCATTCATTTTGAAATAAAAATGAATCTTATGAACACAGGCGGCCAAAAAGGAGGGGACGATTTGATAAAGTATTACTTATCTATACGGAAAGTTTTCCTAAGCTCTGTCGTCTCGCTACAATCGTGCTGTCAATTCCTGCCACATCGGCACCTATTGAACGAATTTTTAGACGTGCCAGCGCACTTTAAACAAAAATCGGCTTAATCTAAGTGATGCAGTGCTTGAAAGTTCTATATAGCACTAATCATAGGTGCACAAGATCACGGTCGGCAGAGGGGGTAAAATATCAGATATCCAAAAGAGTAAATTTAACGTTCACAAATTTTCTAATGTTTAAACGACCAAAATAGCCTATAAATTGTTTTTTTCGTAGTAATTTAGCATTTTTAAAGCATTTGTAGTCCATGTTGACTGCACTACATCACTTTTAACACAGAAATTAATCAATTTTTAGCGTTTTTTGGTAAAAAAGTATATAAAAGTACTAATCCGTGGCGGAGCGCCGGAAAAATTTTGACATTTTTACTGATTTTGATGACAAAAATGATGCAGAACAAGACCTGTTCGCTCAAAATCGCCGGACAGTACCGGTCTAGCTAACCCCTCAGGGGGAGTAATACCCCCTCACCCCCTATGTGCATGTGTGGCACTAATGTTTTGTGGTGAATGGTTCACGTTTTGTGTTGTTCTGCATTAAAGGTGATGAGTATTTAGGTAGGTACGCCTATGATGGGTCTAACAATATGTAGTTCCGAATCCACGAATTGGCCAGGGGGACGAACCTGATATAAACTGGTCCAAATCTCGGAAAATTCGTCAGGATAGCTCGCAAAAAGCGTATTTCTTGACGTTTTTTCGACATACTCAACCCATTGAGGTTGTCAGGTATTTTTTCGAAAAATTTGTTCTTCTTAGAAGGCAATAGAAAGTGTTGTTTTTTGGTTGCGCTCGAGCCAGAATCATGGAAAATACTTCCCATTTGGCGCGAAGCAGCGAAAATTCGAAGATTTCACGTCAACCACATGCGCTTTTTCCGTCTTTTCGTGCATTATCACACGTTTCAAAATTTTTGCGGCCGGGGGACCGCCTCCCTCCCCCTATGGTCTGTTTCACATAGCTTCGTGCATAAATTCGGAGAATTTTGATCCACAATTAGCCGAGGGTTACGATAATTATATATCACATCGATGCTGTAACCGCAATCTGTCAGCTGATTGACAGATAGTTTTAAAATTTATGACCGGACTTGTTTGAAACAGACTATAAATACGGTCCTGATAGCATTTTACATGTTTACCTACATACATATATAAGTACATAGGTACCTACATATATATGTACCTACCTTATTTAATCTTTTAATCCGAAATGAACTGGTCTGAGCAAAGGCAAAATTCTGAATGGAATCCAAAATTTTAAAAACAAACAGACAGGGCAGGGTGCAGTCCAATACAGTTAGACAGGACCGAAAAATCGTAGGCACTAGCCAACCAACCCCCATTAATCCATTTCAGTCCATCGAGAAAAAGTTTGGTTAGACAGCGAGATTCTCGGCTGCCTGGTGGTAATCAGACATCCACCTGCGGTGGGTTTACTGGGGGTCCTGACCATACGTGGGCAGCAAGAAAATTCTGGGGGGGTGCAAGATGTTTTTGAAGGTAAAAAAATGGCCTTAAAAATGGTGGTATGCACACCTGGGCGTGGGGGTATGCACCCCCCAGAAACCAAAATACCCCCAGAAATCAAAATACCCCCCCAGAATTCAATTTTTGAAAATTTTTTTCGTTTTTTTCGCAATTTTTTGATGCCAATGGATAGTGCTTGATGAGAAACGTCGAAAAATGGTGTTTTTATCGCCATACCACCATTTTTAAGGCCATTTTTCGACCTTCAAAAAAGTCTTGCACCCCCCCCCCAGAATTTTCTTGCAGCCCACGTATGGTGGTATGGCGATAAAAATACCATTTTTCGACGTTTCTCATCAAGCACTATCCATTGGCATCAAAAATTGCGAAAAAACGAAAAACATTTTCAAAAATTGAATTCTGGGGGGGTATTTCGATTTCTGGGGGTGCATACCATACGTGGGCAGCAAGAAAATTCTGGGGGGGTGCAAGATTTTTTTGAAGGTCGAAAAATGGCCTTAAAAATGGTGGTATGGCGATAAAAACACCATTTTTCGACGTTTCTCATCAAGCACTATCCATTGGCATCAAAAAATTGCGAAAAAACGAAAAAAAATTTTCAAAAATTGAATTCTGGGGGGGGGTATTTTGATTTCTGGGGGGTATTTTGGTTTCTGGGGGGGTGCATAACCCCCCCCCCACGCCCAGGTGTGGTGCATACCCCCCACGCCCAGGTGTGGTCCTGACTCCTCCAGAATGGAAACATGGGAAATTTTGTTGAGAAAATGAATCAAAATCAAGGTCAAAAACGGTTGAAAATTGGAAATTTTCTTCAAAACTGCTTCAAATCGATGAGAAACTGTAATAACATTGTTTTAACGCCATTTAAGCATTTATACCAGTATTTTAGGTCATTTTGGCCCAAAAAACCTTTATTCTTTGACTTTTTGCAGACTGGTTGACCCCTCCCAGATCGGTCACGCTCACACCTGGGCGTGGGGTGTACACCCCCCCAGAAACCAAAATACCCCCCCCCCCCCAGAAATCAAAATACCCCCCCAGAATTCAATTTTTGAAAATTTTTTTCGCTTTTTTCGCGATTTTTGATGCCAATGGATAGTGCTTGATGAGAAACGTCGAAAAATGGTGTTTTTATCACCATACCATCGTTTTTAAGGCCATTTTTTGACCTTCAAAAAAATCTTGCACCCCCCCCCAGAAATTTCTTGCTGCCCACGTATGGTCACGCTGTGCATCTATGGTGGTAATCACACCTGGGCGTGGGGGGTATGCACTCTCCAGAAACCAAAATACCCCCCCCAGAAATCAAAATACCCCCCAGAATTCAATTTTTGAAAATTTTTTTCGTTTTTTTCGCAATTTTTTGATGCCAATGGATAGTGCTTGATGAGAAACGTCGAAAAATGGTGTTTTTATCGCCATACCACCATTTTTAAGGCCATTTTTCGACCTTCAAAAAAATCTTGCACCCCCCCCCCAGAATTTTCTTGCTGCCCACGTATGGTGGTATGGCGATAAAAATACCATTTTTCGATGTTTCTCATCAAGCAATATCCATTGGCATCAAAAAATTGCGAAAAAACGAAAAAAATTTTCAAAAATTGAATTCTGGGGGGTATTTCGATTTCTGGGGGGTGCATACCATACGTGGGCAGCAAGAAAATTCTGGGGGGGGTGCAAGATTTTTTTGAAGGTCGAAAAATGGCCTTAAAAATGGTGGTATGGCGATAAAAACACCATTTTTCGACGTTTCTCATCAAGCACTATCCATTGGCATCAAAAAATTGCGAAAAAAACGAAAAAAATTTTCAAAAATTGAATTCTGGGGGGTATTTTGATTTCTGGGGGGGGGTATTTTGGTTTCTGTGGGGGTGCATACCCCCAAACCCCCCCACGCCCAGGTGTGGTGCATACCCCCCAAGCCCCCCCACGCCCAGGTGTGGTCCTGACTCCCTCCAGAATGGAAACATGGGAAATTTTGTTGAGAAAATGAATCAAAATCAAGGTCAAAAACGGTTGAAAATTGGAAATTTTCTTCAAAAGTGCTTCAAATCGATGAGAAACTGTAATAACATTGTTTTAACGCCATTTAAGCATTTATACCAGTATTTTAGGTCATTTTGGCCCAAAAAACCTTTATTCTTTGACTTTTTGCAGACTGGTTGACCCCTCCCAGATCGGTCACGCTCACATCTGGGCGTGGGGGTATGCACCCCCAGAAACCAAAATACCCCCCAGAAATCAAAATACCCCCCCCAGAATTCAATTTTTGAAAATTTTTTCGCTTTTTTCGCGATTTTTTGATGCCAATGGATAGTGCTTGATGAGAAACGTCGAAAAATGGTGTTTTTATCACCATACCATCGTTTTTAAGGCCATTTTTTGACCTTCAAAAAAATCTTGCACCCCCCCCAGAAATTTCTTGCTGCCCACGTATGGTCACGCTGTGCATCTATGGTGGTAATCACACCTGGGCGTGGGGGGTATGCACCCCCAGAAACCAAAATACCCCCCCAGAAATCAAAATACCCCCCCCCAGAATTCAATTTTTGAAAATTTTTTCGCTTTTTTCGCGATTTTTTGATGCCAATGGATAGTGCTTGATGAGAAACGTCGAAAAATGGTGTTTTTATCGCCATACCACCATTTTTAAGACCATTTTTCGACCTTCAAAAAAATCTTGCACCCCCAGAATTTTCTTGCTGCCCACGTATGGTATGCACCCCCAGAAATCGAAATACCCCCCCCAGAATTCAATTTTTGAAAATTTTTTTCGTGTTTTTCGCAATTTTTTGATGCCAATGGATAGTGCTTGATGAGAAACGTCGAAAAATGGTGTTTTTATCGCCATACCACCATTTTTAAGGTCATTTTTCGACCTACAAAAAAATCTTGCTCGCCCCCCCAGAATTTTCTTGCTGCCCACGTATGGTGGTAATCAGAATTGGGCGGCAATAAAGTTATGGGGGTGCAAGATTTTTTAAAGATCAAAAAATTGTGTTTTGGCGAAAAAAATACCATTTTTCAACGTAAATCATTGAGCACTAGCATTAAAACATTGTGAAAACGAGGAAAAAAATTTTTAAAAATTGAATTCTAGGGGGTATTTCAATTTATGGGGGATGCATACCCCCGCGCCCAGGTATGGTGGTAATGGTGGGATGGATTTCCGAGAAGTGGTACCAAAAATCACCTACACTATGCATATTCCAAAAAAATTTTTGATGGCCATGAGTGAGTGTGAATTGTTATGTACAAAAGTTCACTAACGCTAACATTAACGCGCTAACGTTATTTTTTAGGCGACCATAGCGTTAACGCTAACCTTATTTTATTTTGAAAAAAAAACGCTAACGCTAACGTTTTCTCTTTTCTACTAACGTAACCACGCTAAGCCGATGTTCTCATTCATTTATGCATCCATTTTGACGATAATGTGTTTAATTGAACAATTTTTACTTATTGATAAGACTCCGAAAATCATAAAGCAAACCATTAAAGGTTCAAAACAAATATTAAAACAGTGAAAATGGTTTGTTAATTGAATTTGATTGTAAAAAAATCAACATAATTATTCTGTGGACATATTTATTCTGAAGTTTTTTTTTAAATTAAGGAGATTTGTCGAAAAACCGAAAATCAGGCACCTACATACATATATCGAAAAATTTTCAGCCTACACTTTCTTGAGTGCCGCCGACTTTCTTTCATTTCAATTTTTAATTCGCTTACTTAGTTCACGAGGCAAATGAAATAAAAATTTGAATTGTTCCATCTTGGTTTTGATTATTTCGCATATTGTATACCCATCCTGTTTCTAATTCAGTCAATTGATTATGGCTACCTGAATAAAGTTTCCCAATTTCATTCCGGAACTCCGTTTTGTAGACTATACCGTTAGGTAGGCCCTGCTGCCATACTTCGTTATGAGGAAGAAAAACAGATTTTTTCTCCACTCAGGATGAAGCAATTTATGCCTTATTATGAGCCTGCCTACACGGAGTGCGTACATATCATAGGTAGCGCGTTAGCGCGTACCTATAATATACTTGGGTACCCCCAACACCTGGGCACTCCCCCTACAGCTATAACGGGACACTTCTGGAAGGTGCGGTTTTTTTAAAGAAAGATAATAAAAAATTCGCTGCCCGTGTTTTTTTGTTTTTCTTGAAACTCAAAATTGACTGTGTAAAGAAGGTGTAAAGTTTTTGTGTAACGTTATAACATAGGACAAATTTTGGGACCTTTTTACTGCGGCATGTGGACAACTGAGTATTGATGACTCGAAGGATTGAACAGAATAAGATAATAGAGGGATGAATTCTACAGATGACACTTTTTTTGTTTTTTGAAATTCGCATTATTTATCGAACGGCAGTGTAAAGAGTGCGAAAATCTGGGGGTGAAAAAGCACTTTTTGGTCGAGTTTTCAACCTTCCTATGTCCGATACTAACTCCGGTTATGAGGTTTTTGAAATGTTTTCTGACAGAAATGTAGAGCGGATCAACGGCTACATTCTGCATATAAGCAAAGTCTTGTATGCTCTATGGTGAGTTAGATCCTGGGGTTTAAAGTTTACACTCTAGTGGATGGTGTAAAAAACGGATTTTAACTAAGATTTCTCTGCCAAATTTTTCCGCTTATGAGTCAGTGCAAATCGAAGACAGCATTAATAAAGTGCCTCACAGGGGCTAAACATCGCAGCAAACCGCATTTAAAAAAACGCAATATTGAGTTATTTATGGGGGTGTAAAGTTCGAAATCAGAGGTAAAAAATGGGCTAAAAAACACGTTTTTTCCGAAGTTTGATTGATAAATCATGCCAAATAATTTTTGCAACAGAATTTTTGGCACACAGGAATGTACTACGATTTAAAAGCTACAAATTGTACCAAACCGAATTTCTTTAAACTCAATGGGGAGTTCGGTACGGAATTTTAAAGTTTACAGTGTTCTAAATGATGGAAAATACGTTTTTGTTGCGTTTTTTGTTCGCCACTTTCTCCGTCCAGAAGTCGGGATAAGTCTAATAGAATAAAAATAAAGTGCTTTATATCGGGTGCATGTCAAAGCAAATTGTCTATACATTAATATTTAGCGAGTGTAAAGTCAAAAATTTGGAGTTTTAAATGCGTTTCTGTCTTGTTTTTTCTGCCTGCTTCTCCGGTTACGAGTCAGGGACACGTTTATCAAGTCTAGAAATGGACCAGGAATCAAATTTGATATGCCAGTCTGGCGCATATGTTTACACTCTACGGTGTTGTAAAGTAGTTTACACCAATTATTAGTTTGCCCATAGAACATTATGTAGACTTAATTTTTTCATAAATATTAATCGTAATATCGGAACAATATCAAAATTACGAATCTGACTAAAATCTTCTTTACACTAGGTGTTTACATGAAGTTTACACTACATATATATTTATCTTCGTTTTTGAGCATTCCTGAAACCTAATTTTTCTTGGAGCCTAGAAGTTTTCAAAGGATCAAATGTGAGACGTCACGTAGGCGCGTTTGTTTACATCCAACAGTGATGTAAAGTAGTTTACATTCATTGTTTATATGTCCTCAGACCATTGTAGAGACATAATTTTTTCATGAATGTTGATCATAATATCCGAGTAATTTTTTACACTGCATGTTAGCCTTTGTTCTAGAGCATTGCAAAAATCGAAATTTTTTCCTGAGATATAAAAATTTACAGGGAATGAAATATATACGTCAATTGGGCGCGCTTGCTTACACTCAGCAGTATTGCAAAGTGGTTTAAACCTAATGTTTATTGTCTTTAAAACATTATGGAGACTCATTTTTCCATAAATGTTGAAAGAAATATCGGAGCAATATCAAAATTACGAATCCGACTAAAATATTCTTTACGCTATGTGTTTGTGTAAAGTTTACGTTACATGTTAACCCTAATTCGATAGACTTGCAGAGACTTTGTAACTGAAGTCAAGAAATTTTCAAGGATTCATATGTGAGACATCAATTAAGTGAGTTTGTTTACCCTCAAAAGTAATCTAAAGTGATTTAAAAATTATGTTCAAGTGTCCTTAGATCATTGAAGAGATGTAATTTTGTCTTAAATGGGTTGCATTAAAGTTAAATCTTTCTTAGCCGTGTTTATAATATGTTTCACAAAATCTTGCACATGGAGAACTATCGTTTAATTGATGTAAATTGCCTGCAAAAGTGGTTTAAAATGAACCAGCAATCACACTACTGTGCACAGAAGTCGACAAAGATATACAGCTTTATTGTAATCATGTACATTAATAAGCCGTAAACTGTTAGTATTCTCTACACCTAGTAGTTGTGTAAAGTTTGCAATATTCATTTGTTGTTAATATGTAGTCTAAACTACAAATTTATTTTACTACCAAATCAAAGCGTTAGTGTTCCTTACATTTGATATTTGCGTGAAGTTTTTGAATTTTTGCCGAAAATCTTTGCCTTCTAATTTACCAACATCCCGCCTTTTCCATTTTTCTTGAAGTTTAAAATCTTTTATAATTCTCTCATAATTTAATGGTAGGTTTTAACTTTAAGTTTCTCTTGGTTTACAACTCTCGCTTAGCAAGCTCATTTTTCAAAACTTTTTCATAGTGATCAGATTAGTTGCGTTTAGTTTGGAATTGGTGGACGGTCGTTATTTTATTACTCGGCTTAAATAAACCAAGTGACTATCTTTTGATTATTTTCTTCATCGCAAATTCAAACACCCAATTTTCAATTTGAAAATTGACCCAATTTTCAATTTGAAAATTGATCCAATTTTCAATTTGAAAATTGAAAATTGGGTGTTTTCAATTTCAAAAGTCACAACACATTGTGCTTGTGTATTGATTGAGTGAGGATTTGCAATGTGAATTCGTTGGTTAAATTTTTGTGCTTGATTATAAGTGAACTGCACATTAAGAAGAAATAACTTAATGCAGTTTTAATTTGAAAATGGATGGTGTCAATAAGGTTGTCTTGTTTAAAAAGGATAATGCTGATGTTAAGAACAATATTGTTTTCCGCGTTCTTGGACTGTTGTCATTATTGTGGCATGTTACTGATTGTGTTTACTGACTGATGTACTGAAATCACGCTAATTAAAAGTAGTGTACTAGCAAAGAAAAATGCTCCGATGGAACAAAAAAGATGAATATACTTGGAATTGTGGATTATTATGGATGTAAAAGGAGGGGACTAGGAAAAATCTACCTAAAGTCGGAAAATCTGCTAAAAATCACACTTTCTCTAAGCAGCGCAAAAAATCGATGTATATTCTGCGGCCTCTAAAAAAGTGTCTTTTTTAAATAATGTTCGAAGTTTCAGATAAGAGTGTATAAACGAAATCTATCAAGGTTACTTTTTTAAATTGCTGGCACCTGATTGATAGAAAACTAAGAGGTATTGTATTTAAAGTTGTTTTGTTTTATGAGCATTATAGCAAGCAAAGCAGGAGCCGATTGATTAGTGCACACAATCGTTTCGGGCATGCTAGTGTATCTACATTAAGTCTGTTTCAAGTCAACTTACGTGTTTCCTACTGTTTTTAACCAACCATGTCTTCAATTGTCTTCGATGTTTGCTATTTCATTCAATTGGCTTGGAAGACTGTTAGTTTACTTAATATCATTTCCCATAGCTACTGCATAGCTAACGTGCTGCTGTTTCAATCATTGTTATGGTTGAATATTTATTTTAATCTGTTGGCCGCAGAATATACATCGATTTTTTGCGTTGCTTAGAGAAAGTGTGATTTTTAGCAGATTTTCCGACTTTAGGTAGATTTTTCCTAGTCCCCTCCTTTTACATCCATAATAATCCACAATTCCAAGTATATTCATCTTTTTTGTTCCATCGGAGCATTTTTCTTTGCTATGTACATATATTCGTACATATGTATGCAGGTTTGTGATGTTGACCTGTTAATCAAATACGTGGACTACAGTAGGGTAGATTTCTGTCATCGCAGCCAACCTCAACCCCATTGTTAAGCACTAACGACCTTAAGCACTTGGAATGATATATAGGATACTGTGCGCTCCCAATGCTGCTTTTATCGTCGTGTACAAACACTTAAGTGCCGAATTACATATAGGTCTCATTAATTATCTATACAGCTCATGTCAGCTTCGTAGACTATGTATAGGTAGTACCTAGTCTGTTTCACTAACTTCGTGCATAAATTTTAATAATTTCAATCGACACCGAGTCGAGGGTCACGATAATTATATATCAGATCAGATCAATGCTATAATCGCAATCTGCTAGCTTATTGCCGGAAATAGTTTTAAAATTTATGACCAAACTTGCGTAAAACATCTTCATTTAAAGAATTACTATTATAAAAGGCATTTAAAATTGAAATTTCAATACAAATTTCAAAGTTATTACATTTTTAAAAATATAATATACCGTGAAAAAACAATTTCTAAAATTAAAATTGTCGTAAAATTTTAAAATTGGAGTTTACGAACTTAAAACATTTTTTGAGGGATCATAAAATTAAACAAAGACTAAATAACAGAAAAGAGCTCCATTATTCGAACCAGCATTATTAAAAGATCTGTCGTACTTCGATTTGCTCACTATCGAAGTTCTATAAAAGGTTTGTCGAACTTTTCGAAGTTCGACTAACTTCGATGCGCATTCTATCGAGGTTCTATTAAAAATTTATCGAACTTCGATTAGCGTCTTATCGAAGTTCAACAGTCTTCTACAGAACTTCAATCAAAGTTATTTAACGAACATCTATAGAACTTCTTCGAAGTTCGACAGTCTTCTGTAGAACTTCTATCGAAGTTATTTTCGAACTTCTATAGAAATAAATTCGTTAGAGTTTAGTCGTACCTATATTAGATAGCCGAAAATAATCTCTAAGGCCTTTAAATGGGCAAGTCGCGGTTCCCGTGGCTGCTAATTTTATGAAACAACCTTGTCTGTTAACGTCTGTCTTTGACGAAGTTCCATGACCTTCTTGTTGAAATTCAGAAAAACGGTCACTGCAGTTCCGTGACCTTCTTGTTGAAATTCAGAAAAACGGTCACCGCAGTTCCGTGACCTTTTTTTGAGTTCAGAAAAACGGTCACTGCAGTTCCGTGACCTTTTTTGAAGTTCAGAAAAACGATCGCTGCAGTTCCGTGACTTTTTTGAAGTTCAGAAAAACGGTCACTGCAGTTCCGTGACCTCTCTTTTGAACTTCAGAAAAATGGTCACTCCTGTTCAGATATTATTTTACTGAATGGTAAACAAAATATCACTGAACTGCAGTGACCGTTTTTCTGAAGTGCACACTGGCGCCAGTGTAGTTCCTTTCTGAAGTGGCAATTAATACAAGATCCCGTACGCCCCTTTAGGAACTCATCTAAATAAAGTTTAGAAATCAAATCCTTAAAGCGTTTAATAGATCTACAATCAACAATGCTTTGGGGCAAAGTATTCCAGATTCTGGCCGTTCTGTTTGCAAAGTCGTTTTTCCTAAAATGTAAATGAAATTTGCGTATATAAAGCTTTATATCACTTACCGATCTGGTATCCCTTTCGGGTGCGAGTTCAAAAAAAATTTTAAATGAAAGTAACTGTCTCTTGATTATTCTGAAAGCAAAAGTAAGATCAAAATGAATACGCCGAGTTACGAGCCTTTCAAGATTTAACAAACCCAACCGTTCATTGCACAACAAGTCACCTTGTCGTCATTAATTCTTTTCGTAAATTTACGCTGAACTTTTTCAAAACAGTCTATGTATATCTTTAATCAAATAAGGGTTCCAAACTACTGAGCTCTACTCCAAAATGGGTCTAAACATTAAAAGCTTTAACCATTAATATTATATTCTTTGAGACAAAGCTTTTCTGGATCAGTGATGCAACTCGAGAAGCTTAAGACGCAGTGTTTACACAATGAATGCTAGAAGATAGGTCATCACTAATGTACACTCCTAAATCCTTAATAATTCCTTCAGAAACACTTAAATTTTGAAAACCCAGTTTATAGTGTTTCTAGGATTTCCATACCCCAAATACAACATTGCATATTTACCATAACTTATTTGCAACTGCCATTTTTTGGTCCATGCGTGTAAGGAATCAAGATCACATTGTAAAAGATCAACATTACATGAAACATTAAAAATGTTTGCATCATCAGCAAACAACATAATATCACTATGTTTAATACAATCTACTAAATCTATATATGTATTTGTGAAAGTTTGTTTGTATGTATGTATGTATGTCTGTATGTTTGTTCGGGGTTGGCTCCGGCTCCATAATAGTTGGTGGGCTGACGTTTTGGCCCGAGGTCGGCCTACCGGGGAAGGATCCGTAGCGACATTAAAATTTGACCAACCCCACCCAGTCACCCTATACAGAGGTGGAGCTGGAGGCAGCCTTACGCTTAAGCATAGCATTTTTCGGGACATGGCCGATTTTTCGCAAAATTTCAAAAATGGAACAAAAGTCGGTTTACACTATTTTCGGGTTATGGTATTTGGCCGCTGCATGCGTTATAACCACACATGGGCGTGGGGGGGGGTCTGGGGGGTCTGGACCCCCCCCAGAAACCAAAAGACCCCCCCCCCCCCCAGAAATCAAAAGACCCCCCCCAGAAATCAATTTTTAAAAATTTTTTCGTTTTTTCTGCAATTTTTTGATGCCAATGGATAGTGCTTGATGAGAAACGTCGAAAAATGGTGTTTTTATCGCCATATCACCATTTTTAAGGCCATTTTTTGACCTTCAAAAAATCTTGGACCCCCCAGAATTTTCTTGCTGCCCACGTATGGTTATAACTAGTGTTGTAAAAGATATCTTTATCTTTATCTTTTTAGCAAGATAAAGATAAAGATAAAGATATCTTTATCTTTATCTTGACGATTTCTTTATTTTATCTTTATCTTTATCTTTATCTTTTAGGAAAATCACAGGCTATCTTTATCTTTATCTTTATCCTTTTGATAGGAATTTATCTTGCTAAAAAAGATAAAGTATGTACATAAGTTAGCACGTAATCCAAAATGTAGGTTTGACGTGAAATACATTTAGACGGATTCAAGTTTCACTGTAATACAAGAAAAGAAAAGAAAACGATTGTTTAAACCCTACGAAGTGCGGCCCAAACTAATGCCTGTATATCGAGGGTGTAGGTAAAATCCGGAAACGGAAATGGAAACAGAAACAATGGGCAAAATACGGAAACGGAAACGTAGTTATAGTATTTTGCACACAGTTCCGTTGGGGGTTTCTCTGCTCTGAGGGTAATCCAAAGTGCCGGAAACGGGGTTCCCCAAGTAGGGCCTATCAGGGTCAACACACCCAACCCCGTTTCCAGCAAAATTTCACCCACTGAAGGGGAGTTTAGGGGCTCGGAAATGGGGTACCCCATAATTCAATTGTGAAGCTGAACGCGGTTTCGTCTGGGGTTTCTCCGCCTGGAGTGGCCTAAAGTGGCAGAACTGGGGTTCCCCAAGTAGGACCTATTAACGTGAACACCCCCAACCTCGTTTCGAGCAAAATTTCTCCCACTCTGGGGGGTTTAGGGGCTTGGAAACGGGGTACCACATAATTCAAATGTGAAGCTGAACCCGGTTCCGTCGGGGTTTCTCCGCCTGGAGTGGCCTAAAGTGGCGGAACTGGGGTTCCCCAAGTAGGACCTATTAATGTGAACACCCCCAACCTCGTTTCCAGCAAAATTTCTCCCACTCTGGTGGGTTTAGGGGCTTGGAAACGGGGTACCACATAATTCAAATGTGTAGCTGAACCCGGTTCCGTCGGGGGTTTCTCCACCCTGGGAGTGGTCTAAAGTGGAGGACCGGGGTTCCCCAAGTAGGAGTTATTATTGTGAATACCCCAACCCCGTTTCCGGTAAATTTTCTCCCACTGAAGAGGAAGGGGCTCGGAAATGGGGTACCCCATTATTCATATGTGAAGCTGACCCCGGTTCCATTGGGGGTTTCTCCGCCCTGGGGGTGGTCCAAAGTGCCGAAACCACGGTTCCCCAAGTCGGGTCCATCAGGGTCAACACTCCTAACCCCGTTTCCGGCTGAATTTCACCCACTGAAGGGGAGTTTAGGGGCTCGGACACGGGTACACCATTATTTATATGTGAATCTGACCCCGTTTCCGTCCGTGGGTTTCTCCGCCCTGGGGGTGGTCCAAAGTGCTGGAAGCGGGGTTCCCCAAGTAGGGCCCATCAGGGTGAACACCCCAACCTCGTTTCCAGCCAATTTTCTCCCACTGAAGAGGGGTTTATGGGCTCGGAAATCGGTTTACCCCATTATTCATATATGTAGCTGACCCCGGCTCCATCGGTGGTTTCTCCGCCCTGGGGGTAGTCCAAAGTGCCAGAACCGGGGTTCCGTAAGTAGGGCCCATCAGGTTCAACACCATCCACCCCATTTTCGGCAAAATGTTACCAATAGAATGGTGGTTTAGGGACTAGGAAACTTAGTAGCTCATTATTCATATATGTAACTGACCATGGTTCATTCGGGGTTTCTCTGCCCTAGAAGTGGTCCAAAGTGGCGGAACCGGGTATTCGCAAGTAGGACTCATTAAGGTCAACACCCCAACCCCGTTTCCAGGCAAAATTTTACCCATGTAAATATATGAATAATGGGGTACCCCGTTTTCGAGCCCCTAAACCCCCTTGATTGGGAGAAATTTAGCCGGAAGCAGGGTTGAGGGTGTTCACATTAATAGGTCTACTTGGTGAACCCCGGCTACGGCACTTTGGACTGCCCCCAGAGCGAAGAAACCCCCAACGGAACAGGGTTCAGCTTCATATTTGAATTATGTTGTACCCCATTTCCGAGCCCCTAAACCCTCCTTGGATCTAGTATACAATTTACCCGCCACCGTTTTTTAGCCGATTCAAATAAGCTACAGTTACCAACACTGTAGATTCAAATAAGCTACAGTGACCAACACTATTTTTATCGATGCGAGTCAGAACGTTTTTGATAATTTTTTGTGTAAAGTTTGGTCACTGTAGCTTATTTGAATCGGCTAAAAAACGGTGGCGGGTAAATTGTATGCTAGATCCCCCTCCTTCAGTAAACGGAAAATTTTTAGAAAAGGGGTTGGAGGTGTGATGACCCTGATGGGCCCTACTTGCGACCTTGCCCGGTTCCGGCACTTTAGACTACTTCCATGGCAGGAAACCCCCAATGGAACCGGGGTTTCTCAAATAAATAATGGGGTACCCCGTTTCCGAGTTCCTAAACCCCCTTCAGTGGGAGAAATTTTGCCGGAAACGGGGTTGAGTGTGTTTACATTCATAGATCCTACTTGGGGAACCCCGGTTCCGCCACTTTGGACCACCCCCAGGTGCGAAGAAACCCACGACGGAACCGGGGTCAGCTACATAAATGAATAAAGAGGTACTCCGTTTCCGCGCCCCTAAACCCCCTTCCATGGGTAACATTTTGCCAGAAACGGGGTTGCGGGTGTTGACCCTGATGGGTCCTACTTGGGCAATCCGGGTTCCGCCACGTTGGACTACCCTCAGAGCGGAGAAACCCCGACGGAACTGGGGTCAGCTACATGTATGAATGATGAGCTACTAAAACCCCCATTCTATGGGTAAAATTTTGCCGAAACGGGGTTGGGGGTGTTGACCCTGATGAGCCCTACTTACGGGCCCCGGTTCCGGCACTTTGGACTGCCTACAGGGCGGAGAAACCCCCGACGGAGCTGGGGTCAGCTACATATGTGAATAATGGTGTACCCTGTTTCCGAACCCCTAAACCCCCATTCCATGCAGCGGTTTTTTGTACAAGGTCCGTTTATAGATGTACAAAGATGGTCCCCAAAAGTCT
Organism: Mermis nigrescens; assembly: GCA_036768485.1. Lineage (NCBI taxonomy): Eukaryota > Metazoa > Nematoda > Enoplea > Mermithida > Mermithidae > Mermis > Mermis nigrescens. Next base: position 13,279,387 of record JAVLUZ010000145.1, on the reverse strand, counting down.
TTGTACATTTCGTACATGCAAATTTTTGTGTACTAAAATATGGTACAGTAGCAATTTTAGTGTTGTAAAAACAGAGTTGTTCGACTTTCGGTAGTGTATTTCAGCTAATTTCTGGGTCTCTAAAGGCAAAAATCACCAAGAATTGTCTTAAAACGGCGCGAAGCGCCGAAAAATTTGACATTTTTCCTTTTGAAATGCAATTTCTGCAATCATAAAGATATATAGAACACAGAATTACGCATTTCGGCGCGAAGCGCCGCAAATTTTTCGAATTTTAGACCTTTTTTGCAATTTTTGACTTCCCAAAAATCGTTGTACATGTTCAAAGACGGTCCTAAAAACTTTTCGTACATCGGGAAAAATCTTTGCCGAATACGAAAAAAACGCTGCTTCCATGCGTAAGATTTAGCCGGAAACGGGGTTGGGGGTTTTGACCCTGATGTGCCCTTCTTTTGGAACCCTGGTTACGGCACTTTGGACTACCCCCAGGTCGGAGAAACTTTCAACGGAACTGGGGTCAGCTTCTCAAATGAATAATGGGGTACCCAGTTTCCGAGCCCCTAAATCCCCCTCAAGTGGGAGAAATTTAGCCGGAATCGGGGTTAGGGGTGTTCACCCTGATGGGCCATACCCCGGTTCCGGTGCTTTGGATTGTTTCCGTCTCCGTTTCCGGCTTTTACACATCGTTTCCGTTTCCGGATTTTACCCATCATTTCCGTTTTCGTTTCGATGCTTATGAAAAGAAAGAAATGACATGCTGTCAGCGATTAGCAGGCACATAGCTCTGGGGGAATGGAAGGGTCCGGCCGGACCTCCCGAAATTCAGTAGATAGGACTTTTTAAACGTTATTTTGTGCTATTTTTGGCCATTTTGGGCTTAGTCCCCCCAAAATTGGTGTTGGTTCCCCACCAAAATAGGACGGCCAATTACGTGCCTGGCCAGTAGTAGTATTACGTGGGTCAGTTAGATACCGCGGGTAAACCCCCAAACCTACATTTATGTGTGCTTCATGCCTATTACCTCTTTGACCTCTGGTTTATTGCACTTCACATACAACATTCTCCTATAGTCTGTTTCATTTAACTTTGCGGTTTTCTTCTGAAATTTTCAACAAGAATCAGGCTACAAAAGCGGTTTAAACTGTTGATGCAGTAATGCGGCTCAAAACAAGCATACGTCTCTATATGACTCAACATACTGTAATATATCATATTTATTGTATTACTTTAAAACACTTTTGTAACCGCTTCAAACTTTTTCAAAAACCTAAAAGTTAAATGAACCAGACTATAGGTCCAGGCGACCATATTTACACTTTATCTTTATCTTTATCTTTATCTTTTTTTGATTCCTTTATCTTGCAAATTATCTTTATCTTTATCTTTCTTAATTTTTTATCTTTATCTTTATCTTTATCTTTTAGATTTTAAAATTTCAACTTTATCTTTATCTTTTATCTTGCAAAAAATCCTTATCTTTTACAACACTAGTTATAACATAGGATCGGACGCAATATAACCTACGCAGTGCTACAAGATGGGCAATGCTATAAGTTTTTGCCCAATTTACGTCGCGATATTACTTTACTATTTTAATTATGAGTGACAAGCGATCAAGTACAAATTCTCAGTCGAAATTGTCTCCATCGGTATCTGCAAAGAAGGTCGAATCGTGCCTCAAATGTCACAATCCGGTTCGCAATAACGACATGGGCGTCAGATGTGACCTCTGCGAAATGTGGGGACATGCCAAATGCTTTGGAATCGATCGCGGGACGTACGATGCTCTTAGTCGTCTAAAGTCACAGAAGTTTTTCTGTGAAGGCTGCTTGCCGAAGATTGATCGCCTTCTACAGTTAGAACGACGAATGGAACTGATGGAAGCCCGCTTTAATGAACTTCAGGTAAAAATGGAAACTACCTTCTTCTAAAACAAATCTCACTCCTGAAAAAAACTTTTCTTCTTCAAATCCTGCAACATCGGAAACCGCTGGGAACAGATTGATCGAAACGATAAACGAGTCGATCGAATTGGCGTCCAAAAGTAAAAATGCTGTTCTCTTTGGTTTACCCGATTCGGACGATGACCTCGCAAACGTTCGCAAATTGCTGTCTTTCGCGCATGACAATAAGAATGTTTCGTCAGTAAAGCCATCGGACATCTTGTATGTTTTTCGTGATGGTCCGGCAAACGAGAACCAACCAAGGTTTCTTAAAGTCATTTGTGTTTCGAGCCAGGTAAAAACGAATTTTATCAACTTTATCAATAAGATCGTGAAGCCAGGTTGCACCCACAAGAACTTACGAGCTAGACCTGATCTTACCTACAAGCAGCGGCAAAATGCACGGACTTTGCGCGATGAATCTAGTATTTTTCCACCCGGTTCTTTCTTTATTAATTATGCCAAAAGTCAGATTATTCGCAAATCTGATAAATTTGTTTTATTTTCGCTAAATTCCGTTAATTTATAGGTAATTTCGCCCCAGCAAAAAAGAAAAATTTTTTACAATTGTGGCAGATCTTTAAATAATAATATAATCGACCCAAAAAACGTTCCAAATTCTAACTGTGTAAATAAATTGTGTTCTATTTTGTTTAATTCGCGCAGTGTATGTAACAAAATTGCTGATTTGCATTTGCTTTTGAGTTCTCATACTTATGATTTGATTTTTATTACTGAAACATGGCTGACTGATGCTTTCAGTGATTCTTTGTTAGTTGTAAATTTTGGTTATTCAATTTTTAGAAACGATCGTGAAAAAAGAGTAGGTGGAGGGGTCTGTATTATCTCCAAAAAAATTTGTCTCTGAGATTAGTAAATACTTTCTCAATTAACTGTACTGCTGAAATTATTGCCTGCGATCTTTTTATTGGTTCTATTACATATAGGTTCATTTTGTGCTATAGACCTCCTAATTATTCTCTACACGACAAACAAAATCAAGATTTTTTAAATCTTTTAAATATATTGCTTGATTGTAATAAAACCCTTATTGTTTTAGGTGATTTTAATCTACCGGATATTAAATGGAATAAAACTGATGTATTATCTGAAAATAGTATGTCTTTCAATTTTTTCGAAACCGTTAATAGTTATGGATTATATCAACATGTACATCACCCTACCTTGGGTCAAAATATTCTAGATTTAATATTTACATCTGATAAATCATTGATTATTGATTGCAAAACAAGACCTCCTTTTGCTACAAGTGATCATGATTCTGTTATTTTCAAAATTTTACTACCGTTTGAAGTCAGGCGACAAGTAGCTTTGAAACGAAATTTTGCAAAAGCTGATTATGAATCCATGTTTACTTTTCTTGCCAACATCCAGTGGCCATTGATCTTTTCTACTTGTGTGACGGTAGACGATTTTTATAATCGTTTTTTATCGGTGATGCAATATCTTATAGATTCTTTTGTTCCGTTTTCCAAACCTGGTAGAGTTAATAAATATCCCAAAAATATAAGACGACTGTTGTCAAAGAAATTAAAATTCTGGAGAAAATCTAAATTTGATCCTATTTTCAGGAATACTTACTCTAAATACAGTAGACTTGTAAGGAAAGCTATAAAGGAATATTATTGTGCACAGGAACGTAAACTGTTAAAAAAGGATCCGATCCTAAGCATTTTTATCGTTTCATTAATACTAAGAAAAATCCGTCAAACAATATGCCTGACATAGTTGTTGACAACTCTATTATCAACTCAGACTTGCAAAAAGCGAATGTTTTCAATGAATTCTTTACATCTGTGTTTACAGTTGATAATGGTTTCCCTATTAATACCACAAACTTAAGTCACAAAGATATACTTGATGTTAAGGTAGATTTTAGTTTTGAATCTGTACTAAATTCCATTCAAAATCTTAAGCAAACTTTCTCTATTGGGCCTGATGGTATTTGTTCATATTTTATCAAAAGATTATGTCCATTTCTTGTTGATCCACTTAGTTCTATTTTCGAAGTTTCTTATAGAAGTGGTGAAGTACCTTCTTGTTGGAAAGATGCGATTGTAGTACCTATCTTTAAGAAGGGTGATTATTCTTCAGTTGAAAATTACCGTCCAATATCTCTTTGTTGCGTCACTTGTAAAATTATGGAGTATATTATAAACAGAGCTTTAATTGCTTCTTTAAAGTCGAAAACTAATTTCTTTTCACGGCAGTTTGGTTTTCAAAAGGGAAAGTCATGTGAAACTCAGCTTTTGAAGTGTACAAACATGTGGGTTAAATCACTTGACGCATCTATTCCTATTGATGTTGTTTATGTCGATTTTAGTAAAGCCTTCGACTCTGTCGTTTATTCTAAATTGATAGAGAAGTTGAAGCATTATGGGATAAATGGAATGTTATTAAAATGGTTAATTTATTTTTTGACAAATCGTACACAAAAGGTCAAAATTTTTGACGCTTTTTCTGATCGGAAACCAGTTATTAGTGGCGTACCTCAAGGTAGCGTTTTAGGACCCTCTTTGTTTCTGTTGTTTGTAAACGATTTTGTTCAAGCTGTTGAGCATAGTGAAGTCTTTTTCTTTGCTGATGATTTGAAGCTCTTTAATTTTTCTCAAAATTATACTTTGTTGCAAAAAGATTTAGATAAGCTGGTTTCCTGGTCTGAAGAAAATCAGTTAAGCATATCTCTCCCTAAATGTTCTGTGTCATATCTAGGGTACGCAAATCCTAAAGTTACATATCACATAAACCATTTTTTGTTATCTGATGCAGGTTCCTCAATTCGAGATTTAGGTGTTTCCTTAACAACAAACTTATCATCTAGTTGTCATTGTACTAATATATCAGCAAAAGCTTTGAAAATGAGTGCTTTGATTTTCAAATGTTTTGAATCACGTGATCTTAAAATGTTGGTTCTTGCTTTTAAGAATTATATTCGGCCTTTAGTAGAGTATGCTCCAACTGTATGGAGCCCCTATTTGCTTTCTGATATCAACAGGGTTGAACGGGTACAGCGAAAATTTACTAAAAGGTTAATTGGATATCATGGGACTTTCTTATGATGAAAGGTTAAAAGCCTTAAATTTAGAGAGGCTTGAACTCCGTAGAATTTATTTTGATTTAATTGTTACGTATAATATTATTCACAATAATCTCTTGCCTTCTGAAGATTTTTATAAGTTTTATGGTCATTCGCGTACTAGAAATGCATTTGCAAATCAGATCTATTTAGAAAAATTTCGACTTGATTGTAAAAAGTATTGTTTTGCTACTAGATCAGCTAGAATTTGGAACGATCTTCCACAATATATTCGAAGTTCTCCAAATGTTGAGACATTTAAGAGAAATTTGAAAAAGGTTGATTTCGAGAATTTTCTGATGGGGCACACGTGAGCGCAATCTATTTGCCTGTGTGTCCAGGACATTTCGCATTTTTATCTTTATTTTCCTTGCGACTTTTGTTTTACCCTTGTGTTTTTTTCCGAATAAAGTATTAGCTAGATAGGACATGAAATAAGATACCATGTGCTACAAGATAGGCAACGCTATACAATAGGATGTGATAGATACCCTGTGCTACAGGATAGGCAATGCTATAGAGGTAGGACATGATAAAAGACACCCGTGCTACAAGATAGGTAATGCTATAAGATAGGACGTGATAAAAGATACCCCGTGCTACAAGATGGGCAATGCTATAAGATGGGAAGTGATATAAGATACCCCGAGCTACAAGATAGGCAATGCTATAAGATAGGATAGGATATGAGATACCTAAGCTACGAGATAGGCAAAGCTATAAGATAGGTGTGATATAAGATACCCCGTGCTACAAGATAGGCAATGCTATAAGATAGGTGTGATATTGATACCCTGTCTGTGCCATAACATGCAGTGATATAAGATAGGGGATACCATCTGCTATAACATATGAGTGATATGAGATATCACGTGATATATGACACCCTTCGCTACAACGCACAAAAAATTTTTAAAACATCAAAAATATGGTTTGACCAAAAAAATTTTCCAAAACATCTCAAAACATCAAACATATGGGTTTGATCAAAAAAATTTCCAGAACATCACAGTACATCAAAAATATGATTATGGCTAAACAATTTTCATAACCATTCTGTAACGTCAAAAATATGGATTTGATCAAAAAAATGGTTGACAAAAGACATTTTAAAAAAAATCCAAAAAATAAAATATGGTTTATACCAACAATTTTTTTAGAAAAATCCCAAAAACATCAAATGTCTTGAAAATAAAAAATACAAGAGACATATCAATCCCATATAGCTATCAGGCCTAAGTTCAGCCCGGGCAACGCCGGGCAGCTCAACTAGTCATCTATAAACACTATGTAGAAACATGTAGGCCCTAACACACTGCCTTGAGGACACCGCTAATAACCGGTTGTGTTTTTGAGAGACTACTTTTTATCATAACCATTTGTGACTTTCCCGCTTAAAATGATGTAATCCAACTTGACAGAGTACCCGAAACTCCCAAGGATTTAAGTTTTAACAAAACTTTTGAGTGGACAACAGAATCAAAGGCCTTACAGAAATCAATATAAATAATGTCCATTCGTAACGTGATTGTCTAAACTTTTAGTTCACTTGTTTTACACTTTAACAGCTGAGATGAACAAGACTTGTTCTTCGAAAACCCAAATTGTTGTTGACATATTAGATCAGTTCTGTCGAAATAGTCAACGATGGCATATGAATTATTTACTACATAACTTTACATAAAACGCAAAAAGAGATATGGGCCTATAATTTTGACTGAGTGAGGGTTTCCTTTTTTTAAAAATGGGTGTAACCAGTGCTTCTAACCATAAACATGGCTCTATTATATTTTGTAAATGCAAACAAAATTAATTAACGACACCGGTAAAACAAGATGGTTACATAATAGACTAACTACTGATCAATAAAAAAGAGACTTTTCAACGAGGATTGTAGCGGGCGGATGAGTACTATAATTCTTATCGAAATGATTAATGCATAAAACATAAGCAAGTTCTTCTGTTCGCACAAATGTATTGTTTATCGATTTACTGTATGGTGTGCACAGACAGAACGCTTGATATTGTGCACCACCGTTTTTTCCCATCCGATTTGGTTGACGTTGTAGACCAGGCACAAAATTTTTTTCCGCTTTTTTCAACCTTTTCCCACGTTTTTGGGAGGGTCTGAAAACGTAAAAAATAGAGGCGCCTGGGTTAAAAAATCAGTATTTTTCAAATTTCGCAGCTCTACTAGAAATATACGGAGGTTTTTGAGAATAAGGTGACCTTGTCAAATTTTCAAAAAAAAAACGTGCTTTTATGCCTTTTCAAGCAATAATCCTTCACTTAGAAGTCGAAAAAACTGTCGGAAAACCATGTGAGTGAAAAAAAATTTTCGAAAAATAATTTTTTTTTCAAAAATTTTTTTCACTCTCGCGGGTTGACTTGACAGATCGTGTTTTGGGCGGAGTGAGAGAATACTGGAAAATCTCAAATTTTTCAAAAAACATGTTTTCATGCCTTTTCCAAGCAATAATCCTTAACATAGAAGTCAAAAACATTAGATCTTGACAAGAACAAGACAAGACAAGAAAGTGTTTATTGTCAGAAAAATACACGAAGTTCGATAAAACGCAAATACATGATAAAATAGTGACTGAACAAAAGGACATACAAAGATCACCGAAGTGATACAAATAGGTATGCCCCAACAATAAATTTGTAAAATCAATGTTTAGGAGCTCTTTTTTGAACAAACGGATTTTCCGGAGAGGAGACTATTTGATTAGGTAAGGAGTTCCAGATTTATCGGTATCTTTGCGAAAAATCGTTGAAGGTGAGCATTGGAACGGACAACTGGTAACGTAAGTTTACGACTGTTAACTGATCGGGTTGTGCCTTGACCTAAAAATGAAAAATTCATTAGCATCAATTCAAAATAAACCATTAATAATTTGATACATGAGACATAGACATATGTGAAGACGACGAAGTTCTAAAGAAGGCAGGTTAAGAAGCTTTAGGCGTTCAAGATAGGATAAATTGCTATTAAAACCAAAAAGACGTTTAGTAAATTTACGCTGAACATTTTCAAGACGATTTATATCATTTGCATAATCTGGATTCCATACAGAAACAGCATACTCAAGCATAGGTCTTACATAAGTAGTATAGGCCCTAACTAAAATATATTTATCGCGAGAAAGAAAAGCTTTGTGTACCTATTAGAAAACAACGAGAAACAGCTTTTTAATTATGTGATTTAAATGTTTCTTACAATTGAGATTGTGGGAAATATAAACACCTAGATCACGAACGGAACTAATGTCATTTTGGAATATTTATATTATTCAAAGAATAAAGCTTTTGGATTATTTTTACCAAGATGTAAAACTGCACATTTTTCCGAAGCAACAGGAAGTTGCCAATTTATAGACCAGATATAAATATTGTCCTGATCTTTTTGTATTAAATGATTATCAGAAGATGGACCAAAGATTTTGACATCATCGGCAAAGAGGTAAATTTTACTGTATTTAATCAAGTTACATAGGTCATTTACATAGATCAAGAATAAAGTATGACTAATACAACTAACTTGGGGGACACCACTGCCAACAGGCATGAAGTCAGAAAAAACTCCGTTAATACAAACACACTGAAATCGACCATGTAAAAGGATTTGAGCCAATTAAAAAGTAGACCTTTCATTCCATATTTAGAGAGCTTATATAAAAGCTTAGAGAAGGAATTTTATCAAAAGCTTTAGAAAAGTCGATGTAAGGAACATCGACAGGAGTTCTATTACTCAAAGATACTGTCCAACTGTGTTTACATTTAAGTAGTTGTAATTCACAAGACTTTGATTTTAGAAAACTAAACTGAAGGAGATAAGAGTCTGTTTGTAGTGAGAAAATCGACAATTTTTGAATTTATCAAATTTTCCATGATTTTACTTGATGAGCAGCAAATAGAAATCGGTCTGTAATTTCTCACTAAAGCTGCGTCACCTACTTAAAGACTGGGGTTCTGTTGCCAATTTCCATAAATTGGGGATAGTGCTAGTCAAAAATGAAACATTTAAAGATACTAGCTAAAGGCTCAGCAAGATAATTTAAAATTTTTCAAGAAAAAATGACAGAGTCCATCAGGACCGATAGAAAAAGAACCTTTTATTTGATTTAAAACCAGTTGCACGTTCCAAGCGTCAAAATGAATGGTTTGCAATGCAAAACCAGTCATCGAATCTAAAAAGGAAGATGATTATTATCAACAGAAAAAACAGAAGAAAAGTAGTTATTAAACAAATTTACTTTTCTAAAGGATCAGAAACGATTTTGTGGTCATGAAAAAGAGGTGGAAAGAGCGATGATTATTCAACCGATTATTGACAAATGTTATAAAATGATTTCAAACTTTTGTCAGAAAGAAGATTTATTTCTTCAGAAGCAGAGAAATTTTTAGTTTCAAAATCCAATTTTTACAAAAAGATTTATATTTGATTTTTGTATCGGTGGAGTGATAAAGTTTATGTTTCTTCCAAAGCATACGTTTTTAATTAACATTCTTTTAATTAGTTTGGGATATTTACGTTTCATGGGCTCGGGGTGAGTTAATGGGACAAATGCATAAATTAAAGAGTGAAGCACTCCAACAAACAAATTATACATATCATTTACATTAGAACAGGTATCAAAAAGATCAGGCCAAGAAATCTGAGACAGTGCTAGACCTAACGAATTAAAATTAGCTTTACGAAAGTTAAAAAAGACGATCTAGGATTTTGGACTGGCATCAAAAGACAATCAAATATAATTGAATTATGGTCACTATTAGAAAAAGGAATATCAACTTTTACGTTAGAAATTTGATCAGATGCAAAGAGAAGATCTAATATATTATTATCATGAGTATTTTCTGATATTAATTGATGTAAACCAGTGCCCAAAAAGTGAGTCAAAAAATAGGGTATTAAGATTATCAGTAGGAACCGAACTTATCCACCAATTGATTTTTGGAAAATTAAAATCTCCTAAGATTACAGAAGGGAAAGGAACAAGAACAAGCCCATTCAATACATCTACATAAAATTTCAGCATAAGCTAGATCAAAATCAGGGGTTGGTAAACCAAAACATTGGGGTATATACCAGGGTGAATTTTTTCCATCTTTTTTTAACACCAGGGTTCTCACCTAAGCATCTATACATCGACCTAAGCATCTATACATTGACCTAAACAGGAGCGACCTCGACCTATGCAGCTTAATACACCTTTTCAGATATACTATGCCTAAGCCTAAGTATATTTGAAACAAAAACTTAACGTTTTCCTATATCTTATCAAGTAAATTATTGCAAAAGTTGATTATGAAAATGAAGAAAAAAACTGAGAAAATCAAGGATTATATCATATGATAGATATATCATAATGCTGTATATACCCTAATGTTATAAAAGATAGAAAAAATTTGATAGGGGTTAAAGTGAATAATTGCCCTTTTTTCGCCTATCCTTAAACACATTAATTTCAACAGCCTGTTACTCGGTCAATAATGCTGACCATCGCATTATTCTTTCAAATATGAACTCCGCAGCCCAAACTCAATTAGAAAATGTCCTTGTCATAACTTTCTGGAACTTTCCAATCTCCTCTACTTTAGCCAGTGTTTTCAACATCTACAGTTATAGATTATTGCTTGAAAAGAGCATAAAATCACGTTTTTTGAAAATGTGGTCACATACTCGGTATCTACCACCCCCACCGTCATGTGAAACTCAGCTTTTGAAGTGTACAACAACAACAACAACAACAACAAAGATTTATTGCAAAATGTACAAGACATGGTAAAAATAAAGACACAGCATATGATACAAAGATATGATAAAACGACATGATATGACTAAAACATCAGCAACGGGACACACAGTCACGAAAGTGAAAATTTACGCGTGCCCCTTCAGATGAACAGAAAAATCAAAAGCATTGAGTTTGCGTTTAAAAATCTCTAAGCTAGGTGAATTTGCAACATCAACTGGAAGTGAATTCCTTAGATTCACATATCTATGACTGAAATCATACTTGAGAATATCTGAACGAGCTACTGGAACAGTCAGTCTAAGGTTATTGACAGAGTGAGTATGGTTGCGATTAAAAGCAAAAAACTCGTCACAGAGAATGTGTGATATTCCATTAATAATCTGATAATAAAAGGATAAAGCAAAACAAATACGGCGTATTTCGAGACATTCTAAAGACAGACTTTTTAAACGATCATTATATGACAAACCCCTGTTAAAACCAAAAATACAACGGGTAAACTTGCGCTGAACTCGCTCGATACAATCAATATCTCGAATACGATAAGGACCCCAAAATGGTACAGCAGTACTCTAAAAGCGGAAGAACATATATAACAAAAGCACAAGACAAAATTTTATGATCACAAGAGAAGAATAGCTTCAGTATCAGACTGGATCACTGAGAAGCTTTTTTAATCACTTCATGATAGTGCTGCGGAAATTTAAAATTTTGAGACATTAGAACACCTAAATCACGGACACAGTCAGAGTCAGAAGGTAAAAGTTGATTTCCAATAAAATATTGATGTTTAGGATTTTTATAACCCATGTACAAAACTGAGCATTTATCAATAGATATCTGAAGCTGCCATTCACACAACCATGTATAAAGCTTATTAAGGTCGTTTTGAAGCATAGTTTTAGAAGAGGACAAATTATACATTTTAACATCATCAGCAAATAACCGAATATGACTACTCATATTATCACATAAATCATTTATGTAAATCAGAAAAAGGGTTGGCCCTATCACGCTCCTTGCGGGACGCCACTAGTTACATTAAAGCTGTCTGAAAGAACTATTAACAACAACGCACTGAGATTGAGTGGATAAAAAAGATTTAAGCCAGTTGAAAAGAAAAGCATTTAGACCATATGCAGAGAAAGTATGAAGTAATTTTGTGTGTGATAAAGAATCAAAAGCTTTATTAAAGTCGATAAAAATTACATCGACAGTAGATTTTCTATCAATAAATTTTTGCCCATTCGTTTTTACATTTTAGCAATTGCATTTCACATGATCGACCTTTTAAAAATCCAAATTGAAGAGGAGAAAGTAAATTATTAATATTTAAGCAGTGATCGGACCGAGGGTACTTTTTGGACCCTCGGCCTTGGCCGAGGCCGAGGCGACTTAAAATCCTTGCCTTGGCCGAGGCCGAGACAGAGGCCGAGGCCGAGAGGTAATGCCGAGGGTCAAGCTTATATACCTATACCCATAAATAGTACTCTTAGAATATTTTGTATCTACATGAGCTAGAAAATAACCGTAACATTTAACTCTTTATTGAACTAAAACAAATTTTTATGGGTGTTGGCCAGAATTTTTATTTCAATCTGATGTAGCAGATAATTCATCATCAAAATCTAGATCATCTGAATCAAAGTTATTCTCATCTATTTCGCCTTGTTGTGCTATCGCGTTATCATTGTCGTCAGCCTTTATCAGATTCTTTAAAGTCACACTATTATAACCAACTGCTTTGAGATTGTGCTTTACAAAAAAGAGTCTTTGAACGTTTTATGGTTGCAGACAAATGCGAGAAATACTGTACTTTCTGATCCATTTAGTGGCGGGAGGGGGCGGTATACAAACTTTTCCTAAAAAGTCAAAAACAGGTCCAAAATTTTGCCCTCAATGCGCGAAATAGCATTTTTTGGTGTTTTACATTGTATACTTTTACACAAAATCACTTTTGAAGTCATATTTTTCTTAAAATTTTAGAATTTTCGTCAATTTTGTGCAAAAAATCATTAAATTTCTCAGACTTTAACAAAAATCATGCACAAAGCGCCGAAAACTTTGTAAAATTAAGGCAATAGACGTCTAGAAGCATGATTTACTGCTTGATTTCCTGTATTTATAGCATTTGATGCAAAACATTGAAATTTTTTTTATTGAAAATAGAAGAAAACTATGCAAAAATAGCTGTTTCTGCTGTTAAAATTGTTTTGAAACCTACTTGAACAGAAAAAGGCTTCACTGTCGCCAGAAGGAAATAAATGTCATTGATAGGTATCATCCGGCACGCAGTGCTGGAAAAATTTGAGGAATTATGGTCACTGACGACCAAAAATCATTGCAGATTGCATATCCATTCTTTATCTCGCCAAATATTTTGGCCAATGGGGAGTGGCCGCCCCCCTTAAATCTGCCTCTGCATGTAGCGACTGTACTCTCCGATCCATGTAGCAAAAAGACGCTTTTGGTTGTACAAATTATCATTGTGAAATTCAACGCGAAGCGCAAAAAGTCTTTCGCGATTATTCTCACATTTTATTCTGAAAGGGGCACTTTCCCCCAATCCCCCTGTATACGAGCCTGAGCTCTACGTTAGGGTTAAAACAGGAACTATATGCTATGCAGGAAGGTCGGTAGGATACTTAATCAGTGATTCTGATACACAAAACCTCAAAAATAAAAAATAATTCATGACAATGCGGTGGAAGTTAGAAAAGCTGTGGTGAATGAATGACAGACAAATGTTCAAAAACTCCTTTTTGTAAAGCATAATCTCAAAGCAGTTGGTTATAATAGTGTGACTTTAAAGAATCTGATAAACAATGACGACGACAATGATGCGATAGCATAACAAGGCGAAATGGATGAGGCTAACTCTGATTCAGATGATCTGGATTTTGATGATGAATTATCTGCTTCATCAGATTAAAATCAGAATTCTGGCTAACAACAATAAACATATTAACATTTATTTTAGTTAGATAAAGTGTTTAATATTACGATCATTTTCTCTGCACTGTACTTTCCGATCCATGTTGCTAGCATTAGAAATAAAAGTTATTCATCATATGAAAATCAATTGGCACTTTGCTGTATGTAACTTGGTGTAACTGGGTACGCGCCTGAAACCATAAGAAAAGCCAATAGGTAAGAAACAGCCTGTGTACTGCAGATGTATTCTAAATACTTTATATTTAACGGATATATTGAACTTATTCAAATTTGACTTTAACCCTCGGCGCCTTGGCACTTTTCAGCTTCACCCTCAGCGCCGAGGCCGAGGCTCCAAAAAACGCCGATGCTTGCCGAGGCTGAGGCCGAGGCCGAGGCCTTGGTCCGTTCACTGTATTTAAGTAATCCAGAATCTTTTTATTAACAATTTTTTTAGAGCTGTGCCGGGGCCAGGCCCCTGGCCCCAGCGCCGGGGCCTAGACCCCGGCCCCGGGCCGGGCTAGGCTGGCCCCAGCACCGGGGCAGGGGCCAGTGTTATAATTGATTATAATGTAGAAAATTGATAATGTTTTGAGCAGATTTACCTTCAAGCTCAATTTCAAGCAACACCACACATCTTGCTAATTCAAATCTTTATTTTATTATGCCAGGTTGGTGCAAATTTCTAGTTAATAATCAAAATTGACATATTTTGAATTGCAATTCATATAGCCGAGCTTTCCAGCTTGCTTGGTAGCAGACAGCTACGTCTATCAGAACAAATAGAATAATAAGCCTAAAAAAGTGCGAAGTAAAGCTAATTGAAAAACGCGTCCAAGTCAGAAGAGTTAAATCCATACATGGGCCGCTCAAAAATTATAGGGTTCCAAAACTTTTCGAAGTCAAAAAGCGCCTTAATATATGGTAGGGCGAAAAAAACACCGTTTTCTTGTGTTTCTCAATGAGAGCTATCCATTAGCATCAAAAAATCTCAGAAACACAAAAAATTCTGAAAATCAATTTCTGGGCCGTCTAGCGGATTTTTTTGGGGGAGAGTGTGAATTCTGGGGGTCTAGACCATAGGTGGGCAGCACCGAAATTTTGGGAGTGTGAAAAAAATTTCTGGGGGTGGTGGTGAAAAACACCATTTTCCGACGTTTCTCGTCGAGCACTATCCCTTGGCATCAAAAAATCGCTAAAAAAAGCAAAAAAAATTTCAAAAATTGAATTCTGGGGGGGGTATTCCAACTTCTGGGGGATGCATACCCCTAACCCCCACGCCCACGTCCCAAGCCTCCCAATGCCCATGTTCTGTTATATCTTGTAATCCCAACAAATAGTAACGCTTGACGTGCATATCTACTAGCAAGAATATATATGTACATAGGTATAAGGGTAGGGTAGGGTCATACTATGAACACAGTAAAGCACGCTTTACTTGGCCCCGGCCAGGCCCCGGCCCCGGCCCCGGCCCCAGCCCCGGCCCCGGCCCTGGCCCCGGCAAAAGGCGGCCCTGGCACAGCTCTAAATTTTTTCCATAGTTTTACAAGGAAAGCAACACAACGAAATTGGACGATAATTTTCTACACAAGCAGAATCACCTCTATTTTTGAAAACTGGAATTATGTTTGCTTGATACCACAATTTTGCAATTGAACCTGATCGAAAAGAAAATTCAAAGATAGAAGCAAGAGGAGAATAAAGCAAATAACTTAGTCTTTAATAAAAAATGAGCATAGGTCTTCAGGGCCACATGCAATACTCGGTTTAGATTCACGAATAGCTCTGTAGATGGTGTCTACATCAAAATTGATTTCTGCTACGCGAAGAAAAGGTACGAGCCTGAAAAACAGGAAGATTTTGATCATCAACAGTGAAAACAGAGGCAAAATATGAGTTAAAATGATTAGCTTTTACATGATCGTCATCTAATTCAATACCTTTAGATAGAAAGTGTATTTTTGGCCTATTGGCAGTCATAAAATAACAATAATGCTTTATTCAATACCCGTAGGTACAATACAATGTTAATACATACATACGCAACGTTTCGACAGTTAACCTACCATCGTCATCAGGCTCTTACAGAATATAAGAAGTTGTGGGCACCAGGAATCGAACCTTACAGCTAAGTATCATTTATTTCTAGAGTCTGTGGTTTTACCAACTGAGCTTCACTGGGCCAAAAAAAAAAACTTGATGATGCTTGAGCTAGTTTCTCCCCAATGCCATCCAACCTGCGGAGATCTCTAATTAAGTCAGGGCCATACTGCTGTAATAACTGACTTCTAAATGTTTGTGACTGGTTCATATCTAAAGAAAGTGTATTTTTGGCCTATTGGCAGTCACATAAAATAATAATAATGCTTTATTCAAACCCGTAGGTACAATACAATGTTAAGAATAATACGCAACGTTTCGACAGTTAACCTACCGTCAGTCGTCAGGCTCTTACAGAATATAAGAAGTTGTGGGCACCAGGAATCGAACCTTACAGCTAAGTATCATTTATTTCTAGAGTCTGTGGTTTTACCAACTGACCTGGTGAAGTGAAGTTCTGGTCAGTGAAGCTCAGTTGGTAAAACCACAGACTCTAGAAATAAATGATACTTAGCTGTAAGGTTCGATTCCTGGTGCCCACAACTTCTTATATTCTGTAAGAGCCTGATGACGACGGTAGGTTAACTGTCGAAACGTTGCGTATTATTCTTAACATTGTATTGTACCTACGGGTTTGAATAAAGCATTATTATTATTTTATGTGACTGCCAATAGGCCAAAAATACACTTTCTTTAGATATGAACCAGTCACAAACATTTAGAAGACACTTTAGATAAAGTCAGGGTAAATGAACTTTTCCTGATTTTTAAACGAGAATTAACAAAATTGCAAAAGTTATGGAGATCGCCTGATTTTAAAACTTCTAATTCTTCTTTAACGTAAAAATTTTTGGTTTCTCTTTTTATAGATTTGCAGAAACTAAAATAGATAGTTCGATTTGTTCGAGTTTTAAACTTTTTAAATTTTTCCATAATTTAAGTTTTTTTAAATATAAGTTACAGATGTGTTTAGGAAGAACTTTCTTGAAATTTCTATGTACTTTTTAGGTATTAGATCAGAACTAATAGTTTGAAGAACTGAAACAAAAACATTATACATATCATCTGCGGGAGTACACTGATTAATATAAATCAGGCCAAGAAACAGTGGCTAATCGCATAGAAATTATTTCATAATTGGCTTTACAAAAATTTAAACAAGAGGGCATGTGATTTATCTTTTCGTACCCTTGAATTTCGAAAGCCATATGTAGAATTATGATCACTATCAGAAAAAGGAGGTGAAATCTTCACGTTAATGGCTTGATTAAGTGAAAAAAGCAAATCTAATATATTATTATCGTGAGTTGGACTACGGATTAGTTGCTCCAAACCAGTTGTACAGAAGGTATCATAAAATAAAGTATTGATGGGATCAGAAGGAAAGGTGTTGGAGACCCAATTAATTTTAGGAAGATTAAAATCACCAACAATTAATAAAGGATAAGGTACATTAGAAGCCCATTCAATAGAATTACGAAGACTTTCAGCATACATAGTATCATAAGTAAAAGGACGATAAGCTAGAATAAATCTAGTTTAGAAATCAGTATTGCATAAATCAAAAATTAAAATTTCACAGGCAGGAAAATTGATAGGAATTTTGATGTGTTTAATATGTAGATTATTATTAGCAAAGACTATAAGTCCACCCCCACGTTTATTTAACCGATCACATCAAATAATTTGGTAATTATTTGAACTGCAAAAGGAGACTATCTGGAATTTCAGGATAAAGCCAAGATTCACAACAAAGTATCATCTCAAACTGTTTGCTATTTAGTAACAGTTTTAAATCACCTAGCTTATTTAACAAACTTCTTGAATTGAAATACAGAACTTTTAAACGCAAAGTACGAGAAAGGGTGCGACTACCTAGGTGAAGAGCTGGTTATTAATATTACGGTTTGGCTTGCATTTAACACAGTCAGTGCGAAAATCGATAAAAAGACCTTCACCTCAAGATTTACGATAGTTGAGCTCGGAAACCAGTTTGCGTTGATGTTTTCTTTGAAGGAATGATAAGTCAGGACGGCACCGCAAACGCGAAAATGGGTCTTTTGATTTAACACGGACTGTCATATTGATCAAGGAAATGAAGCGATGTCTTGCCTGAACCGACGTTAGGCAAACTTTGACAAACTGGACGCGGTTTTCGTGAATAGGACCATCACAAAAGACACGTGTAAGATCAGATGATACTAGATCGTGACCATCAGAATGAGAATCAATTAGCCGTTTTACCTGATCAATGTCCTCAACACTGTTCAATAAAGGCAAGTTAAACAGAACAGCATTACATTTCTTAGAATCTCTTTCGATAGCATCTATTTATCAGAGCAGGTAGTTCGTTTTTATCATAATTGGTAGGAGAATTTTGAGAATGTTCAAGACGATCAACTTTCTTTTCTAAATCGGCAAGCTTAGTAGCAAAATCATTTAAGCGACGTTCAGTATGCAAATATTTTTTCACAATGGGTTTACAGTGGAAACAATGTGGAATCGGGCTTTGAATAAGTTTCATAATCATGATCATTAACTTTCAAACAAGAAGTATGACCTCAACGGTCGCAAAAATCGCATAATAAGGCAGTGTCATCATCAGAAACTAACTTGTAGCAAATGACACAGTCACAAGAATTATCGTTCGTATCATCAAGTAACATCAAAGTTGGACCTTGAGATGGTGACTTAGAACGTAGACTGGTATCTGTGATCTTCGGTGCGCCATTTTTACCCATGGTCGAAATCTTGATAATTTAGGGTTAAATCACTTGATGCATCTATTCCTATTGATGTAGTTTATGTCGATTTTAGTAAAGCCTTCGACTCTATCGTTTATTCTAATTTGATAAGAAGTTGAACCATTATGAGATAAATGGAATGTTATTAAACTGATTAATTTCTTCTTTGACAAATCGTACACAAAAGGTCAAAATTTTTGATGCTTTTTCTGATCGGAAACCAGTTATTAGTGGCGTACCTCAAGGTAGCCTTTTTATTACTCTCTTTGTTTCTGTTGTTTGTAAACGATTTTGTTTAAGTAGTTGAGCATAGTGAAGTATTTTCTTTTGCTGATGATTTCTTGAAGCTCTTTAATTTTTCTCATAATCATACTTTGTTGCAAAAAAGATTTATATAAGCATTCTTATGAGCATTTGATGAAATTTACACATAAAACTTGACTGAGAAAGCTAAAACAACTTGTACCTACTACAAAATCAGAAATATTACAGATATTGTAATATGCCAATTAAATCTTGTAATAAGCACTACTATGCTTAGAAATCCAATGCAACATCAGGATAAATTAGTCAATTTTATCTTTGAACGGCAAAAAAGTGCAAAGTTATTAAATAGTACTTATTTTGCATAAAATTTTTAAAAACAGCATAAATAGATACAAAAGATATATAAATCTGCATAAAGATGCCTAGATTACACAAAAATTGATTTTGGAGTGTTTATTTCCCCTGCTTCAATCTAAATACAGTATATTAGCGATATTTTGCGCTGAAGCGCCGAAAATTTTTTGAAATTTCCTGAAATATTCTGAAAAACGATATAATTAATATCACTTTGTCCAAGAAAGTATTTTAACATTGTATTAAAATGGCTCCAAAAAATGCGCGAGCCAAAATTGATTTTTGGCAAAACCTGCATTTATTGGCCATTTTTAGGTGCGTTTTTGCGATTTTCGGCCGAAAATTCGTAATCATTCACGCCCTCTCCCGGTAAAAATGGCCGAAAACCATACGTGTAACAGGAAGGGCTTTGGGGAATTACCACCCACCCAGGGTTGGACGTCCTCCCCAAACCCTTTCCTCCAACGTCAGAAAATTTTGACCCCACCCTCCCCATTTTTGGCGAAAAGTTGCGCTTTGTTGGCTATATTAGGTGCTTTTGCCATTTTTGACATAGAATTAGAGTCGCTAATCCCCCACCCAAAATTTCTAGCCGTTACATGTATGCCGAGGAGCCCTCCCAAAAATTTTTAGCTGTTACATGCATGTTTTATAGTGACAGTTTGTCTATTTACTCTTGCTTACATTCAAAAATACTCTATCACTTCGGGAAATTCTAATACTTAGCTGCGCTTTTGCCATAGTAAAAATTAGTTTCAAAAATATTCGAAAGGTTTTTACCAAAAATCGTCTGACAGTGACTTGAGTCTTGTACCCTGAGAGGGGGTAATCAAACCTCCCTCACCCCTCCCTTCAGCGGAATGTGTGTTTCCGATCCATGTAGCAAGCATGAGAATTAAAACTTAGTCATCACATGAATAATTAATTGGCACTTTGCTGTATGTAACTTTGTGTAACTGGGTTCGCGACTGAAACCACAAGAAAAGT
Source organism: Mermis nigrescens (assembly GCA_036768485.1). Classification (NCBI taxonomy): domain Eukaryota; kingdom Metazoa; phylum Nematoda; class Enoplea; order Mermithida; family Mermithidae; genus Mermis; species Mermis nigrescens. The sequence continues at coordinate 13,259,199 of JAVLUZ010000145.1, read as the reverse complement.
CTATAGGTAAAAAATAGCCTTTGTACTGCAGATGCATTCTAAATAGTTAATATTCAACGGACATATTAAACTCATTCAAATTTAATTTTAACCCTCGGCGCCTCGGCACTTTTCAGCTTCGCCCTCGGCGCCTGAGGCCGAGGCTCCAAAAACGCCGAGGCTTGCCAAGGTCGAGGCCGAGGCCGAGGGCGAGGCCTCGGTCCGATCACTGCCCGGGACATCCCTATTGTAAACTTTACTCAACACAATTTGTGAAGAAGTTTTACAGATAGCTTTGTAAGCCTGACGTTATGGAGAACATTCTGGAGAAAAAATTAACTTTTTGCAACGCTCTAGAACTAAAGTTAGTTTTCAGTGTAAACTTTACACAATTACTGTGTGTATAGAAATCATACAGTCAGGTTCGTTATTTTGATGTTACGAATAACATTCTGCTAAAAATTGACGTTCTGCAACGCCCTGAAAGTAAAATAAATTTTCATTGTCATTTTTACACCTACCAAAATTTTATGTGTAAAGTTTACACAACTACATGGCATAAAAACAACCGTCAGATTCGTAATCCTGATTTAAGGGAGAACATAAAAAATCTTCGTTTTGCTATGCGCTGATAACAACTTATTAGCGTATACTTTAGACCTCTACAATAAATGAATAGTGTAAACCTAACATAATTACTGGTTGTAGAGGAATTTAACAATCAGAATCGTAATCCTAACGATTCGGAGAGCATTTTGAAAAAATGTACGTTCTGCAACGCTCTGGAAGTAAAATCACCTTTTAGCGTAAACTTTACACCTCTACAATAACTCAAGCCTTGGTGTAATTGATCGCGTACGTGCATGTTTTATCCTCGATGCTTAGTACATTGTTATCATTATTTTCGTTTCCCAACTCATATTGGGAAAAGTTGATAGACAAAAATCTGGCAAAAACGTCTTTTTTCACCCGAAAGTTGCAACTTTACACCTCCACAAATAACTCAATGTTGAGTGTAAAGATTAGTGATCAAGTGTGACGTGTAACCACTGACATGTATGTTATTTTTAGAATTGTTCGCACCATTTAATATATAACTAGAGTAGTTGAGGGACAAAAACGGTCAAAAATATGTTTTTTTCAACCCTCAAACTTCAAACTTCAGACTACTAGAAATAACTCTGTTTTGAAGGTAGAGGAAAGCGTGTAAGTGGGACGTATAACCCATTAGACGTACTTTATTTTTAAAATACTTCGCAAGTCCCTAATATATAACCGGAGCAGTTGACATACTGAAAGAAGATAAAAACGAGTTTTTTCGTCTTCCAATAGCGTGTATATTTTAAACTGCCAGAACTAAGTCCGTATTGACTTTATACAAACGTAGTCAAATTCACCGTGTAGCCTTTCAATCGTACTACTTTTACACTTAAAAGTTTTTCGCGCACTCTTAAGCGGAAAAGTTGACAGACGCAAAAATGTTGAAAATGCGACCAAAATCTGTGTTTACAACCCTAGATTTTTACACTGGGTAATTCCACGTCAGGTGCTCCAATTTAAGAAAACGTCCTCACCTTATCATCGCAGAAATTGATGATTTTTTTGGGATGGTCACAGCATCCAATAAATGCATGCAAAAGTTTACTGCAAAATATGGATTCTATGTAGAGTTACGGGCTTCGTTAATGCGTGCAATGCGTAAAATTTGTGGGAGAACTGTTAAAAGACATCAACTTCGGGCTTAAAGCAGGCCGTTAATTTTTATCACATGACCTGCAAATATCATTTCCTGTACAACTTTTCACGCTGAGTTCGGATACGCAATCTCAAAGTTAAATTGAAAATTTTGTCGCAAAATATTGTAGTAAGTAATAAGTATCTAGTGGACTTTGTTTCTTGATCAGAAAGCTTTCAAAAGCTGAAATTCAGTCCTTCAGTGGAACTTGTAGCCTGTAATAATTGTGCAATATTTTAGGCTTACTGCTTTTTTAGTTCAGGAGATGAAGCTTGCTCAATATGATCAAAAAAATTTAATGCAAATTTTTATGCCATTTTAGAGCTGAATATCACAACTGTACACGAGCCAACGTTTTTTTGTTTGCGCCAAAAAAAGCAAATTCTGGACTACAAAATCACGGACAACTTATTTTTGACCCAGCCGTTATAAGCGGTTAAAAAATGTTCTTAAAATTGACGCAGATCGGGTGTGCACGCACAGTGTAACATCATTTTTGAAGGCTTGAAAAGGTACTGATTCTTGACAAAATCTGCTCCTTTATTGCCTTCTTGGATTTTTGTGTATTAAATTATCTCGTTAGCTCGTTATGGAATAATACACGATGTTTTACCCTCCCTCTAATTTCTCCAGCTTTCGACAGTCACAATTTACAGTGTTATGCCCACTCATCGGGCTGTCCACTGTCCAGTAAACTTTGCTTCATGTACTACACAAGCACATGGTTATTGTTACTTTTTATTAGTTTATGTACTACGACGAGTTTTGCATATTTATAGTCTCATCTAAATGTGCGTTGTGGAAAGTAAAACTTTGTGCTTTATTTTGCACATTTTTATGTATTCTGTATTGTTTTATTCCTATTTGTTTTCTTCCAACGCTATATATTATGCTGGCTAAAGATTTACTAAACGTTGCTAGTTATTAGAGCGATAGATACTGAAAAATTAGGTTCGTGTAGAATTTGTGTATTCAATGACTTAGTGTCAGAACATTATTATGGACAAAGTTACTTTCGACCTGTGGAAAAATCGACTCCATCTAATAGAGAGCTGATATTGCGTATCGATCAGACCTAGATAAGGGGTTCAATTTGCTTAATAATGAGACATTTCTAACTAAATTTGAGTTTCTAAGCAAAGAATTTCGCCTTTCTTTTAAAATTAACAACTGAAAGCAGTCTGACGAGTTGACATGGGCGTGGGAGTTTGGGGAACTGGACCCCCATGCCCCAAGAACCTCAGAGACCCCGAAAATCGATAGACCAATAGAATTGAATTTCTGGTGCTATTTTTCAGCGATTTTGCACCATTGGTCCCGCAGATTTGGTTGCTGTTTCATCTTTCATTACATCCATAGAAATGTTATTGGTAGTTTACTAAAAGCTTTTATTTATACTACCGGGCAGACATTATGTCCTACATGTATGGAAGCATCATTGCCCTACTACATAAAAATCAATAACTTTTATGAAATTCTGACATGCTTTGACGATTCGTTTTTTCTTAATGCAAATTTGCACTCATTGAAAATCCGTAATGTTATTCATCTATCATTTTAGGTGAAAAGTATATTCGCCTTGTTATTCCTGGGCGTTTTTATCTCCTGTAGTATATATGCATGGGCGTACGCAGGGGGCTCTGGGAAGCGGTCCCCCTTAGCTCAAAAATAATTTTGGAAAGGTAAGGAAATGCATGAAAATTATTAAGTTTTCATCAAAAAACAATGTCAAAATTTTAGGCACTTCGTGCCGTAGAATCATCATTTTCGTCAATTTAGGTCCAAGCGCGGCCAAAACAACGTCATTGTTTTAGCTTATTGACAAAAATATAATCTTTCGAAAATTTTAAATTTTATGAGCTTAACACATAAAGCTTAACCGGAAACGTAAGAAAATCAATTTTATATTCAGCTGGGGAACATATCCCGAAATATGAGGTCACCAATTTTATTCATGGATGAACTTTTTTATCACATCTGACACTTTGTAGAAAAATAAAAATGTTTGTTTAAGTTTCACGAGTGAGATATTCGAATTCAGCGAAAAAGGTGTACTAGATATATAACTTCTACCTTGCTTAAGGGCATAAGCGACGTCTAACCCGAACCTGAATTTGACACTTTTTCACTGTTTTTTGTTATGGTGAAAAAACTGCCTAAGTAGGGAGCCCTGGACCAATACACATGGAATAAGCCCACTCTTTACACTGCCATTATACAAATAAATCACATTTAAAGAAAAGACATTTGGGTTTCAGATTATTCAATTGTCTACATTCTAAAAAATCGGACTAAGCAGAAAGCAAAAGTGAGTTAGGTAATGATGGTTTCACACACTCCGACTTAGATTGCCCTATGTTGTAACGTTAAACCAAAAGTTTACACACTTATGATTAGCTGGGTATTGAGTGTAAGAAGAACAAAAAACCAACGAAAATTTTTTAAATTGTCAATTATCTATAAGAAATACAGCCTCCTAGTTGTGTCCATAGTTGGGCAGTAGACCATAGTTGGGCAGTAGAGGTGCACCGGTGCCATTTTTTGCTGGTGCCGGTGCCAATATAATGCTGTACTTTGTGTATGAGAATATGTTTAAGGGGTTTAAGTAAAGATAATGCAGCTATAGTTTCGTGATGCGCATATTTACATATGCTTTTGTTAATGTTAACGTAAGATCCACCAGCTTGTGCCATAAGCTTTCTCTTATCATTATTTTTGTTTTACCGCGTATTTATGATGTAAAACATGAAAATTCCGAGGGTGGACTAGTCTAAATATTTTTTCAATACTTCCTCCTGTTAGGCATAAAAGAACACATTTTTTCATTCGTACTAAACTTTCTCATTAAAATATATATAATCAACTAATTCTCGGAAAAATTGGAAAATTCTAAAAGTTTTCAAAATAAAAAGTTCTGCAGGAATCAGCTTCATTTTCCTAGGCTTCATTTGACAACTATTCTCTAGGAGTCAGCGCCTTGATTTTCTTAACGCTTATTTTAGAGTTCAAATAATCATAATGTTGATTTAAAAAAATTACATAATTTATTGGATAACATTCTATTATGTCAAACAGCCAAATTTTTGCTTTACTTTCGCGATGTTTTACGACTTACGTACAGGATGAACCAAATGTTAGTGCAGCCACTGCGGAAAATGTAATTATTATTATTGACGAATCGAGTATTAATGTCTGCATCTGAACATAATTTAACATAAGAGTAAAACGCTAAATTGGGAAGATTCTTTGTAAATAAAGACGAGCTAATTAGCTCAAATCTTCTTCGGCATTATTGGTTCGCACCGGCGTTGGTGCCAAGCTGGCACCGGCCCGATGCCGGTGCCTTGGCACCGGCGCCGGTGCCGGTGCCAGTCCCATTCCTAGTTGGCAGCACCAAAGTTCTTGGGGGGGTCGTAAAGATTTTCAAAGGTAAAGAAATGGTCTTAGAAATGGTGGAATGGCGAAAAAACATCATTTTTAAACGGGCGGATTTAATGGGGCGGGGAGGGCGGCCGCCCCAATTGGCTACAAATATTTTGCGAGATATATAAAGACCCGATATGTAATTTGCAATGATTTTTGGCCGTCAGTGATTGACCATAATTTTTCTAATTTTTCCGGCGCTGCGCGCCGGATTATACCTATTAATGACATTTATATACTTTATTGGCGACCTCGAAGCCCTTACGTTCCATGTCAAATTCTACAAATGCGGGTGATAGAGCAATAATTCAAGTTTCTAAACGTTCTGCCCCTTTAATTTCACGAATATCCCACTAAAATCAATGAAATGATTTTTTTGAGTGAAATCGTCAAAAATTTTAAAATTTCTTGAAAAAATATTGCTTCAAAAGCGATTCTAAATAAAAGTATAAAATGCAAAAACGTCGAAAAAGCGCTAGTTCGCACGTGAAGGCCAAGTTTTCGGACCTATTTTTCTCTGTTTTATAAAAAGTTGGGGTTGCTACCTCCGCCCCTTTGAAATATCTGACTTTATCTGAAGTAACATAAGATTGCTAGGTATCTGCCTATATACATATCACTAAAATGGGCATGATGTGCAACACCAATGTGAGAAAGTCTACGTTCACCTCCGGTAGAGCCCGAGGTGAGAATGGCCTGAGCTCCGGCACTGGTCTCGGAGGAAAATGGACCTCCGGTCAATTCCCTAATAAGTTATTTTTAAGAATAAACTGTTGCGTTATTTATTTCTCAAATTGAAGCCACAACTACCTTCCGCAGGCCGCAAAATTACTTCAATTTTTGTGTTACTTCAAAAAACGTTTTCTTCAATTGCGAAATAGCGTTTTTTTGGGCGTTTTACATTGTCCGCTTTTACTTAAAATCACTTTTGACGCAACATTTATTTAAAAAATTTGAAATTTTCCGCAGTTTCATGAGATCAAATCATTGATTTTCTTTAACTTTAGCGAAAATTCGGCGCAAAGCGCCGAAAATTTATTGAAATTCATGCCAAAGAACGTCGAGAAGCTTGATTTACTGTTCGATTTCCTGTTTTTGGAGCATTTGATACCGAACGTCGAAATTTTTTTCAAAAGAAATGCTCGAAAACAGATGGCGTGTATGCCGAAATGGCTGTTTATGCTCTTGAAATTGTTTTGGAAGATATTCCCTGAGCGAAAAATGGCTTCCGGGTTGCAAAGAAAGTAAATAAATGTCATTAAAGATTTTCGGCCGTCGGTGATAATAATTTCTTAAAATTTTAAGCTTTTTCAAAATAGTTTTCTTCTATTTTCGAGCGCAACTTTTTCAGAATTTTCGACGTACCGCGTTAGATGCTATAAATGCGGGAGACCGAGCGGTCGTTTAAGTTTTTAAAGCTTCAATCGCATCACGCGCGACCGTATAGCGATATTCAAATTTCCGGGATTTTCAGCGTTTTTCCGCTCAAATATCGCTATTGCGGCGTGAATGTTTTTGTAGTCCAATTATCGAAACGAGGATTTTAGGATTAATAAAGAAGCGCTCTATCGCGGGGCCGTCGGGCTGATAATTTAAATGAGTGATATTTTAGGGCGCTTTACTCCGGCGCCGGCAGTTTGCCGCGCATCATCTCGCCCCTTTTGAATTTTTTCGTGGGCATGGGCGGTCTCCCATTTAGTTAGTAAAAAAGTTGCAATATCCTTTCTTACGTTTACAGATGTTCGGAGGGAAAATTCCTAAAGTCGACTCGGCCGCGTCTACGCAACGTTTTTTGGACCTCAAACGAAGCTGCGCTTCTAGATTTAAACATTTAAACGGTTCGATTAATCTGTTGCAAGACGCGGGGGACAGAAGACGCTTTTTCGATCTGTACTCGTTTGAGCTTTTTCAATTATTTCACGACCTGCTTTGTCAGGTGGAATTTAGCGCCGTTGGGTCGGGTTCGGCTTTTTACGTTTCGAATCACGGGTCGGCCAGTTTGGCTCCGTCGTCGTCAATTTTTCCGAGATCATTGACCGAACTCGAATGCGCGTTGTGGATTTTGGAACAAATTTTGTTTAATTTGCCGCATTTGCTGCAGCGAAAGTGGCAGTATAACGCTTTATTAAACTCAATGAAGAAGCTGCTCCACCCCGACAATACGATCGGTCTCAGGCGAATGTCGACGAGATTGTTCGTCATTTGGTACCACATCTTGGGTACATTAAGCTACTTATTCTTCTCCTCCGACTACTACGCTCCTTTCTAGTAAATATAAAAGTCGCTAAAAACTGCGCGATGTATATTATAGTTTTTGAACCTGGGGATGATTTATTAGCTCGCGATTATAAGAATGGATGCGTAATAATCGTTGGCCACCGTTTTGCGTAATTTAAATCTGTTGTTTGCAATTCGCGCCGAATAATGCTCATTCGTGATTTTTTTGACGTTTTTGATAGCGCGGAAGCCTTATTTTTGCGGAGACGCGTAGTTTTTGAGCGCGGCTCAAATTTTTAAGCGCCTTCAAAAGTTATTCACGTTTTGCTGTAATTATTGCGTTACCCAAAAAGGAGTTTAAATAATTTTAGAAGTGATTTTCGGCGCAAAAATTTTTCAAAAATTTAACAATTTTCGATACTTTCATACCAAAATGATGACTTTGACGCAGTTGCACATTTTCGTAAGTATATTTATGTACTCAATTTTCGAAAATTCCTAATGCGCCTGGCCAGGATCGGCAGGAGGGGGGATAAATTTCCAGAAATCCAAACCATATTTTAGTCATTATTTTATTTTAGTGTCCGCGATAAGTTTGCTATTCTAGCGACGAAAATGGTCAAAATAGCCTATGAAACGCTTTATCGCAGTAATGCCGCATTCTTAAAGCATTCGGTCCATTTTCACATTTTGACTGCATTATATCGCTTTAGAAAGTTAAAAATATAGAAACTTATCAATTTTGGGCGCTTTTGCGCTAAACTGCGCACGAAAGGAATTGTGCCGTAAAACTTTTCACTCCATCGCCGCTTTTGCTCTGAAAATGATGCAGAAAACGTTCCATCGGCTCAAAATCGCGGGACAGTACCTACGTATCTGGCTGACCCTAGGTTGAAGGAATAAAGTGGCTTAATGGTAGGTACGCGTCAAAAACATCGTTTTTCAGCGTTTCTGACGATGCGTAAAAACATGAAAAGAGTTCGAAAAAAATCAAAAAAATTCGGAACAAATTGATCAAAATATAGTTAAAACGTGAGTATAATGGCGCGAAGCGCCGAAAATTTTGCGCTTTTGAGCAAATAGATCGGTAAAAACGCTTGAATAAGTATCTTCTCTACAAATTTTTAGAAAATTTCGGGAACTTAAGAAAAAATCGCCATTTCTGGGGTGGGGGCCGATAAAATTTTTGCGGGGAGGGGGTGAAAATTTTTCTGGGGGGTTAGCCTCCCAGATCATGTGGAGTAGTCGGGGGTAATACCCCTAACCCCTATGAGCTCGTATGGTTCCCTAACGAAAAAGTATAATTTAGTGACTGAAAAGAATTTTTGAAGCTATTTCTGACAATGTGGGAAAACTTGGGAAAGCGCACCAGCGAAGGATCCGGCATTTTCGTAAGCAGGATGGCACCACCATGTGGTAAAGCGTTCTTTTCTCCGTTTGACATGGTCTATGCTAATTCAAAATGATTTCTGGCGTAAAAATTTGTCATAACATTCCAAAATCTCAGAAATTTTTTCTAAAAAGTAAATTTAGGCAACTGATTTTTCTCGTTGCTGCCACGAGACAATGTTTTTGGCCATGTAACCCGCGACATTTATGTGCGCTTACATTTACATTTTGCTCAGCTTGCTTGTCATTTTCTTTTTTAAAGCGCCATCATTCTGAATATATTCAATCATAGTTTGATGCAGAATCATGCGTGTTTTGGTGAATTTTTGTACGCTAAAGCTCCAGGTTACTTATAAAGCTGTTAAGCGATTGCCAAATGCCAACGCGTTTAAAATTCACAAAAAACTGATTTTTAATTAAAACAACCCGTGCTATCTCTAATATTTTATTGTTCATCCTATTCAGATTCCGTATAAGTCGCAAAGATTAGGCTTTAGATGAAATGCAGGAAAAACGAGGAGGCTGATTGAATCAAAGCACGTTTAATAATTATTGATGAGATTTGAGAATCAGGCGCGTGACCCCCGAAAATTCAGAAAAAACCGGAAAAATAGGACTTTTTAAACGTTATTTTGTACTATTTTTGGCCTTTTCGGACCCCGGACTCCCCAAAATTTGTGTTGGTCCCCCCAAAATAGGACGGCCATCTACGTGCCTGTTGAGAGTAATCGTGACTTTTGTTATATTCAAACTGCTCTTACGGAGCTGGTTGATAGCTTCTACAACACGTTACGCGCAAGTTTTAAGTTTGTCACTAAAACCTTGTAATTGCACGAAAGTTATCTCGGAAATCTTTCTAGGCTTTGAACATCGCAATCTTTGTCTCGCTCAAGAACCTTCTATTACTTTTCCAAACTATTTTTCCTTTATTAATTTCATTCAGTTCATTCTTAAATTTATGATCTTTATGGAAAATGATCGAATAGGCGCTGGTCATTTGTATTTTGCTGCGATAATTAGCCCTTAATTGCCGAAGTGCGCGACAAAAAGGTGTTTTCAAAAAGTGTATCTCTTGCGAGGTTTTCTCCGAATATTCTGGAACAATTGCTTCGTAAAAGGAATATTTTTGTCCATAATCTTTGTTATGGATTCTATTTAAATATTAATTTTTTCGCATTTTAATCGGTATTCCCTTCTGCATTCATTACCCATAGCTTATTTTACTCACTTCTGTAAAATAAAATACATAATTTGCATATTTCGCGCAGCGTAAAGTATAAATCCTCGTCCGTCTTGTACGTCGGCCTCTAAATAATTTTCAACGCTTTCTTGATTAATTTTGTCACGCTGAATTCGAAATCTGTTTTTTGTTTTTTTGCTAGCCCATTTACTTCTCACAAATAATTCAGAATTTATAAAATGTTTTGAAATTCTGAAGAAAAATTTTCACCGCAAATTGAACGGTACAAAAACTTTTAAAACTGGACAGTTGTTGACTTCCGGCTATATCAAACAATTAGAATATACTTTGTCAGTATCAAAAGATGCGAATAAGGCAATGATTATGATTTTTCATTTTTGTTGGAAACTTATTTCAAAAGTTCTAATGGTATGAAACTTTTAGAACCACATATACTGTTTTGAAATATATTTTTAAACATAAATTTAAAAAACTAGATTTGCTAGCGCGGAACGTTATCAGCGTAAAAACTGTTTCGGAAGATATTCAATATTTTCTAGACGTAGAACGATATTGCTGAATATATGCTTCAAACTTTACGCTACGTTAAATTTGCAAATTAGGCGTAATATTTATAAAGTAAGAATAAAGTAAGTAATATTTAAATCACTAGCGAGTCTGTATAAAAACAATTTTAGAGTTTAAACTCCTACAAAATCGTTGTGGCTCCTAGATGTCCATAATTAATATCAACGAGAGCTCTAATTGGCATAAGTTTAATATACGAATATCTGAAAAAGTTGACGAGCTAGAGAAATTATAAGGCCAGATTCGGAATTGGCGCAAAAATCTGATAAAGAATCAATCAATTTTGCTTCTGATGCAAAATTGTCGATGATCGGCTTATTGACGCGACGATTGTTTCTTTGTGACAACTCATCACGTTTTGTATTGCGCCTTTTCGGCCGAAACCGGGACTGGGACCGGGCGCACTAGTCTCGGCCGGGGCCCAGACCGGGCGCCCGGTTGTTCCTTGGGTAGGGAATTTTTTCGGGGAATGAATCCCTCGGGATCGCGTCCGTTGGATGGCCGAAAAGTCATCGCAACGTACGTTGTTAGACGTTTTTCGCGCCAACTATAGTAGGCCGCCGGAAGACAACCCCCCGAACCATCGTACATAAATCCGCCCTCATTCCGCACCCGTCCGGAAATCTTTCACAATTGTAAAAATTATAAAAATAAATCGTCAGAAAACGACGTTGTCCATTTTGAGATGAAATAGAATTTGCCAAGACAAAATCGGAAGGCTTTGTATAAATAAAGTATAAATTAATTAGAAAATAATAATGAGTAAAAAATATATATGAATATATATAAAAATCAATTAATTAATTATAAATAAATAGTATATATGCGAATAAATATTAATTTTTAAATAATTATAAAACAATAAACCGTAAATCCGTCAAAGGGGAGCGGCTCAGCTAGCGTGTCTGGGAAACTTTGCCGGAAAAGCCTTAAATAAAATGAGAAAGCCCCGCCCCGAATTAGCGTCCGTTTGGAAGTTTTTGTTTTTTGCGCGAATTTTAAAACCTACCGATAAGAAACGTCGAGAAAAGTATTTTTTAGTCCTAACGTCAATTTTTCAATTTTTTTTTGACTTAGAATTAGGAATGAAAGCCGGACATAATTTCTTTCTTTTTCCGTCCGGTAGGTTGCGAGTTGTCTGAGTTGGACGGCATTTTCGGCTGCTTGGTGCCTTGTTTGCCTTGTATGGAGCCGACGATGACCACCGACGAAAAGCTTGCCGTTTTTTGTCGCCTCAACGGACCGTGCTGCAAAAATGCGCTTAATAATTCGCCGCCTGCGGTTTTCGCGCAGTTTGCCGTAAAAAAATGTTTCCCTCTCGCCCCCGCTTCTTGCTTACAAGTCAGTAATTGACGTTTTCCCGGGCCCGGGGAGGCGCTACATTTTTTCGCCTTTCAAACTTTATTTCCCGTCGTATTTGATATTTCGAGCGGGCGCGCAGCGGCTCAAAATTTTGAGGGGTTTGGTCATCTTATTCTAATGGCGAAGGCGGGGGTAAAAAGCTTCAATTTAAATCCGTCCAAAATATTACGGAGTTCAAAGAAAAATATCCTTCGGTTTACGTAAGGTTGGGGCTAGATATTCGCACCTGGTCCGTTACTAAGTTGTATTTTAAGGACCGCGTGATTCTATCGAGCCAGTTGCCCAATCGCGGCGTCTCGAGTCGACCCTAATACCGCTTACAAAAATGATGTTCTTTTATTTACCTACCCACCTCCAGTTTTTGGACCTTTGGAAATTTTCAGACCTCTCCCGGGCCACAATAATTTGAATACCGACCATTAAACTGTCGCAATAGCCAAAGCTTCGGCCCGTTCAATAATGGGCACTTAAAGTTGGGCCAAAAATGGGTCAAAAAGCAATTTTGTTTGATTTTCCATCATTTTCTCACATTTTTATTATTTTTAAAACCAGCCCGTCTAAATGGACCCTTAAGCCCGTTCCACGGATGGGCCGGGATGGGCCATTGCCCCGGTGCGCGTAAGACTAAAGCCCAGAATGCGTTTAACGCGAAGCGCCGAAAATGTTTAGAATTTATGCTAAAAAATGGTAAACTATGCTAAAATAATAGAAAATTTTGAATAAATTCGACGCTACGCGTCGGTCGCTACTTCCTATCCCGTACGCGTAGATTAAATAATGTGCTTTTAACGCGACAAAATTTGCTCAGGGCAATCAAAATACGAGCTCGACCAAAGGCGCGTTGACGCAGGCGTTCTTCGAAAAGATTTTGGAGGCGGCGTCGTCGGACGTTGGCAAGATCGAATGGCTGCCGGGCGGCGGCCGAGACGGCGCGGCGGACGCGACGTCGGACGTCGACCTTCGACGTCGACGCTGCTTCCAATTTATCTTCGATAAAATAATGTTACGATACGCCGGCCGTTGGCCCAAATTTTCCCAGTTGCCCGAAGTCGACTGCTCCAAACCGCGTACTTTCTGCTACTGGCTTAGGCGCCCGAACCGACCTCGGAACGCCGCCGACGAGCCGCGCCGTCGATGAAGACAACCCGAGGCTGATTTGCGTTCAGGGCTTGGCGCGTCGACTGGCGCTTTACGCTTACAGTTGCCGTGAATCGTCCGATTCGCCGACCAACGACGCGGGTCGCGGCGGTGCCGAAGCGTCGGAAGGGCCGGCGCCGTCGAGCGACGTCGGCGGCATCGAAGACGTTAACGTCGGCGACGCGGCTCTTCGCGGATCGCCGCCCAATTTCGAGTTGATTCGGGGCGTTTTGTTTGAATTGAAGCGAAACGTCGACCGAACGCTGTTCGCGTTCCAAGCCGCTTTTCTGCTGCCCCCGCGGTACGCGGCGGCATTGGCGCTCGTTTTTCGCGCGCTTCGCGAGTGGATTACGCTCGAAGGCGGCCGGTCGCCGCCATCGTCGTCCGCCGCTTCTTTTTTCGCGCGACTTTTATACGATTTGGGCGAAACGAACGACGGCTCGCCCAACGTCGTCGGCGTTCAACTGGGCCTTCAATCGACCGTCGCGGTTTTGTTGACCTTCTTTTTCAATCGGTTCGCCGCAAACGAGCTGGAAAAAGTCGGCCTCGTCGCGCAAATTAGTTCGAAAATTTTGGCCCTGTATAGAAATTTAGCTAAGTCGTTTTCGCTTAGTCCATTCGTTTCGTTCAAATTAGTATTTAGTCGTCTTTTTAGACGTTCAGAGCCCCAGTAAGCGATCTGACTTCAATTAGCCTAATTAACGAGAAAACTAGATCCATTCTGCGATGGCGAATCGCGCATATGCGTAAAAGGGCAAAACCAGGCCCGGTCTTAGGCATTTGGGGGCCCTGTGCCAGGTACCTTTTGGGGGCCCTGTGCGAGGTACCTTTTTGGTACTTATTGGAAGCATTTGTATAGTGCATGTGGCCGGGCCCCTGGGGGCCCTGGGGCCCTGTGCAGGCCGCACACGCCTAAGACCGGGCCTGGGCGAAACCCATTTTCTCTTTAAGCGTAGCTGCTCGAAAATTATTCCCGCGCCGAATTGCATTTTGTACTCGGATATTACTGTGATATTTTTCAAAAATTGTTATAAATTTTCTGAATCTTCGGTCGAAAATGAACTTATTGCTTCGATGTTTCCCTTCACCGACGTCACTTCCCATTGGACATTCGGCGCACGCGCAACTGGGGATATGGGGTATTTCCTCTATCGATACTTTTGAATTTATACCAAATCATACCGCTCGAAGCGTGAAAAAGCGTAAAACTCCGTCTATGTTTACGTTCTCGGCATACGCGTAATAGGGGGATGGGGGATCTCCCCAACGAAAGTCGGGCGTCCTCCCATTCACCCCCGAAGCCGGAAAATTTTTGACCTTTCCCCGATTTTGTGGAAAAATTGAATATTTCGGGCGTTTTTGGCCGTTTTTGACCGAAAATTGGAGGTCATTTGTACCCCCTCCTAAAATGGCCAGAACCCCTCCCCAATTTCGAGCCGTTACGTGTGGGGTTCTGGTGGTTTGACCCCGTCACCCCCGAGGGGATACCGAACCGACCCTCTGAAAAATGGCGTTGACCCAAAATTTTATACGCGGTATTACCGAAGTTACGGCCGGTTACGTTTGGCCGTAGTTTTTTTGGCCCACTCTGTTTGCGATGGAACGGGTCATTCCGTCGCTCTAATTCTTATTTGCTTTCGTGCGAATTAAAAATATACCAAATTAAGTGTACAAAATTGATATTAAGTAATAACAACCAACCCCCGGGAAACTCGGTTTATCTCTCCTTCAACTTTTGACCATTTGCGCGTATGACATCCGGCTATGAGATTGGTTAAATTCGACTTTGAGTGCGCAAAGGACGATTCGCTAATTTAGCAAAAAACGTAGCGAAGCGGCGCAAACCGTGTAAATGCGTATGTTCTCGCTCCACGTATCTTTGCAAGAGGCGCAAAAAGCTCCTTTCAAACTCGAAAAAAATATTCCTGATGCGAAAATGCTCAAAAATAATTTGTGAAATTATGCCAATAAACCACGGTTCGGACTCCAGGGATCATGAAATGATCTCGATCAGAGTTCTCATTTTTCATCACGTATTTTATTCACAAAAATCGGGTGAATAAGTGTTTCGATTTATTTGGTCAGAGGTCGCCGACCTTCTTACGTAAATGTAGGAATATGAGGAACTTTTGGATTTTTTCATTTTTTGCGCATTTAAGTGTTACCCTTTAGGAAAAATTAATGCGACTGGTTCGTGTCCCGAAAGTCAGCAGCTTGGCTAAAGACGATTTTGGGGGGGCATGCAGAAGTATAGTCAACGTTAAAGTATATACCATTGTTCGGCGACGCTCAATGAGAACAATGGCGAGGTTGGACGAAGGTCGGCGCATGTCAATAAATCAGAACAAAAGAAATTGGGTCGCGCATCCGCGATTCGGGCAAGTTTAGCATTCGATTTTAAACTTCAAATTTGCAAAATCATCGATTGTGAATGTTACCTTCAAATTCAGCGCATTTTTTCCAGTAAGATGATATAAAATTTAATTGAAAAATATGAAGTTTAAAAATCACTTTTTATTCACATACATAACTTGCATGTTGCGCTTGTTGTCTTTTCTGATAGATTTTCTTGGCGTAAATCAATAACTTTTATCTTTAAGAATTTCTTGAAGGAGTTAGACACTGAAAGATCAAGTTTAGATTGACAACTTGAATTAAATTTTTTAAATATGAAGTGATTATCTAGAAAAAGCGTCTGACACATTATATGATGTCTACCTCAAGGTGAAACCATATTCTTTTCTGCTTTAGTTAAAATTTAAATTATCTATAACAAATTTAGAGTCTCTAAGTTGAAATAAAAATGTTTTCAAAGGATTTTTATTACATTCTGTCCGTGAAACAATTTCGATTAATTAGTTCTGAGTGCGTACATAAATAAAAAGTGATTTTTAAACTTCATATTTTTCAATTAAATTTTATATCATCTTGCTGCAAAAAATGCGCTGAATTTGAATATAACATTCAAAATCGATGATTTTGCAAATTCGAAGTTTAAAATCGAATGCTAAACTTGCCCGAATCGCGGATGCGCGACCCAGTTTCTTTTGTTCTCATTTATTGACATGCGCCGACCTTCGTCCAACCTCGCCATTGTTCTCATTGAGCGTCGCCGAACAATGGTATATACTTTAACGTTGACTATACTTTTGCATGCCCCCCAAAATCGTCTTTAGCCGTCAGCTTATAGACTTCAAACTAGTCTCATAAAAAATCAATTTAATTATGTTTTCGAATTTTAAGTGAAAATTTCTGATTATTACCATTTTTTCGGATTTTTCATTCCGGTTCAAAACTCTCGAATATGTCTGTTATCACCGTTTCTAACCGTTTAAACCGTTATAATTTGCTCCCCATCCCTTCTACCAATCGTCGCTGCCTCTTGATTAATTAACGCGGATAAACAAATTTTTCACTGCGGCGTTTAGTTTTTATCACAGGAAGCGCGTTAGCGCGTACCTATTATATACTTCGGTACCCTAAAAACTGATTCCCCCTACAGCTATAACGAGGCCCATTCGGGAGGTGCGGTTCCTTTAAAAGATCGATAATAAAAAAGTTCGCCGCATGCGTGTTTTTCGTTTTTTAAAGTAATACCCGGTGTGTAAAGAGCGTGTAAAGTTTTACTATAACGTTATAACATAGCTTTTTAAAATTTGGGTAGGACGCTCGACTAATCTAACTTTGTTTCTGTTTAGTCTGGTCTTATAAAGTGTAGACGATTGATTTAGCTTAAAATTACTTATTTATTTTTTCGTAACATGACTTATTTCCAGAGTGACAGTCTAAAGAGTAAAGAATCGTAGAGTGAAAAACACATTTTTGAATTTTTTCGTATGATAATGACTCCGGTTCCGAGTCCTGAGAATTTTTTTCTGATAGAAATGTGCAACGGCTTAAAGGCTACTTTCTGCTTACCAGCTAACTTTTCTAAATTCATTACGGAGTTAGGTTTAGGGATTCGAACTTTACATTCTAGTGCAGTGGCGGATCCAGGATTTTCCTGAGGGGGGGGCGGCAACCTAAGGGGGGGAGCGGAACCCTGACTTGGGCGGAAAAATTAGCCGTTTTAACCCGAAAACCGCTAAAAATCGCTCGAAAATCCTTAATTTTGCGCACTATTTTGGGCCAATGGGGGTGGGGGGCTGGCCGTCCCCGCCCCTTAAATCCACCCCTGTTCTAGTGGATGGTGTAAAAACATATTTTGTCCAAGATTTCTTTATCAACTTTTTCCGGTTGTAAGTCGGGATAAATTGAACAAAATAGAAAGGAAGCATATCCAAAGGGCTACGTGTCGCAGCAAACCGCATTAAAAAACGCATTATTGAGTTATTTATAGGGTGTAAAATTCCAAATCAGGGGTGTAACATTGGACAAAAAACGCGTTTTCTTCCCTATTTTGATTGCTAAATATCTCAAATATTTTGCGGAACAGGAGTTTCCCACATACAAATGTACCACGATTCAAAGACTACAGGCTGGCCCAAACCGAATTTCTGTGCACTCGTTAGGGAGTTAGCTTCAGATTTTTATAGTTTACATTGTGTTGGATGGTGGAAAATACGTTTTTGTTCCTTTTTTGTTCGTCACTTTCTCTGTTTACGAGTCGGGATAGATCGAATAGAAAAAACAGAGCTTTTTCTAAGGGGTACTCGTCGCAGAAAATTGCGTTTATTTACGTTAATATTTAGCTTTATCGAAGGTGTCAAGTTAAAAATTGGGTGCGTTAAACTTTTTTCTGTCTTGTTTCTTCCGCCAACTTCTCCGGTTATGAGTCTGGACATGATCTCAACTATAGAACGTGATACGCCACTTGAGTGAGTTTGTTTGCACTCAGCATTGGTGTAAAATGGTTTACATCTAATATTTATTTGTCTGCAGGTCATTGTGAAGACTAAATTTTTTCATAAATATTATCATATCAGAGTAATATCAAAATAACGAATCCGACTAAAATCTTCTTTACACTCGGTATTTTTATAAACTTTTATAATGTAAATTCTCTCTAGTTTTATTACTCGCTGAAGCTTAATTTTTCAAGATGTTCTACGTAACGTGCCAGAATTACAAGAATCTGACTGTAGTTGCACTACGCATTTATTGTTAATGTGCAAACTTTACACTGCAAATTTATCATACTTCCAGAGCGTTGCAAAAGGTGAATTTTTTTTTCCAAATATGTGCCGTAATGTCTGGATTACGAATCTGACTTTATGTTTCCTTTACGCCTAGTAGCCTAGACGATCTTCCGGGAGGCCACCCCAGAAAAATTTTAACCCCCCTCACCTATCCCTGCACCAGAAATGCTTTCACCCCCCCAATCCCCAGTACTCTCGATGTTTCGAAAAATTGTCAAAATTTTCTGAAAATTCGTTAAGAAAGGTGCTGCTTTTCAAGCGTTTTTAGCAATCCATTTGCTCAGAAGTGTCAAATTTTCGGCGCTTCGCGCCATATACTCATGTTTTGACTATATTTTGAACAATTTATTCAACTTTTTTATATTTTTTTGAAATTTTTCATGTTGCACGTTAGGATTTCGCTCCCCCGCCCGTTCCAGAATTCCTACGCTGTGCATGTTTGCCAAGTAGTGTGTAAACTCCCCGCACTGGAAATTAAAGTTGAGTTTCAGAGCCTTGTAGGAGCTTAATCTTTTCAAAATGTTTCATGAAGGTCAGGATTACGAATCTGAGCGTAAGTGTTCTTTACACCCATGTTACGTAAAGCTTATGACAGAAACCTTTGATCAGGTTAAATAAGAGAAAAGTTTGTCTTGTTTAAAACAGATAATGCTAACAGGGGCGGATTTGAGGGGGCGGCCGCCCCCATTTGCCAAAAAAGTTGGCAGAGATAAAAAATGGATATGCAATTAGAGCTGCACACTTTGCAAATTTTACTACCCGGGTACCCGGCTATTTCATTACCCGGGTACCCGGGTAATTCGGGTACCCGGGTATCCGGGTATACCCGGGTAGGACCTTAGATAAAAGAGAATGCAGTGAACATCGTTTATTTACGGTTGACAGTGAGGTCTAGGGCAAAGTGATATTTAAGCAGTAAAATTATTGAAAAATTAATGCAAGATTAAATAGAATCAAGGCTTTAATCTGAAGAATTCGTATGCATTTAATGAAATTTAAGTCATTTTCATAATTCAAAGCAAAAAATTGTGAAGCAGGTTTTGTATCTTCATAGCGTCATTAAAACATTTGCAGCAGGAAAACACATTGACGAAAAGCAATTTTGAAATCAACCGGAAATGAAAATTTATTCAAAAACAAGTCTAAGTCTATCTGGAGCTGACTGCAGAGACGTAGTCAGAATTTTGGTTCGGGGGGCATAAACGTTTTCATGTAGAATTTACGGCCTTTCTATTGACAAACAGTTCGGAATTCATAAGTGGCGCAAAGTGCCAAGAAATTTAGTCATTTTTTCCACCCTTAACAGTTTGTAGCTCTGTGAATACTAATAATCTGATAGAGCAGAAAATTATCAAATTTGTACAAAACAGTTTTGACAATTCAAGCTTCTAACAAGAAAACTGCGAATTACGAACTTTGACTGAAGATATTTTGAGTGATTCAGGCTTTTAAACGCAATGCTGGAGCTTTACAAAAAGAAAGAACAGTAACTGGCGGCGCTATGCGCCGGAAAATTTTGACGTTTTTGCACATTAAACTCAATTTATACCGCTTAAATCATACAAAACAGACAAATTAATGCCGGCGCGAAACGCCGGAAATTTTTAGAAATTCCTAACCCTTTTACCTGGCTTGTTCTCCCTAAAATCTCGTTGCACATGTACAACGAGATTTTATGGCTGCGGGACGTCTGAGGTGGCGAGCGGGATCCGGGGCAGAGTCCCGGAAAATTTTGTAAAAAAACATTTTAATGTTAAATAGTAACATTAAAATTTTCGCAAAATCGGCCAAATCTCGGTTCGGAAGCAAGCTCAAAAACACTTGAAATTGATGAACTCCTACATTGCAAAAACTGATCTGAAATGCGTTTTTCGACCTCTGCTGGGTACATAGCGCAGCAACGGGTCGCTGCCAATAAGATATAGAAAGATGTGTCCATGAAAATTTTGTTCTTACCGTTTTCAGGCCCATTTGTGGCCTTCTAATTAACAAAATGCAGTTCATAGAACAAGAAATGCGCAAAAACATAAGAAAATTTGGCCATTCCTTCCAATTAAAATAGGATTATGTGTCCTTGTAAAGAAAGATAAAGGAAACAAAGAATAGACAAACTGGTACACAAAAGACAAACAAAGCAGAGAATAGACAAACTGGTTCGCAATCATTTTCGCACTTTTACTATCATGCTCAACAAGCATGCGCAGTTTCATTCAACGAACAAATAGTGCATTAAATTACTAAAGTGATGTGGAGTGCTGGATTATTTTAGCTGATTCAAGCTTTTAAATTTGTTGGATCTATATAGCAATAAATAATAATGACTCGGCGCGGAAAATTTTGAAGTTTTTACCTTTTTGAACTTAGTTTTCTGGACATACATCATTGCAACAAAAAAATCAACAATATTTCTGAAAAATTTCGGGGGGCAGGTACCCCCAATGCCCCCCTGGCTACGCCTATGGCTGACTGCATTTGGAACATCGATAGGCTTTGAACCAGGTCTAACTAAAACAGTTGCGCGCACGATGTGAATAAAAGTTGCAGTTTAAATTTATATAATGGTCACTGAAGTGAATGAATTATAAAAAAGCGTCGCTAACAGATAATTTCTTGTTTAAATTTGTTTACAATGAAGAATAAGAAGAATTCGGCACAAATAAAATAATGTAACTAAAGAGCTGAATAATGGAATATGCCTAGACCGTATGCGCGATATATTGTGATAATAGGAAATATTAACAGACTCGCTTATTTAACATTTTACGGTTGATTATATCAAATCACATTTACATTGTGATTCAGTCGCACTTTAGAAGCAATATGTTTCTAGCTTTCTAATTCAATTCTTAGCACATATTGCATAACTGCAGTGCTAATTTTCCATTTTATATTAGGGGATTCGGGTACCCGGTAGTAAAATTATTTTCTACCCGGGTACCCGTTCGGGTACCCGCGTGCAGCTCTATATGCAATTTGTAATGATTTTTGGCGTTAGTGATCTTAATTTTTCGAATTTTTCCGGCGCTTCGCGCCGTATCATACCTATTAATGACATTTATTCACTTTTTCGGCGGCATCGGAGCCATTTTTCGCTTATGGAATTAGTTTTAAAACAATTTCAGGAGCAGCAAGAACTATTTAAGCATAGATTTATTATATTTTCAAGCAAAACTTTTGAAAATGTTTGACGTATTGCTTCAAATGCTACAAATACTGAAAATCGAGCAGTAAATCAAGCATCTTAACATCCTTACGCCTAAATTTTACGACTTTATTCGGCGCTTTGCGCCGAAATTTTGTTAAAGTCAAAACAAAATTGAATGACTCTTCGCTTAACATTGCCAGAATTTGAAATTTTTTACGAAATAATGTTGCGTAAAAAGTGATTTAAAAAGACAGACAGCGTAAAACGCCGAAAAACATTAATTTACGCGTGATGTACCTATTTTTAAATGATCTTGAAAAAGTTTGGGTATCACCCCCCTTAGGAAAACCCTAGATCCACCACTGAATGCTGATGTTCGAAGCAATATTGTTTTCCGCCTTCTTGGACCGCTGTCATTGTTGTGGCATGTTACCGTATGTGTTTACTGACTGATTCACTCAAATCATGCGGATTCAAAGTAGGGTACTAGCAAAGAAGAATGCTCCGATGGAACAAAAAAGACGCATATACTTGGAATTGTGGATTAGTAAGGATGTAAAAGGAGGGGACTTAGGAAAAAGCTACCTATGTATATGCCTAAAGTCGCAAACTCTGTTAAAAATCTGACTCTCTGTAAGCAAAGCAAAAATCGAAGTATATTCTGCGGCCTGCAGATGGAAATTAGCTATTGAAGTATAAAAACGAGTGAAAAAGTAACAAGTGTGCTATGCAGTAGCTATGGGAAAGTAGATGCTGTAAACTAGGAGCGAATTTGTAAGCCAATTGAATGAAATAACAAACAGGGATGCATTTAAGACAATCAAAGACATTGTTGGTTTATAGCAGCGGAAAAAGCGTAAGCCTACGTGAGACAACATACGTGTTGGTACGGTTGCATACCCGCAACGATTTGTTGCACTAACCAATCGACGCCAGGTTTGCTTGCTATAATGCTGATGATAGAAAATTTAAATAACTTTAAATATAATTGCAGTTAGTTTTCTATCAATCACGATGCGAAGCAAGTCAGCGTTGCAACTTGCAAGCAGTTTTCAAGAAGTAGTAAGAATTCATCAAAACGAGAGAAGCGGCGAGAAGAATGAAAATATGAGGAAATATAAGTAAAAAATTAAAATACTAAATAAAAAGGACTGTGAAAACGACAGAGATAGAAGCGCCGCATGCTATTAGTAAAAAAGAAACAAAAAGGACGCGTGAAATAGCACAAGTATACCTTTTAAAATTATATCATGAGAGATAGGTGTTTTGCGAGGCGCAAAAGTCAAAATGAAGCAATAGAAGTAGGGAGGATTATGCAGAAAACTTTGCGAAAAACGTAAATAAATTATGTAAACAGACGAGGTCATCAGAGAGGAACTAGGTTGCTACAGTTTCGTGCGTTTAGTCCTCCGGAGCTGTCGCTGCAACGTAGCGGCACCAGTCTAGGCGGCTAGACTGCCTCACATTAGAAAGAAAGACAAAAAATAAATATATAAATAAATCAATAAATAAATGAACGAATTAAAATTATATATACTTTTGCGTTGCTTAGAAAAAGTCTGATTTTTAACACATTTTGCGACTTTAGGAATATACGTACGAGTTTTTTCCTAGTCCCCTTGATTTACGTGTTTAATAATCCACAATACCTAGTATATTAGTCTTTTTTCTTCCATCGAAGCATTTTTCTTCGCTAGTATATACTTTGACTCAGTGGCGGATCCAGGATTTTTTAAGGGGGGGGGCGGTACCCCTAAGGGGGGGGGCGAAACCCTGACTTGGGCGAAATAATTAGCCGTTTTAACCAGAAAATCACTAAAAATCACTCAAAAGTCCTTAATTTTGCGCACTACTTTGGACTAATGGGGGGGGGGTGGCCGCCCCCTCTAAATCCGCCCCAGCTCTGACTCGATCACAACAAAGTGCGCACTACGGATATGCGCTTAAAACGCAAAACGGTTCGAAAAAAGTGGTTTCATCTCGAAGAATCGCTTCTGGGGGCATTATAATAGGTGCAATCATCAAATTTTGGCGATCTTGTGGAATAAAATTTTGGATACTGCGCTTTACATATTTCCATATTTAAATGCCATCACATCTAACGATTATTCAAGGTTAAGCGCACAATCTGTTTCAATTAGACTTTAATTTTAATAATTGTACCGATTATTATGGAAGAATCTAGCGGCGATGGTGTCAAGAAACTTTTCGTTGTAGCTAACAACGCGTACTGCGAGCTGACCCCAGCCATGTGGACTTTTTTGCTCGACTGCTTGCTAGCCATCGTGGACCATTATTTGCCCTTTGCGCCGCCGCACGCCGCGCCCCGCAGCGGCGTCTTCTCGACCCCCCTCTGCGTTCGGCTGTCGCCGCAGTTCTTTCAAACTTTGTTAGTGAGCTGGGTGCTAGCCAGCTTGAATAGCCCCCTGCCTTCGCAGCTCTGGTGCCGGCTGTTGGCCCTTCTCAGTCAACGAAACAATTGGCCTTCGCTGATCAGCGAGTGGGGCAAAGTTATGGACAGTTTGACCAGAGCCATGTCCCTGCAGCTCTACGGCGTTGATTTGACAGACTTGCCATCCGAACGTCTGTCCAAACAGAAACGTAAAAAGTTGATCGCCCGCACCAATGCACTCGCGGAATTTCCTCGTAAGTTGCATCCATTTTTTGGCCACGTTTTGTTTATTTTGATCATTTTTATCTTTCAAGATTCATATTAATCTTGGCTCTGTTCGCACGGCGCAAGTAGCGCTTCATAGTATAAATAAGATCAATCGCCGCTGCCAGAGTCGGTCGGTTCACTTCCACCCAAAGCCAGAAAATGTTTAACCCATCCAGGCACGTAGCTGGCCGTCTCATTTTGGGGGGACCAACACCAATTTGGGGGGACTAAGCCCGGAAAGGCCCAAAATAGCACACAATAATGTTTAAAAAGTCAGATTTTCCTGAATTTTGGGGGGACGGACCCCCCATTCTCCCCAGAGCTACCTCCCCGTATTTTATGGAAAAAATTGAATGTTTTGGCCGTTTTTAGGCTATTTTTGGATGTTTTTGGCTAAAAATTGAGGCCAATTACCCCCGCCCCTGCCCCCGCCTCCCTAAAAATGGCCGAGAATCCCCATCCCAATATTTCGAGCCTTTACACGTATTACCATACATTGCATAAAATACAAAATGCTTTGATCTTTCTACGCGCCAAGCGTTTCTACAATAAGCATTGATATAAGGCATGCGAATTATGTGAGAATCTTTCGTGGATCGTTCTCAACCAGTAAAAAGCTTCACTGTAGCCATATCAAAAATAGGTATAAGTTAATTATAATAATAATAATTATAATAAAGATAATAATAATTATTATTATCGTTATTAACAAAAGTAAAATATTAGTTATAAGTTAGTGGTTTTTTGGACCAACACAGTTGCGGATCTAGGACTTTCCTAGGGGGAGGGGCGGTATTCCAACTTTTCCAAAAACAGTCAAAAATAGGTCCAAAATTTGCCCTTAACGCGCGAAATAGCGTTTTTTCGGTGTCCTACATTGTATACTTTTGCATAAAATCACTTTTGACGCAATATTTTTCTTGAAATTTTAAAATTTTAGGCAATTTTATGCGAAAAAATTATTAAATTTCTTTGACTTTACCTAGAATATGCCTTGAAGCGCCGGAAAATTTTTGAAGTTGAGACGAATACACGTCTAGAAGAATATTTACCGCTTGATTTCCTGTATTGATAGCATTTGATGCGAAACTTTGAAATTTTTAATTGAAAATGGAAGAAAACTATGCAAAAATAGCTGTTTCTGCTGTTAAAATTGTTTTGAAACCTACATGAACAGATCATGGCTCCCGGGCAGTGTTATTTTTGTGCAAGGTCCGTTTGATATCTACAAAGATGTATTTTTACCGAAAATACACACAAATTTTTTGGGTACTATGATATAGTACGGCAGCGACATTAGTGTGGTGAAAACAGTTGTTCGACCTTTGGTAGTGTATTTTGGCTAATTCTTGGGTTTATGAGGGCGAAAATCGTTAACAATCGTCTTAAACAAATTTGACATTTTTCCTTCCGAAATGCGATTTCTGCGATTATAAAGATCTATAGGACACACAATTACTCACTTCGGTCGAAAATTTTTGCGAAATTCAGACTTTTTTACAATTTTTGTCTTCCCAAAAATCTTTGCCATGTACAAAGACGGTCCCGAAAAGTATTTATACGTCGGGCAAAATCTTTGCCAAATACAAAAAAGCGTGCTCCGAGGTCGCCAAGAATGTGAATAAATGTCATAAATAGGTGTCATCCGGCGCGTAGTGCCGGAAAAATTTGAGAAATTATGTTCATTGGCGGCCAAAAATCATTGAAAATTGCATATCCATTCTTTATCTCGCCAATTCGCCCGTGGACCAACATGAGTCATGACTAGAGCAGCCAAAATTTGGTGCAAAAATTTACAGGATTTGGTGCGAAATTTGGTGCAAAAAATCCGGTAATTCTTACATAATTTGTTGGTTTTGCTCGAACAAAAACTTGCTAAACGTAATTAGACTGCGTATCTTGATATTTTAAAAAAAATTTCTCGTCTACGATCGGTTTTAAAAGCACCGCGACAAAAAAATTAACATCGGAGCTTTTGCCTGATCTCGGGGCGAAATTTCACCGAGTAAATTACCGTTTTTTGTGAGTTAATCAATCCGAGCACTTTGTAACACTGCTAAAAATTTTCCGTTGTTTCTTCTTGGTCAAATTTTGTGTTTCAAGCCGTTCCATCGCCGCTGGTCAAATGTCGTAATTATGTATACGTCGAATAGTTCACGTTTTAGAACATTGGCCTCAGTGCCGCCTTTCGAACCGCAGTCGTCGTCTGCCAAAGTATTCAAAAACGCTTCAATCATTGAAAAATTTTCACAGTAGTAAACGGCGCATAGAAATTTAGTCGCAAGGTCAGATTTTGATCACTCTAGTCATGACCCGAAAAACTGTCGTAAATGCTGATATTTCCCACGCCGTAATGCACTTTTGTAAGGAAATTTTCAATTTCGAAAAATTTTGGTATGATAATTGTAGGAGGGTATGGAATTCTAAATTTTTTTGCTTTCAAAAACGTCGAATCTGCATCAGAAACATCATTTTTCTGCGTTTCCGACCATGCTCGGAATCTCGAAAGTTTTTAAACGCGCTCAAAAAACAGCTTTTTTACGTATATCAGCCAAATTGCGTCGCCGGGGACGTCGGAAGCCGGGCCAAAAATGGATAAAACTTGTAAATTCTTCCAAAGTGCCTTTATTTGTCGAAACTGTGTAATTCGTAGGTTTAACGCTATTTTAGCATTTATACTCACTAGTTCTTAAGGTCATTTTGGCCCAATAAAGCTCAGGTCTGGACCCTCGAGGCGGCTGACCCCTCAGATCGGCTCTGCCGTTCAGCTACGTTTCGGACTAATTTAGTGATCCAAATTGTTTTCTGACTTTTTACGCGAAAAGGGGCTCATTCGAGGAAGGGCGGTCGTCCCGCTTAGGCCAAAAGTATTTGGCGATATAAAGGATGCTTACGTCCATCGCGATGATTTTTGGCCATTTACCATCGTAATTTCTCAGCGCCGGATAATCCCTATTTATTTTATTTCTTCAATTTCTCGACTTTCGGTAGCCACGTTTTGGCAGTTTTCTTCCATTTTTGCCATAAGTTTTTGCGTTTCGCATCTTTAGAAGCCTTTCTGTCAAAATTTCACAGAAATTTCGGCTAAGTTGAAGAAATACGGCAGTTTTTTTGCGCAAATTGCTCGAAATTGCGAAATTTGCGCCAGAAATCATTTTGACTTAAAATAGAAATACAAAACTGCAAAAAAAACACTACCTGGTTTTCCGACCTATTTCTAACCGTTCGGGAAAAAGGGGTAGCCCCTCTTTCGAAAATCCCACATCCGGCGCCATACGTCTATATTTAATTTGAACGTCGCGGGAAAGCCGAGAAGTTCTATCATTCGGACAATTTTCCGATTTTCAGTCATTACATACAAAGCTTAAAAATTATGTTTCCGATAGGCAAGATTCATAGTGTACGAATGATGAAACTTTCATCGCTCCTCGCGAATCAATGGCCCGAGCTACTTTCTCGTACGAAGATCGTAAATTCTACATAAAAGCGTTAAAAATATTCGAACGACCATTTCAATAAAGCGGATACGGCTGGAAATGGAGTAATTACACTAAAAAACCGGCTGTTCGAAAATGAACCGCCGCAGTTTCTGCGCATTGATTATAAAGGGAAGAGGCACGGGGCCGATTCGGGACTCAACTTATTTGATATATTGGAGTTTTTGCGCCGGAAAGACCCGAAAAACGGGATAAACGCTAAAATATCGTTGAGACTATATTATTTCGCTTCACACTTCGTCGTCGCTTTTGAGCAGTTTTAATGAAAATTTTCGCGTACATCCATTTTTAACCTTCATTTTGCCTTATTTATCCAAAATAATTCCAATTTTTCCATTCCCACCGGGGTGTAGTAGGCCCGTCGATTCCCCTCCCCCCTCACGCGTCCGTTTTGGAGCCCAGAATCAATATCGCTTCGCCGGTCGGTTCTAGAGTATTATCGGACCGACGGCGGCGTCGGGTCGACGACCGTACGACCCCTTATTCGATTATTTTGGCGGATGTTTAGTTATTAGTTGCGCGTGCTTCCAGCGATCGGGGAAAACGATTTGGCCAAATCGGTCGGCGTCGAGTCGCTGAACGACTTGGCGTTGCATTTGGCTTCGGCGAGTCGGGCGCCGCAGTCGTCGTCTTCGCTCGTCGGACCGCGGCCGCGGACGGCGGCCGTCAAATCGACGGGGCTGCCCGCCTCGTCGGCGCCGGCCGCGGCGATGCCGCCGCCGTTGTCGCGGCATCGACGCGTCCAGCGAGCGACGTCGTCTTCGGCCGCCGTTGGCCTTCGGCCGCCGCCCGCGGCTAGCGTCGAAGTCGACGCCTCCGCTGAATCGGACGGCGCGGATGACGGCCGAGCCGGTAAGCTTTATACTTCGATGCTCATTCGCAAAACGACTCGCTCAGTTTGTTTTTAACGCAAAGTCCCTTTGTACAAATTCGTAGACGGTCTCCGAAGTCTTTCGATGTATAAGTTTCTAAAGATGAAAACTACAGGAAAGTTAATGAAAATTTATGATGTTTCACCATTTTCAATCGGATTTTGCGGCCCTTTATTGACAAATAATTTAGAAAATTAAAAATGTTTCATTCATTTTTCCCTCCTACACGCAATTTTGAAGTTTTATGAACTAGTAAGACAAAAAATTGTCAAATTTTTACAAAACGATTTCGACGTACATATTTATCATATGTTCGAGTCAAGTTTAATCTTCTAATAAATAATTAGTGCAAATAACTAAGATGAAAAAATGCTGTAATCTTTTGGCTGATTCAAATTTAAACTCAATGCCGGAGGTTGATAACAACAAAAAACATTAAGCGACACCAGGTGCCGGAAAATGTTGGCGCGTTTTTGTGTTTTCTCAATCAATGTTTACCGCTATGAATGTATACTGAGCAGAAAACATTCCGGAAATTTTTAGAAATTTTGACTCTTCTACTGATTTTGTCCTCACAGAAATTTTTGTCTTTTATAGAGATGGTCCTAAAAAGTTCTAATACACAGGAAAAAAATCTTTGCCGAATACAAGACTACATATGCCTTTTGTCCTAAGATATCTGAAAATTGTACAAAAATTGCTCCAAAATTTATGTGAGAGCCTTATTTGTCACATATGTAAGTGCATGCAAGAAAACCATGTTGTCTGGTACAAAACCCAGCCCGTATTCAGGGTTTCATTTCAGGAGAGGTCTCCAAAATTTTAAAAATGTATATAAAGCTCTTAGAAGCAATTCTACTCGAAAACACGATATTGTTAAAATTTGTTGCGGTTTTGGCTCAGATTTGCAGCTTCTAATAATAATTAATATAAGAGTTATGTTACTTGGCGGAATTATGGCGCTTTTCCTCTTTCGAAATGTATTTTGTAGCCTTACACTAATTCCGCAAGTGCGGATCTAGGATTACCGTAAGAGAATGGGCCCGTATTCCAACTTTTCCAAAAACAGTCGAAAATAGGTTTTAAAAAATCCAAAATTTGCTTGCGGAATAGCGTTTTCTGGCGTTTTTTATCATCTATTTACATTTTAAATCGCTTATGGTTCAACATTTCTTCATACATTTTTAAGTTTTCGACAATTTTGTGCAAAAAATCATAAAATTTTGTTGAAAATCGAGCGTGGAGTGCCGGAAAATTCGTGAATTCTAAGACGGAAGGATGTTTAGGAGGTTTAATCACTGCTCGATTTCTCATATTTGTAGCGCTCGATGCTTCGCGTCGAAAATTTGTAAAAGTTACGCATATAATGAAAATAGAATAGACGTATGTTCAAGTATCTGTTTCTGCTTCTGAAAACGTTTTAAGTTATTTTTTTGAGCAAAAATATGGCTATGGAATGCGGGGTACGGGGTCGGCCGCCCCTGGTTCTCTTAAATACTTTCCTGTCTGCAACTGTCTGAAGAGAAGCGATGCAAGAAAGTAGATCTGGCGCATAGCGCCGAAAAATTTCGATATTTCTATTGTTTTGCGCTCGATTTTGCACCTCTTTGTATGATAAAAAATGCAGACAATTTTATTTGCCAATAAATCTTATTTGTCGAGAATAAAAATAGGCAGAATGTGAGTTTTGTTAAATTAATAGCGCAAAGCACCAAAAATTCTAGTATTTTCAAAAACGTGTAGTTTTTTAGTTGAAAAGTCTTGGGGGGGGTACAAATTTCAGGATGAATGGTCGATCAGTTGGTTTGTCAGTTGGCTCTTTAGCTGATTGATTACTTTATTGGTTAGCTTGATTGATTGATCACTTAGGTGGTTGAATGATTGGTTGACTGGTTACTTTGTTGGCTGGATGGTTGCTTGATTGGTCGATTAGATCGTTGGTCGATCTTATGATTCGTCATTTAGTTATTTGGTCATTAAATCGGTTGGCTTGTCAGTTGGTTGACAACAGACTGTTTGGTTGGTACGTTCATTGGCGGAGTGGTCAGCTTTTGAGTTGGTTGGTTGTTTGGTTATGTATTGATTGATTGCGGGTTGGCCAGTTAGTTAATTACTCGGTTGGTCAGTCATTTGGTTGGTTATTTGGTTAGTTGGCTGGCAGGTTGGTTGCCTGGATGGTTGGTTGGTTTTTTTGATTGGTTGGTTGGTTGACCAGTTTGTTGGTTGGTTAGTTGGTTGGTTGACTGGTTTGATGTTTGGCTAGTTGGTTGGCCGCTCTGGTTGGTTGGCTGGCCAGTTAGTTGGTTCAATGGTGGATTGTTTGGTTGGTTTGTTGGTTGGCTGGTTGCTTAGTTGGCTAGTCAGTTGGTTGGTTGATGGGTTGGTTGGCTAGTTGGTTGTTTGATTGGTTGTCTACTAGTAGGTTGGTTTCTCGGCTGGTTGGTTGTTTAGTTGATTGGCCAGTTAGTTGGTTAGTTGGTTGGCCGGCTGGATTGGTAGTTGGCAACCTGGTTGGTTGGTTTGTTGATGGGTTGGTTGGTTGGGTTTGATTGGACAGTTTGTTGGTTAGTTGGTTGGTTTGTTAATTGCTTGGCCAATTGGTTTGTTGGTTGGTTAATTTTGATTGGGTTAATAGATGGTTCGTTGGTCGGTTGGTTGGTTGGTTTGTTGGTTGATCGTTTGGTTGTGTTGACTGATTTGTTGGTTGGCTGATCGATTGATTGGTTGGTTGGATGGTTGGTTGGTTGGTCAGTTAGTTGTTCGGTTGATTTGTTGCTTCGTTGTTTGGCCAGTTGGTTGGTTGTTGGCCGGTTGGTTGATTGGTTGTTTGGTTGGACAGTTAATTAATTCATTGGTTGATTGATTAGTTGGTTGATTAGTTCGTCGGTTGATCGGTTGGTTGTTTGATTGACCAGTTGGTTAGTTTTTCGCCGGTTGGTTGATTGATTGGACTAGTAGTTGGTTGGTCGGTTGGTTGGTTGAGTGGGATATCAGTATCGCGTTTTGATGGGAATATTCAATCAGTATTCAGTTGGATGGCTCAAGAGATAAATTATGACATTTGCATCACGCTGTTTCTTATGGCTTCACAGTTATACGTAATGTAATGATGTAAGTAAATGTCCTCCTGCTTCGGCATTCTATAAAGCTGTTAAAATTACCGGTCTATCATTATGCACTATTGTATGCGTTTGCACGGTTATATCGCTCATTCTCGCGCCGTTTGCCAAATTCATCGATACTGATCTGTTTACGGTTCTTTAGTGCCTTTTCAGTCGCACTTCTATACTATTGCAACAGCGGTCGTTCGGACTCGCATTGAGTTAAGGTTAGTAAACGAATTGATTTGTCATTTTCGTCAATTCAGATTGATCAGTTCTTTTAGAGAGCATGGTGTTGGTTATGTATTTCTCAAGCCGAATCTACAACTACCTTCCGTAGGCCGCAGAATATACTTCGATTTTTGCGTTGCGTAGGGAAAGTCTTATTTTTAGCAGATTCTTATGATTTGTTGCGCGCGTAGGTTAGTTTTCCATAGACCCCTCCTTTTATGTCCCGAATGATGCGCAATTTCGAGTAAATTCGTCGTTTTTGTTCCATCGCGGAGCATTTTTCTTCGCTAGTATAATACTCTTTAGATACATTTGCGCTATTCGTCTTGACCTTTTGTTTGCTTTTTATACTCATACGCGTAACATCGGGGATGCGGTATCCCCCACTCAAAGTCGGTCGTCGCCTATCCCCTGAGCCGGAAAAATTTTTACCCCTCCTCTCGTATTTTTGGAATAAATGAAATTTTTTGGCCATTTTAGACATCTTTAGGCCGAAAATTTGGGGTCATATACCCCCTTTAAAAATGGTCGGGGACCCCACCCAAAATTTAGAGCCGTTACACGGATGTTTCTATTATAGTCCGTTTCGCAAAACCTTGAGCCTGAAAATCAATTTTCGGCGTTCAATAGTAACTAAGTAAGTAAGTTTATTTGTCACATAAAACGAAAGCAGCTAAAACAAGTAGATATAGAACAACTTGAAATGGCGGACGTAAATAAAATGAAGCAGAAATATAAAACAAAAAATAAAGAGTTAAAAATTATGCTGATCGCAAAATGTAACAGGGGAGAAGGGCATTACTTATGCCGTGTGAATCAGCCGCCGACGGTGAGACTCGAAGTTAAAATTCTGAAAAAAAAATTTTTTCTTAAAATGACTACAAAAATTTTGTTTCCATCCGGCGTACAGTAATGGAACCTTACGCGGTAAAACTTCTTGCTTCACTTTGAACCTCCTTTGTAGTCGATTTACGTTATTAAAAAATTGCAATCCATGCGCAAGGTTTCGTGAAATAGATTATAGTAAAGGCGTTCTCGGTTACGGTTGTTCTTTTATTATTATTTTTTCAATTATTCGTTTTTCAATATCCCTCGTCTCGTCTTTTTTCGTATTGAGGATTTCCTATTATTTCAAGACCGCGAAACGCGATTCTTTAAGCATTAAAATTTATTATAATTTCAAATTTATTAAGATTTTAAATTTTTAAATTAAAGTAATTTCTGGAGCGAGAAGGCGCCGCGCCGATTTTAGCGTATCAAATTTTTGAAAACGTGCTAAATGAAACGCGACGATCGCGCAGGCACCGGAGCGCCGCACGTTTTTTCCGCCGACTCGGACGACGATTTGGGCCATTCGCCGACGTCTTTAGTCGTCGACGACGCCGGCGGCGACGTCATTCGCTTCGCCGGCGAAGACGCGACGGCGACCAGCAACGGCAAATACGACGACGACGACGTCGATGACGAGGCGGAAGAGGAGTTCGGCGCCGCGGTCGGCGCAACGTCCGCCGGCCTTCTTCCGGATTCCGCATCCGACGACGCCGCCGGATCGTTCACCGACTGCCCGGCGGCTCTGGGGGCGCCGGAAACCCTGGCCATCATCTGGCGCCGAATGTTGGGTAACGCTTTTTTACTTTTGCCGAAACCCCGCCGATCCGTTGAGTTTCTAGCCCAAAACTTCTCATTCTGGCATTTCCTCCTAAAATTTTCAAGAATATATCGGAAATTTCTGCTACCGTACCATAATGTACCTCGAAATTTGTACGTACAGAATGTAAAATGACTATCGGAAAGCGACCGATGAAAAATGATGAAAATGAAAAATGAAAAATGAAAATGAAAATAGCAATGACCTCAATTTAATAAATGACCGTTCCTGGATTTCACGCCCCTCTAGCCGTCTCCGCCTCGCTAACGTACGCATGAGCGGTACGCTCTAAAAATATCCACTTCGCGGGGATATCTCCCAGTTTGCATTTGCGCTAAATATGATTTAGCGGGTCAACCGACCCCTTTAATCGATTAAATTGGACGGGGTTATATTATTTTCGCCCGCAAATCATATTTTCGTCCGTTTCCACGCAAGCTTAGATATAAAGTGTTTGAATTTCGAGACGTTGGCGAAAGAAATCCTTGAGATTACTTTGAAAAAGTAGAGACTGTAGCAAAACCGAATACGCCGTCTTTCAGAACATCCAATTTTACGTTGTTTCGGCATATGCCGCGTAAGTTACATTATGCAATGCCGCATATTCGTAAGCCGAATCGATCAATGTTTTTCTCATTTTTAACGTTTCATTGAAAACCAAGTCGGGACGGTTCCCCGCAACAGCTTTTGAGTGTGCGGGGATTGAAATTCTCCACCAAAATCTCACAATGTGGGTGAAATCGTGAAAGCGGTGATGGAAACCTTTAAAATTATAATATTTTTTCACTCTAAGAACTTTTGTCTTAGCTAATAAGACGCAAACTAAAATTCTTTACAAGACGGCGTGTTTACTTTCGTGATACATTCCACGCGTTAGTTGCGAAGCATGGCCAGTCGGGGGGGAGGAGTAGGTCGGCCGATCTACGTGGGTCGAAGGTTAAGCTTTTTCGCGCTAAAACGGGCGGGTTTAAGCAGGGGCGGGAGGCGCCCCCCGTTGGCCAAAAATACCTTTCGAGATAAAGAAGGGGTATGTAATTTGCAATGCTTTTTGGCCCTCATTGACCAAAGTTTCTCAATTTTTTTCGGCGTTGCGCGCCGGATAATACTCGTTAACGTCAATTATTTACTCTCTCGGTGACCCGGAAGGCCGTTTTGCCCGTGGAATAGGTTTCAAAACGATTTGAACGGCAGAAACGGCTGTTTTAGCCTAGTTTTGTTCTATTTTCAATCAAAAATTCTCAACGTTACGCGCCAAATGCCACAAATACGGGAAATCATGCGGTAAATCAAGCTTCTAAACGTCCATCCTCCTAAATTTCATGACTCTTTCGGCGTTTAGCGTCAGAGTTTTCGCTGATCTCCGAGGGAATTCATGATTTTTTCCCACAAAATTGTCGAAAATTTCGAAATTTTTCGGCAAAACATTGCGTCGAAAGAAATTTTAAGTGGAAGTGTACGACGTGAAACGCTGAAAAAACGTCGTTTTGCGCGCGAAGTGCATTTTTGCACCTATTCTTGTCTATCGTTGGAAAAGTCGCAGTATCGACCCCCCCTTTGGAAAATCCTTGATTCGCCACTGGGCCAAAATGACTTCAAAAGCGGGTATAAATGCTAAATAGCATTTAAACTACATTATTTCACAGTTTGTGATCAATTTCGAGCACTTTTAAGAAAACTTTATTTTCCATCTATTTTGGCCTCCGTTTTGCCTCATTTCCATGAAAAATTTCAATTTTTCCACTCCGGGGTTCTAGATACACCAAATCCTCCCCAGGTGCAGCACGTTTGGTCGACCGACACCCTATATGCGTAGCGTGACCGGTCTAGGCGGGGGTCAAATATTTAATTTTTTTAAGTCACGATGACGTTAAAATGTTGCGCGAAAATGTTTTAATACGCGGTTCAAACCCCCCCCCCTACGCGCGTGTCTGGTCAACGCGTGTTGCCGCGTAGGTAGTGCGCGTATTTTCGAGACTACACCACCCCGAAATGTTGAGAGTTCAGCTTCTTACGGGAGTTCCCCAAATGAAAAAACAATCCTTGAAGCGCAAAGATGACGGCTTAAGCTTCGAGCCTATATAGCTTTAGGCAATAAATTCACTTGAAATTTTCTGGCCTACGTCGAATTTATTGATTTTTACCCGTGGCGGATACAGAGGGGCAACCAAACTTTTTCTAATGGTGTAAAAAAATTGACCGAAAAATCTTGCGATTACGCTTGAAGTATCGGTTTTTTGCCGTCTTTTGATAGAAAGAATCATTCGTAATCCGAAAAAATTAGAAATTCTCGAAAGTTTTCTGCGAAAAACGTTCAAAATTTGTTCAAAAATCGGCGCAAAGTATCTTACAAATACTCGAGAAATCGTTTCAAGGACTAAAAATCCTCGTTCCGTTCATAAACTACCCGTTTGATTTAAAAATAAAGCTTTCGGAGAAAAATTGTGACAAAAAATGGCTAAAATAATCAAAAAGTACGCATTATTCTTTTTTGCGCGCAATAATTTTCTGACGTCGGCGAACGGCCGCCCCCTCTATATCCGCGCCTGATTTCTCTATAATCTTTCATCCGCTAAACGCGCGGTTTACGTAAGGCGTGGTGAATAAGTCACGATTTTTCGGCGCTTCGCGTCGTCTTATTATTCTTATTATTTTCCGTCGCAGTGCAGTAGCCAGCGGGGCATGCGGGGCACATGCCCCTCCCAGAAATTTTTCAGAAATATAGTTGATATTTCTATTGCAATAATGTGTGTCCGGAAAACTGAGCTCAAAAAGGTAAAAAGGTCAAAATTTTCCGGCGCTTCGCGCCGAGTCATTATTATTTACTAGCTGAGCTGCCCGGTGTTGCCCGGGCTGAACTTAGGCCTGATAGCTATTTGGAATTGAGGTGTCTCTTGTATTTTTCAATTTTCGGGACTTCTGATGTTTTTGGGATATTTCTAAAAAAAATTGTTGGTAAAAACAATATTTGATTTTTGGATTTTTATAAAATAATTTTTGTCAACCATTTTTTTGATCAAATCCATATTTTTGACGTTACGGAATGGTTTTGAAAATTCTTCAGCTAAAATCATATTTTTGATGTTTTGGGATGCTCTGGAAATTTTTTTGATCAAACCCATATTTTTATTGTTTTAAAAATTTTTTGTTCGTTGTAGCAAAGGGTGTTATATATCACGTGAAATCTTATATCACTCATATGTTATAGCAGAGGGTATCTCCTGTCTTATATCACTGCATGTTATGGCACTGATAGGGTATCTAAATATCGCATCATTTTACCTTATAGCATTGCCCAGCTTGTAGCATTATGTAGGCTATATTACGTCCATCCTATATTATAATGCACGCAGCGGCAAAAGTACCGTAATCCGCAAATAGTGTAATCTGAATTTATTCCGATTTTCGAAATTTGGCAAAAATTCGGCCATGTCCCGAAATCGGCCTTGCTTAAGCATAGAACGTCTCCAGCTTCACCCCTATACATTTTTTTGAACAAATCCATATTTTTGACGTTACAGAATGGTTTTTAAAATTCTTTAGCAAAAATCATATTTTGATGTTTCAGGGTGTTCTGGAAATTTTTTTTGGTCAAACGCATATTTTTGATGTTTTGGGATGTTTTGGAAAGTTTTTTGGTCAAACCATATTTTTGATGTTTTGGGATGTTTTGGAAATTTTTTTGGTCAAACCATATTTTTGATGTTTTAAAAAGCTTTAGTTATCTGTAGCAAAGGATTACAGCTATTTATAACATATATGTGTGCTATAAGATATAAGATAGGAGACGGTGTAACATGCCCTGTGCTATAAGATAGGGCCCATTCTTAAAAAATCCCGAAAAAACTGCCATCTCTCGAAATCGCCTATACTTATAGCGTGGGGACATAGTCCGCTTAACTACTGTGCAGGGCGAACGGCTGTAATTGGTCGATTCTAAATATCGCTACGGATCCATCCCCGGTATACGGGCCTCGGGCCAAAACGTCAGCCCACCTACTATTATGGAGCCTGAGCCAACCCCGAACAAACATACAAACAAACTTCCACAAATATGTATATAGTAGATTGTTATATAGATCCAATGAATTTAAAAGCTTGAATCAGCTAAAATAATCCAGCACTTCGCATCACTTTAGTAATTTAATGCGCTATTTGTTCGTTGAACGAAACTGCGCATGCTTGTTGAGCATAATAGTAAAAGTGCGAAAATGATCGTGTACACATAGCACACGTAATCCTATTTTAAATGAAAGGAATGGACAAATTTTCTT
Source organism: Mermis nigrescens (assembly GCA_036768485.1). NCBI lineage: Eukaryota > Metazoa > Nematoda > Enoplea > Mermithida > Mermithidae > Mermis > Mermis nigrescens. The sequence goes on along the minus strand of JAVLUZ010000145.1, from coordinate 13,221,627 downwards.
ATGTTTTTGCGCATTTCCTGTTTTCTGAACTGCATCTTGTTAATAAGAAGGCCACAAATGGGCCTGAAAACGGTAAGAACAAAAGTTTCATTGATACTCTTTTCTATATCTTATTGGCAGCGACCCGTTACTGCGTTATGTAATTAGCAGAGGTCGAAAAACGCATTTCAGCTCAGAAGTTTTGCTCAATGTAGGAGTTCATCAATTTTAAGTGTTTTTGGGCTTGATTCAGAACCGAGATTTGGCCGATTTTGCGAAAAGTTTAATGTTACTATTTAACATTGAAATGTTTTTTATACAAAATTTTCCGGGACTGTGACCTGACCCCGCTGGGAACGCTTGAGCGCGCCACCCCAGACCCCCGCAGCCGTAAAATCTCCACGTACACGCGCAACGAGATTTTTGGGAGAACAAGCCGGATAGAAGGATTGGGAATTTCTAAAAATTTCCAGCGTTTCGCGCCGGCATTAATTTGTCCGCTTTATATGATTTGAGCGGTATAAATTGAATTTAAAGTGCAAACACGTCAAAATTTTCCGACGCATAGTGCCGCCAGTTACTGTTCTTTTTTTTGTAAAGCTCAAGCATTGCGTTTAAAAGCCTGAATCATTCAAAATATCTTCATTCAAAGTCAGTAATTCGCAGTTTTCTCGTTAGAAGCTCGAACTGTCAAAATTGTTCTGTACAAATTTGATAATTTTCTGCTCCGTCAGACTATTAGTATTCACAAAGCCACAAAATGTTAAGAGCGGTAAAAAATAACTAAATTTCTTTGCACTTTGCGCCACTCATGATTTCCTAAGTGTTTGTGAACAGAAAGGCCGTAAATTCTACATGAAAACGATAGAAATTCCAAAATTTTTTGGCACTGCGCGCCGGTTTACACTTTTTGTATTTTTGATGGTCGGAAAGCCATAAATTAGCTAGGCTACTCTACTAAAGGTCGAAAAACTCTTATTTACTATACATAACGTTACTGGCGTTCAATGCAAATGTAGACTTAAAAATTTTTTGTTTTTGCCCCCCTCCTCCCGAACCAAAATCCTGGCTATGCCTCTGCACCAAAATTGTGCAATTTAGTAAGTCGGATATCCGTTTCTTATTATTAACCGCTTTTTAGGATCCATCGGTCCGTTGAACGGTCTGTCGAGCCCGGAATTGCATCTTGAATGTCTCAACATTCTGAATCGCCTTATTGGCACCCTTCTTACCGTGCGCGACAACCAAGACGTCATTAGCGCGGTTCAGCCGGCCACGCCTCCCGTTTTGGTTACGCCGTATCCGCTCTTCGCGCCTCTACTCATCGACGTCGTTCGAAACGCCGCCTGGACATTCCAAAAAAGTAAACAAATCGCCCTGGAATGCCTTTGCGGCATAATTCTGCGCCGCCGCGACGCCGACTTCGCGCCCAACGCGGAGTTAGCCTTTGTCGACCTCGTTTACGGCGCGCTGCGCGGCAACGACGACGAAACGGTGTTCGCATTGTTGTCGGCCGCCGGGGCAAAATTTTTTCAGTGCGATCATTTGGCGAAATACCAAGATGTTTTACTTTACAATTTTTATCGACGTTTGGCCGCTATCGATTACCAAAAGTTGCCTCAGCGGCGACAGCATTCGCTGGCCTCGTTCTTATGCAGCATCGTGGAATTCGCTTTAACGCGCGCGAACGGCGTCCCCGTATTGGACGAAAACTACGGACGCGCGACGTATTTGCCCGGCCCTCAATTGGCCCTGATGATCGGCTCTCGCTTGGTCTCGATTCTTTCCGAGAACGCTTCTTCTTCCGAGCGCACCGTAGCGCTCGTAATCAACGGCCTCGTTATTCACATCGGCGGCCTCGTTGTAAACTTTTGCGACGGCTGCGACGCCGACGACGACTTGTTGAGCAATTCGTTGGAACGACTGGACGCCGTCCTGTCGCAGTTCTCGGCTTGGAACTCCAGTCCCGACATTTGTACATTCGCTAGTCAGTCGACCGTGACTCTGTTGGACGTTTTAGAACATCATCGACCCGCGTTCGACAATTGCGCCCATTTCGTCTATAAACTGTTTTCCAAGGTCCTACAACGGCATATTGAAATTTTGGCCGAAATTTTAACCCTAGACGGTCGCCGCGAAGAAAGGCCGATCGGCGTTCTAATGCGAAACGCGTGCGAGTGGTGCCTGAGGCTGAATTCGGCGGCTTATTTGAACGGAGTAGCGACGGATCGTCGCGATTTGACCAAATCTCTAGTCGAAGTATTGACCGAATTCGCCGGAAAATTCCACTCCGTTTCTCTGCTGCGCCTGATCGCCTACTTAATGGGCTTGATTAGCGCCGAATCGGACGTCTTTACCCTTTACCCGTGCGACGTTGGCGATTTAAGAGTAGCGGAATCGAGCGTCGCGGTGGTCGAGGCCGACGGCGACGCTATTCTCACCATAAACCAAGAACCGAACTCGTCTTCGTTTCTAACTCGCGTCAGACGCCCTTTTCGCGCGGACCGCCTTCGAGTCGATCCGTTGCGCAACGATTCCGTTGATTTGAAACGCGGCGTCGATCGTTGGCTCCTGAAAACTCGACCTAGAAATAGAAATGAGTCGGGTTGTCCCGGAAATTCGTCTACGACGAACGAGCGAGGCGACTTCGAATTTCCGGATGAATCGAACTGCGGTACTAGCCCGCTGGATCGACTGTTTCAATTTCTACTTACGACTAGTCCGGAGTGCTTTACCGGTCAACCGACCGATTGCGCCGCGTCCGTTTCGAATTTAGATACGATCGATAGCGTAGCGTCGGCGCTCGATTCCTGGACTCTCTCGCCCGAATCTTCTTTCAAAGACGCCGCTACCATTTCGCGGCCGGATCCGGATCGACGATCGTGCGCCTACTACTCTAGGAGGTTTCTCGATTCTGCCTTAAACGCGATCGGTCGGCGCACGGATCGACTCAACGTCGATTGGTCGATTTCGGAAATGGCCGACGACTCCGAAGGCGACGCCTTAAAACGCGATTTGCGTCATTTGGATCAGATTTTGTGCCGAGAAACGCATAAGATCGCCGTCGTGTACGTAGCCGAAGGCCAATGCGATAAACGGTCTATTCTGGGCAACCGGCTGGCTTCGCGGACTTTCGAAGACTTCGTCGCCGCGCTGGGCTGGGAAATACAGCTCGCGACGCACAGGGCGTACGCCGGAGGGTTAAATCAGGACGCGACCGTCACGACGCCGTATTGGTGTTCGGCGACTACCGAAATCGTCTTTCACGTGAGCACTAGATCGATGGGAGACGATGGCGACTGGAGCAAAAAGTTGAGGCACATAGGTTAGTTCAAATTGGGTCGTAGTACGCGCTCGAACGGTAGGTTCGAAACTATCCGAGTCGTACTTATAATGGCTCAAAATCAGGGCGATCCCGGTCATTTTAGGGGGGAATTAATGACTCCAATGTTTGACCAAAAATGGCCAAAAAAACACCTAAAAACTGCCGAAAAATTCGATTTTTTCAAAAGATTGGGGTCAAATATTTTCTGGCTTTTGGGGGAATGGGGGACGGCCGGCTTCGGGTAAGCGGGATCCCCCATCCCCCTCTTACGCGTATGATCAAAGTGATCGCTATCCTTTTTTCGCCTTAAGGATTTTTGGGCAATTTTTATAAACATTCGGAAACCGTTCTATGCTCCACTTTTATTGAATTCTGTTGATTTCGGGCGGATATAAGGGATTGGTTTTCAAGTCTTTTATGAGCCTTTTCTATTAACTGAAAAAGTTGGCGAGATAAAGCGTCATTTCGGCATAGTTTTCCTCCATTTCAAGCTCTTAGCGTCAATGTTTCAATGGGTTTGTAGCAATGTTTCTTCAAGTACAGAAACATCTAAAATTGAGCTAAAATTCGCTGTTATGGATATAGCCCGGATTTTTACGCGGACCCGCGTAATTTTTTTGAGATATTTGAAATATATTTAGCGCTAAAAGTTCAGAAACAAGGTTTCGGCATTGCGGAAAAAGTAATTTTTCCACGTATATAATTCCACGCAGTGGCGAATCTTAGTATCCCGACTTTTCCGAAAACAGTTCAAAACAGGTCCCAAAATTTGCCATTCGCGTGCAAAATTGCATTTTTCGGCGTTTTACACTGTCTAGCTTTATTTTAAATTACTTTTGACGAAACATTAAAAAAATTTCAATTTTCGACAATTTTGTGGTAAAACGTCATTAAGTTTCTTGGATATTAACGTGAATCCGGGGTGAAGCGCCGGAAAATTTGAGAAATTTAGGCGAAAAGACGTTCAAGAGCTTGATTTACTGCTCGATTTGCTGTATTTGCGGCATTTGACGCGAACGTCGAAAATATTTAAAGCTTAGGCCTAAAAATAGGATTATTTTTATGCTAAAATAGCTGATTCTGCACTTGAAATTGTTTTAAAATATAGTCCATGAGCAAAAAATGGCTCCTTGGTCGCCAAGAATGTAAATACGTGTCATTAATATCCGGGGCGAAGCGCGGGAAATTTGAAAAATCGCGATCACTGACTGCCAAAAATCATTGCAAATTACCATTCTTTATTTCGCCAGATATTTTTAGCCGATGGAGGGGGCTTCCGCCCCCTTCCCATTGAATCCATCCCTGATTCCACGTAAAATGGGTAAATAGGAAGCTTTGCTCGTAATTTGACATTTTTTATTGATGCGCGTGTTTAACGCTATTTACCCCCCCCACCCCCTTTCGCCCCCCAGAAAAATTTGCACCCTCGCAAAAATTTTTTCACCACCCCTCTCCCTTAGAATTTCCGATTTTTTGATAGTTTCCAAATTTTTTCAAAGAAATTTGTGAAGATGCTTGTTTAAGGGTTTTTAGCTATCTATTTGCTCAAAAGTGCCAAATTTTCGGCGGTTCGTGGCATTATACTCATGTTTTGACTTTATTTTGTTCAGTTTGTTCCGACTTTTTTTAAAATTTTTTTCGAAATTTTTTCGTTTTTATGCTCTAGAAAGATAGAGCTTCGCCGGATACGCTGAAAAATTTTGTTTTTGACGCGTACCTACCATACATGATCTTGGGGGGGTTTCATCCCCCGCAGAATCATTTTTCACCCCCCCCCAGAATTGACGATTTTTCAAAAGTTTCCTAAACTTACCTAAAAATTGGTAGAAAAAGTGCCTTTTTAAGGGTTTTTGGCTATCTATTTGCTCAAAATCGCTAAATTTTCGGCGCTTCGCGCCATATATTCATGTTTTGAACGATATATTGGTCAATTTATTCGACTTTTTTCAAAATTTTTTTCATGATTTCATGCTCTAGAAGGATAGAATATCGTCAGAAACGCCAAAAAACGATGTTTTTTAAGGCGTACCGGCGATTTTTGGGCCCAAAAAAGGCACTTTAGGTTTTCACCCCCCAGAATTCCCATACTGTGCATTAGTGATGTCCTGGGCACCGGCACCGGCGCCGGTGCCTAAGCACCGGCACCGGGCCGGTGCTAGGCTGGTACCGGCGCCGGTGCCGGTGCTAGATAAAAGAGAAAAAATTAGTGTAAAAAGAATAATTGAAGCTCATTTATCACCAATTTAATGAATAAAGGCGCAAAAAGGTAGCATTTTGTTAATAAAATCTTCTGATTAGCATAGTGAAGCATTTTGACTGAACTTCAGAACAAGTCTTCGAGCTTTAAAAATGAATTATTCGTTTAACGAAACACATCTAATTGAAAACATCAATTAACAGCAAGAAGCGTGGACACTAATAAATAAAGTGAATTAAAATTAAAAACATCGACATATAGAGTGGAAAGTTCTTCTAATTCTACTATCTGTAGGCAAGAAGGATGAGTACTACAGAGTAGTTTTCAACTTAATTTCATCAAATCCATTTTTATTTTTCCATTTCGTGAGCAGAAGACTGTAAAACGCAGCTAGTTTTTATGCAAAACTTTTTCCTGCAAATTATTCAAAAAAGCTTGTTAAAACTTTGTAAATGAACTTCTATGTAAGTCTTTTGCATTACTAATAGATCCCATGTTTGTTTTCAGAGGCTTTTGAAAATGTGAAATGATAAACTCAAATAATTTAACCTCAAAAAGTTTTTGTGGCTATTTTCATGTTTGTTTCCTACTAGTTGAATATTTAACTAATGCACTAAAACCAAATTTCGATTTGACTAAAGAATCAACTACTGCACAAGCCAATCTTGATTGCGCTACACTTAAACTTATAATACACTATTTAACTCTTATTTTTCTTCGAATTTCAATTTTATTACAATTTTTTGTTTGTTTAATGCCTAAGTGAGAAAATTAATATGTATTCATAAATTAAAAATAATGAAGTCGTTACTAGCCAAATGAAATTTTGCCCTTAATATGTATATCCGGTGAAAAACAGGTACAAATTTAACCCTTTTTGAAGAAGCATAGTACACTATATAATATGCTAATGTAGCACCGGCACCGGCACCGGCACCTTTAAAAAAAGCGGCACCGGGACATCACTACTGTGCATGTATAGTACCTACTATTTTCGGACCCAAAAAAGGCGTTTTATATTTTCACTCCCCCTCCTCCTCCCCAGAATTCCCATGCTGTTAAAGTTTTGCGTTTCAAAACGTTGAGATGGTTAATGTTAAGTGTTTCAATGCATTTCTGGATGAATTGAATGAGTTCTGTCATGCTACGAGTAGTATGCGCGAGTATTGATAAAGTTTATACGCAATCTTCCACGTGAAATAGTTTTTTCCATAAAAATTCGGACTCTACTTAGATCGTCTTCCTATCTAAATTCAACAACTTTTTCGGCGCTCTACACTGTTTTTGTTGAAGAAAACGAAATTTAATTATTTTTTGGACAAAAGTGTCAAAAATTTGGAAATTCTCTGGGAAAATGTTGCACCAAAATGATGTTAAGCAAAAGTAGACAAGGTGAGATGGCGGGGAAACACTATTCGCACGCGAAAGACGAATTTTTAAAGCTATTTTATGACTTGCCCTGGAAATGCCGGGGTACGTCCCTCCCCTTATAAAAAACTTTGATCCACAACCGGTGGATCTGTTTTATTTTACACGGATTCAGTTGTAAAAGAATGCAACTAACTAGTGCATACATTCGTGTGGGGGTGATGGGGCATTACCGCACATGGGCGTGGGAGAGTTTGGGTCTCTGGACCCCTTCCAGCCGGGAAAAAGCACCTCATAAAAAATTCTGGGGGTCCTGCAAAATTTTTGATCAGAATATTGACCATCGAGGTACACATTTTGCGCATATTTCTAAGGATGCATCTTACTACGGCGATGTTTTCATGCAACGGTGTGGTCAGTTTCAGTCAGAGGCAATTAGTTTATTTACCTCATCTTCATTAATACTTTAATGTCTTTAATTAATTAGGCGTATGATGTGTCTTTATTTGTTTTCCTTATGATAATGTCAAGCTTAAGAATGCGCTTTACTACTTTATTTCATGTTGCGATGATTTTTAATGTGTTCCCTTTTGGGAATGCTTTGAAGCCACAATTTTTGTCACGTTTCAGGGATTTGTGAACCAAGATTTCGCTTAATGAAAGAAATCTGGGTTTAGTTCGTATTCCGATAATTTTTTCAATGCAAAAAATGAGTTTCAGAGACGCAAAATTCCAAATTTTTCCATTGATTCGGATTTATTTTTATTGCTGTCTATTGATGGTTTCATTGCCAATCGAGCGGCGCCAATGGCGGCGCTTTTATTGACAATTTACTCTAAGTTACTTGACTGCGATGATAAGTACTTGCTACGCAGATTAGCCCGTTGGCTAGCCTAGGTATAAAGCTAAAATTTGCCCGAATTCGAGCTAAAAGCTGTAAGAATGGAGACTTCTTCGGCGCTCCGCGCCAAAACTTACCGGAATAAAAAGGAGCAATGTAATAAAAGGCTGAATTTTTAATCATCGCGCCGAATTCGTCTTAGGTACTGAAACATACACGTAGATAGGTACGTTATATACATGCTTAGATGATTTTCTTCATTGTTTCGATGGGCAGATTAGACCCCCAGAATTTGGGTCCTGCCCGTGTATGGGTATTGAGCCTACCTCAGGGTTCAGGACTCGAGTCACTGCCAGACGATTTTGAACGAAAGTAGCGAGAGGATTAGTGTGTACATTTATTTTCCTTGCCTAAAATGAAGCTAAAATGATCTAAAATTCAATTATCCGATGAATTCTTATTTTCAAACCGATAAAAGTGACGAAACGAGTCGAAATTGAATAAAAAGTTCTAAAAATGCAGTCTTCTCAATAATTTTGCCACGCAAAAAAAGCCCTAACCCTAAATTAACTGGTTCCGAATTGTGGTATTTCTCCCAACCGCCTTGTTTAAGCTAGGTGACTTAGTAAGGTACTTATACACTTTTTATGTAAAAGATCTATAAATAGTTCCCACAAGACTTTGTACATTTTGTAAATGCAAATTTCGTGGTACTAATAATATGGCGCTGGATCACAATCTCTCTCTTTGTGTAAAATACAGCCGGCTTTTTCGACTTTTGCTTATGCAGAATCCCGTTGCTGGGGTTCTGGCCATACACGATATTGTGGGGTTTAAAACTTTCGCCCCCGTAGAAATTTTTTCACATTCCGTCCAGAACTGACGATTTTTCAAAAGTTTCAAAAATTTTCCTGAAAATTCGGGCTTTTTTAAAGCGTTTTTAGCTCTCTGTTTGCTCATAAACGTCAAATTTTCGGCGCTTCGCGTCATATACTCATGTTTTGACCTATATATTGTTCAATTTGTTCGAGTTTATAAGTATTTTTCGGAATTTTCTCAATGTTTTTTAAGCTTTACAAGGATAGAGCATCGTCAAAAACCCCAAAAAACGATGTTTTTGACGCGTATTCACAATTTTTTATTGATATTTATTTTTAATTCTTTTATTTTTTGTTTTTAAGCTATATTTTATTTTATTTTTTTTATCCAGACATTTTCGAATTTGTGATCTCCCAAAAATGTTTTTACGTGTGCAAATATCGGTTTTATGCACGTAGAGTTGCTTACAGGCGCTCCCGAAGAATAAAATTTAAAATTATCGAAGTCTCATTAAAAGAGCCAAAACGCGTTTTTAGGGTACCATTCATAGGTGGGCGGCCCCAAAGGTCTGGGGGTGCAAGATTTTTTCTATGGTCAAAAAATAGCCTCAAAAATGGTGGTATGACGAAAAACACCATTTTCCATCGTTTCTCATCGAACACTATCCATTGGCATCAAAAATTGCGAAAAAAACTAAAAAAATTGGGGGGTATTTTGGTTTCTCGGGGGATGCATACCCCCAAAACCCCCCACGCCAAGGTATGGTACCATTGTGCTAGTGGGCGCGAAGTTTTCTAGCGCTTCGCTCCTAATTTATGGTTTATGCATAGTTTTCGGCTTCTTGTTCGAAAGTCGATCAAATTTGATTTAGGCATGGTGCACAGATCAAATTTTTTCGACGTTTCGCGCTGAATCATTTATTTTCGATGTAGATTTTCTTTGCAAGCACAAAAATTGAGTACAAAGACTCAAGTTTATAAAATCGTTCATGGATTTGATGATTAGAAATGCCTTGCGTTGATGGTTTGATCGATTGCTTTTCTATGTATATAGAGAAGTGAGTTAAGAAATAAAGTGAAAAATTTTGGGAATTGTTGGTTTAACTTGCGTTTTACCGTAAAATATGAAAATCTAGTCAAATTTTCAGTCAATTTTTGAATGAAGGCGATTCTCCTTACTCTTATAGCTGGCCGTTATGTATGCCAATGTCTCAAATTCTTCCAACGCTTCGTACCCGATAATGCCTAGTGACATATATACATGCACAGGAGCGGATTCAAGGGGGCGGTGGACGGCCGCTACCCATTGGACAAGAATATTCAGCGAGATGAAGAATGCTTATGTGATTAGCGATGAGTTTTAGCGATCAGTGATCATAATTTCTCGAATTTTTTCGGCGCTTCGCGATGAGTTTTAGCGGTCAGTGATCATAATTTCTCGAATTTTTTAGGCGCTTCGCGCTGGATAATACCTATTAATGACATTCACATACTTTCTGTGCGACCTGGATGTCATTTTTGCTCATGGAATAGCTTCCAAAACAATTTAAAAACAGAGACAGCAATTTCAGCACAGATTTCGTCTACTTCCGAGCATGAAGTTTAGAAATTTTTTGACGTTCGGCGTCAAATGCTACAAATACAGGAAATTGTACTGTGAATTACGTTCTCCAGCCAAAATTTTACGAATTTCTTTGTGTTTCGCGCCGGACTTTCGCGAAAAACAAAGAAATTCATTGATTTGTTCGCAAAAAACTGTCGGAAATTTCAAAATTTTTCGAAGAAATTGTTCGTCAAAACTGATTTCAGATAAAAGTAGACAACGTAAAAGGCCGAAAAACGCTTTTTCGCACTTGAAGTCCAGATTTTTGGACCTATTTTGGACTGTTTTTGGAAGAGTTGGGGTACCGCCTATAGGAAACTCCTAGATCCCCACTGCACATGATGTACACGATCAAAAGTTCACGGAAGGGGTGAACCGAGTTTCCTCGGGAGGGGGTAAATGAATTATTAATTTTGCCCTTTAATATTAAGTTTTGTTGATTAATTCGCTGCATTTTATTATTAATGAGAAGCATAAGTTCGCTTCGTTCACTTCTAGTTTGATCGCTCCGCTCACGAAAAAGGTCATAAAATTCTCTGCAAAAAATTATCAAAATTGGAAGGAAATTGGGAAAGTTATGAACAAAGTAAGGAAATTTGTCCTATTCGTCATTACGTATTGCTCAAAGTTGAACATGCTATCAGGAAAATGTTAAAGCGCGGCTTTGCCGCGCTTTATAACTGATTCCAGCCGCTTTGTTCAAAGATGCGCATCTTTTTTTGTTATACGCGCTCTCTCGGTGCCCTTCGCGCACCTCATATGCCCTAGCTATGCTCGCACTGTAGCAATGCCTGAGGAGCTAAGACCAAAACCGATTGTGCCCAATTTCCAATCGGCTACAGTGATCAGGAGGGTCCTAAATTTTCTTGACCAACTTTTTTTGGAAAATCAGCCTTAATTTTCTTTGGTCAACCTTATCTCATATTTTTTTCTACTTATAATTTTCTTTCTTACTAATAGCATGATTCACGCACCTCTATATTTGTCTTTCTTTCTTCTTTTTTCAATATTTGCTTTTTTCAATATTTATTATTTATTTATTTATTTTATTTTATTTTTTTCCTTTTTCTCCTCATTATTTCTTTTAGTTTATTTCTTTTTGCTTCTTTCTCGTATTGATGACTTCTTACTACTCCTTATAATAAGAATACTTGTGGCTAAATTTGCACGAAAACAAATACAAAAAGGCCGAATAAATGACTTTTTACATCAAATATATACAAAACTAGCGTAGAAAAATACTATGATTGAACAAAAAAATACCATATACTTGCAATAGTGAATTATTAAAAACATAAAAGGAGGGGATCGGGAAAAGTCACCTATGCGTGCAAAAAATCATAAGAATATAGTAAAAATCAGACTTTCTCTAACCAACACAAAAATCAAAGTATATTTTGCGGTCTACGGAAGGTAGTTGTGGTTTCACTTTGAGATATTAATAATACATCAATTCACAATTCGCAATCTGAATCTGAGAAAAACAGAAAAGATGTTGTTCACAAACCTTTACTGAACGCAAGTCCGCATGGTCGCTGTTTACAAAACTTAAGAATGATAGACCGGAAATTTTAACAGCTCATGTAGGTAGAATGCCAAAGCATGAGAAAATGTATCTACGTCATCTTATCACCAGGGATGGATTTCAGGGGGAGGGCGGGGGCGGCCACCCCATTCCCCCTCATTGGCCAAAACTATTTGGCGAGATGAAGAGTGGATATGCAATTTTCAATGATTTTTGGCCGTCAGTGACCATAATTTCAGCAATTTTTTTCGGCGCTGCGCGCCGGATGATACCTTTTAATGACATTTATTTACTTTCTTGGCAACCTGGAAGCCATTTTCTGTTCATGTAAGTTTCAAAACAATTTTAAGATCAGAATCAGCTATTTTTGCATAGTTTTCTTCTATTTTCAATCAAAAGTTTCGATGTTTCGCATCAAATGATATAAATACAGGAAATCAAGCAGTGAATCATGCTTCTAGACGTCTATCCGCCTTAATTTCACAACTTTTCCGGCGCTTCGCGCTAGATTTTTGTTAAAGTCAAAGAAATTTAATGAATTTTTCGCACAAAATTGTCCAAAATTTTGAAATTTTCAGGGAAAATATTGCGTCAAAAGTGTTTTTATGTAAAATTATTCAATCTAAAACACTGAAAAAACGCTATTTCGCGCGTTAATGGCAAATTTTTGGACCTATTTTTGACTGTTTTTGGAAAAGTTGGGATACCGCCCCCCTTTAAGAAAACCCTAGATCCGCCGCTGCTTATCACGCTAGCGTAACACGTGGAACTGTGATGCGAATTTCATAATTCATCTATTGAGCCCTTTAACTGTATATTGATTATATATTGTCAAGAAAATGCGATACTGTTATTAAACTAAATCGGCTATTTAGCGCAGGTCAAAGTTTCCTTCTAAGCACTTTGGTAAACCAGTGAGAAATGTAATGAAAAACGCCTTCTTTTTTGTAGAGGCTGCAGAATAAATCCGATTTTGTGTCAGTTACAGAAAGTCTGATTTTTAGCAGATTCTTAAGATTTTTTGCGCGCACAGGTGACTTTTTACTAGTCCGTTCCTTTTATGTCTTTAATAATCAATCGGCTATTCCAAGGATATTCGTCCTGTTTTCTTCCATCAGAGTATTTTTCTTTGCTAAATGCTAGTACCCTACTTTTAAATTGCAAGATTTGAATAAATCAGTCAGTAAACTCAAATGGTAACATGCCAAGATAATGACAGCAGTTCAAGAACGTGAAAAACGAATTGTTCTGAGCATGCATTTTGTTTTTTAAATAAGTCAAGCTTACCTAATTTAAACAGATAGAGTTTTTTCAGTGTAAAGTATAAGCAACTGCTTTGTGTGCAGAATGATCACACTCAGCTCCGTTGTTCTGATGTTACTTAGAACATTTTGAAAATTGAGCTTCTGCGACGCTCTTGAGCTAAAATCAATTTTCCACGTACACTTTACACAACTGCAACGTGTGAAGAAGTTTTATATTCAGAGCTGTAATTCTGACTTTAGAGAGAACAGTTTTGTGAAAAATTTTTCCTTTTGCAACGCTCTGGAACTGAACTTAGTTCTTAGTGTAAATTTGACCAATATTGGGACGCTCTGGAAGTAAAATAAATTTTTAACGTCTTCACACAACTGCTGGGTTTTAACCGAACTAACAGCGGTGTTTTTTTCGTATTCGACAAGGATTTTTCCCGATGTACAAAGACATTTCGGGACCGTCTTTGTACATGTACAAAGAGTTTTGGGAAGACAAAAATTGCAAAAAATATCTAAAATCCGCGAAAATTTTGGGCGCTTCGCGCCGAAATGAGTAATTGCATGTTCTATATATCTTTATAATGACACAAATAGTATTTCAAAGTAAAAATGTCTAATTTTTCGGCGTTTCGCGCCGTTTTAAGACGATTCTTAATAATTTTTGCCCTTACAGACCCAGAAATTAGCTGTAATACACTACGAAAAAACGAACAACTCTGTTTTTACCACACTAAAATCGCTACTGTACCATATTATAGTGCCCAAAAATTTGTGTGTACAAAATGTACAAAGATTTTTGGGGAGACAAAAACTGTAAAAAGGTGTAAAATTCCCAAAAATTTTCGGCGCTTCGCGCCTAAATGAGTAATTGTTTTTCCTATATATATATATATATATATATATATATATATATATATATATATATATATATATATATATATATATATATATATATATATATATATATATATATATATATATATATATATATATATATATATATATATATATATATATATATGATATAAAATGGTAGAATTTGCATTTAGAATGGAAAAATGTGAAATTTATCGGTGATTCGCGCCGTTTTGAGACAATTTTTAGTAATTTCTGGCGTCAGAAACTCAGAAATGAGCTAAAATACACTACCAAAGATCGAAAACCCTGTTTTACCATACTAAACTCGCTACTGTACTATATTATAGTACACAAAAATTTGCATGTACAAAATGTACAAAGACTTTTGGGGACCATTTTTGTACATGTACAAATGGACCTTGTACAAAAAAGCACTGACTATGCAGTAAGATTAGTAATCCTGACTTGACGTAGAACATTTTGAAAAGAGAATTTACGTTTTTCTATGCGCCGGTAGTAAAACAAATTTTTTGTGTAAACTTTGCACCTCTGCAATAAATGAATGACTTAAAACTTACACAATTAAATTTGTAATCCTGATGTTATGGAGAACATTTTGAAAATAATTAACATTTCGCAACGCTCTGGAACTAAAATGACTTTAGTGTAAACTTTATGTTTCCAAAAATGACTCAGCATTGTGTATGGAGAAAGGCGACTAAGTTCGATGTGTAACCACTAACGTGCACGTTATTTTTAGAATCGTTCGCACCATCCGATTCATAACCAGAGTAAGCGACAGACAAAAAACGGTAAAAACTGTATGGAGTTAAAAGAACGCGTTAACCGCGATGTGTAAAATCGGAATTTTGTTCACCACTAGAGTATAAACTTTACACTGCCAGAATTGTCTCCAGTCAAGTTCTACGTGTAGCTCTCGAAACTTAGTACTTTTACAACAGAAAGTCTTTCCGGTCTCTTAATCGGAGACGTTGGCAGTCACGAAAAGGTAGAAAATGCGACCAAAGTTTGTATTTACAGCCCCAGATTTTTACTCCCTTTACACTCCCACTCTACAAATAAACCACATTTTAAAAAAAGCATAGGTTTTGAGATTGTTCAAGTGTCTAAATTAAAAAACACGACTAAACAGAAAGCAAAACTGAGTTAGGTAGTGGTATCTTCAAACACCCTGACAGATCGCCCTGTTATAACGTTACGCCTTAACTTTACGCACTCATTGCTAGCTAGCTGGCTATTGAGTATAAACAAAAACAGGAAAGTCCGATTTCGGATTTTTGATCATCTATCATTCCAAAAATTTTATTATCATTTGAAAAATATCCACCGTCGCTCTGCCCTCGTAACGAGTACGCGAATATACTCGAAATTATGCTTTTAGACGTCGCTAGACACTTTTTCCAGTCCGAGCAACAGGATTTCGTCCAAGATGGCCTTAGGGCTATACTTCCTAAAAGTCGCGGAGGGGGAAACCGACCGCATACCCTCCCAGTGCGCATGTGTGCATATTTTATGACATTTATTTACTTTCTTTTCGGCCCGGACGCCACCGCGTTTTTGTATTGACGAACGTTTTCATGTTTCTTGTATGATTTCTGAAGCATAAACTATCGTTTCTTTCGTCCTCGCTAATATTGCGGAAAACAATTTATAAGCTAAAACTTTTCTTTCAGTATCCGTCTGTCTGATCTCTCGGTCGTTTGGATCGCAATACCCCTCGCTTTTCTCCTAAGCGTTTCCTTGTATAGCGGAAAACTAGATTTTCAGATCAATTCCGTATCTTCGGCCTAGTTTTACTATAGCGTGTTTCATATCTTTGAAGACGGCGAAATATGCCCACGAATTAGTCTACGAAAGGGCTTACGAACGCGATGCAGTTTGGGCGTTGGATAAGGTCTAAGTTCATCCTAGAACTCTTTACGCCCGTCGTATTGGTTGAAAACACTTTCGTATCAATTTGACCTTTTTTAGAAAGCTTCTTTAAAAGCGAAACAGGCTGCGTTAAAAATATAATAAGTCTATATTTTCGCCGTCTTAACAAACGATTTCATAAATTACTAATCTAGTATAAAGTAATTCGCCGATTGCAAATGAATAAAGAACAAATAAATGAGTTGCAAAAAATAAAAGCTTACAACGCTGTCCTTTGAAAGTTTGACTTTTTAATTTTTTTTTCATTTTTAAGCGTGTCGTAACTATTGCAAACTTTGAGAATTTTTGAGAAATTAAGTACCCGGAAGCATGGTTTTTAATGTCGAAACTTCAGGGTGAGGTGAAATCAATCTCAAAATTCGGGACCACTAAATTTAGAGTTCTAGCCTGTTTTGCGGGTCAAACACGAAAGATGGCTAAAACGTCCCTATATAGCGCGTTTTAATGCGAAAAACTGCATTCTTGATTACTTTTTATCTCATTCCAACTAGTTCCGTCACTCTCGTAAGTAAAAAATATCAGAATTTATCGGAAATTTTCACTTTTCGGATCATTTTAACTTCATCCTAGGTATTTTACGGGTAAACGAAACGGAAATGTACATCTTCGCCGCTTTTGTACCCAAAAATCATGCAGAAAATGTTTGATAGCCGAAAATCGTCCAACGGTGATTCGAGTCTCCTACCCCCTCACGCCCCCCCCCCACCCGCTATGGGAATGCGCGCCCAAAAAGGCGGATTGTTCATAATTTATAGTTTGCGGCTCGGCTCCGCGTATTTTTGCTAAGAGTCTGTTTTATTGCGCAGGAAACGACGAAGTGCACGTCGTGTGGACGGAGCATTTCGCGCAATACCGTCGCAACATCATTCCGACGGAATTTTGCGACGCGCTCATCGTCGTCAGCCCTTGCGAGGCGACGTCGCTGTTTCGCGTCCGGGTGGAAAAGTCGCCCGAGTTGGGCGACTTCGGGCCGCTGTTCGACGGCGCCGTGGTCGACTGGGCGATTTTGGCGCCCCTCGTGCGGCAGACGGCGTTGAACGCCAGCCGGGCCAAACGCGCCTCGGCCGCCCAATACAAACATTTCGTCGAACACCGCGCCGACACGTTCGCCAACGTCGTTCGGCGTCGCTTCGACGCGTCGGCGCATTTCGGAGCCGCCGTCGAACGCGCCTGGTGCTCCGTCGAGCAAAAACTTTGATCGAAACTACTAAATCGCGTTTTTTAGCGGATAAAAATCTTTTCCGGAAAACTCGAACCGCTATTTAGATGCTAATCTTAAGCGTAAACGGAAACCTAATTTTTGCGCTTAGGCGGATTAATTACCCGATTTTAGTAAATTAATTACGAGTAAGCCGCTCGGTTCGCGAGGCGCTAAAACGCGATATTCGCATTCAAATTCATTTTAAGGTCCACCGTCTTTTTTATCCGACATCAACGCGCATTTTAAACAAAATCAATGAATGTAATACGACAACTTCTCGCGAATAATCTTTTTTTTTAGATTTTGACCTTAGGGCGCTTCGGAAATCTTTTGAATTTTCTCTATTTCGTCAAAATAAATTGCAGTCATTTTTTATTTGGAAATGCATCCAGCTTCGCTGGCCCTAATAACGCGCATTACGACTACGCGCGGGCGGCACGAAAATTCCGGTGGGGGTGGCGATCCGATGGTACAAACTTGCTAAAAATGGCACAAAAATTTAATTTTGGGATCAAGCGACCTTTTCGAGGACTTTCGGATTCTCGGGGTTCAGCCAGACCCCACGCGCGCGTACGATTACGACTCGCCATCCTAGCCGGATTTCGTCGCTAAATAGAATAGCGCGAATCGTTCTCTTCCGTTCCGCGTTTGTCGCAATCGGCTCTTTTATCGCATCCTTAAAGACTTTGTTTCGAATATCGAAGTACGCTTGGCGACAAATCGAAAGGACTTATTTTAAAAAATTGGGCTTTTTCGCTGATATAGAAAATTTTATTTTTGAACCGCTAAGTGCCGACTTAAACGGCATAAATCGGCGTATTCTCGGGTTTCGAAAATGACGCGAATTGAAGTTTTGAACTTACGCCCATTGACGCCCAGTGCGAGCGCTGGACGCAACCGTACGCGGGCAGCGAGACAATTCTGGGGGGGGGTGATGCAAGATTTTTTAAGGTCAAAAAATGGCCTTAAAATTGGTGGTATGGCGATAAAAACACCATTTTTCGACGTTTCTCATCAAGCGCTATTCATTGGCATCAAAAAATTGCGAAAAAAACGAAAAAAATTTGATAAATTGAATTCTGGGGGTATTTGGTTTCTGGGGGTGCATACCCCCAAACCCCCCACGCCCGGGTGTGGACGCAACCAATGATGTCTGGCGAAATTGTTGTCGATCTGCCGCTAAGTGATCCGCGTTGATGCGTATCGTTTCCGGCTAAGATCGAACGACGCAAATTATAAACTAAGGATTAACGTACGACGGAATTTTTTTAATTTGATTTCTCGTTTCGCGAATTAGTAGCATTGTATTCCCGCTTCGCGTCTATCGGCGAATCTTTTCTAAATTTCTCGATCAAACTCGCCGTTGCTCGTATAAGTTTTTGCTTTTAATTCTTTCGTTCGGTTGTGACGCTACGACGCTCGTACGAATTGTATTTATTTACGCCTACATCCCCGAAATGAGACTTTAAACGTTATTCGTTCGTAAAACGATATTTCGCATTCTATTACTACGCTTTTGCTACGTTTTCCGCGTCGCCGTTACTCGTTCGGTCGATTGCCCGCCATTTTGTCCTTCGGAAAAAATAAAATTGCGATAATGCGCGGTTCGGCGGTAATTCCGTCGGCGGTTGGCCAATCTTCCGGCTTCTAACGGCGTTTTACCGCGTTATTATATTCAGGCAGCTGCGGTTAGTTCTTACGCTTACTCCGGTTAACGGATCCGCTCAACTTGTTTTATAAAAATTGTGTAAAGTACGTAGCGAGCTGCGCTTTTGCTTCATTTACTTCTTTTTCCTTTTTTATTCGCAATTTCGCCTCTCGCCTCTCGTTTATTTTTCCGCTTCCTCTCTACGCGTCCCGCGTTAGCGCGACCCGCTCCGTCGTTTCGTATTTCGTCGTAAGCGGCTAATGAAATAAAATTTTGCGAGGCTAAATGTTGTAATCTTTCGGACCGTCTACGACCTAATAATTCTTCTATAATGCCATAAATGCCGAATGATTTTTATTTCGAGACGGGTTTATTCGAGAAAATAGTATTTTAATGGATCAACGACGGAAACGTAATTTTCGCAAGTATTATTTCAAAACGACGATTTGCGATTAAGCGTCGGGCCTAATAAGTTGGTTAAAATTTGGTTTAAAGAACTTTTTGTTGACTTTATACGAAATCGAGGGATCGGATTCGTCTCTCGTAAAAAATTTTGCAAAATCGTAACTTGTCGTTAAGACTTTAGAACTCGGTTATTCCGGTTACGGATCAGAGAGCCGTATTGCCGAGAGCTGGCTGAATTCGATTTCTGGTAGTCGTACGAGTAGTGGCGGATCTGGGATTTTCTTAGCGGGGGGATGCGGCGGTACCCCAACATTTCCAAAAACGGTCGAAAACGGTCGAAAATAGGTTAGGTATTAGCCCTTCGCGCGCAAAATAGCGTTTTTCGACCTTTTAAGTTCTTCTATTCTATTTAAAATCGCTTTTGGTCTAATATTTTTCCGATAAATTTTGACATTTTTCGGCAGTTTTGTGCAGAAAATTATTAAATCTCTTTGGCTGTAGCGAAATTTCGACGCAAAGCGCCTGGGAATTTCGGAAATTCGAGCGGAACGTTTAGAAGCTTGAATAACTGCTCGATTTTGTATTTTTAGCATTTGAACCGGAAAGTCGAAAATTTTTTAACTTACGCTCGCGAATATTGGAAAACTGCCGAAACGTCCGTTTCTACTCTCGAAAGCGCTTTGAAACCTATTGAGCGTAAATATGGCTTCCGGGCCGCCAGTGACACCGGTCTACAAATTTAAATTTCTTGTAGAAACGAAATTAAGCGATTCTACGTCAGATTATTACGCCGATTCCAAAACTAGCTATGAGCATTTTTGTAGCGTATCAAGTTTTTGAGATATTTGTATATTAAAATTTATGCAAATAATGATTTCTTTCGGGGAAGGCGAAGTGATCGCGGTAGGACAAAATCTTAAAACATTATTCTTACACGATTCCCTCTTAAATTTAAAACTGTTCCCGTACCTTATTTTACTCACTTCTGTAAAATAAAATATATAATTTGCATATTTCGCGCAGTGTAAAGTATACATCCTCGTCTGCCTAGTACGTCCGCCTCTAAATAATTTTAAACACTTTCTTAATTAGGCTCGTTGCGCTGATTTCGAAATCTGTTTTTGGTTTTGTGCCTCTTACAAATATTTCAGAATTTATAGAATGTTTAGAAATTCTGAAGAAAAATTTTCAACGGACATTGAACGGTATAAAAGCTTTTAAAACTGGACAGTTGTTGACTTCCCACTCTATACAACAATTAGAATATACTTTGTCAGTATTAAAAGATGCGAAAAAGGCTATACCTGTGATGTTCCATTTACATTGGAAAGCTTTTCCAAAAGTTCTGATGTTATGAAACTTTTCGAACCACCTATACTGTTTTTCGATATATTTTATTACAGAAATTTATGAAAAACTAGATTTGCTATCGCGAAACCGTAATCAGCGTAAAAACTGTTTTAGAAGATATTCAATATTTTCTAGATGTAGAACGATTATTCTGAATATATGCTTTAAACTTCACACTCAATAAATTTGCAAATTATGTGCAATATTCATGAAGGAAGGATAAAGTAAGCAACACCAGTTTTATTCAAATCACTAGTAAGTCTGTATAAAAACAATTTTAGAGTTTAAACTCCTAAACAAATCGTTGTGACTCCTACGCTTCCGTAATTAATATCAATGGAAGCTCTGATTTGCATAAATTTAATATACAGATATCTCAAAAAGTTGACGCGCTAGAGAAATTCTAAGGCCAGATTCGGAATTAGCGCAAAAATCTAATTAACAATCGATTGATTTTGTATCTGATACAAAATTGTTGTCGACCAGTGTAATGTGAATAAATGGAATAGTAGGTGTTATTCCACGTGGAGCGCCGGAAAAGTTTCAGGTTTTATGATCACTGACGGCCAAGAATCATTGCAAATTGCATATACTACCTTCATCTCGCCAAAGATGTTGGGCCGATGGAAAAGGAGGGTGGCTTCCTCCATGCTTCGCGATTTTATTATTAATTTATAGAAAATGTGTTGTTTTTAGCGTTTTTAGCTTTAAACTAGTTCGAGAGTGTCAACGTTGCCATTTTGGACTACATTTTTCCAATTCATCCGGATTTTTTGTAATTTTTCGAAACATGTTTTTTCGTTCCAGAAATAATTCTCCGGTTTCAACCCCATATCCAGTTTTGCTTATCTTCGGAAAGCTTCAAAATTGATATTAAAGTGATTAAAATGTAAAAATTTGGGCGCTTCACGCTGGATTTTTGTAGTATGTACTTCTTTTGCATTGTTTCTCCTCAGAAGGGCGGCATAATTGAGTTAATTTTGCCGAATCACCTATTTTCCTACACGCTTTATCATCAAAATTTGTAG
This sequence comes from Mermis nigrescens, assembly GCA_036768485.1. Lineage (NCBI taxonomy): Eukaryota > Metazoa > Nematoda > Enoplea > Mermithida > Mermithidae > Mermis > Mermis nigrescens. The sequence goes on along the minus strand of JAVLUZ010000145.1, from coordinate 13,200,272 downwards.
AATTGATTTAGGAACGCAAAATTTATCAAAAAAGGTTTCGCTAGAATGCATTAAATTAATTTCCTCATTTTGGCGATTCCTCCAGAAATATAATCCTGGATCACGGTTTTTTAGCACTACGTTAATGAAAGTTACCCCGTGCTAATGGAAATTTTAGCCATTGTCACGACGTGCTAATAGATACGGAGACCTTTTTGGGCAAGAGCGTAGTAATTTTAATGCTTTTTAATGTATTTTTCAGCTAAAATCCCAAAACATTTCCGGCGCTTCGCGCCTAGTGTAACTGAAGCCTCAAACACTACAAATTCAAACTTTGTGAAATCTGAAAGATTATGCATTCGTCTCGTCTATTTGTTCGACTATTGCTAGCACAAAATAATTACTTTATGACATTTGGCACTGTTTTGTGTTGTTTAAAAACGAAATTAGCTTCATGTATACTGATTTTCAATTCATAAACGCCGTAGCGTTCGTTGATGGATTAAATTATGGCAACCGCCTTATTATGTCTGTTGTTGAAATAGCTACATAGGTGTCAGCTTCCAAAGTTTATTGAGCAATAGGAAACCGATAATTATGATTTAGCGTGAATTTCTCGATTTATTTAAATCTTGCAAAAAATATTGATCCGCGGAATATCACGGCATTCTCAAACAGCTATATTTAAAAGAAGGACACGCACTACTCACACCACGTAGGTACTACGCGGGTAAAAATCAGCGCGCTAATGTAAACCATCCCATGCTAATGGAAAAATTTTTCATTAGCACCGGTGCTAATGGTAGTCGTGCTAAAAAACGATGTCCTTGATACTGGGCTGCATTACTCAATAAAGCGGAACTCACGCTGTCCTGGATACTGGGCCGCATTACACAATAAAGTGGAACTCGCGCACCCGGACCCGAGGTTACCTTAAATTTTGGACCTGGACCCGGAACCCGGTTTTTGAAAAAAGTGGACCCGAATATTAAAAAAATTGAAAATTGTGTTTTCGACTACATAAATTTAGTTCGATTATAGCATTATCTAAACAGCCTTATTGCTTCAGACAAAAACATAAACGAGTTGGCGGGAAACGTTGCTTTTCAATAATAAAAGCAATTAAACGGGGCATCGTCCAAAATCGAATACATGAAACAAAAGTGAATCCTTGCTTTTCACTTAGGAGTGACCGAGTTACCGTCTTGGCGTCTGCTAATGCGCCGTTTGTTCAAGATTCGCTGTTGGAAGCTTTTTCCAGCAATTATTTTCACTTCGGACAAGCTTTCTAGCGAACGTCAAAGCGTAGAAGCTCGCAAAGCAACGAATGAAAATTCAGCCGTAGCGTCGTTTGACCAATATATTGCTAGAGCCGATTCTATCATCAGACGATTCAAGGTCAGTTTAAAATCATCCAAGTCATTGAGCAACTTATGAATAACCGCGAGGGCATTGGAGTGAACTAGTCCCCTATAATTTTTCGAAGTAATAAGTCAACATTTTGGGGCGCTCCGCGCTGGATTATCGTTCCCGTACGACTTGTCTACTTAAGAGCGCAAGCTTAAGGAACACATCGTAAATAAATCGAAATTTTCTGGCGCTCCACTTATAATTATTCATTTTCCGCTTGCTTTCTTTATAAATGACGAGAATTAAGTACAAAATAATTTTTTAGCAGGGTCGAGTCTGAATATATTGTTTCAAAATCATTTTTGTGTCCATTTTATACAAAACATTTTCTTAAATACGATTGAGGTCACATTTATTATTCTTTTTTAAATTTGTCTTAATATGCGTAGCATGGTGACAAACGCTCAAAGAGACCATTATTTTTGCCTATCCGCCAGTAGTTGTTGAGATATCCGACTCCAATATTTTAGTTCCCCCTCAAATTTAGAAGGCCGGCTACGTGCCTGCGTGTCAAAGGTTGTGTTATCAGAAGAAAGTTCGTATTGTCGTATTAGTGCCGCGTAATTGATTTAATAGATTATTTTAGTTTTTCAGAGTGTGTTGAACTTTATTAATTTCGATTGTAGAGTTTCGCACCTAGTGGCGGATCTAGGCTTTTTGTAAGGGTGCGGAATCTTAAGTTTTCTCAAAACAGTCGAAAATAGGTCTAAAAAGTTCGTCCTTCGCGACCTAAACAGGGTTTTTCGGCGTTTTACATTTTTTTATTTAAAATCAATTTAAACGCATTATTTTTTCGAAAAATTTTAACATTTAAGAAAATTCTTTGCTAAAAATTAATAAAATTCTTAAGGTTTAGCGAAAATCCGCCCCAGAGCGCCGGGAAATTTTTCAAAATTTGGTGAAATGACGTCACTTAAAAGTTTTGATTCCTGCTCGATTTCCTACGTGCGTAGCATTTGATGCGAAGTGTCAAAAAAATTTTTAGTTTATGCTTAAAATGGAAGAAAAGTATGCTGTTGCTGCTATAAAAACCTATCCCTATCGCGAAAATGGCTTCCAGGCCAAAAAGAAGTTTACCGCTCGCCTCGAATGTTGACGCCATTGTTTTTTTTGCATTTGACAAAGATTTTACCCGATGTACAAAGACTTTCTGGACCGTCTTCGTACGCGTACAAAGATTTTTGAGAAGACCAAAACTGTGGAAATGTGTAAAATTGAGTAATTATCCGTTCTATGTGTCTTTGTATAAACAAAATTTGCATTTAAATAGGCAAAATGTCAAATTTTTCGGCGCTTAGCGCTATTTTGAGATTCTTTTCAGTGTTTCTTGTCGTCATAGACGCTGAAACTGGCTAAAGCGCACTACCAAAAGCCAAACACCGTGTTTTACAACGCATAAAGCGCTACTGTACCATATTGTAGTACCCAAAAATTTGCATGTACAAAATGTTCAAAGATTTTTGAGTACCATCTTTTAACATGTACTAAAGGACCTTGGAAAAAATACACTACTTGACGCTCTAATATGCTTCTTGTGAGTCGATCGTGCGTGGGCGGAAACGGTATTATTTCCGCCTAAGCATTACCAATGTGTTAAAAATATCTTTTACGAAGTGGGAAAAATATCAAGTTCTAATCTCCCTCTTAAGCATATAATAGTGTCAACATCGATGGCGAGTAGTGTAAAGAAATACCATCAATAGGTTTGCGCTGCCAGGCGCGCGGCTGTAGGGGAGACGGAAATTTCGAAAGTACGAATATTTTTCGAGATGGTCTTCCAAAGGAAAAATTTTAAATTCTTGAAGCGCATTTGAAGGACCATCGGAATAGATTTCAGCTGCCGTAAAGGTAATAGATCCAAAATTTTTGGGCGTCTTGCATAAAACTTGTTGTTCTTCATAACTTTTGTCTTCCAAACAGCCTAATTCAGAGCACAATGCGGTAATAATGTCCAAATTGTATTTTGTTTACTTCTACGCGGCACGGTTTTTTTGTATTCGGCAAAGATTTTTCGCGATGTACAAAGACTTTTGGGGACCGTCTTTGTACATGTACAAAGATTTTTTGGAAGACAAAAACTGCAAAAAAGGTTCGAAATTCGCAAAAATTCTCGGCGCTCCGCGCCGAAAATGACCAATTGTGTGTTCTATATATCTTTATAATTTCAGAAATTGCATTTTAAAAGGAAAAATGCCAAATTTTTTGGCGCTTCGCGCCCTTTTGAGACGATTATTACTGATTTTTGCCCTCAGAAACGTAGAAATTGCTAAAATACGTAACCAAAGGTCGAACAACTCTGGTTTTGCCACACTAAAATCGCTACTGTACCATATTATAGTACCCAAAAATTTGTGTGTACGAAATGTACAAAGACTTTTACGGACCATCTTTGTACATCTACAAACGGACCTTGTACAAAAAAACACTGCTACGCGGTATTATATATTCTCCCTATTACTTTTCTTCGCAATGTACCAAAAATGAGTTTAAAACATTCAACAACTTTTTAGCCGAGTCAACCATGGTAACAATGTTAAGAAATCAATTTTTATGGTCATATTATACGACACGCTTTTTAAACATAATCGACATTGGGAGAAAAATTTTTTATTTTTTAAAAATTTTTCTTCTCCAATAACTACAGCTTCCTACAAAACTCTCAAAAATACCATCCTTTTTATCCATCTAAAATATTTTTTTAAATGTATGGCTTCAAAATTTTAGTCCCCTCCTAATTCGTCGGAAGGCCAACCGCATGCCTGGGCGCTGCGCCAGAAAAATTTGAGAAGTTTACGTCACCAACGGCCAAAAATCATTGCTAGTTATATATCCATTTTTTTATCATGGCAACTGCGTCAGAATAATGGACGATGGTGGAGGACGGCCCCTTCCCGCCACTACGTCCTCATTAAATCCGCTCCTGTTCGCATCTGAATTTTGAAACGGTACCTTTTGTTGCAAGTAGCGATCGACCGGAGATCCGGCCTCCGGCAAATCCGGCCATTTTTTCCACTCCGGTGCTCCGGCCGGCGGACACCCAAAAATCGGCCGGAGGCCGGAGAGTTTTTTCTTTCTTCGCATAGTGACCGAACGTACTAATTGCTGACATAAAGCTTATTAAATTTAGTCAGAGTGCAATTCAATAGCGGGAAAAAGGAAATAGCGCCGAATAAAGTGTCACCACCACAATCGTAAAATATTCAGTTTTAGGAGGAAAGAAAATTACTCTATCGATCGATTCGTGCAATCGCTGTGAAAATCGCTGCAGGAAATTCCTGTTAACGCTGGAACTCATAGAGTTGCATAAGATGCAGTTTGGCCCGCACTACACTGATTTTCCAGATAATGTTACTGTCAGGGGCGGTTGGTCAAAAATATTTGGCGAGATAAAGAATGGATATGCAATTTGCAATGATTTGTGCCCGTCAGTGAGCATGATTTCTCAAATTTTTCCGGTGCTACGCGCCGGATGATACCTATTAATCACATTTATTTAGTTTCTTGGCGACCCGGAAGCTCGGTTTTTTGTATTCGGCAAAGATTTTTCCCGATGTACAAAGACTATTTGGGACCGTCTTTGTACGTGTACAACGATTTTAGGAAAGTCAAAACCCGCAAAAAAGGTCTATACTTCGCAGAAATTTTTGGCGCTTCGCGCCGAAATGAGTAACTGTGTGTCCTATATATCTTTATAATAGCAGAAATTACATTTCGAAAGGAAAAATGTCAAGTCTTCGGCGCTTCGCGCCGTATTAAGACGATTCTTAATGATTTGTGCCCTCATAAAACAAGGAATTAGCCAAACTACGCTACCAAAGGTCGAACAACTCTGTTTTTTAACACTAAAGTCGCTACCGTACTACATAATGGTACCCGAAAATTTGCGTGTGCAAAATGTACAAAGACTTTTAGGAGATAATATGTACAGAGATATACAAAATGTACAAAGATTTGAGATTTGTTAAAAGATTCGCCTCTGCCATTTGTTACTTCGTAGCCTTGTTTGCTTTCGTATCTTTCGTGTCTTCGCACCAGTGTTTTATTTGTACAAGGTCCGTTTGTACATGTACAAAGATGGTCCCCAAAAGTCTGTACATTTTGTACATTCAAATTTTTGTGTACTATAAATAGTACAGTAGCTATTTTAGTGTTAAAAAAAACAGGGTTTTCGACCTTTGGTAGTGTATTTTAGCTAATTTCTCGGTTTCTGACGCCAAAAATTACTAAAAATTATCTGAAAACGGCAAAAATGTTGACATTTTTCTATTCTAAATGCAAATTCTGCCATTTTAAAGATATATAGGACAAATAATTTATCAGTTCGGCGCGAAGCGCCGAGAATTTCGGGAATTTTACACCTTTTTACAGTTTTTGTCTTCCCAAAAATCTTTGTACAATTTGCACGCACAAAATTTTTGGGTACTATAATATGGTACAGCAGCGTTTTGAGTGTGTTAAAAACAGAGTTCTTCTACTTTTCATAGTGTGTTTTAGCTAATTTCTGGGTCTCTACGGGCAAAAATCACTAAGAATCGTCTTAAAACGGCGCGAAGCGCCGAAAAATTTCACTTTTTACTTTTGAAATGCAATTTCTGCCATTATAAAGATATATAGAACACACAATCACTCATTTCCAAAACTTTTTCAAATTTTAGACCTTTTTTGCAATTTTTGTCTTCCCAAAAATCTTTGTACATGTACAAAGACGATCCCGAAAAGTCTTTGTACATCGGGAAAAAGCTTTGTCGAGTACAAAAAAAATTTTATCTAATGTTTACGGTTTGATGCGTATTGACTTTTAGGAAGAAAGTGGCGCCCCGGGCGTGTGCGTTGGAATAGCGGTTAATGGCGTTATTGCGCTGCAAGCGGGTGACCTTTTTTCATTATTTTTTATTACTTATTCATTTCTACGTATTTTCATTAAGTTAGTTACAATCCTGTTTTTATTATATTTTATTCACAGCGTTATGCTTGGTTCGAGTCTAAACACAATATTTCGATCAAAATTCATTACTAAATAAATTTGAGAGTGTCGGTGAACACCGATGCCGCGTTTAGACGCCGTCTCGCTTAAAATGGTTTATAATACTTTGACTATTTTCTAGTAATCTAATTTTGATTAATAAAAAAAGAAATTGCCATAAATTCTGATGCTTATTCTGATTATCGATGAATAAGTTAATGTTATGAGTGATAGCGAAGGTTCATCCGACTGAATTCAATCCTCGCGGCAGGGTATGGTTTCAGCGATGTGGAAAATCTGACGCCGTGTCAATCGAATACGTCGATGCGCATAGGCAGCATCAGCAAACCGATTACGATGACCCTGGTCGCCAAATTAGTGCAAGAAAACAAATTAGACCTCGATGCGCCCGTCAATGAATACGTTGTCGATTTTCCAACCAAGAAAATAGGCGATAAAGAGGTTTGGGTAGATCTATTTAAGGGCGTACGCACGATTTTTTAAGGAAGGACGGTCTGGAAAATTCGTGACATTACATATATTTCGGATAACTTTCGGCGGTACAAAAATAAAACTGCATTTGCTGGCATTTCCGAATACGCTCTATCGTAAAATTCTAAATAAGAATCCTACCACGCCTAAGGCCGGGGCCGGGAAATTTTAATATCGTTGTTAGATACAAATCGTTGCGTAGTTTGAATTAAATACGTAAGCTCGAAAATGGGCAGTTCCGCAGTCGCACTTTTATTTTGCCGTAGTCGTCAATGAAGTAAAAGGAGACTGATGCAATTATTTAGTCCGATCGATCGAGCCAACGGGTTTTCATGTAGCAACCATCATTGTTGAATAGCGTCGAGTTTAAACTTTCAGTCGGAGTCGCATTTGCCATTTATGGTCCGGGGTCCGCCTTATCTGGGGTTACGGAGCTTTTTCGAGCTAAAATGTTTGTAAAAATGGGTAGAACGGTTAGGAAAAGAGAAAGTACAGCTTATGGGTATTCACCGCGAGAAAGAAAAAATTTGAGTAAATGCGCTCTACGTCGCATGCACACTGGGGGTATGCATTAATCTATCAGGCAATTTTCTTCCATTATTTTCTATATCTCGCGTGTTGCGGGTCATTCAATCTCCCTTATCGTCATTGTTTTCATGCAAATTTGACCATAAATATTCATGAAGGATAAAATGAAATAAGTTAAGTATGAGAATTTGTCAATATTTGACTTTAAATAGGTAAAAAATTACTTATTTATCAACGACCTCCCCCGGGAAACCCGGTTTACCCCCTCCCGGAACTTTGGACCTTGCGTACAGGCACGTAGCTCGCCTTCGGAATATGTGGGAATTAAAATTTTGAAGTTAGATATCTCAACGTATTCACAGGCGCGTAGCTGGCCTTTGGAATTTGGGGGTGACTAAAATTTTAAGTCGTACATCTCAACAACTACTTACAGACAGACAAAAATAATGGAGTTTTATATCGTTTCTGAGCAAATTCTACCCACCTGGGCTGTTTGGACGACAAAATTTTAAAACTAGGCGCGAAGCGCCCAAACATTTCGGGGCTATTAGCTCAAAAGTAAGCTAAAACCCGTTCTAACAGTCTTTCAAATACGCTTCGAGAATTTTGAATTTTTTTCTATGGGGCGGCCGCCTCCCGCTACGCTCATGGATATTGTGAATAACGTAGCGGCTCTCTTTTATTCTTAAAGCCCGTACGAGACTTTTGATGTAGGTATTAACCAGGCGTGTAATAGGGGGATGGAGGAGATCCCTCTACCCTAAGTTGGCCGCCCTTCCATCCCTCAAAGCCGGAAAATCCTTCCCCCAATTTTTGGCCGTCTTTAGGTGTCTTTTGGCTCGTTTTGGTCAAAACTTGGTAGGTCATTTATCCCCCGCCCTGAAAATGGCCGGGGCCCTCACCCAAAATTTCGTGCCGTTATACGGATGGTATCAAGTTTGTCATAGTGTAGTACATTCAGATAACTCGCGGCCTCGTAATATATTTTGAAAGAATACAACCGATTCCTTGCATCAATTTAAACTATGATGTTTATTGACGAGTTTATTTTTCTGTTAGTCTATCCACGTTAAAGTCTTTAAAAAATGACTATTTTTCGTAGCACTATAAATTTGAAAGGTCTATTAAAGCGCGCAGATACGAGTATTGTTGCCGAAAAGCGTCTGGTTTTCTCTTAAGCGTGTTTTCATTCTAGGTAACAATAACAACACGCCAACTGGTCAGCCATTTGGCAGGCGTCCGACATTATCAAAAGCAGCCTGTCTCTCAGTCGGCAAAAGTCGAGGTATTCAGCAAAGATAATTAGATATTCCTAGGTTGGATGCATACATGATTAGGGGCACCGGAAGAATTCAATTTTTGCACCCCCCCCCAAAAAAAAATTGGCGAATTTTCAGAAGTTCCCAGAAATTGTCTAAAAATTTAAAGAAAAGATGCTTTTTTTAAGCGTTTTTAGCCATCTAATTGTTCAAAAGTGCCAAATTTTTCGGCGCTTCGCTCCAGTGTTCTTATGTTTTGACTACATTTCCTTCAATTTTTGTCGACTTTTTTGAAATTTTTTTAAATATTATTATGCTGTAGAAAGATGGAGCATCGTCAGAAACGCTGAAAACGATGTTTTTGACGCGTTCCTACGATTTTTGGACCTAAAAAAGGCACTTTTAATTTCACCCCACCCCTATCCTCAGGATTCCCATGCTGTGCATATATGGTTGAATGAGACTTCTGATTCGTGCTGTTTATTTGTTATTATCGTATTTGTAAAACTCCACAAGTACTAATTTGCACTCATCGTATGCTTAGTCGCCTATTTTTAGGTAGACGCTAAATAATCTTCAATTTCGGGCCAAAAATAAACAATAAATTATCCAAAAAGGCGAGATTCTTTCCCAGGCACGTAGCTGGCCCTCCTATCTTTGGGGAGGGACCGATACCAATTTTGAGAGTCTAAGTCGAAAATAGAACAAAATAACGTGTAAAAAGTCCCATTTATCCGAATTTTGGAGGGTCTGGACCCCCCATCTCCCACGGCTACGCGCCTGTTCTTTCCAAGAACCCGGAGGAATCTTTGCCTGTTCGGATAATTGACGACCGACTTCGGGTAGGGCGTCCAGTCCACCCTATCCCGTGTCATATGTACGCTTTTACTGCTCCGTCTTACAGCGCTATTTACTCGTGCAACGCATTCATTATTGTTATAGGAGAGAGTTAGTGTACGTCTAATTGCAAAGGTATTTGGGTTTGGGCTGCCTAAAATATTTCTTATCAATTTTGTTTTTCTTTTCCTTTTTATAATACAAGTTGGATCAAAAAACGAAACGCATATTGAACCTTATAACACTTAAACACTTGACTTAAATAAACGTGGTTTGCTTTATCGAGGATTTGGCCAAGGGGGTTAACATTAATTGATCTATTATATCTCGGAAAAGTTGTCGTGATTGCTCGCAAAACCCTCATTTTTCGACGTTTTTCGACGCGCTCTGTCCTTTATGATAATGAAAATCGAAATTTTTTGCAAAAAAATTTTTCACGCAATACTCAACAAACGGCGCGAAACACCGAAAATTGAAGATTTTACGTCAAAGACCAGTAGATTTTTTCGTCTTTCCGCGCATTATCTTACCTTTCAAAATTTTCTCCGGCTAAAGCCTCGAAACATGCCTCCACGCGGCGAACGGCGCCAATTCGCCGCAGCGGTCGCCGCGCCGAATTCGCGCTGACCCATGGCATACTTCCTGGCGCCGCGCGGCGAGGCGCGAAGTTTGCCGCGCCGCATTTCAAGGAATACTTCAAGCGGCCGCCGCGCCGCAACCAAATTCGCTAAAGTCCAATTTTTTTGCCGCTTTTCATGGCGTACTCACCGCGCGGCGAGAAGCAAATCATTTATATTTTTAGCATTTTTTTCGCCGCGCCGCAGAAGTCCAAACGTTTGCATTTTCCTCGCGAATGCTAATGAGGTGCGCCGGTATCGATCTGCTCTGAATCTATAATGAAGTACGTCTCTACGTGAGCGCAAACGATCTACGTCGATTTTGAAATGTCATAGAAGCACACCTAAGCGTGGGGGGTTTGGGGGGTATGCAACCCCCGAGAAACCAAAATACCCCCCCCAGAAATCAAAATACCCCCCAGAATTCAATTTTTGAAAATTTTTTTCGTTTTTTCGCAATGTTTTGATGCCAATGGATAGTGCTTGATGGGAAACGTTGAAAGATGGTGTTTTTATCGCCATACCACCATTTTAAAGACCACTTTGACTTTGAAAAATCTTGCGCCCACCCCCCCCCCGAATTTTCTTGCTGCTGACGTATGCATAGAAGTTCGTATGTGGCAGTACTGATTTCTACGTTTTTGATCGACTTTCTCGAATTTATTGTGTAGCTTTTAATTATTGCGTACATACCTGTCTTTTGAATAAATAGTTTAAAAATTCATGCAGGATGCAAGACGTTCAGTCATTGATTCTGAAAGTTTTGTCATTTCTCGTTTAGAAAAGGCATGAATCCTGAATGCTTCTGACCACACATGGGCGGGAAGTCTGGGGTCTGCACCCCCAGAAGTTGAAATACCCCCAGAAATCAAAATACCCCCAGAATTCAAATTTTGAAATTTTTTTGCTTTTTAGCGATTTTTTGATGCTCATTGGATAGTGCTCGATGAGAAACGTCGAAAAATGGTGTTTTTTTCGCCATACGACCACCTTTAAGACCATTTTATTTTTTCACCCCCGAATTTAGGTGCTGCCCACCTATGCTTCTGATCACTCGGTTGTGTGATTTTATTTTTGCTGTACGCATTTTTTGCTTAGGATCGTAGATTTCGATACAACACTGATAAATGAGGTGCAGAATTTTCCTGCACTGTGCAGATAACAAGCAAGTGTAAAGCAAACTCCCTCCTCCATCTCTTTCAGAATGATATCGTGCGATTCTGCTAACCAGCCGACATCAGTGGTACATACATACGTATGTACAAGGATTAAAAAAATCGATTATGAAAGAAATCAACGCGCTATCCAATTCGCGCCGAGTATGCCAACATCGAGCGAAGCGGCAGCGAAGCGGCGAAGGGTCGCCCAGTTGGCGCCATTTTTTCTGCCGCGGCGACTGCGCCGCGTGAAGTATGCCTAGGTGACGCGAAGCGGCAGATGAATTTCGCCGCGCCAGTTTCGCGCCATGACGTCACATTTTCGGGTATACTGTACGCAAACCCCTCGCGGCGCAAATCGCGGTGAAGTATGTTTCTGGCTTAAGGGGGCCCTTTCTTGGATACGGCCCTTCTAGGAGCCTATTATCATTGTCAGTAACTAGTAAAGTTTCAAATATGCTGGAATAGCGGTCGTTTCTTCACAATAAATTCAGTAGAAGTCGTTTGCCGATTCATTGCATAAAACAAGCTTCCTTGGCAACATAACTTTTAAATAGAAAAATATGATTGAATGCGATTTGCTTTATATGCTATTGAAAGTCATTAGGGCGGAAACAAATGTAATTTTCCCGGTTTCTGCATTCGTAATCAACTTGCAGGGGCGCAGCTGGCCTTTCGAATTAGGGGAGGAATAAAATCTTGAAGTCGATTATCTCAACAGCTACTAGGCAAAAATAATAATGTTTTTGAGCTTTTCGCAGCGAGATCTGCGCACTAAAAAAGTTTTAATTCAAATTATATTAAAAACGTGCTGTATTCAAATAAATAGGCGCGAAGCGCCATGAAATATTGGGCTTATTGGTTCAATATTGTGCTAAAATCTAATCAAACGATATTTCAGATGCGCTTTAATGAATTTCCATTTTTTGCTGTAGGGGATCCTCGTAAAAAGTACTCTTATTTGTAAGACCTAGTCCCTTTTCCCCCAATCCTCCCCACAGATACGCCACTGTAGACTTGGGATGTCTCGGAGCCGACTTTTTGGTCAGGTCCGGGGTCGGGGTAAAGTGTTATGCGTACTAATTTATGCCGACTTTAGAAGATCATATCTGGCACTTTTTGCAGTAGTCCTAATTATATAACTGCGAACGATATATTAATTACGGGTTTCTCAGCGTTTAAATACTTTAAACTAAAAGCTATAGGCGTACAAAAACGTTCTGAAAAGTATCAATGATTCTCCTGATTCTGAATCAGTCCATTCACAGTCACTTTCTCTAACACTCGACTCGACGCGGTTCAACCAGTTAAAAATTAACCTCTACTGATTTTAACATATATTATGTAGTTTTTGACGCTGGGTTTAATGGTGTAAATTATTTTTCCTGAAAACGAATATTTGTTGCGTAAAGTGAGTGTAAGTATCAGAAATCGCCGCTTTTGTCGGATTTTACATTTAACGGGGTCTAACATTTTTCGTCATGAGTCAGGATCACCGCGATCAAATTTAATAGTACTTTTTTGTCTCGAAGGTAAATAATTTTTACATTTTTTATAATAAATTTAAACTAACAGTATTCCTTCAATGTTTTTTGATATGCTTAAAAACAAAACATTGACAACAAACTTGACTTCAATTTTTTCGACAATTTCCAATATAGCGCTCATACCTTATGCGGGCGCTCGTTCATATTATAAAATTTTATAGCTTATCGCTAGAGGCTTCTCTATTTATGTTTCCAACGGATGCCTTCAGGACTGAAAAACGAAAAATAATTACCACTTCAATCTCTCAATGCGGGGGTGTTAGGCTGTTTATCGAAGCAAACCGCGGACCTCGTAACGGGACCTTGTAAATTCTTTCATTTAAGAATTTACAAGGTCCCGTAGGCGATTCGTTTCATTTTATCAGCGTATTTAGATAGATAATGTGTAGGGATGCAGCGGATACCCGCACCCGCTATTACCCGCTTCTTTTTTGGTACCCGCACCCGCAACCGCACCCGCACCCGCTAAAAATATTATGATAAAACAGCGGGTGGCGGATAATAATAATTAGAATTTACGAAAAGACAAAACGATTCTGTGGCAGTGGCACGTTAATGAAAAAACCAAAATGTATAACAGTGTGTTCTAACGTACCAGTACAAATTGGAAAAGCGAACATCTACTTGTAATGAGTCATATTTTTAGGTACCCTCTGGACTGCAGATACATGTTCAAGCTCTCTTATGGTTAATTCCAATTATGCGAATTATGCTTTTTAAAAAGAGAAGGGTCTAGGTGCCAGTCTTTACATGCATTAGTTCAACCACTCTAGCGTGAGTAGAGATATTATGCAGCAATGTATTGTACATTGCTTTTTTAAGACGAAGTAGGACGTTTCGGCACTGCCGTTTTGGCGCCGTACTCGTTGTAATATTATTAATTATTTACATTTAATTTTATGATTAAAGTATAATACAGATTCTGAAAGCTCATTCAATTCTCTACGTGATGGTACAAATTACTTTTAGAATATCTTTGACTTTAATGAGATAATTAAACGCATCTAAACATACACTGTATTTTCTACAGTTTTTCAGTCGTACACAAATGAATACTCGTCGATTCTGAATATATAATTTACTTAAAAATTGCTTCAAAATTAATGTAGTTAGAATATTTTTAAGTTGCTGGCGCGAAAAACGTCGTAGACCCTTTTCAAGAAGAGAATGACAACAACAAGTGTCTAAACATTGTATTCTGCAAAGTGCAAATATGTTACTCATATTGGTCAATGGTTCAATCATTGACAATCTACTTATCTTTAGTTTGCAAATTTAATTCATTGAGAGAGTAGTCTGCAAAGATTAATATGAATTTTGCACACAGTAAATAACTGCATTAAGCGGACAAAAAAATGGAACATTTTTAGCCCTATTTATATTATGCTATATCTCACTGCTAAACCCGCCACCCGCCACCCGTACCCGCTATTTTTAAGGTGCGACACCCGCACCCGCTATTCCAAAAAATGTGCACCCGCTGCATCCCTAATAATGTGATAGATTGGCCAGCGTATTTAGATGGCCAGCGTAGTCGCTTGTCCAGCCTGTAGATGGATAATTTAATAACGTCGTGCACTACTATATTTTTAGATTGATGTATTATTGGGTTTTAAATTTGTTATAATAATTAGAACGTGTTTTCAACTATGTTTTTGTACAAAAGCTTCGGCTTATGCAAGCGCGGATTTGGAGGGGCGGGGGATGACGGCCGCCCCCTTTGTCAGCAAAAAAATAATTTGGCGCAATGAATAATAACGTGTATTTTGCGATGACTTTGACTATTTCTGATCACAATAATTATTCGGGTTAATGACATTTACTGACTTTCTTTACGCTCGTAATACTTTATTTTCACGTCAGAAAAGTAGTTTATGAACGGGACAAGGATACGCTTACCTACCTATTACGATGATTTTTCGGTGTTCCGCCGATTTTTCCACTAATTTTGCACGTTTTTCATAGAAAAGCTTCGAAAATTTCTAACCTTTTTTGAATCACAAACGATTCTATCTAAAGACGGCAGAAAACCGTTACTTTAGGCTTATTAGACGGATTTCTTGGACAATTTTTGGAACTATTAGGAAAATTTGAGATTTAGTTCTCCTTGTCAGAAAATCCTGGCCGTCGCTGGGCTGGTATTAGTATAGTATGTCGCCACATCGCCAAAAATCGGTCGCCGCTAGTATATATAGTATGTCGCCCTATGTACTCGCTGTCAAAGAAAAACTTAATATGGATTTAAAAAAACAGCGTTAATGCCAAAGGAAATTGGTGGACAATTACATGAGGCAAATCGTTAAAGGTGTTTGGTAATGCACTTTCTTCCACCAATACTCGGCCAAATGTCCTGGCAAGAGCTTCAACGACGACGTTCCACGCACGGGCGCCAACACCCAGCGTATCGATACATCACCATTGGGGACATGTCAAGACGCAAACTTTTGGCGCAATATGCGTGGAACGTCGTCGTTAAAGCTCTTGCATGGACATTTGGCCGAGTATTGGTGGAAAAAAGTGCATTCCAAAACACCGTTTAACGATTTGCTCCATGGAATCGTCCACCAATTTCCTTTGCATTAACGCTGTTTTTTTAAATCCATATTAAGTTTTTCTTTGACAGCGGGTACGTAGGGCGACATACTATCCAAGCGGCGACCGATTTTTGGCGATGTGGCGACATACTATACTAATATCCGCTGGGCTTAGCGCATATGTCGCGACGTGGGCAGCAAGAAAATTCTGGGGGTGCAAGATTTTTTGAAGGTCAAAAAATGGTCTTAAAAATGGTGGTATGGCGATAAAAACATCATTTTTCGACGTTTCTCATCAAGCACTATCCATTGGCATCAAAAAATTGCGAAAAAAACGAAAAAAAAAATTTTCAAAAATTGAATTCTGGGGGGGCATATTTGTTATTTTGGGGTGTACCCCCCCAAACCCCCCCACGCCCAGGTGTGATATATATACCCTTAAGCGGTCAATAAAATGTTTTTCCTTGAACTCGGCAATTGATAAAGCATGTTTTATTTGAAAATACTCCTCTTTTATAAGGACAGATTGACTGGCCTAGCTGGTCATTTGAACAGGCTGGCCATCTGAGTACTGCTGGTCAAGTGAATACACTGGGCGAACCGAAGCAAATCATTCCGGCCGGGCGATCTGGAATATACTGGCCAAGGGCATGTGGACCGTGGCCACTTGACCCCTAATCGTTTTTTACCCGCCCTTTACTAAACTACGTATTCATTCTGTATTCCAATACGCAATGCTTATGTACTGGCGACAACGGGACGAATAACGCGTTAGAGGCCGAAGGGACAGGCACTGAAGGATGACTTAAGACTTATGTAAGATTTTGCAGGACAAAGACGTGCCAACATTTTGACGACGCCTCACGGCGTATTAATGACTTGTCCTACTTCTCTACAGTGGTAGATTTAGAAAAATTTTTTACGGGGCGATACCCCAACTCTTCAAAAACAGCCGAAAAAGGTCCAAAAATTCAGCTCCACATTCCGCGTTGTCTTCCCCAAATTTCTCTGCTCCCAGCGAAAATATTGCCCGAAGCGCTGGAAAATTCGTGAAATTAAGGTCGAATTAGGCTCTATCAGCCCGTGCGTAGCATTTGACGTGGAAACGTCGGAAATTTTTAAAATATATGCTTTAAAATAGAAGAAAATTAAGCCGAAAAGCCGTATCTGCTCTTGAAATAGATTGAGAAACTTTTGTCCGAGCAAAAATATGACGAGAAAGTGATTAAATGTCATTAATAGGTGTTATCTGAGAAATTGTGATCAATGACGGCCAAAAAAACCCGCCTTATTTAATTTTCCCACGCTTCCCTATGCATAATGTGTCAAAGATTTTGTCGAAATAGCGCGTAAGATCAAAACTTCTGCGGGGCTTCGTGTCCGTTTGATAAATTTTTATATTTTTATCGCCGTAACTTAATAGCGCGGTCGAAATATGTTAAAAAGTACGAAAAACCGGAAAAAATTTTGTACCGGCCGCTTATATCTCTTTCATTATATGAGCGGGATTTAAAAGCCGGTGACAGGAAAATTAATTAAAAATTGAGAACATAAACAAATTATACCATCAAGATAGACGATCGCGTATATATAAATGAGAAAATAAGGAATGTATTTTCTTCCCGAAATTGGGGACACGCGACGAAATCAGAAAGGACAATAAAATTGAATAAAATTGTTGAAAATTTATTATTTGCCGCCTTATTCAGAATTTAACAAAAAGAAAGGGCCCAAAAATACTTCCTCTCGCGCGTCGATAATTACTCGCGCGTAGAATCTTATCTTTTGAGTGATTAGTCGCGCGTGAAGCGCGATATTTATTTTTTGAGATATAAGCGCGACTTCGTCTTTTATTTCGAGCACATAAGTTTAAATAAGGAAATAAACTAGGACGCTTAATTTATGCGGCACGTTAAGCGCGATGCTATAAAATTATTCAAAGCTTCGAATACTCCGAAGCTTCCCTTCTTTCTTCCCCATCTTCGTAGAAATTCGAAGACTTTTTAAAAATCGATATTTATTTACAAAATGTCGAAAATGAGAGAAAGTAATCAAGGAAGTTACTAGAATCCGCGTCGCGGTTTCATTACTTTTCGAGCATTTAGTCGTCAAAGCGAATCTGCGCTTTATTACGAACGATTAGCGCTACGATTATTCCTAAACGTTCGTTTCGCAATAGACTCCGATGCGTTTCTCGCTAACGTCTCGGGCATTCAACGGCGTGAGCATTTAAACCGGCGAGCTAATCGTTAGGTCAATAGCCTTTAAAATTTTTGCCTAAAGCGGCGACGCCTTAAGGGGCGATATCCCGATCCCCCCCGCAAACAGTTGGGAATGGGTCCACGTATTCGCTATTCACGCACCGTATAGCGTTTTATTATTTCGCATGGCCTGCTTTTATTTAAAATGATTTCTGCCGAAATTTGTTTTTCTAAAAATTTGATAATTTATTTTTAGCAACTTTATGCGAAAAAGTGCTTTAACTTTTTTTTAATTCGGCGACGAGAGGATCCGGCGCGACGCGCCGGAAAAATAGTGAAATTTTGACCATTTCCAGTATTTGAGTACTCGCGGAAAAACCCCTTAAATCGCCCGACGCGAAGCGTCGGAAAAGTTTTATAATTTATGCTCAAAGTCGGAAGAAATCTAGAAAACTTCGCTCCTAGGCCGCCGGTTATGTAAATAAATGTACGCAATTAATACGTATTATTTAATAAATCGCCGTAAATTTTATACATATTCATTCTTTAGCTCGACCGGTTTATCTGGTCGAGTTTAATTAAAATTTTTTATCAAGTATTCGCCCCTACTAATAAGGAATAAAAGTAATCAATCTTTATTTTCGTACTTCGGTTCGCGCCCTTTGGCTTTTTATGCGCGCCTCGGTTATAGGGAAAATAGCTCGCCGAATGCTAAATGTTTCTATAGTAAACCGTTTTTCGGACCACCGCCTAATCCAATCCAATGATGTTTTAAGCGAGATCTCTGATATTGTCATTCGCATTTCTGTGATCAGAATTCGAACTTCTTTCATCTTACGTTACGATACGAGCGAGCTGTACCGTCGACCTCGTATCGTACGAATGGTCTTCCCGAACGCATTTGGTTTCGCTATCGTTTTTCGATGATTAATAAACGATAATGGTTTCAGTCGTCGTCATTCGCGCGCTCCGAGCGTAGAGCGGCGTTTGGCGGTGACAGAGAATTCGATCAAGAAGAATATTACAATCAGCGGAGCTACAAAACCTTATCGGAAGCTTTGAAAGTCTTCGAAAACGACGACCTGCTCCATGAGCCAGGTTTTTTTTTCAATTTCCGTCGCAAATCGGGCGGGGTTTAAGTTTTCAGTGGCTCAAATTTCGATCGGTAGTCGCGGGTATTATTCGTGAAAATTGACCAAAAACTATTTAAATCAGTTTTTTAGCTAAAAGACGTTTTAGGCGTATTTTTTCGTTTTTCTCGAGCGTTTCCGTTCGGCGTCGGGATTGTAATATTTAATTGTTTAATTTATGATCGAAATTTTTGTACACGACGCACGGCTGGACGCTAATCGGCGCCGTCGTCGAAGCGGCGGCCAAACGTTTCGATCAAAACGCCACCTTCGTCGACTTGCTGCGCGGCACGCTTCGTCAATTGTCGATGAATCGGACTTTTTGGACGAAAATTCGTCACTCTTCCCGAACAGGGCCAAGTAAATACCTAATTTATTACTAGCGAAACGCGATTGGGTTTTAGCGCTAACACGCTAAACGCGTTTATCATTTTGCGAGCCAAACTCTTACGTTACGTTATCGAAATTGGCGAATCGATTATCGTAAGAAAAAATTGCTTTTTAAATTGCCAATTTTGCTCAGGTTTTACGTACGAACGGCCTCCGGACGCCTCGTCAACGCGCCGTCGGTGGACAATTCGAACAAATGGGCCGGCGGCGGTCTGCTTTCCAACGTTGAGGATTTACTTACATTCGGTATTCATTTGACGTCGCTTTACAACGCGAGCGAAGACGACTTTCGGTTCTATTTGACCAGGCGATCGCTGCGGCTCCTTTGGACCCCGGTCGACAAAACTCAAAGGCCGTAAGCTTTACCTACTTACTTTTGCGCATTTGTACGTATAAAGGCTCGATTTAGGAAAAATTCGATCGAATAAATAGGGAGAAATTTGGAATTTCGCGGACGGGGCGGCGAAATTGGATGCGGATGAGTTTTTATTAATTTTAGGCGGCTTAGTTCGTGCCCTCAGTACGGAATGGGCTGGTGCGTGGGTCGCTGGTCGGACGGCGGCCTTTTCGTACAAGGCGAACACCGCGGTTCCGACTTCTTCGCGTGCCACTCGGGAAGGGCTATCGGCGCCACTTCGGTACTGTTGCTCAAACCGGCCATGGACGAAAACAATAATTCGGTAGTGGTTGCTATTTTGGTGAATTTGCAAGCCGCCAACGGCTTGCATAAATTAGCCGTCGACTTGGCTCGGCTATTCCAACATCCGGAGCGATGAGCAGCTTCGGTCGAATGAAGTCGCCGAGTGCGCAGGCGAGTCAACTCAATCGATAAAAATATCGACTCACGGCCAGACGCGCCCGTGGGGCGTTAGGGGGCTCCTACCCAACCCCCCCAGAATTATTAAATGAAAAATTTTGTGGCGAAAATGAGGCAAAACGGAGGCCAAAAACGAATGAAAATTGAAAATTGTCTTCAAAAGCGCTTCGGATTGACCTTCAGCTATATAATAATGTAGTTTTAACGCTATTTTAGCACTTTTACCGGTTTTTCAGGACATTTTGGCCCGAAAAGCTCAATTTTTGACCCTTACAGACCGGCTAAGCCCCGCTCCCCCAGAGCGGCCAGTCTGCGCACCTAAGGTCATCCATCACCTTACATGTGCAGCATGAGGATTTTGGGGGGGGGTGAAATTTAAAAGCGCCTTTTTTGGCTTAAAAATGGTGGGTACGCGTCGTAAACATCGTTTATTGGCGTTTCTGACGATTCTCATACAGCAGAAAAGTATAAGAGAATTTCGAAAAAAATATAGTCAAAACTTGAATATGGCGCGAAGTGCGAAAAATCTGACATTTTTGACCGAATAAATAGCTAAAAACGCTTAAAAATGCATCTTTTCTACGATTTTTTCGAAAATTTTTGGAAACTTTCGAAAAATCGCCAATTTCGGCTGTTAAAATTTTTCTGGGAGAAGGGAGTGAAAACCCTCCGGACCCCCCTTCAAATCATGTATCCTTAAGTTTTGACAACATTAGTTCTCAATCTCGTAAAAACTTCTAGAGTAAATGAAGATACGATTAAATTTCTGGCCATCCATTACCTTAACGCTTTCGCTTTCTCAGTTAGCTTTGTTTTGTCCTCTAATTTAACTTTTCTTTATTTTTATTATTAACTTTATTTATTCAAAATGTGCACATAAACTTCGTTAACTATTGCTAGATGTGTATTCAAATCTTATTTTTATTTAGTGCCGAATAAGGGGAACAACGCAAAGCGTGTGCGGCATTCGACGCGTTCACTTGTGAATTAAGATTTGTTTTTGTATAAAACTTGCGTCGTCATTTTGCTAAAACCCGCAGGAGCTTCTCATTGTACGAGCTAGGAAAATCCATGTTGATCAAAAATCAAAATTAAAATCCATATTCGGACTTTATTCGATTTTGCTACAAAAATGTTGCAGAATAATGAGCCGAAAATAGTACAAAGCGGGAAAAATCTACAGTCCAGAAATAAAGTGAAAATACGAGTAGTACGTCTCGTAAGTCGTAAAACGAAGTCGTCTCGTTGCTAAATCGAGAGGCGACGACTGAAAAGGATTATTCTTGAGTAGCGTTACCGTTGACTATGCTTGATCCCCGGGACGTATCTACTTTAGTCGTAATCGCATGTGGGCGTCCCTCCCCGGAAGGCCGAATACTCCCTCCTCCCATTAACCACAATACTCCCCCAGAATTCAATTTTTGAAATTTTTTCGCAGTTTTTTTATGCCGATGGATAGTGCTCGATGTGAAACGTTGAAAAATGATGGTTTTTTGTCATACTACCATTTTAAAGACCATTTTTTGTCCTTTGAAAAACCTTGCACACCCCCTCCCCTAGAATTTTGGTGTTGCCCACCTATAGTCGTACTACATCGGCACCTCCAGCTCCCCTTATGTTCGCTACCTCGAATACCAATTTCGACAAATTATTCTTGTTCCGCTTGTAAGGTGCTTTTTTCATCCGTGATCGTTAACTTCGCAATAAACTTTGGCATCGATTTTCGCAATTTCGATATTTGTGCTAATAAATAAGCACTTTAACTTCCGGCTTTGATTATTAGTTTATTATTATTATTGTTGTTATTATTTTTATTTGTATATTTGTTGTTATTATTAATCCTATTTTTTAATTTTATTGTTCTTATTATTTTTATTTGTATATTTATTCTTATTATTATTCCTATTATTTGTACTGTTATTATCATTATTATTATTATTAAGGATTAATTGATCGTGTTCTCCTTATTCACCCTACTTGATTGAGCTCCGCAAGCTGCTTATGCCGGTACGGTGGCGCTGGCTATCTCCCGTTAATAATTTAGTTTTGGGATTATTGGTTCTTTTGACGTTGCAATGTGTCGAATATAATAATCCGTCATTTTAATGCTGTGAAACTGCCGAAATTTTAAACAGCTTATTGTGGATAACTGTGATGTGATCAATTTTCAGCCAAAATTCTATTGCTCGTCTTTTAGAGATTTCCGCATGTTCGTCGTCGGTGACAAATCTTCTCTTTATATTATTTTTTAATCACCAATATTAAAATTTCTAAGCCGAGCGCTTGCGCGTGGTACGTTGGGGTCATGTGGTCTGTGCATGCGTGTTTGTGTGTGTGTGTGTGTGGGGGGGGGGGGTGCGTGCGTGCATGTTTGTGTATGGTCTATGGTGAAAATTTTTAGTCAAATAAAGCAGAATTTATCATAAAATGAATGTAAATTTAAACTAAGTCTACGGCAAGGCTTCGGCTCTAGAAATATATAGGCCATGTCTTTATAATGCTCCCGTCATGCATGCGCCGCTGGTCAGCCAAACGAGTATGTACCGACCGGCGATTTTAGCCGATGGAATTCTGTTGCATCATTTTTGAGGACAGAATCGGTAATCGTGTCAACATTTTCTGGCGTTTCGCGTCGGATTAATACTTTTATGTGCTTTCTGCGCACAATAACGCACCAAATTGGTTAATTTTGATACTTTTTAGTGTCGAAAGCGATATAATGCGGTCAAATTGACTAAAAATGCGGTATTATCGCGAAAAGGCGGACTATCGGCGATTTTGACCCGTCTCGTCGTTTGAATAGCGAAATATCGTGAACGCTAAGCTAAATTAAATGTTTTGGTTTCTGGAATTTTACCCTTCCCCGCCGACCCCGATCTCGTACCTCTGCGACCTTGATGTTTTGTTCTTCTAACAAGAGTATGCGGGCTATTAGCTTCTCAAAGCAAAAAGGTGGCTGACTATAGAATTGAAATGAGACGAATAAAAGTTAAATGCCTTTTAAGAAGGTGACCACCATACGTGGGCAGCAAGAAAATTCTGGGGGGTGCAAGATTTTCCAAAGGTCAAAAAATGGCCTTAAAAATTGTGCTATGGCGAAAACACCATTTTTCAACGTTTCTCATCGAGCACTATCCATTGGCATCAAAAAATTGCGAAAAAAAACAACCAAAATTCAAAAATTGATTTCTGTGGGGTATTTTGGTTTCTCGGGGGTTGCATACCCATATACTCCCCACGTTCAGGTGCGGTGACCACACCTGGGCGTGGGGGTTTGGGGGGGGTATGCACCCCCCCCCAGAAAACCAAAATACCCCCCCCCAGAAATCAAAATACCCCCCCCAGAATTCAATTTTTGAAAATTTTTTTCGTTTTTTTCGCAATTTTTTGATGCCAATGGATAGTGCTTGATGAGAAACGTCGAAAAATGGTGTTTTTATCGCCATACCACCATTTTTAAGGCCATTTTTCGACCTTCAAAAAAATCTTGCACCCCCCCCCCCCAGAATTTTCTTGCTGCCCACGTATGGCGGTGACCATAGGTGGGCAGCACAAAAATTCTGGGGGGAGGTGAAAAAATTTTCAAAGGTCAAAAAATGGTCTTAAAAGTGGTCGTATGGCGAAAAACCACCATTTTTCGACGTTTCTCATCAAGCACTATCCAATGACATCAAAAAATCGCTAAAAAGGCAAAAAGAAATTTAAAAATTTGAATTCTGGGGGGTATTTCAACTTCTGGTTGTGCATATCCCCCAAACCCCCCACGCCCATGTGTGGTGGTGACCACCCTCATTCATATGATAAAGTCGCTACATACGTAAATTTCTTTTCTGAATACCCCTCGACGTATCGCTAGTCCATTTTGACGACAAATGAAGGACGAGCAGGATTTTTATTCTCATGCGTAAAGTTCTCTGCTTTGTTAAATTAGCGCTTCATAATTTCTTAGTAGTCTGACGACACGATTGCTTATTAACTTTGAGTAGCTACTGGCTAGTAGTTACATATATACGTAGAATGAGCCACGATTTTGTCCTTCCCACGCGAAAAATACTTTCACCGACAGATGTGAAGAAATGGCTTAGTTCTCAAGTAATTTTTATTTGCTTCCTCCTACATGTTTAACGTGTTAGATAAAAGATCGTTCTTACGAATATTGTATTGTGCTAGATCTGCTCGCCTTGTTGGGACTGTCGTTTCTTCGCGTAACAGTGACAACATTTAGGCTTCATATTCATAAGTCAGCCATTCGTCAGTTATTTATCACTAGCGAAAAAAATGCTCCGATGGAACAAAAACGACGAATATACTTGCGATTACGCATCATTAAGGACAGTGGCGGATCTAGGACTTTCTTAAGGGGATCGGCACCCCAACTTTTTCGATAAACAGTCAAAAATAGGTCCAAAATTTGCCCTTCTTGCGCGAAATAGCGTTTTTTCGGCATTTTGCATTGTATACTTTACTAAAAATCACTATTGACCCAAAATTTGTTTTTTTTCGAAAAAATTTTGAAATTTTCAACAATTTCTTCGAAAAATCAATGAATTTCTTTAACGTCAGCAGAAATCTGGGGCGAAGCGCCAGAAAATCATTCAAATTTAAGCGGATGGACCTTTGCAAGCTTGATTTACTGATTGATTTCCTTTATTTGTAGCATTTGATGCTAAACGTCGGAAATTTTTTATTGAAAATAGCAGAAAACTATGCTAAAATAGCTGTAGCGGAGAATGGCTTCCAGGGGCCGGTTTCAATATAGCGACTTAAGTCTGAAATAAGCCTGAACTTGGCGGTTTTACTAAGAATTTTTAAGTTCAGACTTAAAAGTGCGTACTTAAGAATAAGCCGGAAAGTTAAGTTCCGACTTAAGTTGCACGGAGCTGTCTCAAGTCAGTCTATTGGCACGAGCAGTATTTTATAGCTATCACTTTGGTTGTAATAAATATTGTTTTGAAAAATGAGCTTGTTAAGCGAGAGTTGTAAACCAAGAGAAAAACCTAAAGTTTTTTTCGTTCAAAGGGTTTATCATTGCAACGAATATTAAGTAAGAGTTTTCGGAAATACATGATTATGTTTAAGGATAATGTCGGTTAATAAATTATTTTTTGCATAAAAACTAAATTTAGCATGTGCTGCATATTCATTTCTGGAATGAATATAAATATCTTTGTTCTACACGATTAAGAAACTAATGTAAATAAAAATGAAAAAATTAACAAGTAAGTTCGGATTAACTGATCAGAATTAGCAGGAAACGTGAAACTTCAGCGTACGGTGATCCTGTGACTTAAAAAACCATCGGTGATCTAAATGAGAGTGAGAACTACTACTCCCTCTCATAAACTTCGGTTTTATCTAATGTGATGAAATGTTTCAATGACAGGCGCGGACAGCGTTTCAGCATAGATTGTTTATTTAGAAATTGCAATCATTTCGAGGCAAACTTGAAGCCATTACTAAAATTCAATTAAATGTTGTTAATGCAGGGCGTGGGGTAGATCATCGAGAATCTGGTAGACCCCCAAAAATCCATTGACCCCAGAATTGAATTTTTGGCATGTTTTTGTAATTTTTGCAAGTTTTTACACCATTTAGACCACATAATTAGGCTGCAGTCCATGCAAGACTGCAAGTAAATCTTAATATTTCCAAGTAGTAATAATTCTTAAAACGTGTTAAGATGGCTTTTCGTCAAAATTTGTTTTGGCATAAGACTGCGTGAAATTGTCTTGATGGCCAACATGATCTACGAGGGGGTTCAAACCACATTAGTTTTTACCTCACCCCCAGAATTCGTGATTATCCAGAAAAATCCTTGGAAAGATGCTGTTTTAAGCGTTTTTAGCTATCGTTTTGCTCCAAAGTGCCAAATTTTCGGCGCTTCGCGCAGTATGTATTCATTATTCGATTATACGAGTATTTTGTGTAATTTATTCAAATTGCTCTATATTTTTTCGAAATTGTTTGTATGTTTTTACGTTTTAGAAACAGCATCATCATAAGTGCCAAAAATTTTATTAACCCGTATCGGCCCTGGGCAAAACTTATTTTGGCGGCCCCCATGATTTTTAAAACTGGTATTATATGCATCATAATTATCACTTATGTATATCCTTTACATATGTACCTATATGATCGCAGTTAGCATCTTACTGGAAATTTACTAACAAAATATTTTGCTACATTATTTTTAGTAGGTATCGTATGTTTTTTTTCTCAAATAATTTACCTATTTCGTGAATGATGACGTGCTTTATTACAAAATAACTTGCCTAGCTTTCTGAGCGGCAAACTGGTCAATCAATTGCAAAAAATCTAACGGAGATGATAAATCATTTTCAATTGAAATAATCGCTAGTGCACTTAGACGAGAATCAGTCATAGTTGACCGCAAATATGTCTTTATTAATTTCAGTTCCGAGAAGGAACGTTCTGCTGAGGCCACAGCAATAGGTATTGTAAGTAAAATTCTGAAATCAATTATAAGGTTCGGTAAAACATCCTGGAAGCCATTTGATAGATATTTAAGAGTAGCTAGTGGCGAAGTTAATTCATTTGGACTTGATCGAGCAAGAACTTTTAGCTCTGTGTACATGTCTGGTCCATTAAGATCATCCAGAAACGCAGCTAACTGTGTGCATGACTTGAGCAATTCATCATCTTCCCATGTTTTTAAAGCTGGTATTCGTGGGTAGTGCTCAATGAGAAACCTTGAAAACGGTATTTCTTAGCCATACCATCATTTTTAAGACCATTTTTTGACCTCTAAAAAACCTTGCACCTACCCCCCCCCGGGATTTTGTTGCTGCCCACATATGCTGCGGGGGTCTTAGGTGGCGCGGTCAAGCGTTCCCTGCGGGGTCCGGGACAGAGTCCCCAAAAATTTTGTAAAAAAGCATTTTAATGTCAAATAATAACGTTAAAATTTTCGCAAAAACGGCCGAATTTCGGTCCTGAATGGAACCCAAAAACACTTAAAATTGATGAACTCTTACATTTCACAAAACTTCTGAGCTGAAATGCGTTTTTCGACCTCTGCTAATTACATAGCGCTGCAACGGGTCGCTGCCAATAAGATATAGAAAAATGTATAAATTGAAATTTTTGTTCTTACCCTTTTCAGGCCCATTTGTGGCCTTCTTATTAAGAAGATGCAATTCAGAAAACAGGAAATGCACAAAAACACAAGAAAATTTGGCCATTTCTTTCATTTAAAATAGGATTGTGTCCTTGTAAAGAAAGACAAACAAAGCAAAGAATAGACAAACTGGTACACAATCATTTTCGCACTTTTAGTTTTATGCTCAACAAGCATGCGCACTTTCATTCAATGAACAAATAGTGCATTAAATTACTAGTGATGTGAAGTGCTAGATTATTTCATCTGATTCAAGCTTTTAAATTCATTTGATCTATGGCTCGGTGCAAAGCGCCGGAAAATTTTGACATTTTAGCCTTTTCGAACTCAATTTTCTGGACACACATTATTGCAACAGAAAAATCAACAATTTGTCTGAAAAATGAGAACAAGTATAGCTCAGACAGCGTTCTCTTAAAAATGCAAGTAAAGATTTTCTACTGACTGTCTGTGTTTGCATTAGAACGTCGAAAAATCGATCCTTTTGAACGTATGTATCGAATTATTGTAAGAGGGCCGCCAAAAAATGAATTCTATACGGCATGCACTACAACTTTTTTAGCGGCCCATAATTTTAGCGGCCCTGTGCGGCCGCACAGTTCGCACCCCCCTAGGCACGGCTATGTTTACACACATCAAAGCTTCTTCATAATCTCTCTTTTTCATTTTCTGAGTCAGTGAACATTGCTTTGCGAGAGGCACGTTTTTTCAGAGGCCGCAGAATGTACTTCGATTTTTGGGGTTCTTTACCGGAAATCCAGTTTTTAGCATATTCTTGATTGTATTTTCCTGTGTGTCCGGCACATTCGCATTTTTATACTTTGCTATATTGTTTTCCTTGGGACCTTTTATCGTTAACTTTCACTAGCATAGGTGACTTTTCCTTAGTCCCCTCCTTTTATGTCCTTAATGATGCGTAATTTTAAGTATATTCGTCCTTTTTGTTTTATCGGAGCATTTTTCGTTGCTACTACCCAACTTTTAATTTAGCAAGATTGAGTAAAGCAATAAGATGCCACAATAATTACAGCAGTCCAGGAACGTACAAAACAAAATCGTTCTGAACATCTTTTCTTAAACTGGACAACATTACCTTATATAGACAGATTAAATGTTTTAAGTGTGAACTTAATGTACCTATTGGGTATAAAGAACACTTACACTTACTACAAAGCTCTGGAACTACACTTAGTTGTCAGTATAACTTAAGACAAGTACTGCGTGTTGAGAAATTTTGAGAGACAGACTCTTAGTTCTGACGTTAGGTATAATATTTCGGGAGAAAATTTAACTTCTGCAATGCTCTGGAACTAAAGTTCATTTTCAGTGTAAACTAATCTCAAGTTTTTGGTGTAAAGAAAACATACAGTCAGATTAATATTCTTGTCATTATGGAGAACATTTTAAAAATAATTCACGTTTTGCAACGCCCTGAAAGTAAAATGAATTTTTAGCTCAACAATGTGAAAGTTACACAACTACTGAGTGCAGAGATAACTAACGTATTAGTAATCCTGACGTTACGGAGAAAACTTTGAAAAAATCACGTTTTGCAATGCTCTACAAGTAAAATGAATTTTTAGCGTAAACTTTACACCTTCACAATAATTCAATACGGTATAATTAAACGCTCTATGCGCATGCGTGATCTTTGATGTTTAGTGCTCGTAGGAACATTATTCCTAATTAATCCTGTCCCAACTCATATCGGGATAAGGTGACAGATACAAACCTATCAAAAACATCTTTTCTAACCTTGAAGTTGGAACTTTACACCTTCAAAATAAATCAATAATGAGTGTAAAGAAACACGACTATCTGCGATGTGTAATCATTGTCATGTACCTCATTTTTAGAATAGTTCAACTCATCCAATTCAAAAACGGAGTGGTTGACGGACAAAAAACGGTCAGTAACGTGTTTTTTTGCCGCAGAGTTTAAACTTTACACTAGGGATCGACCGGAGGTCCATTTTTTTCCTCCGGGCCGGAGCCGGAGCTCCGGCCATTGTCACCTCCGGCTCCGGCCGGAGCCGGAGCCGGAGGCCGGAGGTCGAAGGCCGGAGGTGAACTTAGAATTTTCAGTGAACTAGAATTTTCACAAGCCGTAAATATAATTCATATGATGTACAGTATATAGGTTTGTATAAATACATTGCTCATGGATAAGTAAATGATCTGTAGAAGTGAATGTTTATTATCTAGCCATGCATTTATATGTACTAAAATATTGCGACCATATTAATTATTTTTCAATTAATTGTCATCAGCGATTTCTTCATCTTCCATTTCCATATCAGACGAAGCACTGTCACTGTCCGATTTGTAAGGCTCAAAATATATGATATAATATTTCACCAATGGTGCATTCACAATGCCACATTAGTGTTCACTAGGGATGCAGCGGATACCCGCACCCGCTATCACCCGCTTATTTTTTGGTACCCGCACCCGCTATTCCAAAATTTTGCTACCCGCATCCGCACCCGCTAAAAATATCGTGATAAAACAGCGGGTGGCGGATAATAATATTTAGAATTTACGAAAAGACAAAATGATTCTGAGGCAGTGGCACGTTAATGAAAAAACCAAAATGTATAGCAGTGACATCTAATGTACCAGTACAAATGGGAAAAGCAAGCATCTACTTGTAATGAGTTATTTTTTAGGTATCCACTGGACTGCAGATACGTGTTCAAGCTCTCTTATGGTTAATTCCAATAATGCGAATTATGCTTTTTAAAAAAGAGGGGGTCTATGTGCCAGTCTTCACGTGCATCAGTTTAACCACTCTAGCGTGTGTAGAAATATTTTGCAGCAATGCATTGTACACTGCTTTTTTAAGACGAAATGGGACGTTTTGGCGCCGCCGTTTAGGCGCCACACTCGTTGTAATATTATTAATTATTTAAATTCATTTATGAATAAAGTATAATACATATTTCGAAAGCCCATTCAATTCTCTACGTGATGGTACAAATTACTTTTAGAATATGTATGAATTTAGTGAGATAATTAAACGCATCTAAAAATATACTGGATTTTTTACGGTTTTTCAGTCGTACACAAATGAATACTCATCCAATCGAAAAGTACAATATGTTATTTTGTAGCTTATAGAACCTGCTTTCTGAATATATAATTTACTTTAAAATTGCTCCAAAGTTATTTTAATTAGTATAATTTATAAGTTGCTGGCGCCGAAACGTCGTAGACCCTTTTTAAGAAGAGAATGACAACAACAAGTGGCTAAACATTTATTCTGCAAAGTGCGAATATATTACTAATTTTGGTCAATGCTTCAATCATTGACAATTTACTTATTTTTAATCTGCAAATTTAATCCATTGAGAGTTAGTCTGCAAATAAAAACAATCAGCTCGACGATTAATATGAATTTTAAACGCAGTAAATAACTGCATTAAGTGGACGAAAAAATTGTGCATTTTTAGCTCTATTTGTTTTATGCTATATCTCACTGCTAAACCCGCCACCCGCCACCCGTACCCGCTATTTTTAAGGTGCAACACCCGCACCCGCTAAAGCAAAATTTTGGCACCCGCTATTCCAAAAACGTGCACCCGCTGCATCCCTAGTGTTCACATTCACAGCTTCACTTATTAAACCTGTGTTTGTACAAATTCACAAAATAGGCAATCTGAGTGCTAAGCTTCAAAAGAAAAGAAGACCGTTGAAGCATAGAATGATTCGGTTCAAAAAACCTCCGGCCTCCGGCCCCTTTTTGTACCTCCGGCCGCCGGAGGCCGGAGGACCAAAAAATGGCCGGAGGAGCCGGAGGCCGGAGCCGGAGCCGGAGCTCCGGTCGATCCCTACTTTACACCATATAAATTAATTCTGTATCGAGTTTAAAGAAACGCGTTCGAGTGGAATTTAAAATTCTTCTGACGTACTTTATTTTTATCATACTTTGCTTGTCTCGATTTATAACCGGAGCGGTTGATAAACTAAAAGAAGGTAAAAACGTGTTTTTTCGTCCACCACTGTTTTTTTTGTATAAGGGCCGTTTGCACATGTACAAAGATGATCCCTAAAATTCTTTGTACACTCACGAATTTTTGGGCACTATAATTTAGGACAGTAGCGATTTGAGTGTGGTAAAAAGAGAGTTCTTCGACCTTTAATAGTGTATTTCAGCTAATTTGAGGGTTTCTGAGGGCAAAAATCACTAAGAATCGTGCCGAAAAATTTGAATTTTTTCCTTTCGAAATGCAATTTTTGCCATTATAAAGATATATAGAACAAACAATTACTCATTTCGGCGCTAAGCACCGAATTGTTCAGCGAATTTAAGACCTTTTTTGCAATTTTTGTCTTTCCAAAATTGTCTCGAAAAGTCTTCGTACATCGGGAAAAATTGTTGCTTAATATAAAAAAAAGCCCACTACACCACCTGAGTGTAAACTTTAAACAGCCAGATCTTACTCCCTTTTTTTAATTTATACATACGCGGTTGAGTTCCTCGTGTAGCCCGTTAAGCCTAGTACCTTTCCATAAATAGGTTTTAGGGGGACTCTTATACGAAGAATTCGGCGTACATAAACAAGTCGAAAACTCGACCAAAATCTGTCTTTATACCCGCAGACTTTTTCACTCCTTACTTTACTACTCAAGAACTAATGCAGATTTCGTAAAAGAAAAGAGTGTTTTTGGATAATTTTATCCCCTACAAGTTGTTGTTATCAAATTTTGTCGGACATTTTTGCTGTTGCTAACAAGTTTCATTCGTAAACCAACAAAAATCGCAATATGTTATAACGTTACACAAGAGCTTTACCCTCTCATTCTACGCGCTGGGTAGGGTGTATTAAAATATTTAAAAACGTACATCGAATTTTTTTAATAAGTATCGTTTAACAAAAATGCGCTCTCCTCAGATGTTTCCTGTTTTATAGCTGTAGAGGGTTTATACATATGCTGGGGATACCCAAGTATATTAAAATTACGCGCTCACGCGATGATGAAAATGACTTTCGTTTCCTTTTTTTAGATGCGTTATTTGTTGTTTGATCCAAGCATAGGAAAAAGAATATAGAATACTTTTTCAGTGATAGTGCTCCCATCTGCTAAAAGGGTTGGATACAGGGGCGGATTTAAGGGAGTTGGCCACCCCCTCCATCATCGGCCAAAACTTTATGGCGAGATAAGGAATGGATGTGTGATTTGCAATGATTTTTGGCCGTCAGTGATCATAATTTTCCAAATTTTTCGGCACTTCGCGCCGTATATTATCTTTTAATGCCATTTATCACGTTTCCTTGCGACCTGGAAGTTTCGAATTGAATGAAATGAAGTGTTTCAAGGTCAGTCAAATAAATTTGTTAGATGAGCATCATATAAAATGTCTTTAAAATGCATTTTTGATTTAATGGAGGCGAGGGATTTAAACTCGCAAAAAACTTTTTCACCCCTGTAAAAATGTTGTCATGCTCCTAAATTTGCGATTTTTCAAAAAAATCGTTGGAAAGTCCCGATTTAAGTCTGTTTTCAGCGATATTTTATTGTAAAAGTGCCAGTTTTTTTCAGTCATTTTTGACTAAATTTTGTTGAATTTTATTACATTGTGCTTAAGAAGTTTTCATGCTTTCATCGTCTAGGAAGATAGAGCATCGCTGGAGATACCTTAAAATGATGTTCTTGACGCGTACTAATCGTTTACTTTGCGGTCCAAAATTCTTGACCTTATATTTCGGGAAATGTTCGCCGGGGCACCAAATAAAAGTACGTTTCCGAACGTGCTCGATCCGTTAAGCTCGTAAAATTCAAACGTTTCGGGAAAAAATTTTATTTTCTCAATAAACTATGAAAATTATGAAATTTGACGGATTTTGGCCGCGCTTGGGCCTAAATTAATGAAAATAATTATTTTACGGGCGAAGCGCCGAAAATTTGAGATTTTTTCACAAAACGATGCCAATTTTCATGCATCTTCTTACCTCAGACTACCTCACGTGCATGTCTGGTTATAAATTGTCATTCTTTTATAGTACGCCTCGCTACAAAACATTCACTATGATGCACATTAGCGTACCGGTTCTCAAGCTTTCGACGACCTTGTCCAATTCGTTCTTAAGCTCAATAATGCCGTACGTCAAAAAACATTAATCGACTGCAAAGCAGGTTCTTGCGTAAGTTTGAGTTTCCATCGTTACTAAAATAATTTAAATCATCGCTGTTACGTAAGAAGGCTAATCGCACCCGTCCCTATTTGTTTTGCATTATGCGATATATTATATTGTATTGCCTATTATATAATTTTAATCATTTGGTCGAGTAATGCAAAATATTTTCTAAATAGCTTAATTATTCGGCTTATTATAATTTCTACATACGCCTGGACTATGCTGGCGTTACTATTTATTTATATTTTAAGCATCTTAAACGTGGCGGAGCTCCGCAACGTTAAATCTCTTTATTGCTCTTATCTTCTCAGTTTCATTAATCATGAGCAGTCTTATGACTCGCTTATTTTAGAAGGATTTTCTGAGACTCGTTTTTTAGAATTGTGAGCTTCTGATTGACTTTGTACGTACAAGGGTATTTCCTTGATAAAGTGTGATACGGATAGTATTCCTTATGCGATTTTCTGACAAGATCCATCACTTTTATTTTTCTCTTTTTTGCTTCCTACAATTTTGTTTAAATTTGATTGATTCTGCAAAAGAATCTATTGCTAGAAAATTCCGTCGATTTTCCTTAACTAGACTATTACTCGACTCCTAGCCTGCCTGGATCATTTGGATTCTTTCATTGATCTTTTTCCGCCATCGAATCAGCCTCAAAGGTTTGGCAATAAATCCTACAGGCAATGGAATGAAAAACTTACCGAAGTACTCCAATGATAGTCTAATGAAATTGTTAACAATGGAAAAGATGTACTAGTATTGGTTTCCAGGAATCGGAGCGATTAGTAAGGGAAATTTTAGATCAGCGTGAGTTGTTTCCGTCTTCCGTCGAGCTGACGGCCTATTTAAGCGACAGTTTTGGAAACTCAACTCGTATTGATTATGGGACTGGTAAGAAGTGCAACATTTTTTTGTTTCCTTCGATACACATTTCTCGCCGTCTTTGCTTTGTTCAAGTTTTGTACTGGAAAATGGCTTATAAATGAGGTGCATAAATAATTGTCCGAGAAATGATTGCTGGAATGTTATACATTTGCGTACCTAGGTGCGTTCGGTTCTCTTTGCAAATATAATTGGCATTTCTAACTCGGAATTTCCAATGCATAAATATCAATGGCGTTTAGGGCGCGCATTTTAACAAACGGTTTTAAAATGACGGCAGAAAGCCAGCATGAGGGGACCGTGGATTTTCTAGTTACATATACGAATGAATTAGACCCTTACGAAAGTAAGATTTTCTCTTCTTTGCCGCGGTTTGATGAAAATTTTAAAAAGGTCATCTATTAAGAAAGCAAAATTTTATTTTTTTAAATGGGGTTATCTCCTGTTTCCGAGGGTAAAAATAAAATGGACACGCTTGCGCTTAACTCGCGACTGACCGCGTCCGCGTATATCCGGTCAAAATATTGAGGAAAATGTCGCTTGCGCCGCTGCGGCTAATTTTCCGGAAGAATCTTGCAGCTTATCACGAAAAATACTCCTGTCGAATAGCATCTTTTCGGAATTTTCCGTAATTAGTTTAATTTTATCTAGAATTAATTCTGATGCGGCGATTCTCCCTAAAATGTTCGAACCTGACAATTTTATGCAAAATATTATCCGAGGTATATGTGTTAACTTTTTTCGTACGAACGTATGCCAACCGAAAACCACACATCTACGAAATGTCGTTTAAAGAACGGCAAGAAGGCTACTTTGTTTTATAGTTCCGTTTAAAAGAACTGGTTCTTCATTGCCTTAAGATTTGTTTATGACTAGAAAAATATGGCTCTCGGGTTGCTAGGGGAGCCGATTATGCCATCATACATAGGCATGCTCTGATTTTTTATAGTCAATTGACTTCCCTTTATCTTGCGGTGCTGGTCCTGGTCAGACAAGCGCAGCATAGGAATTCCAGGGGTGAAACCGGATGTTTTTTAATGTACATTTTTCTGCTCAAAAACGATGGATATGCATTAAAAACGAAATTTGCTTAATACGAATCCGAGGTATACGTGAGAACTTTGCCGTGCTAACATAAGCTCCATTTCTAAAACTCTGGCAGGGTTCGTCCGCTTTTCCTTACGGGCTTGCGGGGTCGCTCAGCCGCCAGGGTCGACTCGCTTGACCTTGCGTGGACCCTGTACCCCCGTGTATGAATGTTATTAATGATTTTTAAGAAAGGTAATAGCCGAAAGTCGTTCAAAATATGCATACGTTCTTTATATTCTTCAGCGTAAGGCGGCCGACCGAACCCGCCCCCTTAGATTCACCCATATTTCTTGAGTTACATATTTCACTTTATTTTCCGGTCTTTATAAGGTATATTAAGATTTTCCTTAAGTTTATTTAACTCTCTCTGTTTGAAAGTAGATAAAATCAAATGTTGTTAGCTTTAGAAACTGACGTAAGTACTGAATAAATAAAAACATAAATATACCCTGTTAGGCTAAGACGCGTCTCTACCGGTTTGGCTACAAAAACACGAAACGTAAGTCGAACGCATAAAATATTGTAAATCAAATTAACATTTGTTTGTACTGATTTCTTCCATGACTGCTAATTAAATATTTGCCCATTTTGCCGGTTTTCAAAGCATTATAATATTCTTTTAACAAATAAAGTTCAAGGTGCACGTTCGTGTACTACTTAGCTAGATTTCTATTTCTCACTTTGATTCATTCGTTCTTTCTGAGTTCTTGACATTTCATTTCAGTCGATAGTTGTATTTAACCCTCTGGGGCTTTTTTGTCACAAATGTTTTAGGACACGAAACGTGCTTCGTCATATTTTTATTATGTCTGTACAAAATTGGGTTGATTGAAGAGACGGATTTGGAAGCAGTGGTCAGTAAAGTTTTTGAAAGGTAAGAGGCTAAGCATCCATCCGATCGGCTATTGAAACTATTCTGTTATTTTCTTCAGTTCTAAATGTCAATTTTCTCTCGTTAATATTTTTGTTCGAAATGGCTCACAACCTGGGCGGCTCTATTGTTAAAAAATTTTACCTCGTTATACTCCGCAAAAATAATCACATTTAAAGTCCGTGACTAATTTATCAGGGTTGAAGACCACCCGCCTACGCTAAACTTTGGAGAAAAATGAGCAAACGCCTTGACAATTTCGAAATACCTAAGCTTGCTTTGAATTGGTCTTTTCATTCGAAGTATAGCATTTTGATTTTGTTATTTGGAAAAATCTAAAAAACGAAAAGATTTTCCATCTAGCTATGATTCCATATCCCTTCGTGAATACGGGCCAGAGCTTTGAATAGTTATTATCGATTCGCGTTGCGCAGGAAATGAAGCGCCTCAGCTTGCGTCATAATGTAGGATCCGCTTTACGCATGGGCGTGCCCCTCCTGCCGTTTTCAAATTTTTTCGTTTTTCCGCGATTTAAGATGCTATTTGAAATCAGTAAGAAACGTCGCATAATAATGTATTCTCCACCAAGCGGTACATGGCAATGAATGCTTTCTGTAAGAATTTATCATTTCGAAACGCGCTCTTTGGACTCGATCCTCCAGATTAGTGTTGTCCCCCAAAGAAATTTAAATTTCTCAGTAAACTATAGAGAATACGCGTTGTCAGCGCTTTGACTACTTTTTCAGATCAAAATTTTCAAAATTTTGTTTTTTGCCCAAAAAAGAAAGTCGTTGCCTAAAACGTTAAAAAATTCCTATATTTACACTGACTTACTCTTCGTTTTTAGCCGAATAAGAGCTTATGACGAAAAAATTTCTTGCTCTACTTATATGCGTTTATTGGTTTGTAGAATGAGTTTAATAGGCATGTTTACTGTAGGATCTTGCTGGTATGATTTAAAAATTTAGAAAAGTGCGCGCTTCTGCAAAGTATTCATCTTTACTACATTGTTTAGCTTTGATCGTATTTGTTGCTTACGTGTTTTATATCTTGAATGTAAACAAAACCAGGTATCTGAGACTATGTCGACGACTGCAGCTGACGTACAGAATGGAGCCCGCCGGCAGCCACGGCGTCTGGTGCCTCGACGATTATCAGTTTTTACCATTTCTTTTCGGCAGTTCCCAATTAATTGGTGAATTGCATACCGTATTATATGAAATTTTCATTTATTAGGAAAATTTAATTAGCGCAGGATTAACACTGCGTCGAGTTACATAACCCTGGCGGCTGAACAACCCCGCAATCCCGTAAGGGACACCAAACTAACCTTGCGAGAGTTTGGGCGAATATGGAAATGATGTTTCTGTTAGAATCAAAAAGTTCAATTAGATAAATCGTGTGTTCAGATTTAAATGACGGTAACCACCATTCGTGATCTTGATGATTTCATTTGCATCCCCTCCAGGACTTTTTCACTCCTCGCCCCCCCCCCCCCCACCAGAACTTTTTCACCCACTCAGAATTCGTGATTTTCCAAAAATCCGTAGAAAACATGCTACATAAGCGTTTTTAACGACTTTTGGATCCAAACGTGTCGGATTTTCGGCGCTTCGCGCCATGTAATCATTTTTCAACTACATTTTTTTAATTTACTCGGTTTTTATATTTTACGGAATTTTTTATCTCATAGAAAGACGGAGAATCGTCACAAAAACTGAAAAATGACTGTTTTCTACGCGTTTCGACAGTTTTTAAGCCCAAAAAGGCACTCTAGATAATTGTTTTTGCTTCGGCTCATTAGAATGCCCATACTGCGCATGCGTTGCAGAGATACTGCTGCGATATAAGGATGCAATAGCGACAGCAGCGGTGCGCTATAGGCCCAGTTTTGTGTCAAAAATTGTCCTTTGTTATGATTTAATTATGATAATTAAGTTATTAATTTAATTATTGTCAATTATTATTCATTATTATTTATTAATAATAATAGTATAATTTAATTGAAATTAATGATCATTAATCTGATATAATTATAATATAATGTTATAATTCTTCATCATGACCGACCCCCAAGTTCTAAGGAGCGTGAATTGACCGGCAAGACAGCTTTATGGAGTGGAGAAATTTTAATTTAAGTTGTTGCTCGCTGACTTAAATATATATATATATATATATATATATATATATATATATATATATATATATATATATATATATATATATATATATATATATATATATATATATATATATATATATATATATATATATATATATATATATATAAGTTTTCTAAAAATTCATTTTCGCTGTCTTTTTTTAAATATGCTAAATTTTGACTCCGTTTTTTATGCTAGAAATAATTAGCCCTCTGTTAATCATTGCGATTTTTCAAGTAGTAAAAAGCGGAAACAATATCAGCCGTGTACAGTACTGCCGCTGAAATATGAGTGACTCAATGCAATCATTCCTATAAATATTGAACTTCGGAAGAAAATGAATCACTCATTTTATTCCAGATGCAGATTTGCGGCCGGGGGGCGTGGCCGCCTGGGGAGGGGGTAAACCGCCCTCTATTGCCCAGCTTAGTTAGCGAGATGAATTAATAGTCTTTTATCCTGCTCGTAAATACGGCTATTAATCAAATTTATCCACTTTATTGAAATTCAATACTAAATAACTCCTTTATTTATTGAAGTTGGAGTTATTCTCCTTCACCGATTATCATTCAACACTGCGCCAGTTTTCTTGCTTCGGATAATGAGAAGTGGAACGACTTTAGGTCTTCTACGCATGGGCGGATTTAGAGGGGGCGGCCGCCCCCCCCCCCATTGGCCCAAAATTAGTGCGCAAAATTAAGCATTTTTGAGCGATTTTCGGGTTAAAACGGCTAATTTTTCCGCCCAAGTCAGGGTTCCGCCCCCCGTAGGGGTACCGTACCCCCTTATAAAAATCCTAGATCCGCCACTGCTTGTACGTATTTGTTTAAACCACGTGTTTGGTTGCATTTCTCAATCTTTTTGGCCTATGGCCTTTCAAAATTTATTCATTGTTTTGCTAAGCGAACGTCCTCATTTTTTCATCCGTCTTTAATATCAGATGGAGTACGCTACGGAGTGTTTAAGTTTCGGTCTCTTTTAACCGAATATTTTCCTGACTTGCCTTTGAACACAAAAACGGATACAAGATTTGCTTTTGGGGCGTAACTCCGAATTTTTTTAATAGTATGAAAAATAATCCAAAAATCACTCCATTAAGCGTAAATTAGCGGCTCCTTATCGGCAGAATCATTTCTGATGCAAAACTATTGAATTTTTTAAAATTGTTGGAAGCTCGGTAAATGTCATTAGTGAATACTATGCGGCTCGAAGTTCCTGACAAATTCGTAAAATCTTCGTAGAAATGACTAAAAGTATTGAAAAGACAGAACTTCTTTATGACGTTCACTATTTTTGGCGGCATGGGGGTTAGCCGCCTCCCTTAAATCCATTCTTGCTTTGACATACGAGGAACGATCCAAAAATTTTGGCCTGACCTAGTTACACTGATGCTAGCGAAACTAAATTTTATTTTTCAACTTAATCACTACAAGCACCATTACGGTTAACCATTCTCTTTTTCAAAACAGCAATGTCATAAAATAAACCGCCAAACTTTGGCTGTTTAGCTTTACTTTTGCTCTGCAGGCGTTATCGTTTTGATCGTTTAGAATTTTTGGAAATTTTCTTCCACGTTGGTTCAAAAATGTTTATTGGGTGCGAGGTTTGGGCTTAATTTTAAGTTTGAAGGCAACGGCTTGAATGACAGCCTGTGTCATCCCCGCTTCGAGGATGGGTGCGTTCTTACGGAGACGTTGAGAACTTATTTTGACAGCGTTCTGGATTGCCAATCTTTCAAGGCATTACAAGTTGTAAAGCGAAGCAGTTTAGTGTACTTTGATTTCTGATGACTATATTGAAGAACAAGCCGTTTTGGTTCGCTAAAATACCACCTGCGTGCGTGTATGATGTTGCTCTTTCTTCGTAGAGCATAAAAATAGAACAAATTAGACAAAGCGTCACAAGAATCTGAATAAATTGAAGGGAAAATAGTCAGAAAATGAGTAAATGGGAAGAGCGAGGAAAATTTACATTCTTGAAAAATTCTGGGGTGAGTGGAACACACGATAATCAGTTGAATTCTGGGGGTCTGGGTGGTGTAAAACTGGCAAAAATCTCAAAAAATATGCCGCAAATTCTATCCGGGGGGTTTAGGGTTGTTAACCGTTGTAATAACTTAGGTTGCTGGATAACGAAGCGTTCTTCTTGAAACTTCGGTGGAATACATTTCACAGTGAAATAATGTTTTGATTTTTCCCGTCGACGCGAAAAATTAGAAGTATCGTCAATTTCGTTTTTTGACCTTAATATTAATGCCAGTAAATTTAAAACTGCATTTTTAGCTTTAGCACAAAATTCTCTACGAGAATGCGTAATAAAAAAATTTATGAAGAATGTTATGCTGAAAAATACGTTTTAAAAATTAACGATATTTGAACAACGTAAACGTTTAACAACGCTAGAGGGGGTTATGGGTGGTCTACCGGATTCCATCTACACTCCAACGCCTATTTATGTTGAAAATCTATAGAACCACACCTGGCGTGGGGGGTTTGGGGAAGTCCCCCCAGAATTCAATTTTTGAAAATTTTCTTAGTTTTTTT
Source organism: Mermis nigrescens (assembly GCA_036768485.1). Classification (NCBI taxonomy): domain Eukaryota; kingdom Metazoa; phylum Nematoda; class Enoplea; order Mermithida; family Mermithidae; genus Mermis; species Mermis nigrescens. Next base: position 13,159,584 of record JAVLUZ010000145.1, on the reverse strand, counting down.
CGCAATTTTTTGATGCCAATGGATAGTGCTTGATGAGAAACGTCAAAAAATTGTGTTTTTTTCGCCATACCACCATTTTTAAGGCCATTTTTTGACCTTCAAAAAATCTTGCACCCTCCCAGAATTTTCTTGCTGCCCACGTATGTATAGAACTATCTCAGCATGTATTCTACCATTTTCAGCATTAATTTTAATAATTTCCGGTTTATCTTGCCACCAAAATTTTACTTATTTCTGGGCGCTTTGCGTCAGATTTATGATAAATTCGAGAAATTTAGGCACTTTTTGCATTAAATTGAGATTTGCTTATTTTTTGAATATCCGGTACTCGGAATCGTTTTCGAAAAAGATAAAAATGTGGAAAAAATAAATTAGAGAATAAATAATAGAACAAAAATATTAAAAGCGGCGAAAAATGCTTCTACACATACGAATAGCGATTTTTTGCACGTATTTCTGAATGTTCGGGGAAAAGCTAGGTTTTTGCGTTCTTACGAAAATTCTACATCCGTCAATTCTGTATCGTTTCCATTAATCTGATTTTTGATCAAAAATAAAGTTCGACGTTATCTGCCGTCTTAGTGGGAAAAAGTGTCTAAACTAAAACGAAAAAGTTACAAGGGTGACTTCGAATAATTCTGCGAATTTTATGAACTAACAAATTGACGGTGCAAACTACTTTTCTTCATTGTAGGCAACCCATCGATTGAACCGAACAGCTTCGTGCAAGAAGGATTTGCGGATAATTACGCCGACACTTACATGTTCATGGGCTCTATTTCGTTCATTAATCAGGTAGGCGCTTTTGTTTATGAGTTCCGCCGCAGTATTAATCTTTTCTCAATAATTTCAGGTCAAGAATGGTCCATTCGCCGAACATTCGAACCAGCTGTGGAACATAAGTGGGGTGCCAAACTGGTCAAAAATCAATTCTGGCCTCATCGAAATGTACAAGCGTGAAGTAATTTATTTGTAATTTATTAGCTTCTGCCGCATTTTTGTTGCCCCAAGCTTAAGTTAGGACAATAATATCAAAATTAATAGTAAATGTTAAAGGATAGAAAAAATATTGCAAGCACCCGCTCTCAATAATTCGAATGGAGGGTTAGAAATTATTATTAATTTTGATTTTTTATAATTATTTTAAAAATAGACGCGGAGAACACATTTGTCTTAGAAATCGCCGACGGCTCGCGGCTTCTTGATATACATAGTATTTCACGGAGTCGGCCGGAATTTCGCACGCATTCTGAAAATTTTAAATCGTGCTTGCTTAGTTTAAAAAATCTAATTTGATTTTTCAATATTTGAAAATTTTCAATTTTTCGAACAGTTTTAATAAAATCTATGCGTAATAAATTCGCTTTTCTCTACTTTGCAAAATTATTATTGTTTATCTATCGTGATTTTCTGCTTAAACGGTATTCCGAATTTAAAAAACTCTTTACTGATCGGAATATCAATAAAATGAATTAAGTTACCAACCATCCCATCGTCATTCAACACACTTTTTGTTTTGCTCACGACGGCAGTTCGAAAACGCGAAGAGTTTTCCAGTACGAAATTCTAAATAATACTGCGTTTGTGAATGGGTATTTAGTCCTGAAACTGGGTGATTTCACTTTTTCAGGTGCTCGGCAAGTTCCCCATCGTCCAGCATTTTGTGTTCGGTAATCTTTTCAACTTCGAGCCAAAGGTTTAATCGTGTGTTCTGTACGATATTTATTTTGATAACAACCTTCGTGCTACATGTCGTATATTTTCGTATCATTGTCGTTGTATTTAGTTCTTAATTAAAATTCCTTTGCGGACCGACTTGCTACATTTCCCCTTTCGTCATACATGTAACATTTTCAGAGAATTTATCAAGTAGCTACGGAAGTATTTTAAGCTAATTCCTCGCGAAGGCTAAAGTAACATTTACGTGATGAGAAAATTTTGAAATATTGATTTTCCGATGTCAACGAACACCGCTTACCATACTAAATCCTTACAATATTCTAACTCGGGTATCACTTGACCACTTTACACTTTACACTCGAGTAGTTTACACCATATCATAAAACCGCTATAAATCATGAACCAATGGCCGGATTGAGCTGAAATGTTCAGAATGTAAAGACTACATGCCAAAAATATTGTGTATGGAAATTCGTGCACCGGCTTACTGTAGCTATGTTATAACACGTATTTTTTGAACCAATGGCCGGATTGAGCTTAAATTTGAGAAACAGCATATACGCGAGACACAAATTCTTTGTACATTGTCTTACTGTAGGTATACTGTAGCATTCTGGATTTTCTATATCTCACAAACTAACAGTCAAATAAAGCTGAAATTCAATAAATTAGATGTATATGAGTCAAAAATAATGTACGCAAAATATAGTGCATGGGGTTACTGTAGGTATGCTACAACACGTATCTTTCAATTCGCCGAGCTGGAAATTTGAGAGATTTAACAAATACGATAGAACAGGGCACCAGAACTACTATAGGCAACATTTAGTAACCCATAGTGAGGAAAAGGTGGTTGTGAAAAAGGTTACAAAGGGTCCACAGTCTCGCACAGATCTCCCCCAACCTAAAGCTAGAGGATCACTCTGTAGACTGCAGATCTTTTGTATGAACACACTGAAAACGTGCATAATACTTAATAAGATTATGAGACAATAAAACATGAAGATACGGGTTTAACGAAAAAATCAGACATTTTTTGTAAGATTTGGAAACTTTTTGTAAACTTTGGAAACTTTTTTGTAAACTTTGGAAACTTTTTTGTAAAATTTGGAAACTTTTTTGTAAAATTTGGAAACTTTTTTGTAAAATTTGGAAATTATTTTGTAGAATTTGGAAACTTTTTTGTAAAATTTGGAAACTTTTTTGTTAAATTTGGAAATTATTTTGTAAAATTCGGAAACTTTTTTGTAAAATTTGGAAATTATTTTGTAAAATTTGGAAACTTTTTTACGTGCTTAAGCATAGGAATTTTGTAAAATTTGGAAACTTTTTGTAAAATTTGGAAACTTTTTTGTAAAATTTGGAAACTTTTTTTGTAAAGTTTGGAAACTTTTTTGTAAAGTTTAGAAATTATTTTGTAAAGTTTGGAAACTTTTTTGTAAAATTTGGAAACTTTTTTGTAAAATTTGGAATTTTTTTTGTAAAATTTGGAAACTTTCTGTAAGTTTATAAAATTTCTTTCAAAGTTATAGAAATTCCAAGCACAAACCGGAATTCCTCTTGTAGAAACCAAAAAGTTTCTTGCAGAATTTGGAATTTTCTTGCAGAATTTGTGTATTCTTGGATTGTTTCTGAAAAACATTGAGAAATCTGGGGATACAGAGGAGCTTTTGTGAACTTTGAGAAATCTAAAAACAATTTTCTCATCCGAACATGGAAAACTTGCAAGATTCGGTAATCTATCATTAGAAAATGAAATTAAGGAGGTAAAGGTTGAGCAAGTTTAATAAATATGAAACAAATTGTCCTGTATATTCCTGCAAATGAACAAAATATTTAGTCCTCTTGTTACGGCTATGTGTTACTTTGACCACGATCAAAAACTACCCTTTCTTTACAACAAATTTATGTAGTTTTGGCTAACATAGAGGCCAAAATTTCCTATTTTTAACACAGTTTTGTGCCAAATATGGCTCAAAACATGGGAAATTCTCAACGCAAAAGCCTCATATCTGTATATGGAATGCATCTTTCTGTATGTGCGAAGGATTTTACCTTTATGCGACTATTTTGCTGTCCAAAACATACATTTTGTACTGATTTTTCAACAAGTCTCGGCTAAAAACACGTGCTTTTGCTGAAGAAAATGAAAATAAACATAGAAAATAAGCATATTTTGATAGCAATAAAACATGAACAGTTTCTGATAGTAGGGATAGCCACCTTTTCTGTCTCCAAAGCATGAAAATAAAGAAAATGTACATGCATTTTTAGGAAATTTTCGAATTTTTCGCAATTTTTGAGTGGTTCCACTCCATTGCACAAAATAGTGCTTGTTATTAAAACTCTAGAATTTTCCCGTACAGAAAGGCAAACTTTTGCACCCAGCGGAAGTTCTCTAGGAAAAAGAATCAAAAATTTATGCTAAAATAGATATCATGTATAGCACCGAATAGCAAAAGGCAGATAACTGTGTTTTAAGAATCATTCTGAACATTTTGGGAAAAGTTTGGTCTCCATGTGCACAGTGGTTGAGGGTTGAGACACATTTTCAGATAGAAATAGAAATTCTTTGCCCACTTCACCCTCCCAGACCAAGATCTGCTTTGGGCAAAAATAATGTATAATTAAGGCCAGAAAGAGACAAATATTGCAGCTTTGTTGAGAAAGTGCTTGAAATCAGCTGAAAACTGCAAGTTGAGATAACTTTTCGGTTGTTTTTATGAATTTTAGGGCCATTTGAGTCCCAAAAAGCTCGAAAAATTTACTTCTAGACTGCCTCATCCTCCCAGGCCTCCTGGCCAGACACTCACATGAGGGTTTGGGGGTTTTGCCCCAAAAGTGAAGATTTTCTAGGAAAAATGAGGCAAAATATAACCCAACATTGAATGAAAATTAAAATATTTGTTTAGAAACATCAAAAACCGTACGGAAACTATGGAGTTACATGGTTTTTTCGCTATTTAAGCTTTAAATCCCGTTTTTTTGTGCCCATTTAATCTCCTAGACTAAGGTCTGTTTTAGTCAAAAATAGTGTAAAATCAAGGCCAAAACAGACAAAAATCATATTTTGTTGCAAAAGTCTTGAAATCAAGCAGAAACTGTCACTTAAGTTGGAGTTTATGCTATTTCGATGCTCACAGTCAATTTTTGTGGCCATTTCAGCCCTAAAAGGCTCGAAGAATTAGCTCTCAAGACTGCAAAATCCTAGCAGGCCTCCTGATCTGACAAGCCTGTGGATTTGGGGTCTAGACCACCTCAGAATGGAAGAAATGGGAATATTCCAGGTCAATTGAGGCAAGCTGAGGACTAAAACTGAATGAAAATTGAAGAATCTTTCCGAAAATGCCTAAAAGTGATCAGAAACTATGGATTTACATGGTAATAACCTTATTTTAGCGTTTACACCCATTTTTTTCGGCCATTAATCCAAAAAAAGCAGAAATTTTGACCCCCAGACGGGTCCTTCTTGCCACCTATGCTCCCAGACCTTGGTTTGCAGTGAGGCAAAAGGTAAAACCATGACATAAATCTTACATTTCATATGAAAACACAGACTGTACAGCCAAATCTCTACTTCAGCCCCTGATTTCGCCATGTAGATAACAAATATAAGTGTGATAACTATTTCAAAGATTAATATTCCAATTGTTTAGAATATAAACATTTATAGTCCAGAGTTCAAAAAACCTCTAATCTGAAACATGGGTGATGGGCAGAAAACTGCAAATGAAAAAGCCTGGAAAGTTATGATTTTACACAATATCTCGTATATTTCACAATTAGTCCTTTTCCTCAAGAAGGAAGTGAGTATTTTTATGCTCTGCATTTTCAACAATATTGGGCAGAAACCCGCATTTTTCAATTTCATGTTTTAATTCGCCTTAGTATATCGAAATAACTCTCTATTAATGCATCCATATTCTGGAAAAAGGGAGGTTCTAAGTGTGCTAAATCATTGATTATGGCAGAAATATAGCATAGCAACCAAGGAATAATTACATCTTTTACTGATTATTACTTCCAATTTATGTTTGTATTTATATTATACAAATAAAGGTAAGAATGACAGATGTCCAAATAAACATGCTTAGTTAACTAATCTTTATTGTAATAGTTCAAATTGCTATATTATTGACATTGAAGCATTATAGAATGAAGCTTCTTTTCGATGTTTGTATATGTTCAAGAAAGAATTACTAGCAAAATAAGACAGCCAGTTGAATTTCCAATAAAACTGATATGGTATCGTCACCCATAAACAACATTCCAAGTCAGAAATAGCAAGAGGTATGAAAATATTGTTGTTATTCTATAGCAAGTTTCTGCCTGATCAAATTATCAAGCTCAAGAATCGATAAATTTCTGGAGAAAGGGCTTTATGTATCCCATGTTTAAGATTTACAGAAAGGGAGACCATTATTACCTCTCTTAGTATTATAAGAAATGTGGTCAAAGTAAATGAATTTATTTTAATTTTTAATATTATCTGCATGTTCATATGCAAAAATATATTTCTTACATAATAAATTGGTCAATTTAAGCATATTTTCTAACGAATTTCTCACATAAATATTACTAATTCCAAAATTTTACACAATTTACTGAAAAATACTTCAAAATGAATATGCCTGATATTGAATAATAAAATAAATATTCATAAACCATGACAAGTTTCACAAGATTTGTTTGTTAAAATGAAAGAATTTCTATATTCTTGCTCATAAATGAACCTTTGTAAAAACATCCCCTCAGTCCAATGGGTCCTTGCATCCAAACAATCTGACACTAACTTTGTGAAAACCATTTAGATAATTCATACATTTTCAAGTATTCAGACATACAACTTCGTAAAAGCTTTGTTTACATATAAAAATATGATAAAATAGGAACAAAGTGGGTTACAATGGGGCTTTGAATGATTGGTCTGATTGTTTTACTTGAAATATTTCACTGATTAATTCATTTAACACACAGCAGACCAAGGTCTGGGAGCATAGGTGGCAAGAAGGACCCGTCTGGGGGTCAAAATTTCTGCTTTTTTTGGATTAATGGCCGAAAAATGGGTGTAAACGCTAAAATAAGGTTATTACCATGTAAATCCATAGTTTCTGATCACTTTTAGGCATTTTCGGAAAGATTCTTCAATTTTCATTCAGTTTTAGTCCTCAGCTTGCCTCAATTGACCTGGAATATTCCCATTTCTTCCATTCTGAGGTGGTCTAGACCCCAAATCCACAGGCTTGTCAGATCAGGAGGCCTGCTAGGATTTTGCAGTCTTGAGAGCTAATTCTTCGAGCCTTTTAGGGCTGAAATGGCCACAAAAATTGACTGTGAGCATCGAAATAGCATAAACTCCAACTTAAGTGACAGTTTCTGCTTGATTTCAAGACTTTTGCAACAAAATATGATTTTTGTCTGTTTTGGCCTTGATTTTACACTATTTTTGACTAAAACAGACCTTAGTCTAGGAGATTAAATGGGCACAAAAAAAACGGGATTTAAAGCTTAAATAGCGAAAAAACCATGTAACTCCATAGTTTCCGTTACGGTTTTTGATGTTTCTAAACAAATATTTTAATTTTCATTCAATGTTGGGTTATATTTTGCCTCATTTTTCCTAGAAAATCTTCACTTTTGGGGCAAAACCCCCAAACCCTCATGTGAGTGTCTGGCCAGGAGGCCTGGGAGGATGAGGCAGTCTAGAAGTAAATTTTTCGAGCTTTTTGGGACTCAAATGGCCCTAAAATTCATAAAAACAACCGAAAAGTTATCTCAACTTGCAGTTTTCAGCTGATTTCAAGCACTTTCTCAACAAAGCTGCAATATTTGTCTCTTTCTGGCCTTAATTATACATTATTTTTGCCCAAAGCAGATCTTGGTCTGGGAGGGTGAAGTGGGCAAAGAATTTCTATTTCTATCTGAAAATGTGTCTCAACCCTCAACCACTGTGCACATGGAGACCAAACTTTTCCCAAAATGTTCAGAATGATTCTTAAAACACAGTTATCTGCCTTTTGCTATTCGGTGCTATACATGATATCTATTTTAGCATAAATTTTTGATTCTTTTTCCTAGAGAACTTCCGCTGGGTGCAAAAGTTTGCCTTTCTGTACGGGAAAATTCTAGAGTTTTAATAACAAGCACTATTTTGTGCAATGGAGTGGAACCACTCAAAAATTGCGAAAAATTCGAAAATTTCCTAAAAATGCATGTACATTTTCTTTATTTTCATGCTTTGGAGACAGAAAAGGTGGCTATCCCTACTATCAGAAACTGTTCATGTTTTATTGCTATCAAAATATGCTTATTTTCTATGTTTATTTTCATTTTCTTCAGCAAAAGCACGTGTTTTTAGCCGAGACTTGTTGAAAAATCAGTACAAAATGTATGTTTTGGACAGCAAAATAGTCGCATAAAGGTAAAATCCTTCGCACATACAGAAAGATGCATTCCATATACAGATATGAGGCTTTTGCGTTGAGAATTTCCCATGTTTTGAGCCATATTTGGCACAAAACTGTGTTAAAAATAGGAAATTTTGGCCTCTATGTTAGCCAAAACTACATAAATTTGTTGTAAAGAAAGGGTAGTTTTTGATCGTGGTCAAAGTAACACATAGCCGTAACAAGAGGACTAAATATTTTGTTCATTTGCAGGAATATACAGGACAATTTGTTTCATATTTATTAAACTTGCTCAACCTTTACCTCCTTAATTTCATTTTCTAATGATAGATTACCGAATCTTGCAAGTTTTCCATGTTCGGATGAGAAAATTGTTTTTAGATTTCTCAAAGTTCACAAAAGCTCCTCTGTATCCCCAGATTTCTCAATGTTTTTCAGAAACAATCCAAGAATACACAAATTCTGCAAGAAAATTCCAAATTCTGCAAGAAACTTTTTGGTTTCTACAAGAGGAATTCCGGTTTGTGCTTGGAATTTCTATAACTTTGAAAGAAATTTTATAAACTTACAGAAAGTTTCCAAATTTTACAAAAAAAATTCCAAATTTTACAAAAAAGTTTCCAAATTTTACAAAAAAGTTTCCAAACTTTACAAAATAATTTCTAAACTTTACAAAAAAGTTTCCAAACTTTACAAAAAAGTTTCCAAATTTTACAAAAAAGTTTCCAAATTTTACAAAAAAGTTTCCAAATTTTACAAAATTCCTATGCTTAAGCACGTAAAAAAGTTTCCAAATTTTACAAAATAATTTCCAAATTTTACAAAAAAGTTTCCGAATTTTACAAAATAATTTCCAAATTTAACAAAAAAGTTTCCAAATTTTACAAAAAAGTTTCCAAATTCTACAAAATAATTTCCAAATTTTACAAAAAAGTTTCCAAATTTTACAAAAAAGTTTCCAAATTTTACAAAAAAGTTTCCAAAGTTTACAAAAAAGTTTCCAAAGTTTACAAAAAAGTTTCCAAATCTTACAAAAAATGTCTGATTTTTTCGTTAAACCCGTATCTTCATGTTTTATTGTCTCATAATCTTATTAAGTATTATGCACGTTTTCAGTGTGTTCATACAAAAGATCTGCAGTCTACAGAGTGATCCTCTAGCTTTAGGTTGGGGGAGATCTGTGCGAGACTGTGGACCCTTTGTAACCTTTTTCACAACCACCTTTTCCTCACTATGGGTTACTAAATGTTGCCTATAGTAGTTCTGGTGCCCTGTTCTATCGTATTTGTTAAATCTCTCAAATTTCCAGCTCGGCGAATTGAAAGATACGTGTTGTAGCATACCTACAGTAACCCCATGCACTATATTTTGCGTACGTTATTTTTGACTCATATACATCTAATTTATTGAATTTCAGCTTTATTTGACTGTTAGTTTGTGAGATATAGAAAATCCAGAAAGCTACAGTATACCTACAGTAAGACAATGTACAAAGAATTTGTGTCTCGCGTATATGCTGTTTCTCAAATTTAAGCTCAATCCGGCCATTGGTTCAAAAAATACGTGTTATAACATAGCTACAGTAAGCCGGTGCACGAATTTCCATATACAATTATTTTTGGCATGTAGTCTTTACATTCTGAACATTTCAGCTCAATCCGGCCATTGGTTCATGATTTATAGCGGTTTTATGATTTGGTGTAAACTACTCGAGTGTAAAGTGTAAAGTGGTCAAGTGATACCCGAGTTAGAATATTGTAAGGATTTAGTATAGTAAGCAGTGTTCATAGTTATCCCCTAAAAATGAAATTCTGATAGATTCCCCCATTTTTCGTATATCCCCCCTGCATTAAATAGGTACTCTTGCTGTAGTGTAAAGTATACCTGGTTGACTTGATCCGCAAATTTAAAATAGTCTCTCCAGTATACCCATAGTTGAGGTTAACTATAGTGTGACGTCACCTCCCCTAGAGTGCAACACAAAACATACTGCCTATGCTTCAACACAGGACTATGCTTCAACACAGCCTATGCTTAAGCACTGGCTATACTTTGTGTTGCGAGCCTAGGGAGACACGGTTAACTACTCCCATATTTAGCTCCTGGGATAAAAGAAAGTTAGCCATGTGATAAAAAATGAGAAAAAAAAGATAATATAAGGAAGGAAAAAGAAACAATAAATATGTAACGGGGGCGCCGCCTCCCACCGTTACGTGAGCAAAATTTTACCCGCACCGGTTTCCCGGATCTTCCGCTCTGATTCGCGTGTGTAGTACTAATCGACTACTCGGGCTCTTGCTCACAACTGCGCAAAGTATTAAGTAATATTGAGAAATAATGAAACATCAACGTCACGGGTTAAACATCAAAGTAGTCATTTCTAGCCGTGTAGTAGCACTCCTGCTACACTCCTCCCCCTATAGGAGAAAGCGTAAGCGCAGACAACTCCAGAGAACGAACTCTGGGACCTTCAATATGTAACGGGGGCGCCGCCTCCCACCGTTACGTGAGCAAAATTTTACCCGCACCGGTTCCCCGGATCTTCCGCTCTGATTCGCGTGTGTAGTACTTATCGACTATTCGGGCTCTTGCTCACAACTGCGCAAAGTATTAAGTAATATTGAGAAACAATGAAACATCAACGTCACGGGTTAAACCTAAAAGTAGTCATTTCTAGCCGTGTAGTAGCACTCGCTACAAATAAATAATAAATAAAGGAACAAATAAATAAATAAAAGGTAAAAAATGAGGCATGCTGTTAGCATAAAAGAAGCAAATAGACTCGAGAAATAGTAAACATATACATAAAAAATTACATAAGACTATATTATGAGAAATTACGGGCTTTACGAAGCGCAATGCAAGAGTCAAAGTGAAACGAGAAGAAGTAAGCAGGTGTATATACAGAAAAAATACAGAAAAAAACAGGAAAAACCATATAAACATGCGAGATCATCAGAGAGGAACTAGGTTGCTACAGTTTCGTGCCTTCAATTCTCTGACTGTCACTCACCAGTCTAGGTGGCTGGACTGCCTCTCAAAATGCAACAAACAATCGAAAGGAAAAGCAAACAAAAACGCGGAAAAAAATTTATAAAATCTAGACAATGTGCCCCTACTTTGGTATTTTCAGGATTATGCTGCACATAACAAAAAAGACCAGGCGAACGCGAAAAATTTTTATTATGTCTTAGTCAATGTGGCACTTAGGCATTTTCAGGATAATGCTGTATGTACATGACAAAAACTAGTCGCTTATCATCGAACCCGCAGTCGCACGCCGATTTATGCGACTCATGACTCGCCGAAAATTCAGGTTCGCCGACCACACGTTGGTGTCCATCATAGGTAGCGCGTTAGCGCATACCTATAATATACTTGGGTACCCCTAACACCTGTACACCCCTACAGCTATAACGGGACACTTCTGGAAGGTGCGGTTTTTTTTAAAAGAAAGATAATAAAAAAATTTGCTGCCTATGTTTTCTTGTTTTTCTTGAAACTCAAAACTGACTGTGTAAAGAAGGTTGTGAAGTTTTCGTGTAACGATATAACATAGGACAAATTTTAGGACATTTTTACTGCGGCATGTGGACAACTGAGTATTGATGACTCGAACAATTGAAAAGCATAGGATTATAGAGGGATGAATTCTACAGAACCGTATTCTTTTTGTTTTCTGAAATTCGCATTTGTTCTCGAACGGCAGTGTAAAGATTGCGAAAAACTGGGGGTGAAAAAGCACGTTTTGGTCGAGTTTTCAACCTGCTTATGTCTGATACTTACTCCGGTTATGAGTTTTTTAAATGTTTTCTGACATAAATGTAGAGCGGATCAAGGGCTATATTCTGCATATAAGCAAAGTCTTCTACGCTCTATGGTGAGTTAGATCCTGGGGTTTAAAGTTTACACTCTAGTGAATGGTGTAAAAAACGGATTTTAACTAAGATTTCTCTGCCAAATTTTTCCGCTTATGAGTCAGGGAAAATTGAATACAGCAGAAATAAAGTGCCTCTCAGGAGCTACACATCGCAGCAAACCGCATTTAAAAAACAACTCAATATTGAGTCATTTATGGGGGTGTAAAGTTCGAAATCAGTGGCAAAAAATGGGCGAAAAAACACGTGTTTTCCGAATTTTGATAAATAAATCATACCAAATAATTTTTGCAAGAGAATTTTGGCATACAGGATTGTACTAAGATTTAAAAGCTACAAATTGTACCAAACCGAATTTCTTTAAACTCAATGGGGAGTTCGGTACGGAATTTTAAAGTTTGCAGTGTTCTAAATGATGGAAAATACGTTTTTGTTGCGTTTTTTGTTCGCCACGTTCTCCGTCCAGAAGTCGGGATAAGTCCAATAGAATAAAAATGAAGTGCTTCATATCGAGTGCATATCAAAGCAAATTGTCTATACATTACTGTTTAGCGAGTGTAAAGTCAAAAATTTGGTGTTTAAAATGCGTTTCTGTCTTGTTTTTTCTGCCTGCTTCTCCGGTTATGAGTCAGGGACACGATTATCAAGTCTAGAAATGGACCAGGAACCAAATTTGATATGCCAGTCAGGCGCATATGTTTACACTCTACAGTGTTGTAAAGTGGTTTACACCTATTGTTAGTTTGCCCATAGAACATTATGGATGACTTAATTTTTTTCATAAATATTAATCGTAATATCGGAACAATATCAAAATTACGAATCTGACCAAAATCTTCTTTACACTAGCTGTTTACATGAAGTTTACACTACATATGTATTTATCCTCGTTTTTGAGCATTCCAGAAATCTAATTTTTTCCTGGAGTCTAGAAATTTTCAAAGAATCAAATGTGAGACGTCACGTAGGCGCGTTTGTTTCACATCCAACAGTGAGGTAAAGTAGTTTACACTCATTGTTTATTTGTCCCCAGACTATTGTAGACAAGCAATTTTTTCATAAATGTTGGTAATAATATCCGAGTAATATCAGATTTACAAATCGGAATAAAATTCTCTTTCCTTACACTAGGCGGTTGTGTAAAGTTTACACTGCTAATTAATCTTCGTTCTGGAGCTTTGCGAAAACCTGAATTTTTTGCCGAAATCTGAAAATTTACATGGAATCAAATAAGGGACGTCAGCTGGGTGCGTTCGTTTACACTCAACAGTAATGTAAAGTGGTTTACATCTGTGTCTATTTGTCCTTAAACCGTTATGGATACGTAATTTTTTTATAAATATTGATCGTAATATCCGAGTAATATCTAATTTACAAATCCGACTAAAATCTTTTTTACACTCGTTCCTAGTGTAAAGTTTAACCTATATAATAAGTTCCATTCTAGAGCCTCACGGTAACTTATTTTTTCCCTAAAGTCGTAAAATATATATCGAAACAGATGTGATACGTCTGCTAGGGGCGCATGAAGAGTAGTGTAAAGTGATCAACACCTAATGTTAATTTGTTCTTAGAACATTATAGAGGTTTCATTTCTTAATAAATGCTGATCGTTATATCAGAGCAATATCGAGATTATTAATCCCACTAAAATTCTTTACACTCTTGTGTAAAGTTTAAAATGTAAATTAAGTTTAGCTCTAGAAAGTTTTGGTAGCATATTTCTTTACAGGATGTTCTACGTAACATAAGAATTACTAATCAGAATGTTTGTTTCTTCTACAACTAGTAGCTTTGTAAAGTTTAAACCATTCAATTATTAGAAGAACCGCACAGTAAATGAAATCTAGTATTGTATTTCCAAATCTTGCTAATTAAAAGTAGGGAACTAGCAAAGAAAAATGCTCCGATGGAACAAAAAAGGGGAATATACTTGGGATTGTGAATTATCGAGGATGTAAAAGGAAGGGACTAGGAAAAATCTCCCTATGTTATATGCCAAAAATCGCAAAATATGTTAAAAACCATACTATCTCTAAACAGTGCAAAAAATTGAAGTATATTCGGCGGCCTCCCAATAGAAATAAACCGTGTACCGAAAAATTGATTGAAAAAGCAGCGAATTAGCAATGCAGTAGCTAAGCGAATTGAATGAAATAGTACATATCGATGCATTCAAGACAATCGATGATATTGTTGGTTCAAAGCAGTTAGGAAACACGGAAGCTGACGTGCAACAGACCTTATGTAGATACTCTTTTACACATGTCTACAACAATTGTTTACTAAACTTTTACATTTTTCAAAGGCCGCAGAATATACTTAGATTTTTTGCATTGTTTACAGATAGTATGGTTTTTAACATATTTTGCGATTTTCGGCATATAAAATAGGGAGATTTTTCCTAGTCCCCTCCTTTTACATCCTCGATAATTCACAATCCCAAATATATTCCCCTTTTTTGTTCCATCGGAGCATTTTTCTTTGCTAGTATTTTCCTAATGGTCAACGCGTGGAAGCGCCTGTCGATTCCGGCTCTACTGTCACAGTTATCGATTACTCGACGTATAAACGTGTCGCCCCAGAAGTACCCCTGAAACCCTGTTTGCTACCAAACGCCGTTTCTGTCACCGGTCATTCCATAAAATCGCTCGGATACATTGTTTTACATGCTCGGATTGGACAGCAAACGCTGCCAATCATGTTTTTAGTTATGTTAAGCAGCCCTTATTCTATTATTTTAGGGTATGACACTAAAATTCAACTTTGTGGCAACAAACTCCGTGTTATTACTGATCATGTGCAACACTTTATTCGTTTTGGCAATAATTTGCCAGTTCCTTTATGTAAAGTAAGCAATAGTGTAAATTCGCATGCAAATTCAAGCGTAAATTCGCATGTACAAACAGTTTTAGCGATAGTTAAAGTTACAGTAATCTTACCACCTATGACCATTTACGCATTACTAGTTACTGCCAATTTAACGTCATTAGCTAATCAGTGGCTTCCAATCACAAGGGTAAACTCAAATTTAGATGAAGTGCATGCTTTATATGTACCTAATATGCATTTTTATTCAGATTTTAACAATATTGATGCATTACCGATTGTAAATTATTCAAAACAACCTATTTGTTCATATAAAAACACGTATCGCAGCCATCTCTTCCGTTCCTCAAACTCCTTAACACTTAAAGAGGGAAGTGGATGATAGCAAGGAAATAAAAAATTTCCAGAAAATGGTCAAAGAAAACAAAGTTATGCATCAGTGTCGTGGCACGAGTCGGGACTTATTGGATGGTCACCTGAGCGGATTTTGGTTTGTGGCCTATATCCAAGAGATCCCTTTTCAAATCTTCTTGATCTCATCCGTGAAGTTTATCTAATGATTTTTTATGCATCGTTTTCATATTTTCCATGTCATTTTAATCAGCACATGTGTGCCTTTTATTCTGTTTCCCCTTCTCTTTGTAACTGTTCGTTTTATGTCATTTACTAAGTAACATAGAACAATAACATATGCATAAGCAGAATATCGAGACCATATTTAGCTCTTCTGCCAGAAACATGGCTAAGCAAACAGTTGCGATCCATACTAACGCCAAGAGAAAAAATCGATGGTGATTAATTGGAGCTTATATCCACAACTGCAAAGAACAGTTCATGTAGCATGTGACATCAAAGTACCTACAACAAAAAAATCAGCAAATAATTTTTATGAGAAATGAAAGTACAACAAAAAATCAGCAAATATGAGGAATCTTTTTGTTTTAGAAATCCTACTGTAGCTACTTTTGTGTTGAATTTGGCACCGGAGTGCAGGGGTCTACGACGCTTTGGCGCCGCCAGTTTGGCGTTGCCGGGTTGGCGCCGCCGTTTTGGCGCCAACCCGTTTTGGCGCCGAAATGGGACGTTTTGGCGTCGCCGTTTTAGGCGCCACACTCTTTGTATGATTAAGGTATAATACAGATGCTAAAAAGCCTATTCAATTCTCTACATGATGGAATAAATTACTTTTAGAATAACTTTGAATTTAGTGAGATTATTAAATGCATCTAAAAATACACTGGATTTTCTGCAGCACTTTGGTCAACAGGTACTTCTGTTTGCGTACCTTTGTCAATTGTCACAGGTAGGTACTGTTTGCGTTTATAAATCGCGCGCTTATTGTAAATACTGCATTATAAGTAATAAAAACATGAAAGCTTTATGAATTGTGACATATAGTCGGTTTGATTTTCGGTGAGATTCACAAATACAAACGAAAGTATATACTTGTGACCTATAGAGGTTGGCAAGTTGACTTTGACTTTAGCTGAAAATCTCGGACAAAAACACATGAATTCATCCTGACATAAATTTTTCCAAACGAAATAAATACTATTTCTCCTCATGTGGAATAAATTGTATGTGTAGTTGTCAAACATGCCGTAACATTTTACTCAGTCGTAAAAATGGCTTAATTTCGGAATAGAGGACCCGTGGTTACAGAATGTAAAAGGTATGTACAAAATGAATTTTCGATCTTTTACAGAAAGGGATTGAAAGAAACACGTTCTTCATAAAATTTTCTAAATGGACGAGTAAGCAGTTATGCTCCAGAAAGAAAACATACTTTTTACATGCTGTGGAAAGCACGGGTCCTCTATTCAGAAATTATGCCCGTAAAAGTTGCAACTTTTCTGTTTAAAATCTGCTTTCTTCCACGGTGATAACATTCATATAAAAATTTAAAAAAAACTGTTTTCTTTATTGCACAGGAATTCTGATCGTTCCTCTACAGCGGCGCCAAACTGTCTTGATGCCAAACCGCTGGTGCCAAACTGGGTTGGCGCCAAAACGGCGGCGCCAAATCGGCGGCGCCAAATCGGCGGCGCCAAAGCGGCGGCGCCAAACTGGCGGCGATAAATCGTCCTATTTAGGAAGTGCAGTCATCAAAGTAAAACAAAAAATCAACGAGTAATTGTTATGAAAAATGTTTCGATTTCAAAATCTCATTGTAGATTGTAGCCGTTTTAATACTGATTTTTGTAGCTCTGGAGTGTTAAAACGTATGGAAGTCATTCGTATGGAAGTCATTCGGATTACCTCCCTAAATGAGTATGAGAAATCTTTTCATTCCAGAAATCTTACTGTTGCTACTTTTGTCTTGAATTTTGCAGTTCGAGTGCAAAAAATGCAAAAAAATCAAATCGACGTATAGAAGAACCTTCATTCAAAAACTAAGCAGGGTATACGACTTATGTAAATATATGACAAGGAGCGTTTACTGTCAGTTTTGTTTTGGGTACGTGTACAAAAGGTAGGTGCAGGGTTGCCAACCGTGGGGTTTTGCCTCAAATTTTGAGGTTCTTTTTACGTTTGAGGTTTTTTTGAGGTTTTTTATTTTTTGGGGTTTTCGTTGAGGTTTTCGGAAATGTTTGAGGTTTTTTTTGGTGTTTTGGTGAAAATTCGAGGTTTTCTAAAATAAGCGAGCTAGATATCGATTACAGTTAAAATATTGTGTTAAATACTGTAGCTAATTTTAACGTCGCTTTGCTCGTGCCGCAATTAATTGAATTGGAGGAAGTGACATTGAATTGAACTGCCTAAAACCTGCTAGTGAGTTTCATGGTAACGCCTATAATCTCAAAGTAAGCTGGAGTACTTAATAATCGATCAACATGGGAGTAATAACCTAAGCAGGAGTGCTACCACATACATAAAACGTATGAAAAGCACAACAACAACAAGAAATTTTATCACTAACCCCAAACTGAAGAAGTTCGAATTAACCTTTTTTGCTCATTTTGTGCAGGAGTTGGATTTAGTCATTTGTTTTAACGTCAATATTAGCTTTTATTTCCAATTGAATAATGTTCATACACGCATGCGTTCTGATTCCGCATACCTACCTACGTCGCATATCTGTATCTACTAAACATGTGTTGCGCTCTTTTTTTAGTCAGGCCCATGTTCGCAATGTAAAACTTGATTTGAAAAAAATAAATAAATAAAACTGTTTTGTGAATTTCATCTTTCTATAAGTAAAATAGATTTCTTTTTTGCGTTGTCCCATTTGGTAAAACACTTGACCTGACTACGGAACGGTGTGCCAAACGTAATTATAATTAATTATGAATAACAAATTTATCTTCGATTTTCTAATCATACAAAGCATTTATTGTACGCAGCTTAGAATCTCTAAATTCCTTTCACTGGAGTAAAATCTGTTTGATTGTTTGTATTGACTAGGTGGGTATAGAACTATTTGTCCAATAATCTTAATCTAACAGGGGTAATCAGGCCCGTATCTCAGGGAATAGGGGGAGGGAACACGTGACCCCCGAAATGAAATATAAGAATGATTTATCCCTTTACTCCCCCTCGCTTTTTTAGCCAAAATCGCAAAAAATTTCAAAATTATGATTAGAGTCTACTTATTCCCAAGCGCGCGGTTTAGACGTTCGATTTTTAGTCTTTATACAGCCTAAAGCGTATTTTGCATCTATTTCTTCTGTCCTGCACAGGTTTTATGCAGAAAATGGCCTTTATTTAAGAGGGTGTCTATTTAATTCTCACCATGTTTTAGGCATCTGGGTAGCAAAATTTACGAATCGCACAGCTCTAGTGGTCATATTGACACCCTTCCCCTATTGGCCAAAAATATTTGGCGAGATAAAGAATGGATAAGCAATGTGCAATGATTTTTGGCCGTCAGTGACCATAACTTCTCAAATTTTTCCGGCGCTACGCGCCGGATGATACCTATCAATGACCAGGGGCGGATTTAGGGGGGGGCGGCCGCCCCCCCCATAGGCCCAAAATAGTGCGCAAAATTAAGCATTTTTGAGCGATTTTTAGCGATTTTCGGGTTAAAACGGCTAATTTTTCCGCCCAAGTCAGGGTTCCGCCCCCCCCCTTAGGGGTACCGCCCCCCTCTTAGGAAAATCCTAGATCCGCCACTGTTAATGACATTTATTTACTTTCTTGGCGACATGGAAGCACGTTTTTTGTATTCGGCAAAGATTTTTCATGATGTACAAAGACTTTTCGGGACCGTCTTTGTAGATGTACAGAGATTTTCGGAAAGACAAAATCTGCAAAAAAGGTATGAAATTCGCAAAAATTTTCGGCGCTCCGCGCCGCAATGAGTAATTGTGTGTCCTATATATCTTTATAATAGCAGAAATCGCATTTCGAAAAGAAACATGTCAAATTTTTCGGCACTTCGCGCCGTTTCAAGACGATTCTTAATGATTTTTGCCCTCATAAAATCAGGAATTAGCCAAAATACACTACCAAAGGTCGAACAACTCTGTTTTTACGACTAAAGTCGCTACCGAACTATATCATAGTACCCAAAAATTTGTGTGTACAAAATGTACAAAGACTTTTAGGGACCATCTTTGCATATGTACAAACGGACTTTGTACAAAAAAACACTGCCTTGAAACCATTTTCTATTCATGTAGGTTTCAAAACAATTTTAACAGCTATTTTTGCATAGTTTTCTTCTATTTTCAATCAAAAATTTCGATGTTTCGCATCAAATGATATAAATACAGGAAATCAAGCAGTAAATCATGCTTCTAGACGTCTATCCGCCTTAATTTCACATATGTTTCGGCGCTTCGCGCCAGAGTTTTGTTAAAGTCAAAGAAATTTAATGATTTTTTCGCACAAAATTGTCTAACATTTTAAAATTTTCAGAAAAAATATTGCGTCAAGTGATTTTATGGAAAAGTATACAATGTAAAACACCGAAAAACGCTATTTTGCGCGTTAAGGACAAATTTTTTGATTTATTTCTGACTGTTTTTGGAAAAGCTGGGACACCGCCCTCCTTAGGCAAATCCTAGATTCGCCACTGCTCCTATATATCTTTAAAATGGCAGGATTTGCATTTAGAATGGAAAAATGTCAAATTTTTCGGCGCATTGCGCCGTTTTGAGTCAATTCTTAGTAATTTTTGGCGTGAGAAACTCAGAAATTAGCTGAAATACACTACCAAAGATCAAAACCCTGTTTTACCACACTAAAATCGCTACTGTACTATATTATAGGCAGCGAGAACTGCTATTGACAATTGGTTAGCATCATTGAAAAAGAAATTATGATTGTTCCGAAACGTTTCGTGTAGTATTTGCATTTGTTTGATTAAAAGTTGCTTGTGCCTTACCCTTTTTCATGTTCTTATCATGACACTTCTGCGTGTATCGTGTGCATTTGAAGCATGATTTAAAAGCGGGAAATTGTCCATAAATCACCCGAGAAACCCCGGGAAAAAACCCGGGAATTTTATTTTAGGAAACTAGTGGCCACCCTGGACTGAGTAAAAGCTGTAAAATTAGATCCATTTAAACAGAACCACTTAAATTTGGGTTAAGCTTGAATGAAAATAGCTACAAAGCCTGTAAACCTTATTGTTTACTGGATAGAATTCATTTCTAAATTTTGAGGTTTTACCCTAATTTTTGAGGTCTTTTTGGCCAGTGATTTGAGGTTTCTGAAAATTTGGGTGCAACACTGGGTAGGTGCAGGGCAGGGTTGCCAACTTGGCCGGAAACCGGACATTTATGTCCGCTTTTCAGGCTTGATGTCCGGTTTTGTCCGGTCGACAGTCATGTCCGGTTTTCGATGTCCGGTTTTTTAAGCTGTTGGTCCGCTTTTGTCCGGTTTCAAAATGCAAAAATGCGTCTAAGAGAGGTAAAAGTTGAAAAGTTGTTATTAATCTTTGAGCCGCGCCGCGCCACGCCAATTGCAGCATTTTTATCGACAATCTGGTCTAGAACTACGCTATGATTGAAAATCCTTATCTTCTGTACGGATTTGGATAGTTTTTGTAATGCAAAAATGCGTTTTAGAGAGCTAAAATTTCAGAATTTTCTGCGCTTCGCGCCATTTTATAGATTATAGTTTTATTGTCAAAAGCGACTTCAGAATTGGCTAAAATGCTTTACTGAAGGAAGGAAATTCAAATTTCAACAGAAATAACGTATACTGATCGTGATATTTCTAGTAGAGCGCGAAATTTTTGGAGTTTTTTGAATACAAATTTATACAAATACAAATTTTATTGCAAAGTCAATGAAACAGGTAAAATACACATAAACACGGCAAAATACGAAGAATAAATAATCATCGCTAGTTTCACTGGCTGCAATAGCTCCATGATACATTAAAGCATACTGGTTGGAGCCAAAATTTTTGACTTGAGGTAATCTTTAACCCTGGTCTGAAAGATATTTGCCGAAGAAGAACAAATAATCGCATCTGGGAGAGAATTCCATAGATATAGGACTCTATTTGGAAAAGAGTATTTTTTAACATCTAAACGAAATTTTTCACCTTTAAGTTTTAAACTATTAACAGCTCGAGTTTTAGATGACTGTGTAAGTGTGAAAAAATCATCAGGATCAATTTGTATATATCCATTGAAAATTTTATATATCATAGATAAATCAAAAACAACTCTACGAAATTCCAGAGAGTCTAATTCTAAAATCTGAAGCCGACGTTCATATGGTATATCACTAAATTTAAGAATACGTTTGGTAAAATATTTTTGAACTTTTTCTATATTTTTTGTATCACATTTCTTATATGGATTCCAAATAGTTGTATTAAATTCTAAAAGGGGGCGAATAAATTGCTTGAAAGCTAAAATTAATGCTTCTGTATTCTTAATCTGAAATGATCGAAAAATAAGTGATAATCGAAAGTAAGCGTTTTTGACTATATTTTTTATATGAGGAGAAAAATTCAAAGTTTCATTTAAAGTAATACCTAAATCCCGAACCCCAATATTAGTAGGAAGAAGTTTTTTATCATTTATAAAATAATCAAAGCGAGGATTATTATGACCAAAGTAAAGGACTTGACATTTAGATACTGATAGGGGTAATTGCCATAACTCAGACCATTTGATAATATCAGTAAGAAGTTTTTGTAAAAGAAAAAATCCACTGATTTAGCATATATTTTAATATCATCCGCGAAAAGCATAATTTTTGTTTTTTCACTAATGCAAAGGTTTGTAATATCATTAATGTAAAGTAAGAATAAAACAGGTCCCAGGACACTCCCCTGTGGAACACCACTAAGTACATTTCCCGGTAGTGAGACTGTATTATCAAGCTTAACACTCTGAGTACGATTAGTCAAAAAATCATGAATCCATTTTATGAGATTATCACACAGTCCATACTTAAATAATTTAAAAATTAACTTTGAACTTGAAACGGAATCAAAAGCTTTCTGAAAGTCCAAATAAATAGAATCGATTGTATCTTTATTATCTAAATTTTTGATAATATAATCAGTGTAACAAAGTAGCTGTGATTCACATGATTTTTTCGGTAAAAAGCCAAATTGGTATTTTGATAAGAGATTGTAATGCAAGATATACGTCATGATTTTATCTTTAATTATATTCTCCAATAATCGGCATGAAACACAAGTAAGTGAAACAGGTCTATAGTTATCAGGTGAAGCGGGGTCATTTTTTTAAAAATGGGTACTACAAGAGCATGTTTCCAGATTTTAGGTAACTTAGAAGTTAAAAGAGATATTGAAAATATCTTTTTTAATGGATTTACTAAAGAATAAGCCAGTTTTTTAAACAAAATTGGTGGAAGATTGTCAGGTCCAACTGAAAAAGACGATTTCAATTTCTTAATAGATTTTAAAACTGATACATCATTAATATAATCGATAAAAGTCAAATTTAATTTGCTAGATACATTAATATCAATATTGTCAGGACAAAAACCATTATCAATAGTGAAAACTGAGCAAAAATGTTTATTAAGTAATTCCGCTTTTGCATAGGAATCGAATTGAAAAATATTATTACTATCTTTTAGAGGCGGAACAGACTTGATTGTTTTAGTTTTACTCTTTACATACGAGTAAAATTGTTTCAAATTACCATTTTTAATGAGATTTTTTTCATAAAGTTCAATTTCTTTATGAACAGCAGCAGTATATTTATGAGAAGCAGTGCGATAATTAAGTTTGTTGGCAATAGATTTATGTTTTTTGTATTTTCGCCACATGTAATATTTGTGTTTGAGTGATTTTCGGATCTCCTTAGAACGTCTCTTACCGATAATTTTTTTGAAGGGTATAAAGCATTCAATACCAAAATGAATTATGGACAAAAACTTATCATAGAAGTCATCAACTGTAATACAATCAAAAAATACTTGTTCCCAGAAAATGCTGTCAAGAAATAAAGCAAAATCATTGTAATTACCAGATGAATAATTTCTGACAGGAGATTCCTGTTTCCTGTTTGAATCGAGCATTAAACAAAAATCAATCTGATTATGATCACATGAATCCGTAAATGGGGGTAAAACATTAATATTAAAGCAAATATTTTCACAATTAGTAAAAATTAGGTCAATTAAATTATTATCTCGAGTGGACTCAGTAATGAGCTGTTTAAAACCTAGCTTACTTATTGTATTCCAAAATATTCGACTTAACTTATCAGTAGGAATATCTCCTTTTGCCCAGTTTATGTTTGGAAGATTAAAATCACCAAGTAAAACGACTGGGTATGAAACATCAGTACTCCAAATAATGAAATCATTATATAATTTCATTACTTGCAAATCTGTATTAGGAGGTCTATAAATCAAAACTATTCTGAAATAATTTGTCGCATTTCTAAAATCTAGAACTACAGCCTCGCAATTATTAAATTCCTCTGGTAATAATATTTTTGTTGCATTTATTTCTTTTTTCACTATAATACATACTCCACCACCCAAAGTTTTTTCTCGATCTTTTCTAAAAACGTTAAAATAATTTGTGTTAAAAATATTACAATCAGGAATTTCGCTTTTTAGCCAAGTTTCACAAAAACACATCAAATCATAATCTATTTCAATTTTCTCAAGAAAATCCAATTTGTTTTTTAAACTTCTAGCATTGATCAAGGCACATTTAGTTACATGGCAGTCCTTGCAGCCAGCCCCATGTTATATATTACGACGCGAAACAGAGCCTTGAGAAAATTTTTTATAGACAATGAATAATAATCAATAAATAAGTTTTGCTCGTTTTTAGAACGTCTATCGCGCAATTCAGACTGCAACTCACGTGCCTTGACACGTTGCTGGTAAGACAGATCGGGCCGAGCCCATAACCGTCGCTTGTTCCCATCATTGTCGAAGGTTGTTCGACCAGCACGGTTGATGAGCGTAACGAGTGATCGTTTCTTTTTGGTGTCAGTGCAGACGACCTTCAGAAACCGTGGTTTGCCCTGAACATGTGGGCCGTCCCGGAAAACACATGTAATGTCATTAGCGACTAAAGCATCGGAAGATTTAATATGTTTAGCAACAAAATCTTGAATAGCAGCCAAATCGGCTGACTCAGAACCGCAATCGTTCAATCCGAACAGAACAAAATTATTTTTTTTACTTTCAATTTCTAAAGCGTCACGTATCATAGAGGGAATATCGCAGGATAAATTTGAAGAATTAGTTATTTGCAATTTATCGAATTTCGCATTAAGTTCGGTAATTTGAGAAGAGAGGACATCCAGTCGTTTTTCAACATGTAAGAATTTCTTAACCAATGGTGTACAGCGGAAACAATAGAATATTACATTTGGTTTTGAAAACGTCTTAAAATCTTCATCGTCCACTTTCAAACAGTGTAAATGACCCCAAAGTTCGCAAAAATCGCATAATAAGCCACGATCGTCATCGCTAACATGATTCGCACAAACAAGACAGTCCGAGTTGACATCGAAACTTTTCGGTGCGGGAAACTTCCCAGATCGATTAGGCATAATAAGCCATCCAAGAATTGTATGAATAAGTATAAGTATAAAAATTGGCGATTGACTGGTCGATGTACCTTAATAAAGAGGGTTAAAGAAGAATATGGTGTGGAACTGATTTTACGCCATTTTGGCAGAACTGCCATGCAATTGCCCAAAAACGATACTTTATGTCACTCAAAAGACGCGGAAAAAAGAAATAAACCAAATCCATACAAAATTCACAGAGTTACGGTACTTCAAACACTATCCTTGGACATTCACCATTTTGAGCCACTTTAAGGAATTTTTGCACTTTTTCAGAAATTTCCAATTTTCACTAAAAACATATTTTTCTGCCATTTAAACGGTTGCAGATTACAAAAAATTTAGTTATACTGCGCATAAAGCAAGATTAAAGAAAATTTTTTTGTAATGTTTTGCATAAAGTTTTTAAGAAATTTTTTTGTAATTCTACTATTTTTTTCATTGTTTACATCCAGTTAGAGATTTTGGAGTAAGTTAAGAATATGGTACTTTCAGGATACTATGAAATAAGCTTCAGAAGAGCGGATTTTTTCGCTCAGTTAGAACACGTTGAAAGAAAGCGCTGAAAAAAATATTCATCCGTTTATAATCAATATTACAAAAGCTATGGGTTTCGTTAATTAGCCTCTTCTCGACCTACGCAAGCATCTACTCGACCTAAGTATTTGAAGATTCAAATAGCTGAATGCAGAATCACATGTAGATACCCAATTTACGTCGATATAAGCATCTATACATCGACCTAAGCATTTATACATCTACCTAAGCATCTATACATCGACCTAAGCATCTATACATCGACCTAAGTATCTATACATCGACCTAAGCATCTATACATTGACCTGAGCGGGAGCGACCTCAATCTAAGCAGCTTAAAACACCTTTTCGGATATACTAAGCCTAAGCCTAAGCATATTAGAGGCAAAAACATAGATTTTCCTATATCTTATCAAGTAAAACCGAAAAAAACATGCAAAAAAATGAAAATTTTTAAAAGTTTTCTAAAATTTCAAACAGCTTTCCGCGCCTTTTTCTTTTTTCTCTTTCATTGCTATGCTTCCTTCCATAATTTCAGCCCATATTATTCATTTCTGACAAATGTGTAAGTCCCTGGATCGAGTCGTTTAATCGTCCCACCCAACACTCAAATCGACAGTTGCCTGCAACTTTGCAAGTGTGGCTCAGATTTTCACCAAATTTTTTTCCGCGCTTCAATTTATCATGTTCTACCAGTTTGGCACAAAAATTTTGGCATTCCGTATTCATTTTGCTCCTTTTCTATAGTACCATATTCTTAACTTTAGCCAAAGATTTCTACTCAAATACGATGTAAACAGCATTTTTGGATTATCTGTAAAAAGGTGTGAAATTCCCAAAAATGTTAGGCGCTCCTGCACTGAAAGTTCCAACCATTTGAAGATTCAAACAGTGGAATGCAGAATAACGTACCCAATTTAGGTCGACCTAAGCATCTATATATCAACCTGAGCATCTATACATTGACCTAAGCATCTATACCTCGATCTAAGCCGGAGTGACCTCGACCTAAGCAGCCCAAAGCCTAAGCCTAACCGTCATCTAAGCAGAAGCTTGAATTTTCACATATCTTATCAAGTAAAATGACAGAAAAAATATGCAAAAATTTGTTTTTTCAAATTTTGAAAATTTTCAAAAAAAAATTTTTTCGCGCAATAAAGGTTATTTCTTCGTAATCAGCGACCTTGAAAATGTCAGATAAATATGTTTTTAGCCCAAATTCGGAACATTTTGGTAAACAGTAAAATACCCACTTTAATGTAGCTATATCCCGAGTAACTTGTTCAATTCTTTTTGCTCACATTGCCACAGACTTTTCCTGATGCCCTAGTTTTTGAAACACTCCAGATCCACATTTATATTCTCGCTTACATTGCCTGCCATCTGGGTGCATTTATGACAAAGTAAAGTACCGTAACCTATCTTCACCAATATTGGTCGGTTTTCCATGAAATTTCTTTTCCGCACTTTCTTTTTGTATGTCCTCCTCATTTCAACCAATATCGTTCCTTTATATATACATCTGCAAATTTTCCGTTCACACCATGAAGTAAAGTTTAGCCAAATTTTTATACAAAAAGTACATCAAACACCGCTATTACCTGAGCACATAGGATGTTCTACTTAAAAAAACTGATTTTTTGATACATGGGGTCTATTTTAAACATTTTTAGATCTTTTAAAAAACGTGGAAAAAGGTTGGAAAAAGTGGGAAAAAATTTTGGGTCTGGTCTATAATGTCAACCAAATCACTGGGAAAAAACGGTGTTCGGGAACCATATTCCAAATCGTGGCTAGTAGAAGGCTCAAACATGTTAAAACGGCCAAGCACGTTAAAGCCATTAGTTTTAAAGCCTCATTTGCATTGTCTGCTTTAAGTCTTCCCTTTTATAATGCTAGCGTTGAACAGGGTATTTCTGTATTAAGTTTGCTGAAGAGCAAACTACGAAATTGCTTAGATGTCAAAACTACTGATGCTTTATTACGTATTCGTTTTTTACTGTGTTGGAAGGGCGAGGATTGTTGCACCTTCACTGTTACTGATCCAATGCTTAAATTGTTTAAAACTAAAATGTACGGTCTAGGGATGTTCCGGTTCCAGATTTTTCAAAAAATCGGTTCAGTTCCGGTTCCGGTTCTTGGAAAACAAGAATTTCAGTTCCGGTTCCGGTTCCGGTTCTTGCTTAAGTTGGAACCGTCGGTTCCGGTTCCGGTTCCGGTTCTTCAACTAGAGAACCGTCGGTTCCAGTTCCGGTCGGTTCTCGGTTCCTGTGTTAAAGTATGTATGCTCTTGATAGCTTGACTTCACCGGAACATGTGAAGATGTAATCGAAAGATAAATTATTCAGGAAGTCGTTTCTATCTGGCAACTCACGTTCAAAGAAGTTTTACGTCTAGTTCACAATTTACTTATAAATCACTGAATATTATCTATGTGTTTCTTAATTGGAGACTTATATGAAATCGAAATGCTTATTTCATGATGAAGATCTGCTGCAATGGTGGAAAGACAGGTCGAAGAATTAGCCGATTCTCGCGTTTATAGCTAAGCAGTATCTTGCAGCCAGTGGCGGATCTAGGATTACCCAACTTTTCCAAAAACAGTCGAAAATAGGTCCAAAAATTTGCCCTTAACGCGCGAAACGGCATTTTTTGGGCGTTTTACAATGTATACTTTTACATTAAATCACTTTTGACGCAATGTTTTTCTTAAAATTTTAAAATTTTCGACAATTTTGTGCTAAAAATCACTAAAATTCTTTGACTTTATCAGAATTCTGGCGCGAAACAGTCTTTTTGTACAAGTTCCGTTCGACATGTACAAAGATGATCCCCAAATGTCTTTGTACATTGTGTGCACACAAATTTTTGGGTACTATAATATGATACAGTAGCGATTTTAGTGTGGCAAAAACAGAGTTGTCCGACTTTTGGTAGTGTATTTCAGCTAATTTATGGGTCTCTAAGGGCAAAAATCACTAAGAATCGTCTTGAAACGGCACGAAGCGCCTATAAATTTCACATTTTTATTTCGAAATGCAGTTTCTGCCAATACAAAGATAAATAGAGCACACAATCAGTCATTTCGACGCAAAGCGCTGTAAATTTCTGCGAATTTTAGACCTTTTTAGTAATTTCTGTCCTCCAAAAATCTTCGTACATGTACAAAGACGGTCCCGAAAAGTCTTTGCACATCGGGAAAAATCTTTGCCAAAGACGAAAAAACCGGGGCGCGAAGCGCCGGAAATTTTGTGAGATTAAGACGGATAGACGTCGAGAAGCATAATTTACCGCTTGATCTACTGTATTTATAGCATTTGATGCGAAACATCGAAAGTTTTAATTGAAAATAGAAGAAAACTATGCAAAAATAGCTGTTTCTGCTGCTAAAATTGTTTTGAAAGCTACATGAACAGAAAATGGCTTCCGGGTGGCCAAGAAAGTAAATGAATGTCATTAATAGGTATATCATACGGCGCGTAGCGCCAATAAAATTTGAGAAATTGAGGGCCAAAAAATAATTGCAATTTGTAAATCCATTCTTTATCTCGCCAAATATTATTGGCAAATGGGGGGCGGCTCCCCCACCCCCTTAGATTCGCCCCTGCTTGCAGCGCCAGCTACAAGCGTTTTATCGGAACAGCTGTTCATTTGCCCTGGAATCATTTATGACCCTCTCAGAAATAGGCTATGTGGCGGAAAAGCAGAACGACTGTTATTTTTAAAATGTAATTTACCCGGAACAATACTAAGTTTTAGTCTGTAAACTTTTGGGTTATAATAGGTTGAATTGCTGCTTCATGCCTTCACTAAATTTTATGAAGTTCGATTTTTAACTCTAATTTTGAAAAATCGATAACCGACTCCAAAAAAGATCGGTTCGGTTCCGGTTCCGGTTCTTAGAAAATCAAAAAATCGGTTCCGGTTCCGGTTCTTAGAACATCAAAAAATCGGTTCTCGGTTCAGTTCCGGTTCCAAAAAAATGGTCGGTTCCAGCTGGTTCCGGTTCCTTTGGTTAACCGGCACATCCCTAGTACGGTCTTAGCATTTGTGATGATGATATTGTGTGCCTTAATGAATCGTTATAACTTTCTGATGAAGCCTTGTTTAATGTGCAAAATGCGTTCAATGTGGTAGATATTTAAGTGCAATAGTTGATATGAATAAATTTTAGCCGCTTTGTTATTTATCAAGTGTATACATTGTTTGTCCGGTTTTGTCCAGAATTTAAGTGCGCTCTTGTCTGGTTTTGTCCGGTCTTGAATGTTGGTATGTCCGGTTGGTCTTTTCAGAGTTGGCAACACTGGGTAGGTGTGTATGTAGGAATACCGCAGTGGTCAGCCAGCCGGACAGCTACTGTCCGGCGATTTTGAGCTGATGGAACGTTTTTCTATCAATTTTGAGGTCAAAAGCAGCAGAAACATCTAAATTTTTCCGCCGCTTTCCGCTCCTACTTTTAAGTACTTTTTACTCAAAAAGCGCCCTAAATTGATAAATTTTTGAATTTTTAATGTTAAAATTGATATAATACTGTCAAAATAGACTAAAAATTCTTTTAAAATGCGATATTACCGCAAAAAACGTTTTATAAGTTATTTTAACCATTTGATCTTTAAAACAGCAAAAACATCGGGGAAAGGTAAAATCCTTAAATGGAAATGGAAATGGAAAATGGAAAATTGGTAAAAGCCGGAAATGGAAAATGGAAATGGAAAAATGGGTAAAAGCTGGAAAATGGAAATGGAAAATGGAAATGGAAAATTTTCCATTTCCCTCATTTTCAACGGAAAATGGTTCATTGTCAAAATTTTCGGTCATTAATGTCAAACTCATGTCGTTTCTCACCAAAGTTCTCTATTTTTGAAGAAATTTCGAAAGCGTAACTAAAAATGGAAAAGTCTACAAAAAGACGAAAAAAACGAAAAGTTGTTCATTTCTTCGTCTTTTAACTCAAAATTCTCCTCTTTTGAAAAAATTGACTGGAGTAACTTAAGAATATGGTACTTTCAGAATACTCAACGAATAAGCTTCAGAAGAAGCGTATGTTTTTGCTCAGTACTTAGAACATGTTAAAAGAAAGCGCGGAAAAAATTCATCCATCTATGATCAATATTACAAAAGCTATGGGTTTCTTTAAATAGCCTCTTCTCGACCTAAACAAGCATCTTCTAGACCTAAGTATTTGAAGATTCAAACAGCTGAATGCAGAATCACATGTAGATACCCAATTTACGTCGACCTAAGCATCTATGCATCGACCTAAGCATCTAATAACATCTATACATCGACTAAGCATCTATACATTGACCTAAGCATCGATACATCGATCTGAGCATCTATACATCGACCTAAGCATCAACACGTCGACATGAGCGGGAGCAACCTCGACCTAAGCAGCTTGAAACACCTTTTAGGTATACTAAGCCTAAACCTGAGTATAATAGAAGCAAAAACTTAGATTTTCGAATATCTTATCGAGTAAAACCGAAAAAAAACATGCAAAAAGAATATGAAAATTTTTTTATGTTCCTTAAAATTTCAAACAGCTTTCCGCGCCTTTTTTATTTTGTCTCCTTCATTGCTATGCTTCCTGCCGTTGTTTCAGCCCATATTATTTATTTCTGACAAATGTGTAAGTCCTTGGATCGAGTCGTTTAATCGTCCCACGCCAACACTCAAATCGAGAGTTGCCTGCAACTTTGCAAGTATGGCTCAGATTTTCACCAAATTGTTTTTCCGCGCTTCAATTTATCATGTTCTATCATTTTGGCAACAAAATTTCGGCATTCCGTATTCGTTTTGCACCTTTTCCAAAAGTACCATATTCTTAAGTTTAGCCAAATTGACCTTCCAGATCCGAAAAAATCGTTATCCACTTCGACTACAACGATTTCGTCGCAGATGGAAAATCGTTGGAAAAT
Organism: Mermis nigrescens; assembly: GCA_036768485.1. NCBI lineage: Eukaryota > Metazoa > Nematoda > Enoplea > Mermithida > Mermithidae > Mermis > Mermis nigrescens. The sequence continues at coordinate 13,128,353 of JAVLUZ010000145.1, read as the reverse complement.
GGAAAAATAGGGTAAAACCTGGAAATGGAAAATGGAAAATGGAAAAATTTTCGATTTCCTCTATTTTCAACAGAAAATGGTTAATTTTCAAATTTTTCAGTCGTAAATGTCGAAATCATGTCGTTTCTCACCAATTTTCTTTATTTTTGAGTAAATTCCAAAAGCGCAACTAAAAGTGGAAAGAATTCAACAAAAATGGAATGAACAATTTTCCGTTTTTTCCATTTTTGTAGACTTTCCATTTTTAGTTACGCTTTCTAAATTTTTTCAAAAATAGGAAATTTGGTGAAAAACGACATGAGTTTGACATTTGCGACCGAAAATTTTGAAAATTTGCCATTTTCCATTGAAAATAAATGAAAATAGGAAATTTTTCATTTTCCATTTTCAATTTCCGGGTTTGATCTATTTTTCCATTTTTCCGGCGAATTTCCATCTGCAACGAAATCGTTGTAGTCGAATCATCACGATTTTTTTCGGATCTAGAAGCGTCAATTTTTCAAAAAGAGGAAAATTTTGAGTGAAAAGACGAATAAATGAACAATTTTCAGTTTTTTCAATTTTTTGTAGACTTTTCCATTTTTAGTTACGCTTTTGAAATTTCTTCAAAAATAGATAAATTTTGTGAAAAACGACATAAGTTTGACATTTACGACCGAAAATTTTGAAAATGAAGCATTTTCTGTTGAAAATAAAGGAAATGAAAAATTTTCCATTTTCAATCTTCCATTTTCCATTTCCGGCTTTTACCCACTTTTCCATTTTCCATTTTCCATTTCCGGCTTTTACCCATTTTCCATTTTCCATTTCCATTTCTCATTTCCGGCTTTTACCCATTTTCCATTTTCCATTTCCATTTCCATTTCCGGATTTTACCCACGCCCAAAAACATCTTGTGAACGTTAAATTTACTGCTTTGGATTTTTGGGGTTTCACCCTCCCCTGCCGACTCTGACCTTTTGCACCTATGGTTCTTTGGTCCCCGTAGGTTTTCGACAAATTTTGATCGTGCTCCTTTCCTTCGAAATAAAATCCTGGATTTGCATCTAGGGCGTGGGTAAAATGTGGCGCTGGCGCTGGCGCTGGCCCTGGCGCACATGGGCAAAGGTGGCGCTGGCCCTGGCCCTCGCCAACTGGGTAAAAAGTAGCGCTGGCCCTGGCCCTCGCCAACTGGGTAAAGGTGGCACTGGCGCTGGCCCTCGTCAACTGGGTAAAAGGTGACGCTGGCGCTGCCCCCGCCATCGCCAACTGTGTTAAAGGTGGTGCTGGCCTTTTGCTCTAGCTGATGTGACCAAAGCTAGCAAAGATGTTTTATATAGTTTCTCTGAAATATCAAAATACGAGTTAAACTTAATTATAGTCATTTTCATCCAATTGAGTTAACTTATTAAGTTTAACTAATCAATTTCAATTAAGTTAAGAATTAAGTTTAAATAACTATAATTAAGTTTAACCAGTATTTTAATGTTTCAGAAAAGCTATATAAATCAACTTTGCTAGCCTTGTTCACATCAGCTAGGCTAATAGCCAGCGCCACCTTTACCCAGTTGGCAATGGCCAGGGCCATCGCGAGCGCCACTTTTTACCCAATTGGCAATGGCCAGGGCCAGCGCCAACGCCACCTTTACTCAGTTGGCGGAGGCCAGGGTCAGCGCCACCTTTACCCAGTTGGCGAGGGTCAGGGCCAGTGCAAGCGCCAGTGCCACCTCTTACCCAGTTGGCGAGGGCCAAGGCCAGCGGCAGTGCAACCTTTTACCCAGTTGGCGAGGGCCAAGGCCAGCGCCAGTGCCACCTTTACCCAGTTGGCGAGGGCCAGCGCCAGCGCCACCTTTTGTTCAGTTGGCGAAGATCGGGGCCAGCGTCAGCGCCATCTTTCACCCAGTTGGCGAAGGCCAAGGCCAGCGCCACCTATTATAGTGCTGGCCTCTAAAAAAACCAGTCGATTTGTAATCTAAAAAAACCACCCCTTTTTTCCCTAACCAAAAGGAGGTGACTGATGATATCATACTGGCGAACAAGCTGTGCCCTGAGGATTACAACTGACCCTTGATCTCTTTCCGGATCATCCAGAAACTTGTCATATAAATTTGTCGAAACGTTGTCGTCTTTATGAATTTTTTAAAGCAATTTTTGAGGGTCAGTATTTCTACCCGTATTCATATCTGCTGGAATCTTTTATGGTTTCACGTTAGGCTCCCTTGCAGACTAATGTCAGAAAAAATTTAGTTGTCCCATGTCATCCACATAGCTACAGTATACCCAGGGGCGTGACCAGGATTTTATTTCGGGGGGGCAAAATTTTTGAAGTCCATATCTCGGGAATCATTAGGAGATACGCGAAAATAATGGCATTTTTGAGCGTTTCTCAACAAGATCTATATATATTATAGTGAAGTAAAAAATTTAAAATTCAAAAATTGTCTTGCTTTATTTCACATTTGGATATAAAAAATCCATCTTTTAACCTATCGGTATGACTAATTTCTCAATACCAAATTAAAGCTTGACTCCAAAACATTTCGGAATTCTTTTTCTTGCATTTAATTTTGCACTTTTGTTAAGAAAACTAATTCAGAACGTGACTAAATCGGCGCGAAGCGCCGAAAACTTTTGACAAATACGCTATTTTTAAGTAAAATCTGGGCTTCTAATGTAAGAAAAAAGATAGAACATAAGAAATCCAGCGCGAAGCGTCGAAAATTTTGACAAATTCGCTATCTTTAAGTAAAATCTCTGCTTCCAAGGTAAGAAAAAAGATAGAACATAAGAAATCTAGCACGAAGCGCCGAAAATTTTTGACAAATTCGTTATTTTTAAGTAAAATCTGGGCGTCTAAGGTAAAAAAAAAGATAGAACATGACAAATCCAGCGCGAAGCGCAGAAAATTTTTGACAAATTCGTTATTTTTAAGTAAAATCTGGGCCTCCAAGGTAAGAAGAAAGATAGAACATAAGAAATCCAGCGGGAAGCGCCGAAAATTTTTGACAAATTCGTTATTTTTAAGTAAAATCTGGGCGTCTAAGGTAAGAAAAAAGACAGAAAATGAGAAATCCAGCGCGAAGCGCCGAAAATTTTTGACAAATTCGTTATTTTTAAGTAAAATCTGGGCTTCTAAGGTAAGAAAAAATATAACACGAGAAATCCGGCGCGAAGCGCCGAAATTTTCTGACAAATTCGTTATTTTTAAGTAAAATCTGAGCGTCTAAGGTAAGAAAAAGATAGAACATAAGAAATCCAGCGCGAAGCGCCGAAAATTTTGACAAATTCGTTATTTTTAAGTAAAATCTGGGCTTCTAAGGTAAGAAAAATATAACACGAGAAATCCGGCGCGAAGCGCAAAAATTTCTGACAAATTCGTTATTTTTAAGTAAAATCTGAGCGTCTAAGGTAAGAAAAAAGATAGAACATAAGAAATCCAGCGCGAAGCGCCGAAAATTTTTGACAAATTCGTTATTTTTAAGTAAAATCTGGGCTTGTAAGGTAAGAAAAAGCAGAACATGAGAAATCCGGCTCGAAGGGCCGAAAATTTCTGGCAAAGTCGTTATTTTAAAGTAAAATCTGGGCGTCTAAGGTGAGAAAAAGATAGAACATAAGAAATCCAGCGTGAAGCGCCGAAAATGTTTGATAAATTACGTTATTTTTAAGTAAAATCTGGGCGTCATTAAGGTAAAAAAGATAGAACATAAGAAATCCAGCGCGAAGCGCTGAAATTATTTTTTCATTTCGGAGGGGGGAGCGGCACCCCGCCCCCTGGTTACGCCCCTGAGTATACCTTCAAAGTCAAACCTAAAAAAGCAGTTGTAACCTAAAAAAACCAGTTGTAACCTAAAGAAAAACCAGCGCCAATTTTCACAAAACTTAGCAGGAATGTGCCTTGTAGCACCTTACATGATGCCTGATATTTATTTTTCACAAATAATGGGAATCACCCCAAAACCTGCCAAAAAAGTTCGATTGTAACCTAAAAAACCACTGTAACCTAATAAAAGACCAATGCTGAGTATACGTTGGCATTGCAACGAAATTACTTTTCATCAAGTTGCATAATTTTACACTGATTTCTGGAGAGGATGTAGAAGAGACTTAATTAGATTTGAAGACTTTATTTTTGAAATTTATAGAACTATTAATAAAATTCAGAAAAAAATTATTGATTTTTATATAAATGTAATAAAATGAACGGAAATATCGTAAAAAATGAATTTTTCAAAAAAATATGATCGTTTAAGGTCAACTTACTATTTTACGCTGCAAACCACGCGATTCCCATAACATTTTGGGTGTGGTTTTTCATTTCCCATGGTTTTTTTACTTCCCAAATGAAATTTGCTGGTTTTATCTTAGTTTTGACTTTGATCGATTTTTCTCCAAGACTAATCGGATCTATGAAATTCTTGCACAATGATAATATGCAAAAAATATGAAACGTGGGTTTTTTAGAGGCCATGACTATACCCACTTGCTATGGCCAAGGCCAGCGCCAGCGCCATTGCCAGCGCCACCTTTTACCCATGTGCGCCAGGCCAGTGCCAGCGCCACCTTTTACTTATGCCCTTTGCATTTATGTATACTTTCTGCATTTTTGCAGTTTGTAATCAGAAAATGAGATCCCTGCTAGCCAGAATGATAGACAATTTTTTTACCGAAGATAAAGAAGTTTAGTGAGGAAGTTGACTATTTTTACACTGTTTTAAGATTCAAAACTGGCTGATTTTATGAAAATTTTAACGCTTCGACGATTCAACTTCGAGGTGTTTTTCTTAAAATGCTCCGGTGCTTTAACCTGGACACCGCTGGGGGGGCTTAAGCGTGCCAATCCAGACCGTCTGAGTCCTAGAAGTCAGAGAGTCCCTCGGATTCTCATTATATTCGAGGCATTTGGGTAGCAACATTCACGAAGCGCGTAGCTATAGTTGTCGTAAAACGTCTTTTACAATTAATCCTCTGGTTCCCTTATGTTTCTGAAAAGTGTTGGTTGTTCCCCCTTACCTTTGAAACAATATCCTGGTCAGGGTCGATTTGTAGACGTTTGAACGAAGATTTGCGTAAATTTGCACATGTCACCTTAAAAATAATGTTTCTTCTTGGTACGAGCTGTATCTGTATTATTGCTTTTATGTCTTTTATTCTGCATTCTACATTTTCCGCGACTGTACATTTTTCTCATTTTTGAAGTTTCTGATGACGTATTTTTGCTGTTGCGATAAACTTTCATTTCACTTCCGAGCAAAAAGATTTTTGAGCAAAAAGATTGCCACATTCGTCATCAGCGTATTGGAAATGACAAGAAAAATTATTTTTTGGCGGAAATACTTTAAAAGCAGTACTAAACCTAAATCACGATAAACACGAATTTCGTGGTCAAATCCGAAATATTTCGGGAAACAATTGACGATTTTTAATCAAACGTGTTTTTTTCGCCATAAAATACGCAGAAAACGAATAACTCATTTAACGAGTAACTAATAACAATATGAGCTGGTCCATTAATGATCGGCCACGTCGTACGTAGTATGTTACAGTTGTTATCCTATCATTCTAGCTCCGTTAGAATGCGTTTTCTACATTTGTTTAATGAATTTGAGTATGGGCAACGCAGCGCAAACAAATATTCTCTATGAAAGTTAATTAGAATAGTAATTCAGGCTCGGATTTCCAGTCGAACCCCGCAGCACCCACTACCTACCCCCTCTCTGTTATTCCTAAAGGTCCGTCGCCCGCTCCGTACGTGCTCAACGTTTACCCGTTTAACTATACTCGATGGAACATTATACTATCGCGCTGTTCTATTTTTAGTGTTCTTCCCTTTTAGATTTCATCCTTTTAGTTTCTCCGTATTTACATAATCATGGCTGGCATGAATTTCGAATACGACGAACGCGGCAGCACGTTTTATTATTTTCTCGTATCGTTCTACGCGTTAGTGCTCATTCCAGCGACTTATTATTTGTGGCCAAGAGGTCCAAAAAAGAAAGGTTCCTTGCATTTATCCGTTTTATTGGTTTTTTAGCGTTTTAGCGGTATTGACGTGTAAATAGTACGCGACTTTTTAAATACTCTTCAAAATACGGTATCGATGCTTAGTCGGACGACGTCGATGATAGAAAAAATATTTTTCAAGCGATTGTTTAACCTCGTTATTTCATTTAATATCGGTGAAATTACAAAGCGTTGAACTCTATTTACCTATCGAGATTGGAGATTCATTTTCGAGTCAAAAGGCTGAATTAATTTAATTTTCGTAAGTCGTAAAAACTAAGAGAATGGTACGAAGCGCGAGTTATTAATCTCAACTTATCCGCGTAATGTTGGGTCAGGTTTTTTACGATGATACTTTCTAGACACCGGTTCCGAAACAAAGTCGTGCCGATGTCAGCCGTGCTTAATAAAAGATTCACTTAAAAGGTCGAAAGAGCCTTGGAAGAAATGGAAACAGAAGCTCATGTATCCGTTTGTGTTTAAAATTTCGCCTTACTTTTTTTAATTTAATTATTTTTGCAGTAACGTGTTTCTGATGCTAGCTTGGGCCGGATTTATAGCATTAGCCTATAAAGCGGCCCACGTTGAGGTAGATCACGTAGAATGGGACCCGTACGCCGTTTTAGGACTCGATAGGGTAAGAGATGGCGTTTAAGCAGCCAAACGAAGGAACTTAAAATTTTTTTTAAGGGCGCTCCCGTCGATGAAGTGAAAAAAGCCTATCGTCAGCTAACTAAAATTCATCATCCCGATAAAGGAGGAGACGAAAAACGTTTCGTCGAAATTACCAAAGCGCATCTTTCGTAAGCTTTTTTTGGTATTTTTTGTCCTTTTTGCTTTCTTTTGGGGAATTCCTCGAGTTGCTGACATATGTGCGTGTTTTTTACTAAAAAAGCTGCAGTAGACACTGGCGCGAGGGGTGAGGAGGCGGCCACCCCGCCCTGTCGTCAAAAAATATTTGTGCGCAATCAAAAATAGATGCGTATTTTTTGACGATTTTAGTCATTCTTATCATGATTTTTCAAAATTTTCCGGGGCTTCGCGCCTAGATAGTACTCATTAACGACGTTTAACATGATTTGGGGTGGGACGGGGTTTCAACCCCCAGAAAATTCTTTACCTCCCCCCTTACAACTTTTTCACCCCCCGCTAAATTTGCTATTTTTCGAAAGTTATCAAAATTTTCTGAAAATTCACAGAAAAGGTAATTTTTAAGCGTTTTAGCCATCTATTTGCTCAAAAGTGTCAAATATTCGACGCTTCGCGTCATATACTCGCGTTTCAACTATATTTTCTTCAATTTTTTCGACTTTTTTTGATTTTTTCATTCGATTTTTTTGCGTTTTTATGCTGTAGAAACAAAGAGCATCGTCAGAAACGCCGAAAAACTGTTTTCAACGCATATCCACGATTTTTAGGCTTAAATAAGGCAGTTTATAATTTCATTTTCCGCCCCCAGAATTCCCACGCTGTCTATGTCTGGTCGGAGGAGTAGGTTTTGTACAGAACAAAGATTTTGTAGCCGTTACAATGATTTCTCGAGTGTTTTTTCGGCGATTTGAGTCGGTTTCTGCATGCATTTAGCTGAGTTAATCAGAAAGAAAACTTTGAAAAATTTTGAAATTTTTTAGCTTTATTTTGCATGAAACATAATTCTGCTTATCAAAAGACAGCAAAAAACCGGTGCTCCAAGCGTAAAATACGAATTCTCGGACAGTGTTTGTCACCTTCATAAAATTTCGGGTTTCGCTTCCCTCTCTGTCAGAAAATCACGTATCCGCCATTTGTAGTAGATTCTCCGCTCTAACGACGTAGATTGCGCTCGGTTATCTAGAGATTTGTGTTTCGTTTAGCTCATGTCAGCATTCGTAAACTTTGTTTCGCTCAAAATCGCTGCGTGAAATTTCGTCTCCACTGGAATTACCGTCCTCTCAATTTTTGTCACGTTTTATTTTGGATTAGGGATTTATTTTAGGTTGACCGACGAAGAAAGTAAAAAGAATTTTGATTTGTACGGCAATCCGGATGGACCAGGAGGTATGTTTTTGTACTTTAACTTTCTTGTTGAATATTCGACAATGTTTGATCATACTGAAAAGCGAACTGACTCGATTGCTGACAAGGGCGGATTCTAAGGGCGCGGGGGCGGCCGCCTCCCCCCGTTGGCCCGAAATAGTTAGCGGGATAAAGAAAAAATATATAATTTGCCGTGATTTTTGGCCGTCAGCGACCATTTCTAAAATTTTTTCGGCGCTTCGCGCCGGATTATACCTACTAATAACGTTTATTCACTTTCTTGGCGACCCGGAAGCCATTTTTCGCTCATGGAATAGGTTTCAAAACAATTTCAACGGCAGAAACAGCTATTTCGGCATAGTCTTCTTCTATTTTCAATAAAAAATTTCCAACTTTTCGCGTCAAATGCTACGAATACGGGAAATCAAACTGTAAATCAAGCTTCTAAAACGTTCTTCCGCTTAAATTTCACAAATTTTACGACGCTTCGCGTCAGATTTTCGCTAAAGTCAAATAAATTTAATGATTTTTTCGCACAAAATTGTAGAAAATTTCAAAATTTTCAGGAAAAATGTTGCGTAAAAACTTATTCTAAATAAAAGTAGACGAATGTAAAATGCCGAAAAAACGCTATTTCGCGCGTAAAGGGCAAATTCTTGGACCTATTTTTGACCTTTTTTTCGGCAAAGTTGAGGTGCCGCCCTCCTCTCAGGAAAATCCTAGCTCCGCCTTTTACTGCAGATACAGTCACATTATTTAAATATAATCATGGTTCGCGAACCATCGCGCATTGCTTTATTTGTAATTAAATTGAATTATTTAATTATTTTCGTTCAGATTTAGTATTAAGTATCACAGGTTCTATTTATGGTTAAACGGCAGGAGGCGCTGTTTATAAAACTTCATCAGTACGACCGAAAAATGTTTGATTTTATAGATTACTTTGACACAATTTTAAAAGCTTTTCGGGTAAACGGGATAAAAAAAACTTAAAAACTAAAAAAACGTCATAAAAAACGGCTAAAATCATCAAAAATACACATTATTCTCTACTACGCCCAACTATTTTTTGACGACAAGGGGGAAGGGGGCGGCCGCTCTATCTAAATCCGCGCCTGTTTTCCGGTTTTGTTTAAAGTTAGGAGCATAGGAAATATGTGTCAAATTAATGGTATACTAACGTGCCAATGTGGAATCTTTGCAGGTACCTTTGTTTCGGACAAAATCGCTCGACGGCACTTCTTGTTTGGACCATTCTGCATTTCTCTATTCATTTCTCACCTGTTTTATAGTGGCTCCTTTACTGCTACTTATTTGTTTTCATTTATTCCTCCTATATATTCAAAAAATTGAAACATTTCTTCGCTGATTTATGAAATATTGTCATATGTACGTGTAACGGTTCAAAATTTTGGGAAGGGGGATAGTCGTCCATTTTTAGGAGGAAAACTTGCCGGCATAAAACGCAAGTTTTCCTCCTAAAAATGGAGAGCCTGAGGGAAAAAATTCCATCAGCCTTCTGGGGATTCCCCCATCCCCGTTACGCGCATGCTCCTCGCGATTGTAGATTTCGGCCGATTGTTCCCTCGAGCACCGTTGAATAATCCTATAAGATTATTTTGCGCCGTGTTCTGTATTTCCGCCGCTTGTTCTTTAGCTCAAACATTTGGCATCGCTCTGCCTTCTTGGTTGGTCAGTAAAGAGTACTCGTTTCTGGTTCTCGCCGCGTACGGCTTAGTTTTCATGATAATATTGCCAACCGGAGTGGTACGTTCGCTTTGCCGACTGATATTGCACGTTTTTTATCAATTAGCTTCGAAGCTTTTTTTATTTCAATATCTAAAACTCATAAATGAAAGATGCTCTTCCGTTTGCTTTCAATTTGAGTTCCGTTTGACGGTTACTCAATTTTTTGACGTCGAGTAGGTCCGAAAGCCAGGCACGTAGCTGTGGGGGGAATGGGGGTCCGGACCCCCCAAAATTCAGAAAAACCGGAAAAATATGACTTTTAACACGTTATTTTGTGCTATTTTTGGCTTGGACCCCCGAAAATTGGTGTTGGTCCCCCCCCGAAATAGGAGGGCCAGCTACGTGCCTGCCGAAAGCAAACTGACTTTCTTCTTAAGATTAGAAATTAATGTTTTCCGACGAGCTTTGGCCATCTTTAAGCTTAGTTCCTCAAATCACGCTCATTCGCGATCGTACGTATAACGGCGGGATGCGGAATTCCCGGTTCAAAGACGGTCGTCCCCCATCCAACTCCCGAAAGTCGGAAAATTTTAGACCCTCCTTATTTTTTGGCGAAAATGTCCGATTTTTTGGCCATTTTTAGATACTTTTTTGCCATTTTTGGCCGAAAATGGAAGATCATTCGTCCCACTCGCTCGCCTCGCAAAATTTCAAGCCATCTATCGACTTTCTACGATCTTTATTTTCGTGACCTTTATCGACTCGCTCGAGCGGCTCGAAAACCGCGAACCTAATCTTTTCTTACGGGCATCGCGGTTCTTAAATTTTGTATACGAAAAGGTTTATTATTTGAATAGTTTTATCCCCGGTTTGGCTAAAATTTCGAAAATTTCCGATGCTTCGAGCCCGTCTTTTTATTGCGTAGCAATTTTACTTTAATATTCGTCACGCAACGTTATTTAATGAAATTCTAATAACATTTTTTATTTTAAAACTTTGAAAAAATTTAAAATTTTCCGTAAAATTCTTCTAACCGTATAGGATTCTAAGCGATATGGAGGAGGAGCGCGCCATTTGTCCATTAAGAGCGATGTTTTGGCACTATTATTGCAAAAATGTAAAAAAAAGCCGGAATTCGCGAATCCGTCACTTTTGTCGATCGTCTTCTCCGAAATTTAATTTCGAATCAGTTTTTGCCTGAGATTTGTTCCGGCCGAGTCGTATCGCGGTAATAATTTATCTCAGTAATCGCGGAAATATACATTTTTTTATTCTAACGCTTCAAAAGGCAAAATATTTTCCCGCTTATTCAGGACCCCCAGAATTCAATTTTTGAAGTTATTTTGTTTTTTTCGCAATTTTTTGATGCCAACAGGGTATTTGGTGGTACCGGTCGATTCGTTACAGCGCGGATTCGGTTCTCATGAAAACCACCGAGCTTTTCGCGCACATGGAGCACAAAACGGCCTTGCTCAATATAAAAAGTAGACGCGAGAAACCCAATTTCAAATTTTCCCAAGTTCATTTTTGACTTTACATTGCAGGAGTTCTTACGATATTGTCGGGCGCGTACGAATTTTGGAAAGTATTTAACAAAGAAATCGTAGAGAGGCCCAGTGACGACATTGAAGTCAATTTAGTAAGATGCTTTTGAAGAGCAAAAACGCTACGATCCTATGAAAATGCCCATTTCGCTACTCCGTATGACCACTCGCTCCGATTCAACGTTCCTTCGTTGTCTCGATATTTTCAAAAAAGTGCAACGTTAAAAAATCCCTCGAGTCGTAAAATAACTCTTCGATTAAAAATCTTTTCTTGAGTTTAATGAAACGTTTCTCCGAGTTAGTAAACATATCTAAGTTTGCATATGGGGCCTTACGTAAGCTTCCGCTCGGGGGTCGCACGCTTAGCCAATGTTTTAATTTAAAATTCAATATACGTACCGTTAAAAAGCCCGTCAAAAACGTGTTCGTAGTAGGGATGAAGCGGGTATTGAATTTTAGCGTTTTCGGGTTTTGGGCGGGTTCGGGTTGTTCATTAAGTTTATTCGGGTCCGGGTATCCAAGTCGATACCCGGTCGGCTTCGGATAGTTCGGTGAACTTATACGCGTAATAAACTCATATATGGGGTAAGATACGACGTATTTGTATTCACGTAATATACTAAATGAATCTATGGGGGCCTGGGGGTCTTTTTTGACCATCGGTAAGAGAAGATTTTATGATGACGCTGAAGCCCGAAATAGAACAGAAGGGTAAACAAATATTCTTGAGCGGCGGTTAGGTAGCTTTCGTGCTCTAATGTTTATAACGCATTTTGATGCCATCGAAGAAACCCTGGAATTTTGGGTTTTTAATCCCGTTCGACCCCAGGCCGGGTTGACTCCCGAGCCATCCATCCTTCGCGACTACGGCGTCTTTTATTTCTGATGGTGCTAAAACTTTTTTACGACTTTTAGTAGTGCGCCGTAGCGATTCGTGGGTCTATAACGATAAGATGGGCAATAATTTGTCAATACGACCTGAAAATTGTTTTCATATCTCTTGAATTGAATTTGAGGTTTTTTGACGACGAGTACTTCAGAAAACCATATCTCGCGTGAGCCGCGCGTCCCTTTTTTTGACCGAGATGCTCTATGCTACATTTTCTATCAATCGAGTCTCTCATCGAGCGGTTTTCTTATTCGGTGGTATATTTTACGCGTATTCGTAATTATATTTTTTGGCAATTGTTTAATTTTCTACTAACGGTCTTAATTTAATAAGTCGCTAAAATATATATGTACGGGGGCGTACGCAGGATTTTTAAGGATATTTTTATTGCTATTTTAGCATTTATACCTCTTTGAGGTCATTTAGCCCGAAAGTGATAAATAAATGACCCCTTCTCAGATCGGCCATGCTGCGCATATCTGGACGCGACAGTATGGGAATTCTGGGGGGGGATTTAAAGTGCCCTTTCTTGGCCCAAAAATGGTGGGTACGCGTCAAAAAGATCGTTTTTTGGCGTTTATGACAGTTCTCTATCTTTCTAGAAGGATAAAAACAAAAAATTTTGAAAAAATCAAAAAGTCGAACAAATTGAACAAAGTATAGCCAAAATATGATTATGTCGTGAAGCGCCGAATAGGTAAAAACGCAAAAATATCTTTCCTACGAATTTTTCTGTAATTTTCGGAATCTTTAAAAAATTCGCGAATTCTGGAGGGAGGGAATTTTTCTTGGGGTTGAACCCCCCCACAAAATCATTTATGGATATGATCATAGCGGTTTGTGATATCGTTTATTTCCTTAGTATCTATTCATTTTGACTCCGTGCAGGCTAGAAGGCACATAAAGTAAACATTTTTTTATGGATTTATAGCGTCCGAAAACAAATAACCCCTTTTAAGGGTGCTAGTACGTAATTTCCAAATGCGCATAAAATTCTGATGCGTTTACGTCATTTTTATTCTTTTATTGCAATTGCAATTTTATAGTCGTAATATCAGGTTTTTTTGTAATTTTCAAATATCTTGCTTATTAAATTTGGCGAGTGATTTTCCGAGAATCGATTTTTAAACGTGATTGCTTTTTGAATTATTATTTGAAATAATGAGTGTAAAGAAACGTTTGTGTATTGACACCAAATATCAAACATAGTACAAAGTTTTCATGTATCAGTTAATTTCAAAAACGAGTTTTGACCTCGATAGCTGAAATTAAGTCATATGCGAAATAGAGCTGTGCGGGGGCTGCCCTTTTCATAATCGGGACCGAGGCCTGTAAACTTATTATATAATGTGCGTACATGCACTTAGGATTGAAGTAGTATTATCCCCCTGAAGGGTCAGCCAGTCAAGTAATGCCCAGCGATTTTCATCCGACGTAACGTTTTCTGCATCACTTTTGATGACAAAAGCAGAAATAATGTTATGTGCTGCTTAGTTTATAAAAACACCCTAAATTGATCAATTTCTATATTTTTTGGTGATAAAACCGATATAACGCGATCAAAGTTGACTAAATGTGCTTTAGAAGGCTTTATTACCACGAAAAAACGTTTTATACGCTATTGTATGCTAACATTTTCAACTAGGCTTTTATGTAGCGAGATACGCAGGGTGGGCCACGAACCTATGACATATTTTCTTTTGATATAGAGCTAATCCAACTTTTTGGTTATTGAACATTAAACTTTTGTCAGTATTTGAGCGAAAGATGAAAGATTTACTCTTGCAAAGTTTAACCGTATCAAATTTTACGGTTTGCACGCAATGCACTTCTACGTAATCTTATCATTTTTTTGAAGGTTCAAATTAAGTTTGCTTCATTTGAGTGAAACTTTTGAGTGCATTTTGATTAAAACTTCACTGCGAGTGCAGTTAACGAAGGTACCTATTCAATTTCTGAATGCTCCAGGGCAGTGGCGGATTTAGGATTTTTTTAAGCGGAGGGTGGTATCCCAACTTTTCCTAAAACAGTCAAAAATAGGTCCGAAAATTTGCCCTTAACGCGCGAAATATCGTTTTTTTCGGCGTTTTACGCAGTCTTCTATTATTTTAAATCATTGTTGACGCAACATTCTTTCGAAGAAGCACCAGAAAATTTGAGAAAACTTCGACGAAAACACGCCCAGAAGCTTGATCTACTGCGCGATTTCACTGTATATGCAGCATTTGACGCGGAACGTCGAAAATTTGAAAAGTTATGCTTGAAAATATAATAAATGATCGAATAGCTGTTTCTGTACTTGAAATTGTTTTAAAATATAGTCTATGAGAGAAAAATGGAGTATTGGTCACCAAGAAAATAAATAAATGTCATTAGTTGAATTATTCGGCGCGAAGCGCTGGATTAATATGAGAAATTGTGATCACTGACGGACATAAATCATTGGAAATCGCATTTCCATTCTTTATCTCGTCAACTATTTTTGGCCAATGGGGGGGCGGCCGCCTCCTCCCTGCCCCGCCCCTCTTAAATTCGCCGCTGCTCCAGGGTCGCATTTTGTATGCTTAGATATTCGCTTAAAGATATTCTCATTCACGATTTTGATGAACTTGTAGTCAAAATGCACCGGAAAGTTCAGCTCAAATATTGTGAACGTCATTTGAACTTTCAAAAAATGATGCCATCAAGTAGAATTGCGTTTCTTTCAAAGCTTAAAATTTGACAACGTTGAACTTTAATAAATAAAACTTACGTTGGTGTCAAATTCTGGAAAAGTTTTATAATCCACACATTCCCATAGGGGCTGGGTGAGGAGGTGTGAGACTCGAATCATTGTGAGATGATTTTGAGATATCAAACATTTTCTACAATGATTTTTGGGTAGAAAAGCACTGAAGATGTCAAAAGATTTTCGGCGCTTCGCGCGGACTAGTACATTTCTGTTTTGTCTACCCATAAAATACGTAGAATGAAGTTCAAATGACCTGAAAATTCAAAATTTTCGATGAATCCTTATATTTTTAAGTTACAAGAGTGACGAAAATAGTCAGAATGGAACAAAAAGTAGTTAAAAATGCAGTTTTTGCATTTAAAACACGCCTTATAAGATGTTTTACCCTTTTTCATATTTGACCTGCGAAAAAAGCTATAACTCTAAATTAAGTGGACTTAAATTTCGGGATTTCACCCCTGAACTTTCGACCTTAGGAAACTGGCATAGATACGCGGCCCACCCTGCATAGTGAAATGCTGTCGCACCTACGAGAGCCGCGAGCGGATTCGCACGTTGGGTTCTTGAGGAAGGGTGAGTTTTTATGGTAGATGTGGTGAGAATAAGATTAGGATCAGAAACGGACGAAAACGAAGCTTTTTCGCAAAAACTGTTGAAATCGATCGGAATGTAGTTATTAAGCTTTTTAAACCTTTCTATTCATTTTAAAATCATTTCAGCTCGAAAAAGCCCCTAGGCGCGCCTGAACCTAAACCGAGGCGATGATAACCAAATAGAAGCGTCACTAATTACTACCTCAGTCTCCGTACCGGAATGTTGAGCTCACTTATTTTAATCAATGAATGCAAAAATTGGTATTTAAAAACAAGACTAAAATTTTGATGCGTCGAGACCGGGGTCGGGTCCCCGCCCGGCTCGATTTCTAAATACACCTACCTGATACGTTTTGCTCGAAGGTTTGCTTCCGCATTGACTAAGCGCATTGCCGCGCTTCCCGCGAAATGAGACTGTTGATTTTATTTCAGCTATTAAAAAATTTTCCCAGCATTAGCGAGACCAAACGAGAAGGACCCTTCTTCTTTCCTTACAGCTTGAAAGCGAGGGCTCTTATCTACGCTCACTTGTCGCGAATGAAATTGCCTCCCGATACTCTTAACAAAGGTCAGAATTTATTTCTCCTAATTCGTCGAAAATGTACTTGATTCAAATTTTTTGGTTTTTCGTCGTGTATATAACGGCCGAATGTCCCCTAAAAATCTGGAATTTCCGAGATCGAAATTTATTTCTAAACCAAAAATAGACAGATAGTCATACGATGTATGGATCGGTAGAAAAAGAAAAGTTGTTTAAAATGAGCTCATTTGCATTTCTCACGCGGTCACTTTATGCTGAGAAATCGACTTTGAAGTAAGGCGCCCTTGATTACATTCGTACGAGCTCTATCGAGCGGTTATTGAGATTAGCTTTTTCTTCGCCGTGATTCGACATCAGCGAGATGACGTCATAAATGCCGCCACTTTTTAATACCCCGAATTGATTTCTAAAGGAAAGACTAAAAATTGTTAATTTATATCGGGTCCGGAAGCGAAAAAGTCGGCCAAGATAAAGGTCAAAACGCCCTGAATTTTCTTTGGAAAACGCGTGACTTCGAAATTGGTCAAAAAGTAAAATTGAGTTTCGATTAGTCAGTCGCGTATAGAACGATGAACATAAGATGGACTCGTTTTGGATATATGAAGAAATAGGTTAATTTTCACCGGTTGAATTTAACAAGCATAGCAATGCGTGACCGACTGTTCCAAGAAACTTGACGTTATAAAAATCTTTTTCAGAGAGCCGTACTTTATATTTTTCTTGTTCCGCAAGGAACGAAAACGGATGGAAATGAATTAAAAGTTCATTTAGAGTCCACCGGATGCGACTTGCGCCAAAAATTTATTAGCGTTGAGTACAATCGGCCCAAGGGGCGTAAGTCGACTATCGATTTAAATTTTGGCGCTTTGTTCGCCTTTTCTCGCTCTTTCGATTTATATGCCGCCTGACTGTCTATTTCATTTCGGATTCAAAAATAATTCAAATTTCGGAAATTCCAGATTTTCAAGGGTATATCCGTTATACGTTGAACGCCGTCTGGTCATTTCAGATCTGCATTACGTGCTGAAGAAGAGTACTCACTTAATTCAAGAGATGATTCAGGTTTACTCGCAGTTATACATGTACGCCGCCGCCGGTCGAGGTAATTTTTCGCGTGTTAAAGTTATACCTTAAACATTGGACTCCGCGTTAATGCTTAGGAAACCTATAGTTGGCTTAGCTTTATACGAATGTACGATACGTGGCATCTGACGTTCTTTCGCTACTTCTTTTTGCAGGCACGTATCTCTGGGGGGAATGGGGGGTTTGGACCCCCAAAATTCAAAAAATCGGAAAATAGGACTTTTTGAACGTTATTTTGTGCTATTTTTGGCATTTTTGGCCTTACTACCCCAAAAATTGGCGTTGGTCCTCCCAAAATAGGCCGGCCAGCTACGCGCCTGCATTTCCGTAGGCGTAATACGAGAGTACACTTTCTTCTATCCGAATATCCGAAGATTTTTAAGCACGCGTAAATTGTTTCGAAAAACGGCATTAATTCTCGGTTTAAATGTTTTTGCTATCGGACGAATACCGCCTAGGTGTTAACTGGACGGGAAGGCCATTTTGTTACAGAAACGGAGTCGTTCTTGATTTATGAAACAATAATTTAACATATGTTAGAGCGGCTTTAAACAATGATAAAATTTTACTCGTTTTCCAGTGATGCGTACACCCGCTCTCGAAACGCTAGACAATATAATGAAAGTGAACCCGCTTTTCATCCAGGCGTTGTGGGAGTCTAAAAGTCCGCTGCTGCAGCTGCCTCACCTTACCGACGAAATTCTAAGGCGCTTCGTGCTGAAGAAAGTAAGGCATTTATTCGCTCTATATTCGAATTTCCGGCGCGAACGCCGCAAACGCGGGTTGGAATGACTTTCAATTTAGGTTAAAAAAGCGCATAACGCTCGAAAATGGGCTAAAATCGGGGGTGGGGTGGGGGGTTCGAAAGTTTTCGATCTTCGGGGAACAGGGTCGACAGACTTCCGTTGAGGAATCCGCCGTCGCCGCCGGGCGCGAAGCCAACCTTTCGATTTTTCGGAGGACTAAAATTTAGTAGTCGGATACGTAAACAATTATTCGTAGACGGGCGGAAATAACGGCGTTTCCGAGCAAGCCGTACGCGCTAGAGAAGGAAAAATTTTTCAAAAAAATTCAAAAACCTTAACTCGTTTTTATTTATTTTTTGTAAAATATGTCGCTAAATTTGAATATATTTAGCGCGTCTTACTCAAACTCGGGCCGCTCGGGAGACGAAAGTTGTTCAAGAACAATAAATTTAACCCTAAGCGCTCAAAAATAGGGTTATTAGTTCAAAAGCGAACTACGTAGAATTTATTCGGGCGGTCTTTCCAACGCGCTTCTCGAATTTTTAACCGTTTCCTTCAGGAGACCCTCGTACGAAATATTCGGCATTCCGAAATTTTAGGAGACTAGTCCCCACCCTCCCCTACCTCCCATCCCCCCGTAGCTACGCGCCCGGTCGTTACGGGTTCGTTTCACCGGCAATCTTACGAAAACCTACCTATTTGCGCTAGAGATCGCTCGTTTCTCATATTCTTTCATGAAAAATTCTCAAAAGATAACCCCGTCTCGTTTTAAAATAAATTCTCGAGCCGTTGGTAGCGTAAAGAGCGCCGATGGAGCTAAGCGAGTTTTTAAAAATTTAGAGAGAAGTACGTGGCGCGTAAATGAATTGATTTATCGGAGAAACGGGTGTAAAACTTACGAGGTAGATGAAAACGATTTAATGGACGCTCGAGATAACGTTCCGGGTTGATAATAGAATTATTTTCTTAAGAAACGTCACATAAAAACTTCGGCCGGTTTGGCCGCATTGCCCGACGACGAAAGGCGAGAGGCGCTAAGGGGTCTTTCGGATCGCCAGTATCAAGACGTGCTGGTCGTTTTGTGCGGCATGCCCCGCGTCGAGATGGACGTCACTTTGGAGGGTTAGCGTAAAGCGACATTTCTTACTTTCGCTTCTTAAACTCGTTTTGTTTCTCAAAGTTTTTGAGAGCGTAACAATCGTAAGTTGATAGGCTTTTATCCTACATACATATTTTTCGCATTTCATTATTTCTATATAAGTCGTTCGCCGGGCACGTAGCTCCGGGGGAGAATTTGGGGTCCGGACCCCGTCCAAAATTCGGAAAAATCGGGAAAATGGGAATTTTTAAACGTTATTTTGTGCTATTTTTAGCCTTTTCGGGCTCGGTCCCCCTAAAATTGGCGTTGCCCCCCACCCCCTTCCGAAATAGGACGGCCGGCTACGCGCCCGTCGTTCGCTAGGACGTTCGCTCGTTGCAGTAAAAGACGACGAAGATAAAACGATAACGGCGGGGGCTCTGGTAACGGCTCTGGTGAAATTAAAGCGCTCGCCCCTTCTCGACCCGCAAGCGATTGGCAAGAAGTCGACGACTCAGTCGCAAGCCGTCGAACGTCGAATCGAACGAGACTCTTTGCGCGACTACGAGACCAGATCCGACGCGGACGAAGACGACGACGACGACGGCGTAGCTTTTTGCGCTTTTTATAATATTTTATTATTTTGTAAAATTTTCTCAATTTAATCGCAGCAACCGGTCGAGCGCGCCTCGGACGCGACGGGCGGCGAAGATCGGCCGATCGCGAACGTCGCCGCTCCGCCCGCCAAAACTAAAAACGTCTGGGAAAAAAATAAGAAAAAGAAAGGAGCCAAGGCCAAAGCCAAAAATAAACCTCAGCGTAAGAAACCGGCTATTAAAGCGACGGGTAAAAAGTCGGAATTTCCGCAGAAAAAAGACGCCGTCGCCGCCGCGTCGGACGAAACGGTACGTACCGCGTACTCGGTAAGCGTAAACTGAGAAAATTGGTTTAAAGTCAACCCGCTCTGCTCGCGCGCTACGTTCTTTATTTTGCGAAACGCTCGTGGACGTAGCTGCGGGGGGTGGGGGCTAGGGAGGGTAACTATTATACATGATCTTGAGGGGCTTCACCCCCCCCGCAGATCATTTTTCACCCCTCCGCAAAAGATTTTCTCACCCCCCCAAATTGGCGATTTTTCAAAGTTTCCTAAACTTACCTGAAAATTGGTAGAAAAAGTGTCTTTTTAAGGGTTTTTGGCTATCTATTTGCTCAAAATCGCCAAATTTTCGGCGCTTTGCGCCATATATTCATGTTTTAAGCGATATATTGGTCAATTTATTCGAATTTTTTCATGATTTTATGCTCTAGAAGGATAGAGTATCGTCCAAACGCCAAAGAACGATGTTTTTTAACGCGTACCGGCCATTTTTGGATCCAAAAAAGGCACTTTAGGTTTTCACCCTCCCCCGGAATTCCCATGCCGTGCATGTATGGTAGCTATTCCATATAAATTTTGGAAGCGTGAGCCAACGAGAGTTCCGCGAAGACCGCGCTAGAATAATTTTAGCGCATTTTCTAGCCCATAAGCCGAAAATACGACACATTCGTCTAATATACTCGAAATCGAGTCGAATTCGTTAAAACTTTACTTCTCGATGCGTATAGATCTCTCTAAGAAAAGCTGAAAATATTATTTTCGCCTAGCGATTGTTGAGATAGCCAACTTGGAAATTTTCGCCGTTTCCCTCCGAGCCCGAAAGGCGAGCGATGCTCCGGAAAAGGCGCTCACGATTATAATTGTAGCGGAGGTTGTCATTTTAGTGACAAGATTTTTGGTTAGTTGTCATTTTTCAAAGCGATTGTTTCGGCGGTTGACTGTTCGCTCATCGGTTAATTGGTTGACCGTCGGTCGCTCAACCGGTTATCGATTATCGGTTGATTAGGATATCGATTGCTCCGTTAACTCGTTAGTCGATTTTCGAGTCATTCGCACGTTTTTTCCTATATTCATCTTCCTTTTTCCCGGTCGATCGACCGACCGGTTGATCTTAGAATCATTTTTTCCTATTTTTTTATCACTTTTCTCGAATTTGGATCGAATTTCATGAAATTAGGACGCTGCTTCCAGCATTGGTGCGCATGAATAAGTAGCTTCACCAAACTGTAAGTAAAGCCAATATGTTAAAATTATACGTCAACAATACTTTAAATTTTCCAATAACGACATTTTGAATTTTTTCCTCCGCGTTTGCACTGCGCGCCTCCTGTCACATTCCCAGACGCGCCTTCATAACGACATCCGTATTAGTAAGTAGCTTCGGTTTTCATTAGAGTACGCTAATCATGTGAGTATGTAGGTGCGTCGGCATGTTCCCACGTCAATCCCCACATTTTTATTTTTTTCCGCCTTCAGCACACGCTTTTCGTTTACTCATTCGTATTTCCTCACATGATTGAGCAGGCCAGGTACGGCAGTATTTCGTGTAGGCTTACAATGATTTTTTATTTATTTATCTTATTTATTATTTTTTCTTCTTTTAAGAATACTGTTTTTGTTATTGATGTTATTACTATTATTATAGTATTCATAGTATTCTGGCACGTCGATGTAGATTTTCTATTCCTGTCCTGCTCTCGCTATCTATTTACTCATTCATTTCCTCACGTGATTGAATGAAGCCAGTTACGGCAGTAATTCATCGTGAGGTTTATCAATTGATTTATTATTTATTATTTCATTTATTTTTTAATTATTTATATATTCTCTATTAATGTTCTTTTTTATATAGTATACTATATAGTATCTATAATGTTAATTCGTTTACTCTTTATTCAATTAATTAATTTTCCCTTTTTTATTTTTATATTATTATTTGTATTTATTTATTTTTTTTTTCTTTCTCATCTCATGATGAGAGGTAGCTCAGCCGCCTAGACTGGTGCACGCTTAGGTTGCAGTGACAGTCAGAGGATTAAAGTGTACGAAACTGTAGCAACTAGTTCTCTCTGATGACCTCTGCCTGTTTATATTTTCACGTTTTTTTGTATTTATTTTGCATAACTCCTGCTTTTACTTCTCGTTTCACTTCGAACTCTTGCACCTCTGTAAAACCCGTAATTTCTCATAATATAATTTGTGTGCTTTTTATATACTTGTGTATATACTATTTCTCGCGTCTTTTTTGCTTTTATACTAACAGTATGCCTAATTTATTTACCTTTTATTTATTTATTTATTTTTTATTTTTATTTATTTATTTATTTATTTATTTTTTTTATTTTTTTTTATTATTTGATTATTATTATTTTTTTTTAAATTTATTTTATTATTTTTTCATATAGATGACTTTCTGTTATTGTCGATACTAATAGGTCTTCTCATTTATACCCACCTAGCCCCCATTGACGCCGGTTGAACGAAGTTGCGCGTTTTGCTTACGTACGCCCTAACGATATCTCGGCGACTACGCGCTCGTAGATAGGCGCAAAAACGGCATTTCTGAGCGTTTCTCAGCGAGCTCTACGCATTCGCGAAGCAAACTTTTTGAATAAATCCGAAAATTGATTTTAATCCTATTCAAAAATTGTGCGTCTAGAATGGTTACTCGTGCGTTTAACGGTTTTTTGTATTCGGCAAAGATGTTTCCCGTTGTACGAAGGCTTTGGGACCGTCTTTGTACGCGTACGAAGACTTTTGGCAAGACGAAAACTGCAAAAAAGGCCTGAAATTCGCAGTAATTTACGGCGCTCCGCGCCTAAATCAGTAATTGTGCGTTCTAAATATCTTTATAATGGCAGAAATTGCATTTCGGAAGGAAAAATGTCAAATTTTTCGGGGCTTCGCGCCATTTTGAGACGATTATTAGTGATTTTTTGCCATCGGAAACCCAAAAATGAGCTAAAATACGCTACTAAAGGTTGAACGACTCTGTTTTTACCACACTAAGATCGCCACTGTACCATATTATTGTACCCAATAATTTGTGTGTAGGGACCATCTTTGTACGTTTACTAATGGACGTTGCACAAAAAAAACCGGTGCGATTTCAAAACACCGGATCCTGCTGAAAAGTTGTTTAACTCATTTTGTAGAAGAAAAATAAAAGTAACGAAAAAGGAATGTGCGGGGCGTCACGAAATTTTCGACTTATTTCTACCTGGTTTGAATTATCGTGTAAAAATTTCGATAGAAACCGTAAAAAAGGAAAAATTCAACGATTTTCAGCAAGATGTGGATATTTGATGACTCGTAGAAAGATCTTAACTAAAGTTTGTCTACAAATTGCGTATTAGGAAAGGCAAATTTTAGGGCCTGGAACGTCTATTAACAAAACAACAATGAATTCGTCCATCAGTTTTGTTGCCGTTAATCGTTGAAGCTGAAAAGGAGACTCGAGAGTCCCGGCTTACGTGATCTTGGGAATTTCACCCCTTTCCCGCAAGTTTTTTCACCTTCTACAGAATTCTTGATTTTCCGAAAGTCGAAAAAATTTTTTCACAAAGGTGCCGCGTTACGCAGTTTTAGCCGTCTATTCACTCAAAGCCTAAAATTTTACTCTTTTTTGACTATTGTTTTATTACTTTGTGGAATTTTTTATCATTTATACTCTTCTACGAAAGAGCGTCGCCAGAAACGACGAAAACGATAATTTTGACGCGTTTTTATCATTTTTGGACCCGAAAAAGGCACTCAAGATACCCCGAATTTCTGAGACGAGCGCGTCTGTTTCCGCGTAATGTTAATTTACG
Source organism: Mermis nigrescens (assembly GCA_036768485.1). Classification (NCBI taxonomy): domain Eukaryota; kingdom Metazoa; phylum Nematoda; class Enoplea; order Mermithida; family Mermithidae; genus Mermis; species Mermis nigrescens. The sequence goes on along the minus strand of JAVLUZ010000145.1, from coordinate 13,104,775 downwards.
GGAAAACTCTTATTTCGTTAAGCAAAAGTATTAGCATTTGTTGCTAACGGTTTTCTCTTTAAACGCTCAAAATTTTAGTAGGTACTCGCATTGGTTACAAAATTATCAGCGACCATAATCATTTTAGCGAAAATCTTTTGAAAAATTTTTGCACCGAAAGTTAAACCATGCGGTTTTAGAAAAAATGCATATCGTAAAATCAGTTTACCTATCCGATTGTGAAATTGTGAATTTTCGGGATCGAAAAAATTTTTATTACCCAAATTGATTAGGTATTTTTATGTCTCATTCGGAAAGACATTTTAGGTTAAAAACTTTTCTAACCATTGCTGGACTTCAATGAATTTTTTATGTTCAGGCTGAGCAAAACGAACGTTCTGCCGAAGATTCGGAAGAAGACTTTTCTTCGGATGCCGAAGAAGCGAAGGTAAATTGGCCGCGTGCCAGATTACGCGTGTTTTACATTTTTTTCAAATCATGTTTCGGTGAAAAAAATTTAATTTTTCTTATTAATTATTGTATCAATTTAATTATTTTTAGCTGTATTATAAAATTTTGCGCAAGTGAATAATAATAAATAATCAGATTGCGCATCCCGTAATATTTTTTTCGAGTTTATGATAGATGGGATAAATTTAATAATATTCAGGGTCATAGCTTATCAGCTATTCACAAACATATCTCAAATAGCAATCATCCAATTATGTACGTCAGATTGCTTCAAGGTTATCAGTCGAGCATCCGACTCTTTTGATCTTTTAATCAGTGAGTCATTTACCTCGCACGTGATCGTCCCATTCTCAACAGTAACGTTTCATCATATCCTTTAAATTTGTTCTAATTTCCCAACATCTCACCTTTTTCATTTTCTTTAAGTTTAAAATATTTTTTAAATCTCTTTATAATGTAATGGCAGGTTCAAAATTTAAATTTATCCTCGTTTACAACTCGCTTAGCGGGCTCATTTTTCAAAAATTTAATCGTATTAGCTTACTGTTTTAATCCAGCGCGACGCGTGTAGCCTGATGCAGTATGTTTATATGTATATACTCGACAGGACTATGTAAAAGGAGCGAAAATGAACGCGATCGATGAGGACAATGAAGCCGACGAAGATAGTTTTTTGTTGGACGAGGATTTCAGTAGAAAGGAGAAAATTTTGGAGTCCAAGTCGAAAATTACGCATCTGGTCCACTGTCCGTTTTTTCCCGAAGTAAATTGCTTCGCGCCTTTTTGTTTCGCTACTTTATTTTCACTGTCGTCAAAAAATATTTGGGCGCAATGAGGAATAGCTGCATATTTTTTGATGATTTTAGCCATTTTTATCTTGCTCCTTCAGAATTTTCCGGCGCTTCGCGCCCGAATAGTACTCATTAGTGACATTTACCGATTCTCTCGGCGCTCTGAAAAGTTTAAATTCATTTTGCGAATTTTTCATTAAAAAAATTGTGAAAATTTGAAAATTTTTTACTTTTTTGCATAATTTTGCCTATCAAAAGTTGGCAAAAAAAACCGGTACTTTGAGCAAATTATAAGACCTTTCTGGCAATGTTTGACCGTTTTAGGAAAATTTTGGGTTTCGCTTTCCCCTGTCAGAAAAATCCTGGATCCCGTTTTTGCTTTTACTTGATTAACATAAACAAAATCTTACCTACATAATTTTAACGATTGCCGTCTATATATACGTTTGACGTTCGACTCCAATTTTATTAGCGGTTATTAGTGGCGGATCCAGGATTTTCCTAAGGGGGGGCGGAACCCTGACTTGGGCAGAAAAATTAGCCGTATCAAACCGAAAATCGCTATAAAATCCCTAATTTTGAGCATTATTTTGGACCAATGGAGGAGGAGGCGGCCGCCCCTTCCCCTTAATCCGCCCGTGGCCGTTACTTAGCAGACAAGAAACATAATTTATGATGATAAATTTTTCTACTTTGCCTTTGTCGGGGCTTTAGAAACGCTCAGTGTGCGTCAAAAACATTTTTGTGATTTCTGATGACTTTATATCCTTCTAGAGCGGAAAGACGAAGAAACTTTTAAAATGTTTAACTATTGAGGAAAACGTAGTCAAAACATTAGTATGTGACGCCAAACGCCGAAAATTCGACACTTTTGAGCAATCGTATAGCTTAAACCACCTCCTTTTCTACCAATTTTTCGGAAAATCGCGGATTCAGGATGAAATAAAAAAATTTGCGCCGATTGATAAGGCAAATTTATTTAAGGAGGCGAGTGAAACCTCCCCCAAATTCATCAATATCATGTATGATCAGGGGCGAATTTGAGGAGGGCGGCCGCCCCCATTGGCTAAAACTATTTGGCGAGATACAGACTTGATATATAATTTGCAATGATTTTCCGTCAGTGATAATGATTTCATGAATTTTTCCGGCGCTGCGCGCCGGATTATACCTATTAATGGCGCTTGTTTATTTTCTTGGCGACCTGGAAGCATAGTTTTTTGTACAAGGTCCGTTTGTACATGTAGAAAGATGGTCCCCAAAAGCCATTGTACATTCTGTAAACACAAATTTTTGGTTACTATAATATGGTGCAGTAGCGATGTTAGTGTGGCAAAAACAGTTGTTTGACTTTTGGTAGTGTATTTTAGCTAATTTCTGGGTCTCTAAGGGCAAAACTCAATAAGAATTGTCCTAAAACGGCGCGAAGCTCCGAAAAATTTGACATTTATTCTTTTGAAACGCAATTCGTGCCATTATAAAGATATATAGAATCATACGTGGGCAGCGAGAAGATTCTGGGGGTGCAAGATTTTCCAAAGGTCAAAAATGATGGTATGGCGGAAAAATACCATTTTTTTACGTTTTTTATCGATCACTATCCATTGGCATCAAAAATTGCGAAAAAACGGGAAAAATTTTTAAAAATCGAATTCTGGGGGTGTACTTGGATTTCCGGGGGGGGGCTATTTTGGTTTCTCGAGGTGTGCATACCCGTGAACCCCCCACGCCCAGGTGAGTATAGAACACATAATTACCCATTTCGGCGCGAAGCGCCGGAAATTTTAGCGAATTTCAGACTTTTCTTGCAATTTTCGTCTTCCCAAAAATCTTTGAACGTGTACAAGGACGGTTCCGAAAAGTCTTTGTACACCGCGAAAAATCTCTGCCGAGTACAAAAAAAGACTGCCTGGAAGCCATTTTGGTCATAGAATAGGTTTCAAAACAATTTAAACAGCCGAAACAGCTATTCTAGCATAGTTTTCTTCTATTTTCAATCAAAAGTTTCTACGTTGTGGGTCAAAATAGGGAATCAAGCTTTTAAATATCCATCCTTCTAAATTTCACAAATTTTCTGTCGCCTCGCGCCAGATTTTCGTTAAAGCCTAAGAAATTAAGTTACTTTTCCACACAAAGTTGTCAAAAATTTCAAAAACTTTTGAAAAAATTTTTCGTGAAAAGTGATTTTGAGTAAAAATTATTCAGTGTAGGATGCCGAAAAAACGCTATCTCGCGCGTGAAGGACTAGATTTTGGACCTATTTAGACTTTTTTTTTAAAATTGAGAAATCCTTCCCCTAGGAATATCCTAGATCCGCCTCTGTGTAAGATGGTAGCAACCGTTTAAAAGGAAAGGTGGATTTCGCTTTTGTCCACAAATTGTCTAAAAACGTAACTTTTGGCCCAAAAACCAGGGAAGAGACATACATGCACATGGAGTGGGTGGTAAGAGGGGTATGACCCTCTCAAGGGTCAGCCAGACAGATATTGTCAGGCGATTTTGAGCCGACGGAACGGTTTGGAATCATTTTCTAGTTAAACAGCGTTGAAAATGTCAATGTTTTTCCGGCGCTTCGCGCCGCATTGTTACTTTTATCTTTTTTTATACCCAAAAAGCGCCAAAAATTGACCAATTTTTGTGTTTTTTTAGTATTAAAAGTGATATAATGCGGTCAAAGTAGACTAAAAATGCTTTAAAAATGCGAAATTACCCTTAAAAAGACGTTTTATAGGCTATTTAGACCACCTTGGTCGTTTAAACAACAAACAAATTCGTGTACGTCAAATTTACTGTTTTGAATTTCTGTGATTCCGCCTCCCTGCCGACCATGACCTTGTGCACCTATGGGAAGAGGGTGAGAAACTTAGCCTCGGAGGACCAGGAGCGACTGACTCGTCGTTAGGGATCCCCGAATTACGCGTATCCGTGGTGCATTAGTGCAAGGTTACGACACCGCCGTAGGTATTTTTATTTAGTACGCAGCTTGGTTAATCCGAGATTAATATTTCGGTAAAAGTGCCAAATATTGCAAAAAAACGTGCCGAAAATTTAATTATGGGGTCTACCGTAAGCTGCGGGGGCGCTTTAGAATCAAATCAACGCCCCGATGCTCCATTCCCCGAACATTAATTTACGAAAAAATTGCGTCTCTATATTTTGCGGTCGGCTTCGGTCTCGCAAAATGCGCACGTACACGTACGTACGTACGTACAGGCCCGTATCCAGGATTTTACTGGGGCGAAAATTTTGAGGCCAGATATCTCGAAAACCGTTAGGAGATAGGCGAAAATAAAAGGCAGTTTTGAGCGTATCTCGGCGAGCTCTATACGATGGTGAAGGAACATTTTGAAGAAAAATTCAAAAAATTTTCACTCCATTTCATATTGATATACAGCAAATTTTATCATTTAAGCTGATTTCTCATCAATTTTAATCGACGAATTATTTCTTATCTCTTGCCTTTTGCACTTAATCATTGTACTTTACAGAGAAAAACAATGCAGATAATTAATAAAAGTCGGCGCCAAGGGCCGAAAAATTGACATATTCTGCATGCCAAGTTCTAATTTGAGCGGTTTTGAGCGGACTAGAAGACAAAAAACATATATAAACAATAAATACGGCGCGAAGCGCCGAAAAAATTTCATGTTTCCCATGTCAAACCTCAAATTAGAGCTGTTTCTTTTGAGAGTGAGCTAGAAGGGAAAACTATAGCTGAATAATGAATCCGGCGCAGAGCGGTGGAAAAAATTGACATGCTCTCTATGTCTAACTCAAATTTGCACGATTTTTAGCGGTTCAGAAGACAAAACTATATATAAACAATAAAAACCGCGCGGAGCGCCGGAAAATTTTGAGTTTAGTTGCTCAAAAGTACGCTAAAAACCTGTTTCGGCGGTATTTTTTTAGACGCACTTCGCCAATTTTTAATTTTTCCCTTTGGGGTACCCTTGATAAAAACAAAATTTTTTCCCATTTTGGGAGATAGGCCCCCCACCCCCTGGATACGGGTCTGCGTACGTACTAATCGAAAACGGTTTTGAAAGATGACCCGTAACTATCAATGTTTCATCTTTGTCAGTAATTCGAAGTGTCGAGGGACGTACATAGTTGGCCTTCCGAATCGGGGACTTGAAAAATATTCAGCTCCAGATCTCGACAATTACTGGCAAATAGACAAAAGTACTCGTATTCGTTTAGCGTTTCTCGACGAGCTCTATGCACCGGGCGACAAAAAATTTATAAAATAATCGTATACAAAAAATATGTCTCGTAAAATATGTACAAAGCCCGGCAAAATTTTTCATATCCATCGCGCGCGTCTTACCGAAACTATGGATGTTTGGAGTCACCGAAAAAACGATGTATCGGGCGCGAAGCGCTTGGAAAGTTTGCGCTTATTAGCGCCCAAAGGCGCTATAACCTGTTACCTCCGTCTTATAAATACGTTTCTAAATTTTCCTTTTTTCCTCAATGTACTCGTGCGAAAAATACCCATACTACCGAAGTTTCGGGGGACTGGATGGACCGGTCAACGACGCGCTTAATAGCGTTCCGCTTTTGGATGTAATAAATTATATTTATAGGACAAATACGAGTGGTGGTGGGTGTACATTTGCGATCGCAAAAAACGACAGCTGATTTGTCCTCCGGTTCGCGTCACTACTTTAGTTGACGAAGAAGAGGTAATGAAATTAACTAAGTCTTAATTTCTATTAATTTACGCCGTTTAGTCGCGCCGAGTTTAATCGCCGCTCTTCGGTTGTTAGATTTTAATTTAATACGAGTCGCTCTCGATAGACCATCGCCGTCTTCGCGCCTCGCTTAATAAGCGAATTTCGCGCGCCTCTCGCCTACGGTTAAAATTTTTACGATACGTTATTTACGCCGGGTGGGCCAAAACGTAAAGTTTTGCGAGTCCAGACGCTTTAGCTAAATAAAAATGGGAAATAGGATAATTTAATTATAGCAAAATTTTCATTTATCATTCGTAATAAGCGGAGCTCGGGCTTCGGAATACGCGAAAAACTAAGCATAAGCCCGAATTCGTAAATAATTGGATGGAAACTATGATATTTTGATGCGTTCGGGCTTAGGCTTAGTTCATTATCCTCGTCGCGGTCCGAAAGAATCACGATTCGCCCGCGCGATTTTTAACGTAATACGTTTTAATCCGCCTAAATTAGTATAAATAAACTCGGGAGAAATGCGGCGCGCGAGTTAAATACTTTTTGTGATCAATTTTGCCCTAATTTCATGATGCTTACGTAAACATTTTCGCGAATCAGCGTAGATGAATTCCGATAAATTTTGAGCTCAAAATAAACATCGTTTTCGGGACCAACGGCCTTAACTATTCGAGAATACGATTAACGCAATTCGAGTGAATTCCAGTAACACTCTTTCTCTCCTCGAGTCGCGTCTTTATAATTTTTTTGAATAATTAATCACGCGCGGGCGTAGGGGTGAGAGGAGGGTCTTACCCTCATCCGAGGTTTTGGAAAATCGGGTCCCGCCGAGTGCGATTCTGAGAAAGCGAAAATACGGTTTTAAAATTTACGCATATAATATAAACGGATCTTGAATCAAAAACAATGACCGCGATTTATCAGTACGACCATTCCCGAATTTCGCCTTCCCCGGCACGCCTCTACCTCGCCACGCGTCCGTAATTAATTATGAATTAATTTTTAATAATCATGAATACAATTTATAATTATTATCGACCAATAATTCTTCTAATGCGTACTTTTGAATATTTTAGATTAAAATTTTTTTAATTTTTCCAAAATTTTTGGCTACGAACGGAGGAACGGCGACCTTCGATTCGCGTTCACTTTTACGCATACATCCATTCGTATAACGAATTAAAATTTTAGTTGGAGTTAATCGGCTAATTTTTCGGGCGGTTGGGCAGATGGGCCTTCAATTTTGGCCAAAAATAACGGAAAATTCCTCCTAAAAGTCGAGAGGCTAAAAGCAGTGATCGGACCGAGGCCTCGGCCTCGGCCTCGGCAAGCCTCGGCGTTTTTGAGCCTCGGCCTCGGCGCCGAGGGCGAGGCTGAAAAGTGCCGAGGCGCCGAGGGTTAAAATCAAATTTGAATAAGTTTAATAATGTCCGTTGAATATTAACTATTTAGAATGCATCTGCAGTACAAAGGCTATTTTTTACCTATAGACTTTTCTTTGTGGTTTCAGTCGCGTACCCAGTTACACAAAGTTACATACAGCAAAGTGCCAATTTATTATTCATGTGATGACTAAGTTTTAATTCTCATGCTTGCTACATGGATCGGAAACACACATTCCCGAAGGGAGGGGTGAGGGAGGTTTATTACCCCCCTCTCAGGGTACAAGACTCAAGTCACTGTCAGACGATTTTTGGTAAAAACCTTTTGAATATTTTTGAACCTAATTTTTACTATGGCAAAAGTGCAGCTAACTATTAGAATTTCCCGAAGTGATAGAGTATTTTTGAATGTAAGCAAGAGTAAATAGACAAACTGTCACTATAAAACATGCATGTAACAGCTCAAAATTTTTGGGAGGGGCTCCTCGGCATACATGTAAGGGCTAGAAATTTTGGGTGGGGGATTAGCGACTCTAATTTGTATGTCAAAAATGGCAAAAGCACCTAAAATAGCCAACAAAGCGCAAATTTTCGCCAAAAAATGGGGAGGGTGGGTCAAAATTTTCTGACGTTGGAGGGAAGGGTTAGGGGAGGACGTCCAACCCTGGGTGGGTGGTAATTCCCCAAAGCCCTTCCTGTTACACGTATGGTTTTCGGCCATTTTTATGGGAGAGGGCGTAAATGATTACGAATTTTCGGCCGAAAATCGCAAAAACGCACCTAAAAATGGCCAATAAATGCAGGTTTTGCCAAAAATCAATTTTGGCTCGCGCATTTTTCGGAGCCATTTTTATACAATGCTAAAATACTTTCTTGGACAAAGTGATATTAATTATATCGTTTTTCAGAATATTTTAGGAAATTTCAAAAAATTTTCGGCGCTTCGCGCAAAATATCGCTAATATACTGTATTTAGATTGAAGCAGGGGAAATAAACACTCCAAAATCAATTTTTGTGTAATCTAGGCATCTTTATGCAGATTTATATATCGTTTGTATCTATTTATACTGTTTTTAAAAATTTTATGCAAAATAAGTACTATTTAATAACTTTGCACTTTTTTGCCGTTCAAAGATAAAATTGACTAATTTATCCTGATGTTGCATTGGATTTCTAAGCACAGTAGTGCTTATTACAAGATTTAATTGGCATATTACAATATCTGTAATATTTCTGATTTGTAGTAGGTACAAGTTGTTTTAGCTTTCTCAGTCAAGTTTTATGTGTAAATTTCATCAAAAGCTCATAAAAATTTCGGCGCTTCGCGCCAAATAATCTTATGAACTATATCCAGGCCGAATTATCACATTTAGGACCACAGTTTTTTGTATTCGGCAAAGATTTTTCATAATGTACAGAGACTTTTCAGGACTGTCTTTGTACATGCACAAAGATTTTTGGAGAGACAAAAACTGTAAAAAGGTGTAAAATTCCCGAAAATTTTCGGCGCATCAGTAATTGTCTGTCCTATATATCTTTAAAATAGTAGAATTTGCATTTAGAATGGAAAAAATGTCAAATATTCAGAGACCCAGGAATTAGCTAAGATACGCTACCGAAGGTCGAAAACCCCTGTTTTACCTACACTAAATCGCTACTGTACCATACTATAATAGTACACAAAATTTGCATGTACAAAATGTTCAAAGACTTTTGGATACCATTTTTGTACATGTAAAAAAGGTATCTTGCACAAAAAAACACTGTTTAGGACTGCATGCCGGTTGCAGGTCACACACTGGCAGTATGTAAAAATGTGTATGTTTAAGAATATATTTATATAAAATATCTACAAAAATTTGTTCGCTCATACAAAGACACTACTTAATTTACTGGTCCCCCATTTTTGGATTTCACCCTTCACTCAACTCTGGACCTTGGGAAACTATGATCGGAAAGTACAGTGCAGTTTCTGTCATATTACCTACATACCACACCAGAATTGGATGACTGAAAAAGCGTGTTTAAACATGCATTACTGCAAAAGCGAGCACAACAATGGCTACAGTTCTGTCTTTACTTAGCTTATTTCGTTTGTTTCGTATTTCTTTGACACTGTTTTCTTATTTATGTATAGTAATAAAAGTTTTTAAGTGCTTGTTCAGCCATATTTTTTATTAACTTTTCCAAGTCTTCAACGGCAACTTGTTAAATTAAGTATGCTTTCATTCTGCTGACTTTATTCAATAAATCCTTCACACAATTAATCTACTATTATTGAAAATGACATTCGATAAAGTGTTCAATATTACGATTATTCTCTAGCTCATGTGCATACAAAATATTCTAAGAGCACTATTTATGGGTATAGGTATATAAGCTTGACCCTCGGCATTACCCTCGGCCTCGGCCGAGGCAAGGATTTTAAGGCGTCTCGGCCTCGGCCGAGGCCGAGGGTCCAAAAAGTACCCTCGGTCCGATCACCGGCTAAAAGCTTAGCCTTTGGGAGCATGGGACGATGATCCGACTTTAGGTCCTTGTTGCGTCTTCGCGAACTCCGATACATTCGCGGTGTAGGGAAACAATTTGCCAAATATCCGCTAATATGCCCGTTTTTTTGGCTAATATTACCCTGTGTTTTTTTGTACTCGGCAAAGCTTTTTCCCGATGATTTAAAGACTTTTCGGGACCGTCTTTTTCACACGTACAAAGATTTTTGAGAAGACAAAAATTTCGCAAAAAAAGTCTGAAATTCGCAAAACTTTTTCGGCGCGAAGCGCCGAAATGAGTAATGTGTTTGTCCTGTATTTCTTTAAAATGGCAGAATTTCCATTTAGAATGGAAAAATGACAAATTTTTCGGCGCGAGACAATTTTTACCAATTTTTTGGCGTTAGAAACCTAGAAATGAGCTAAAATACATTACCCAAAGATCGAAAACCCTGTTTTATCACACTGAAATCGCTACTGTACTATATGATAGTACACACGAATCTGCGTGTACAAAATGTACAAAGGCTGTTGGGACCATCTTTGTACATGTACGAACGGACCTTGTACAAATAAGTGATATTACCGATTTTTTTGCGTTTTACGAACTTTTTTCGACTTTCCAAATATTCTCTCCGTATTTTCATCTTTTTGTAGGTAGAATTGCGTTTTCCGGCTCAACACGTGCCTGGCATTTACAGCGTTCAAGTGTGCTTGCGTTCCGATTCTTACGTGGACTGCGACGTGTCGAAAGACGTTAAAGTAAATTTATGAATAAATCGTGTTAAGAATTAGGTTAGAACTCTCTTTTAAGAAGGAAAGCGGAAGTTATTGCTTAAATAGGTGTTTGAAACTATCATTAAAACCTTATTCGTCCGGGGGTTTTGAGACATATAAAAATTTATTTAAAAAAAAGTTATACGGTTCGAGATCCACTTTAGCGCGTTTGAAACATTGTTTTTTTAAACCATCGCTTCTAGTTCTAAACTAGTTTCTTTACATCAATCGATCCAACGATTCTAATTCATATTTCGGTTTGTTTTTTTCCGCAAACCCGAAATTTTCACGTTTTAAACGCTATTAGAGTAGACGCGTTTAATGAAATTCCCAATTCATTTTGCGCGCATTCGCGTTTATTCGTATATAAATAAAATGTGTCCAACCCATTCGCAGTACTCGGTGGCCGCCGCTAAACAAATAACGTCCCATCCGCAGTGGGAATTCGCCGAGGACGAAGACAAGAAGTCGGACGAAGAGGAATCCGAAGGCGTTTCTGAATACACCGAAGAAGACGAAGACCTTTCTGATTAGCAACAATTTTAGCTTGCAATTCTCTTCTGATCTGTTTCATAAATTATTTTTATTCGCCGTCGCCGCGCCGTCTTCTTTGCGATGTAATTAACTCGCTTTATCGTCTTTCTGCAAGAAAACTTATTTTTCGGGAAACTGACTTATTTTATCGTACGCAAACGCCGCACTTATTTTCACACGGGCCTTCTGTAGAAGTTGCGTTTTTCAGATCTACTTATACGTACATACCTGGGCGTGGGGGGTATGTCCCCCATCTGAAACCAAAATACCCCAGAATTTCATTTTCGATTTTTTTCATTTTTCGCAATTTTTTGGTGCCAATGGATAGTGCTCGATTAGAAACGTTGAAAAATGGTGTTTTTTCGCCATACCACAATGCTCCCAGACGACAATGTCAGTGCGTAAACTATAAAATACAATGCGTTTTGTTAGAAGCGCGATTGTAAAGCTCCGGCTTAATGTTTCAGTTGTTTTTTGTTTCTAAATCGATGTGAAAATAGGAAAATTTTCCACGAACCGTTCGCGAAGAAAAGGCGGTTGAGCGGTTTCATTGGTAAGTAGTTAAAAGCCTTATTGTTTTTGTACCACGAAGAGCTAAGTTTATGTGCTTTCATCAAGGATTTCATATGTTGACAAAACGGTTAAGTAGTTTTTTAAATTTTTTAATCAATTTTTCCGGCGTGGAAAATTGTGAAATTTCTTTTAATCCTGCGCACCGGAAGTCGTTAGTAAAAAAAGCTAAAAATGTAAAACGGTGAAAGGTATTCCATGTACATAATTGGTTTTTGACCCTATTTCTTACTGTTTTGACAAAGCTAGTGTATTTGTCGCCCACTTCCCTTATTGAAATCCAGGATCCGCCACTGCATAAAAGGAGCCGTACGTACTTAGATAACTTCAAATATGTATCATCTAGTCATCCTTTACTCTAAATTTAAACTCCTTTTTAGACGATGCTCGACGAGAAGTAATTGTACCACTGGAGAATCATGAGGAGGCTATTTTACTTATTACGTACGGGTACCTGCATCGTTGGCTTTTATAAGAACCAACCCTACGTACATAGATACACTTACTAGCAAAGAAAAAGGCTCCGATGGAGCTAAATGGACGAATAAACTTGGAATCGCGAATTATTAAAGACATAAAAGGAGTGGACTCGGAAAAAGTCACCTATGCGCTCGGAAATTCATACGAATGCATTAAAAATCAGATTTCTATTCTGCGGCCTGAAGAAGGTACATAGTTGTGGCCACGAATTGGTGTAAGCGATTTTAGGGGTTTGCAACCCGTAGAAGATGAAAAACCCCACAGATTAGTTTAGGCCCCCAGAATTCTATTTTAGTAACATTTTTGGCTATTTCACCTAACCAGAACCCAGAGTTTTCGTCTTGCCCATGCGCGGTTGTGGCCTCAGTTTTAGAAATAAATAACAAACCTTTATTTTTTAAACATCAGACTAATCAATCTTATTGAAGAAAACGACAAATCTTTCTGATTACTAACCTTAACTGAATATTAGTCCGAAGGACTGCTGTTGCAAATGTATTGAAGTGCTGCAAACATGCTCAAACAGGTTAGCACCAAGTAAATGCTTTAACAGCTAATATATGTCAAATTATGAAGCTGGAAGAAGTATACCTACCTACATCAAATCATCACGCTAGCATAAAACGTGTAAATGTAGAGCCATAATAAGCAGCATGATACGAATGTCATAATTCACCCATTCAGCCTTTTGGCTGAATATCGATTAAATATTTCCATGAAATGTGATACTGATCTCAAGCTGATTCGGCTACTTTACACAGGCCAAGGTTTCCTTCCGAGCTCTTCACCAAACTTCAGCGAAAAGTATTTTGAGAGGACGCCTTTTTTAGAGGCCGCAGAATATACTACGATTTTTGTATAGCTTTGAGAAATCTGATTTTTAGCAGACTTTTGATTTTTTGAGCGCATAGGTGACTTTTCCTGGCCCCCTCTTTTTATGTCTTTAATAATCCGCAATTCTACGTATATTCGTCCTTTTTGTTCCATCGGAGCATTTTTCTTTGATAGTACCCTGCTTTTAATTAGCATGATTTGAGTAAATCAGTCGGTAAACACTTACGGTAACATGCCACAATAATGACAGCAGTCCGAGAACGCGGAAAACAATATTGTTCTGAACATTAGCATTGCATCTTCAAACATGATCACCTTTTACCTTAATAAAACAGATAAAATGTTTCCAACTTGAACGTTACGCAATTATTGAGTGTAAATAACACTCGCACTCAGATTCGTGACCCTAGTGGTACATGGGACATTTTGAAAAAATTGAGCTTTTGCAACGCTTTAGAATTAAAATTGATTTTCAGTGTAAAGTTAGCATAAGTACAGGGTGTAAAGAAAGCATGCAGTCGGATTTGTAATCCTGGCCTTATGAAACATATTTAAAAGAAGAATTTACGTTTTGCAGTGCTCTTGAAGTAAAATAGATTTGGCGTGCAAACTTTAAACGTCAACAATAATTGAAAAGTATAAACTTTACATAATAGGGTGTAGAGAAAACTAACAGTCATATTCGTAATTCTGGCCTAACAAAGAACATTCCGAAAAAAATTAAGCTTTTGCAACGCTCTAGAACTAAAGTTAATTTTCAGTGAAAACTATACATAACCACCGAGTGTAAAACAGATTTAAGACGGATTCGTAATTCTGATATGAGTCTGATATAACGATCAATATTAATGGAAAAATTAATTCTTCACAATGGTCTGAAGACAAGTATTAGACACAAACCGCTGTACGCCTTTGTTGAGTGTAAACAAAGGCGCCCAAATGACGTATGACGTTTGACATCTGGTGCATTTTTAGACTTGTGATCATGTCCAGACTCGTAACCGGCGAAGTTGGCAGAAAAACAAGACAGAAACAGGTTTAACACCCCCGATTTTTGACTTTAAACCTCCCGAAAAAGCTCATTATTGCTGTAAACATAAACACACAATTTGCTGTGACATGTACCCCTTCGACGGTACTTCATTTTTATTCTATCCGATTTATTCCGACTTTTAGATGGAAAGAAACCTAAACAAATAAAAAGCCAAAAACGTATTTTTCCACTATCCATCACATTGTAAACTTAAAAAATCTGAACCTAGCTCCTCATTGAGTGTATAAGATTTTCCGTTTGTTTCAGTTTGTAGCATTTTAATTTTAGTACGTTTGTGTGTGGAAAACTTCTGTTCCACATCCGGTTTGAGATATTGACCAATCAAAACAGTACGAAAACGTGTTTTTTCGTTCAATCTTACATCCTGATTTCGAACTTTACATCTCTAGAAATAATTCAATAACGAGCTTTTTAGAACGCGGAACGCTGCGACGAGTAGCCCTTTAAACGTACTTTATTTTTATTATATTCAACTTGTCCCGACTTACAAGCGGAAAGGTTGGCGGAGAAATTTCAGACAAACCCGGTTTTAATGTATTAGAGTGTAAACTTTAAACCCTGTATCTAATTCTGTATCTAGTGTACAAAAGTTTGCAGTTTAGCCAAAGGTAGCCCTTAGGCCCTAGTACATTTTCACCTGAAAAAAGCTTTTGGACTTATAACCAGAGTTATAAGTAGACTGGAAGAAGTAAAAAATGCGATTAAAATCTGCCTTTTACACTGGCATTTTTTGCACTCTTTACTATACCCCTCGGATAACTACGCAAATTTCTAAAAAACAAAAATGTTGGTTTAGATACTTCTGATTCTCTACAAGTGTGTGCTATCAAATTATATGAGGCATTATATTATAGTATAATTATATATTATAATATAATTATTATTATAATATAATTATATTATATTATAATTTTTATAATTATATTATAATTATATAATTACATTATAATTATATATACATTATATAAGCATTCAAAAGTTCCTGTATGGCATAACGTTACGCGAAAACTTTACACACATTACAACCTTCATATTGAGTGTAAAGAAAAACAAAAAACACCCGCATCGAATTTTTTATTATCTTTCATGAAAACCGCACTTCGTAGGTGTGTCCCGTTGTAGCTGTAGGGGAGGGGTAGACATCATAGGTGGGCGGCACTAAAATTCTAGGGGGGGGGTTGAAGATTTTTCAAAGGTCAAAAAATGGCCTTAAAAATAGTGCTATGGCGAAAAAACACCATTATTCAACGTTTCTCAACGAGCGCTATCCATTGGCATAAACGCGCAAATTAGTGCGAAAATCGGCACAAAGCACGGAAAATATACTTGCAAAATCATTGTAAGAATTAAAAAAATCCTTTTACGCACAAAGGCCGGAAATTAAATTTGAAAAATCGTGAAACAAGACTATTGCGCCCAAAATTTTTTGACGTTAGGGGCGGCTACCACCACACCTGGGCCTGGAGGGTTTGGGGGTATGCACCCCCGAGAAACCAAAATACCCCCCAGAAACCAAAATACACCCCTAGAATTCAATTTTTGAAAATTTTCCGTGTTATTTTCGCAATTTTTTGATGCCAATGCATAGTGCTTGATGAGAAACGTTGAAAAATGGTGTTTTTTCGCCATACCACTATTTTTAAGGCTATTTTTTGACCTTTGAAAATATTGCTCCCCCAGAACTTTAGTGCCGCCCACCTATGACGGCTCGCTTCCGCTCCGTCTAAATCCGCGCCCGCTGCTGTGGCCCCAGTGTTAGGACCTACATGTAAGGAACGACCGGGCGCCCGGTCCCGGCCGGGCCTAGCAAGCCCGGTCCCGGTGCTCAAAACGGCCGGGCCTGGGCCGGGCCTTGTAGATTATGCAAGGCACTCAACTCACTTAACTTAGAGAAGCGTGTAATGCCGTACACGCGTAAATAATTTGAATTTTTGTAGCTCTTGAATCAGTAGGCACTGCCTGTGTATCCATTTTGCACTTAATTTGGACTGATGCAACTCGTAATATTCGTGTGTCACCAGCTAAGCCCAATCTCATTCATATCTCGACGCGTGAACCTTATGTTATTCATTTATGCGCATTAAAATTGTGCATGAAATAGAATTTTTCAAAATACCGATATATCGACTTTTCCGCACATTATGGAAATGCAGGGGCGGATTTAAGAGAAGGGGGAAGGGAGCGGCCGCCCCCTATTGGCCAAAAATATTTGACGAGATCAAGAGTGGATATGCAATTTGCAATGATTTTTGGCCGTCAGTGACCATAATTTCTCAAATTTTTCTGGCTCTACGCGCTGGATGATACCTATTAATGACATTTATTTTTCTTGGCGACCTGGAAGCTATTTTCTGTTCATGTAGGTTTCAAAACAATTTTAACAGCAGAAACAGCTATTTTTGCTTAATTTTCTTCTATTTTCAATTAAAAATTTCGATGTTTCTAATCGAATGCTATAAATACAAGAAATCAAGCAGTAAATCATGCTTCTAGACACGTTTTTTTCGTATTCGGCAAAGATTTTTTCCCGATGTACATATACTTTTCCGGACCGTCTTTGCACATGTACAAAGATTTTCAGGAACACAAAAATTGCAAAAAAGGTTCAAAATTCGAAGAAATTTTCGACGCTTCGTGCCGAAATGAGTGATTGTGTGTTCTATATATCTTTATAATGGCAGAAATTGCATTTTAAAAGGAAAAATGTCACATTTTTTGGCGCTTCGCGCCGTTTTACGACGATTCTTAGTGATTTTGCCCTTTGAGACCCAGAAATTAGCTAAAATATATTCAATACTAAAAGTCGAAAAACTCTGTTTTTACCGCACTAAAAGCGCTACTGTACCATATTATAGTACCTAAAAATTTGTGTGTACAAAATGTACAATGACTTTCGGGGCCGATCTTTGTACATGTACAAAGGGACCTTGTACAAAAAAACACTGCTTCTAGACGTCTATCCGCTTTAATTTCACAAATTTCCCGCCACTTCGCGCCAGATTTTTATTAAAGTCAAAGAAAGTTAATGATTTTCTCGCACAAAATTGTCGAAAATTTCAAAATTTTTAGGAAAACATTGCGTCAAAAGTGATTTTATGTAAACGTATACAATGTTAAACACCGAAAAAACGCTATTTCGCGCGTTAAGGACAAATTTTTGGACTGACTTTTGACTGTTTTTGGAAGAAGTTGTATATATATATATATATACGCTAGCAAAGAAAAATGCTCCGATGGAACAAAAAAGATGAATATACTTGGAATTGTGGATTATTATGGATGTAAAAAGGAGGGGACTAGGAAAAATCTACCTGAAGTCGGAAAATCTGCTAAAAATCACACTTTCTCTAAGCAACGCAAAAAATCGATGTATATTCTGCGGCCAACAGATTAAAATAAATATTCAACCATAACAATGATTGAAACAGCAGCACATTAGCTATGCAGTAGCTATGGGAAATGATATTAAGTAAACTAACAGTCTTCCAAGCCAATTGAATGAAATAGCAAACATCGAAGACAATTGAAGACATGGTTGGTTAAAAACAGTAGGGAACACGTAAGTTGACTTGAAACAGACTTAATGTAGATACACTAGCATGCCCGAAACGATTGTGTGCACTAATCAATCGGCTCCTGCTTTGCTTGCTATAGTGCTCATAAAACAAAACAACTTTAAATACAATACCTCTTAGTTTTCTATCAATCAGATGCCAGCAATTTAAAAAAGTAACCTTGATAGATTTCGTTTATACACTCTTATCTGAAACTTCGAACATTATTTAAAAAAGACACTTTTTTAGAGGCCGCAGAATATACATCGATTTTTTGCGTTGCTTAGAGAAAGTGTGATTTTTAGCAGATTTTCCGACTTTAGGTAGATTTTTCCTAGTCCCCTCCTTTTACATCCATAATAATCCACAATTCCAAGTATATTCATCTTTTTTGTTCCATCGGAGCATTTTTCTTTGCTAGTACACTACTTTTAATTAGCGTGATTTCAGTACATCAGTCAGTAAACACAATCAGTAACATGCCACAATAATGACAACAGTCCAAGAACGCGGAAAACAATATTGTTCTTAACATCAGCATTATCCTTTTTAAACAAGACAACCTTATTGACACCATCCATTTTCAAATTAAAACTGCATTAAGTTATTTCTTCTTAATGTGCAGTTCACTTATAATCAAGCACAAAAATTTAACCAACGAATTCACATTGCAAATCCTCACTCAATCAATACACAAGCACAATGTGTTGTGACTTTTGAAATTGAAAACACCCAATTTTCAATTTTCAAATTGAAAATTGGATCAATTTTCAAATTGAAAATTGGATCAATTTTCAAATTGAAAATTGGGTGTTTGAATTTTGCGATGAAGAAAATAATCAAAAGATAGTCACTTGGTTTGTTTAAGCCGAGTAATAAAATAACGACCGTCCACCAATTCCGAACTAAACGCAACTAATCTGATCACTATGAAAAAGTTTTGAAAAATGAGCTTGCTAAGCGAGAGTTCTAAACCAAGAGAAACTTAAAGTTAAAACCTACCATTAAATTATGAGAGAATTATAAAAGATTTTAAACTTCAAGAAAATGGAAAAGGCGGGATGTTGGTAAATTAGAAGGCAAAGATTTTCGGCAAAAATTCAAAAACTTCACGCAAATATCAAATGTAAGGAACACTAACGCTTTGATTTGGTAGTAAAATAAATTTGTAGTATAGACTACATATTAACAACAAATTAATAGTGCAAACTTTACACAACTACTAGGTGTAGAGAATACTAACAGTTTACGGCTTATTAATGTACATGATTACAATAAAGCTGTATATCTTTGTCGACTTCAGTGCACAGTAGTGTGATTGCTGGTTCATTTTAAACCACTTTTGCAGGCAATTTACATCAATTAAACGATAGCTCTCCATGTGCAAGATTTTGTGAAACATATTATAAACACGGCTAAGAAAGATTTAACTTTAATGCAACCCATTTAAGACAAAATTACATCTCTTCAATGATCTAAGGACACTTGAACATAATTTTTAAATCACTTCAGATTACTTTTGAGGGTAAACAAACTCACTTAATTGATGTCTCACATATGAATCCTTGAAAATTTCTTGACTTCAGTTACAAAGTCTCTGCAAGTCTATCGAATTAGGGTTAACACGTAACGTAAACTTTACACAAACACATAGCGTAAAGAATATTTTAGTCGGATTCGTAATTTTGATATTGCTCCGATATTTCTTTCAACATTTATGGAAAAATGAGTCTCCATAATGTTTTAAAGACAATAAACATTAGGTTTAAACCACTTTGCAATACTGCTGAGTGTAAGCAAGCGCGCCCAATTGACGTATATATTTCATTCCCTGTAAATTTTTATATCTCAGGAAAAAATTTCGATTTTTGCAATGCTCTAGAACAAAGGCTAACATGCAGTGTAAAAAATTACTCGGATATTATGATCAACATTCATGAAAAAATTATGTCTCTACAATGGTCTGAGGACATATAAACAATGAATGTAAACTACTTTACATCACTGTTGGATGTAAACAAACGCGCCTACGTGACGTCTCACATTTGATCCTTTGAAAACTTCTAGGCTCCAAGAAAAAATTAGGTTTCAGGAATGCTCAAAAACGAAGATAAATATATATGTAGTGTAAACTTCATGTAAACACCTAGTGTAAAGAAGATCTTAGTCAGATTCGTAATTTTGATATTGTTCCGATATTACGATTAATATTTATGAAAAAATTAAGTCTACATAATGCTCGATGGGCAAACTAACAATTGGTGTAAACTACTTTACAACACCGTAGAGTGTAAATATATGCGCCAGACTGGCATATCAAATTTGATTCCTGGTCCATTTCTAGACTTGATAAACGTGTCCCTGACTCGTAACCGGAGAAGCAGGCAGAAAAAACAAGACAGAAACGCATTTAAAACTCCAAATTTTTGACTTTACACTCGCTAAATATTAATGTATAGACAATTTGCTTTGACATGCACCCGATATAAAGCACTTTATTTTTATTCTATTAGACTTGTCCCGACTTCTGGACGGAGAAAGTGGCGAACAAAAAACGCAACAAAAACGTATTTTCCATCATTTAGAACACTGTAAACTTTAAAATTCCGTACCGAACTCCCCATTGAGTTTAAAGAAATTCGGTTTGGTACAATTTGTAGCTTTTAAATCGTAGTACATTCCTGTGTGCCAGAATTCTGTTGCAAAAATTATTTGGCATGATTTATCAATCAAACTTCGGAAAAAACGTGTTTTTAGCCCATTTTTTACCTCTGATTTCGAACTTTACACCCCCATAAATAACTCAATATTGCGTTTTTTTAAATGCGGTTTGCTGCGATGTTTAGCCCCTGTAAGGCACTTTATTAATGCTGTCTTCGATTTGCACTGACTCATAAGCGGAAAAATTTGGCAGAGAAATCTTAGTTAAAATCCGTTTTTTTACACCATCCACTAGAGTGTAAACTTTAAACCCCAGGATCTAACTCACCATAGAGCATAGAAGACTTTGCTTATATGCAGAATGTAGCCCTTGATCCGCTCTACATTTCTGTCAGAAAACATTTTAAAAACCTCATAAGCGGAGTTAGTATCGGACATAGGAAGGTTGAAAACTCGACCAAAAAGTGCTTTTTCACCCCCAGATTTTCGCACTCTTTACACTGCCGTTCGATAAATAATGCGAATTTCAAAAAACAAAAAAGAGTGTCATCTGTAGAATTCATCCCTCTATTATCCTATTCTGTTCAAGCCTTCGAGTCATCAATACTCAGTTGTCCACATGCCGCAGTAAAAAGGTCCCAAAATTTGACCTATGTTATAACGTTACACAAAAACTTTACACCTTCTTTACACAGTCAATTTTGAGTTTCAAGAAAAACAAAAAAACACGGGCAGTGAATTTTTTTATTATCTTTCTTTTAAAAAAAACCGCACCTTCCAGAAGTGTCCCGTTATAGCTGTAGGGGGTGCCCAGGTGTTGGGGGTACCCAAGTATATTAAAGGTACGCGCTAACGCGCTACCTATGATCCACCACTGTGGAAATGATATATGTATTCAAAAAACAATAGCATTATTGTTGTTATACTAACTACTTGACTATGCTTATGCGCGATTAGAGTGTGTAACCGTCACAATTCAACATAAAGGGACATTGGTATGAATATTAATTTATACAAAAAGTGTAAAGATTTCTTTTGTTCTCTACGTGACAGTGAGCTAATAATAGCTTCCTCAAGAGAACTCGAGTCTTGTCTTAAAAAATTCTGTCGAAGAAAAAAGCAGTTGTGTCAGCAACCTATGTACCTGTGGTGACTATTCCTTTGTAGCCTTAGCTGTTTTCATTCTACTTAAGCAAAAATTTACTCGAGAACTCGTCCCCTCTTGTTTAAGCAACTAAATACAATCATATATTATTCCACTCAAATGATAAGTCACTATTCTGTGACTGCGTGTTCTTATTTGCTAAGATCGATGTCTTATGCAATTAACTTCTTGTTGCAGCAAATTGTTGTTCTTACAATATGGTTTCCATGCTATTGGTTACAAAACGTTCAATTTAAGACCCTGATTATGTCTCTGAATAAAGGATTTCTGATGCCTCAGTGTGCAAATGTATGAATCAATTTATGCCCACATCATGCAAGGCCTACCTATTATTTGTATAACAAGGCCCGGTCCCGGTCCCGGCCTCAAAAGCCGGTCCCGGTCCCGGCCAAATTTTGGGCCCGGTCGTTCGCTGCCTACATGGGTAGCAGTTAAATTCGGGGAGGGTCAAAAGCGACAAAAATCTCAAAAAGCATGTCAATCATTAAATTCTGTGGTTATCGATTTTTATGCACGAGTTTTTTAGATTTTTATGTATAAGCACCACCTGGGCGTGAGGGGTTCAGGGGTGTGCAACCCACTAGAAACCAAAATACCCCCAAAGAATTCAATTTTCGAATATTTTTTGTTTTTTTCGCAATTTTTTGATGCGCGATAAAAAACGTTGAAAAATGATGTTTTTTCGCCATACCACCATTTTTAAGGCCATTTTTTGACCTTTGAAAAAATCTTGCACCCCCTCCAAGAGCTTTGGTGCCGCCCAGTGATCGGACCGAGGCCTCGGCCTCGGCAAGCCTCGGCGTTTTTGGAGCCTCGGCCTCGGCGCCGAGGGCAAAGCTGAAAAGTGCCGAGGCGCCGAGGGTTAAAATCAAATTTGAATAAGTTTAATATGTCCGTTGAATATTAACTATTTAGAATGCATCTGCAGTACAAAGGCTATTTTTTACATATAGACTTTTCTTGTAGTTTTAGTCGCGTACCCACTTACACGAAGTTACATACAGCAAAGTGCCAATTAATTATTCATGTGATGACTAAGTTTTAATTCTCATGCTTGCTACATGGATCGGAAGCACACATTCCCGAAGGAGGGGTGAGGAGGTTTATTACCCCTCTCAGGGTACAAGACTCAAGTCACTGTCAGACGATTTTTGGTGAAAACCTTTTGAATATTTTTGAACCTAATTTTTACTATGGCAAAAGTGCAGCTAACTATTAGAATTTCCCGAAGTGATACAGTATTTTTGAATGTAAGCAAGAGTAAATAGACAAACTGTCACTATAAAACATGCATGTGACAGCTCAAAATTTTTGGGAGGGGCTCCTCGGCATACATGTAACGGCTAGAAATTTCGGGTGGGGGATTAGCGACTCTATTTCTATGTCAAAATGGCAAAAGCACCTAAAATAGCCAACAAAGCGCAAATTTTCGCCCAAAGATGGGGAGGGTGGGTCAAAATTTTCTGACGTTGGAGGGAAGGGTTAGGGGAGACGTCCAACCCTGGGTGGGTGGGGAATTCCCAAAGCCCTTCCTGCAACACGTATGGTTTTCGGCCATTTTTATGGGAGAGGGCGTAAATGATTACAAATTTTCGGCCGAAAATCGCAAAAATGCACCTAAAAATGGCCAATAAATGCAGATTTTGCCAAAATTCAATTTCGGCTCCTGCATTTTCCGGAGCCATTTTTATACAATGTTAAAAATACTTTCTTGGACAAAGTGATAATAATTATATCGTTTTTCAGTATTTTTTTAGGAAATTTCAAAAAATTTTTGCGCTTCGCGCAAAATATCGCTAATATACTGTATTTAGATTGAAGCAGAGGCATTAAACGCTCAAAAATCAATTTTTGTGTAATCTAGGCATCTTTATGCAGATTTAAATATCTTTTGTATCCATTTATACTGTTTTAAAAAATTTCATGCAAAACAAGTACTATTTAATAACTCAGCACATTTAGCCGTTCAAAGATAAAATTGACTAATTTATCCTGATGTTGCATTGGATTTCTAAGCACAGTAGTGCTTATTACAAGATTTAATTGGCACATTACAATATCTGTAATATTTCTGATTTTGTGATACGAGTTGTTTTAGCTTTCTCAGTCAAGTTTTATGTGTAAATTTCATCAAAAGCTCATAAAAATTTCGGCGCTTCGCGCCAAATAATCTTATGAACTATATCCATTCCGAATTATCACATTTAGGACCACGGATTTTTGTATTCGACAAAGATTTTTCATAATGTACAGAGACTTTTCAGGACTGTCTTTGTACATGCACAAAGATTTTTGGAGAGACAACAACTGTAAAAAGGTGTAGAATTCCCGAAAATTTTCGGCGCATCAGTAATTGTCTGTCCTATATATCTTTAAAATAGTAGAATTTGCATTTAGAATGGAAAAAATGTCAAATATTCAGAGACCCAGGAATTAGCTAAGATACGCTACCGAAGGTCGAAAACCCGTTTTACCACACTAAATCGCTACTGTACCATACTATAATAGTACACAAAAATTTGCATGTACAAAATGTTCAAAGACTTTTTGGATACCATTTTTGTACATGTAAAAAGGTATCTTGCACAAAAAAACACTGTTTAGGACTGCATGCCGGTTGCAGGTCACACACTGGCAGTATGTAAAAATGTGTATGTTTAAAAATATATTTATATAAAATATCTACAAAAATTTGTTCGCTCATACAAAGACACTACTTCATTTACTGGTCCCCTATTTTGGGATTTCACCCTTCCCTCAACTCTGGACCTTCGGAAACTATGATCGGAAAGTACAGTGCAGTTTCTGTCATACTACCTACCACACCAGAATTGGATGACTGAAAAAGCGTGTTTAAACATGCATTACCGCAAAAGCGAGCACAACAATGGCTACAGTTCTGTCTTTACTTAGCTTATTTCGTTTGTTCGTTTATTTCTTTGACACTGTTTTCTTATTTATGTATAGTAATAAAAGTTTTTAAGTGCTTGTTCAGCCATATTTTCTATTAACTTTTCCAAGTCTTCAACGGCAACTTGTTAAATTAAGTATGCTTTCATTCTGCTGACTTTATTCAATAAATCCTTCAAACATTTAATCTACTATTATTGAAAATGACATTCGATAAAGTGTTCAGTATTACGATTATTCTCCAGCTAATGTGCATACAAAATATTCTAAGAGCACTATTTATGGGTATAGGTATATAAGCTTGACCCTCGGCATTACCCTCGGCCTCGGCCTCGGCCTCGGCCGAGGCAAGGATTTTAAGGCGCCTCGGCCTCGGCCGAGGCCGAGGGTCCAAAAGTACCCTCGGTCCGATCACTGGTGCCGCCCACCTATGCCCCTAACCCCCACGCCCATGTGTGACTAAGATGCCCCGGTGGATCGACTGTCTGTTGTACCCTCCCTCCCACTCAACCAGCAGCCTCCTCAGCAAACTCGTACAGTATGTAGCTAAATAGGATCAACCAATGGCGGATCTAGGATTTTCCAAGAGGGGCAGCCAACTTTTCCAAAAAAGTCAAAAATAAGTGCCAAAACTTGCCCTTCACGTGCGGAATAGCATTTTTTGGCGTCTTGCGTTGTCTTCTTTTGTTCGAAATCGTTTATGGCGCAATATTTATTCGAAAATTTTTTTATCATTTTCGACAATTTTGCTCCAAAAAATCATTAATTTTTTTTTTGATTTTAGCGAAAATCTGACATGAAGCGCTCAGAAAATTTGAGAAATCACAGCGGATGATTTTTTTGGAAGCTTGAATTACTGCTCAATCGCCTATATTTATAGCATTTGACGCAGAGCGTCTAGGAAATTTTGAAAAGCTATGCTTGGAAATAGTAGAAAACTATGCTGAATACGCTATTTTTGCCGTAGAAATCGTCCAAAACCTATTCCCTGAGCAAAAATATGGCTTCCGGGCCTCCAAGAAAGTAAATAAATATTATTTAAAGGTATCCGGCGCAAAGCGCCGTAAAATTTGAGAAATTATGTTCACCGACGGGTTTAAATCCTTTTAAATTCCACCATGGGATCATATGTGTACAGAAAAAATAACGATATTTTAACGATATCATATGCCAAAATTAATATCGTTTTCGTTAAGGATGACTCTCGAAAAAAGATGTCGTTTCGTTAACGATGGCTCAAAAACACGGCGTTAACGATATTTTTTGTTTTAATATCGTTAACTAAAACTACACTACTACATAGGTACCTACATTATATACATATAGTGTGCATCGCATGCTAGACAATGATGAACGGTACATGCCTATTTTTTCGGTAACGTCACGGGTAACCGACAAATAGTATAAAAATAGATCTGTCAATCGAAAAATTCCCGAGTTACCGACAGTACCTAATGGCCGACTGTCCCGAGTGGCCGACAGTCCCGGGTGGCCGATTGTACCGGGTGGCCGACAGTCCCAGCTGGCCGACTGTACCGGCTGGCCGACCGTTCCGATTGGCCGACTGTACCGGGTGGCCGAAAGTCCCGGGTGGCCGGCACTGTACCGGGTGATCGATAGATGGCATAAAAATTCCCAAATGACCCGGTTGTACTATTACTATGAATATACAGTGCCGCTCAAAAGTTTAACGCCACCCACGATTTTTACGCAGTGTCTGTTTTAATCGTAAATTCTTAACTAATTATTGTTAAAGAGTTTCAAAATTGAACAAAACCATAAATAACAATTATTGTCAATTAACAGTCACCAGAAAAAGAATCAACAAAAGTTAATCCGATAGCCTTTAGCTTGAATTAATGCTTGTATACAAAGTGTTAACGAATCGATCAATTTGACGCATTTTTCTTTGGTATTGATCCTCAGATTTCTTTTATTTTTTTAATCATTTTTGCTCCTAAAATGCACTTGGGAATTAAGTTTCTGAAGGCTCTCTTTCATATTTCGCCAAATATTTTTAATTGGATTGAGTTTATGAGACTGTAGGGGTCAGAATAATAAAGGCAATCCCTTCCCACAAAATATGTTACAGTGGTTTGTGCCTTGTGTTTTGGATCATCACACTCCTGGAAAAAAATGTCTTGGATGTTTTTTCTGAGGCAGTCGTAAAAGAAAGAACCAAGTGCTCCTTAATTAAACAAATATATGAAGTGGTTGTAAATTTTGAGTTGGAAGGAAATAAAACCAAATCACAACATCATGGCTCCAAATGGACTCCAGACCAAAGCACTGCATCCTCTTCTGTGTTTGACGCTTTCGACCATGCATTTGATATTTTATTTTTTGTCTGAACGTCTGCGGACAAAACCCCTTAATTTCAATGTAAAATAATCGAATATCACTCCCCAAGAAAAAGAAACCTTTGAACAATCGAGAAAAGTCCAACGAACGAAATTTCGAACAAAAATCAATACATTTTTTCTGTTAAACTCGAACGCAAAAAGACTTTTTATGACGATCCAATTATACGGCAAAGGTACCGACCAATTGTCTGCCTCAAAAGCAATGGTCCACAATCAATAAACAATTCACCCTGCATGTCAGGAGCGGTCAGACACCAATTTTCAAAGAAGTTCGCTTTAGACCACATAGTTCTTTAGTGGCAAATTTAGAGGACCGCCACGGGTCGAGGAAGATCAGTAGAGGAATCTAGCTGTTGTGTTTCATATGTTTGTTTTGTATGACACGTTAACTTATAATGAAACATCCAGCTATCACTCTTTGGAATAGTTTAGTATCCTTAAACAGACGCGATTTTTGATCAAAAGACCAGCAAAAATAGAGCGGAATTAACCCGTAATAAATCAGCTAGTAGTGACCAAAATTAAAAATGACTACACTTTTTGAAATCAGCGGAGAAAGCTAATCTAGAAACTTTTTCAAAATGGAATTTAGGCCTTTTAAATTCACAGTTAAAAGCGATTTGAAAACCCAATGGATTTTGGAGTAATCAATCAGAGTGGACTTAAACTTTTGAGCGGCATTTTATGCACGTACGTATGTTTGTGTGCACATACATTTTTCCATAGTCGAAATATGTGATTTTAGGGAAGCACGTGCCCCGAAATCGTTCAGTAATTATTTTGGTTTTTATGTGCAATAGTTTGTGCCCAACATCGGGTCCGAAAAGGCCTAAATGTCGAAATTTTTCGGCGCTTCGCGCCTACTGATAAATTTGTGCATTCTTTTATTGTTAAAAACTGAGAAACTGGCTGCACAAAAATCTTGGCTACGCCTCTGTTCACCAGTGATTAAATGGCGAGTAAATCATTTGATGGCTCTTTCGGAGCAACACAAATATGTATCTGAAATTTTGCAGCCACAATAAGTTTAACTAGTATAGTATTAAAATATTACGCAGGCCTTTTTTACAAAATCCTGAATGTTTTTTCTAAATTTGCTATGAATTCACATGAGCAATGTTATTGCATTGGTAAAACTATTTATATGCGTAAATAGGTACCTACTTGAAAAAACATAAATTCCTGGATCATTAATCAGTTAGGAATTTTAATGACAAACCTATTATTATACCACTTGTCGGTCACCCGGGACTGTCGGCCACCCGGTACAGTCGGCCACCCGGTACTATCGGCCACCCGGTACAGTCGGCCATACGGGACTGTCGGCCACCCGGAATCGTCGGCCAGACGGGAATTTTTTTATTGACAGATCTATTTTTAAAACCATTTGTCGGTCACCCGGGACGCAATCCTTTTTCAGGCAGGTAGCTGACGATGGGACAGGTTGGACTGTTGAGATATCACCATTTTTTCGTCCAACTTAGAATGATATAGAATTTGCGCGTAGTTTTGTTCCGTATTGCGACATGCGTGCGGATTTAATACGTCTTCATTTTATCTTAAAACATTCTCTGGAACATTTTAATTCTTTTTGGCATTTCAAGTTTGTTTTACCTTATCTGCACGTACATATGTATGCGCAAGATTTTTGCATTGATTTTTTGCATCGATTTTTTCGATATTGTCATGGTCAATGCTTAAATGGGATGTTGTCCATTCCTCTATTGAGTTGGAATTGTATTCTGATTTCTCGCTATTTAAATTGTTCGATATAGATTCTCGTTATTTAGATTTGTCGAAAGGGTTCCTAGAAGATTCAACAAGTGCATTACTTTTGGATTGAAACGACTTCTTATGCTTGATAGATATCGATTTTATATCATGATTTTTCCCTATTTGTTCGAACTTCCATTATTATTTTCTTTATCATTTATATGAGTAACTCCTACACAACAGTCTGCAACTGCGTGTGGATTTTGTGCATCACTGCTATCCTCAGTTTTTTATAGACAATGTCTAAGCCCAAGGCACTTTTTGGCTTTAAGACGGTCTTTATTCTTGCTGACAAAAGTCAGGAGAACTTAGCTAAATCAGTTGTCGAAGTTTGCGACCGGTGGCAACAAAAAGCGTGCAAACAACGCTTTAATCAAGTGAGAATTTTAAAATCCACTTTTTAACGCGATGTATCTCGTAATTAAATATTACGCCTGCAAAAATCTAAAATGTATTATGGTCCATTCTAAACTTATCGTGATATTTACAAACTCGTGCGTAGCTCTATTTATATCTGTTGAAGTACACTAAATCGATCAAAACGTAATTAATCAAAAATTGATTATTCTAAAAGTTGATCTGAAAAAATTTAAATAAACGCGTTGACTCAATGTTTTTTAAACTTTGTTTTACAATTAGGAAACTAGAAAAATCGAATTCAAAGACTACATCATCTGGGATTCGTTTCCGGATGGTTTTCCTAACCTATTTATAAAGAATGTCAAAGAAATCGCCGGAAAGGACAGTGAGACCGCTCATTATATAAATCTTCGATTACAAATAGGAATGTACGATTTTATATCTTTTTAGTCATTTTTCTGGCCTCCTTTCATTCGGTTGATGTTATTTTCGCTCAAATAAGTTTAATTTATCAAATTCCTCGATATTTGGCTCATTCGTGTACTTTGATTATGCCTTATTTTCCCACTGGTACCATGGAACGAATTGATAACGAAGGTCAGATTGCCACTGCCAAGGTACGCATAAATGAGGCAACAAGTAACCCATGCGTTATTATAAAAAGTGACGAAGAGGAGCGTATTTAGGGGGCGGGGGGCGGCTGCTTCCCCTCTCCCCAATAATGAAATAAAGAAGGAATATGCAATTTACAATGATTTTTGGCCGTCAGCGATCACAAGTTCTCAAATTTTTCCGGCGTTTCGCGGTGGAAAATACTTATTCATGACATTTATTCTTTTTCGGTTAGAGGAATAATTTTTAAAACGATGTTAGGGGCAGAAACAGCTACTTCAGCATAGATTTCTTTCATTTCCAAGCATAACTTTTAAAAATTTCAGACGTACGTACTTCCGCCACAATTTCAAAAAATTTTCGGCGCTCCGCGCCGGATTTTCGTAGAAGTTGAAGAAATTCAGGGTTTTTTCCGAAAAGAAATCGTCAAATTTTGCACGTGAAGGGCAAATTTTTGAACCTGTTTTTGACTTGTTTTGGAAATGTTTGGAGTAACGCCCATACATGGGCGTGGTGGGCTTTGGGGCTTTACACCACTCCCCAGAAACTGACCCCCTCAAAGTCGATAAACCCTTAGAATTTATTTTTCGGTGTTATTTTTGGCAATTTTCCCCATATTACCCCCAGATTTGGCTGCTGCCTATGTATGGTGCCGTTTTCTCCCTTACGCAAATCCTAGATCCGCCACTGGTGATAAATGTTATATCGGTTGCGTATAACAGACCTTATCCAGGATTCGGCCAGAAAGGGCGGACCCAGTTTAAATTGGAGTATATCTCGGAAAATTCGCCGGGATTGCTCATAACAACCGCACGTTCTTTGACATGCTCTATCCATTAAGATCATAAAATTTGAACTTTTTGAAAATTTTTTTTTACTTAAGAGGCTAAAAAAGTGTCATTTTTTGGTCGCGCTTAGGCCAAAATTATTGAAAACACTTTACATCTGGCGCGAGGCGCCGAAAAATTGGACGATTTTACGTCAGAGACAGGCAACTCGTTCATCTTTTCGTGTGGTATACCAAATTTGAAATTTTTTTTGGCCAACAGGGGGCCGTAACCATACGTGGGCAGCCAGAAAATTCTGGGGGGAGTGCAAGATTTTTTGAAGGTCATAAAATGGCCTTAAAAATGGTGGTATGGCGATAAAAACACCATTTTTCGACGTTTCTCATCAAGCACTATCCATTGGCATCAAAAAATTGCGGAAAAAAACGAAAAAAATTTTCAAAAATTGAATTCTGGGGGGGGGGCATTTTGCTTTCTGGGGGGTGCATACCCCCCAAACTCCCCACGCCCAGGTGTGGCCGCCACACCGTCCCTTCAAATACGGCTCTAGCGCATACCGTGTGCATATACGGTTGTACGTAGAATCATTGTCATATACAGTAAGAGCCGAAAGTATGATAAATCGATTCTTAACTCATTGCTTGTAGGTACACATGCAAGGGATTGGGGTCTAGACCTCAGTAGGAAAATTTCCCGGAAAATTTACAGATGAAAATCCGAGCTTTTCTGCGAAATTGCCCGAAAATGATCAGAAACTTTAACAGATTTTTTTACGTCATTTTAGCATTTATACCAGTTTCTGAGGCCGTTCTGACTCAAAGAAATTCTTTGGCTGATCTGATAAACCGTGGATGAAAGAAATTGTTTTTTTTACTATTTCGTTTATCTTTCCTCACCATGTGTGTAACAGGGAAGTTTCCAACTAAGTTTGGTTGTTTTCCATCCCCCGAAGTCAGAAATTTCGGGCTCCCAATTTTATTTCGGTGAAAATTTGCGTTTTCTGGTCATTTTTAGATGCTTTTCTGTGAGGGTCTGGATCATACCTGAGCGTGGGGAGTTTGGGGTTATGCACCCCTCTCAGAGTCAAAAATACCCCCCCAGAAACCAAAATAACCCCCAGAATTCAATTTTTGAAAATTTTTTGTTTTTTCGCAGTTTATTGACACCAATTGATAGTGCTCGATGAGAAACGTTGCGAAAAACGGTGTTTTTTCGTCATACCACCATTTTTAAGGCCATTTTTCGACTTTTGAAATAATATTGCACCCCCACCCCTTCCCCGAGAACTTTGGTGCCGCCCACCTATGGTCTGGACCTCCAGGGTAGATCTTCTAAAAATCTGATAGAACCCTTGGCGCTATTTTTGGCTATTTGGCCCCCATCGGACGTTCTGAAATTTGACTGCAGTCCATGTATGATGACTACCTCCCTCCAAAATTTTGAGCTGTTGCATCTGCATGTACGAGGGGCGTTCAAAAACTTCTTAGCCTGATGTACAACTGAGTGCAGTAGAATGTCTAAACCAATTCTATTTTTCAGTATAGTCTCCATAAACACTAACTTATTCAATTTGTATTCTGCGCTTTCGGTTCCTTTGAAATAAATTATTTCAAATAATAGCTTTACGGCTTGACTTCAAACCATGCTTCTGTAGCCCTCGTTCAAAATTGTCCAAAAGTCTGGTTCCGCAGAGATGCTGTTTCAAATATCTAAATAGTCACAAATTACTTAAAGCCAGGTCGGGGCTGTAGGGTGGGTGATTAGGAGTTTCAAATCTACAGTCACGGATGGCAGCCAGAGAAACTCAAGCTTTCTAACTGGAGCATTGTTTATGAAGGCGCAGCACAAATTTGCTGAGCATTTCGCGCCACTTCTCCTGTACGGCTTGCCGCAACTGCGCCATTAATTTATGCATATTAATCATCAATATTTGTAAAGTCGAATGGCATATAATCAATTAGCAGTAATCCTATAGAGGCCCAAAAAAGGACGCCCTGATTTTTCGGCTGGTTTGACCCTTCAAAACTTTTTGGAAGATGGGGAATCAGCATGCTTTCATTGTGTCATTTCCTGCTTGCTTTCCGGATCTAAGTGATGAAGCCAAGTTTTATCTCCAGTAACAAGACGGGCATGAAAATAAACTGGGTCGGCTCAGTACAAGGTCAAAAATTCTTTGCTGCAAGCAGCACATTGGTCTTCTTTAAGTTTTTCATGGTTTTTGGGCACCCAACATGCACAGCCCTTAGACATCAATTAATGATTATGAATAATGTTAAAAATAATTTCAGTAGAGACGCCAATTTCTAGTTAAAGTTCTGACCTTTATTGGCGGATTTTTAGCAAACAGGGTGACAACCATAGGTGTGCACCACACCTGGGCGTGGGGGGCATTTTGGGGTATGCAGCCCCGAGAAACCAGAATACTCCCTCCCAGAAACCAAAATAACCTCCAGAATTCAATTTTTGAAATTTTTGAGGTCATTTTTTGATTTTTTTTCATTTTTTGCAGTCACCATTCTTGAGGTCATTTTTTGACCTTTAAAAAATCTTACACCTCCCAGAATTTTGGTGCCGCCCACCTATGGTGGGCACCACCAGAATTCCGAGGGATGCAAGATTTTTCAAAGGTCAAAAAATGGTCTTAAAAATAGTGATATGGCGAAAAAAACTCCATTTTTCAACGTTTCTCATCGAGCGCTATCTATTGGCATCAAAAAATTGCGAAAAAATATACAAATTCAAAAATTGAATTCTGGGGGTATTCGGCCTTCTAGGGGAAGGAAGTGCATACCCCCAATCCCCACGCCCACGTGTGGTAGCAAAGTCCAGTGTAAGCCTTCCACAGATCAGCCGGACCTTGGTTCATCCTTGGTTGATTGGCGAATACTCATTAACTCTACTGCCCAATTTAATTTTTTGGCTCTCGTATAGGAAGGGAAGGCTTTACCATAAATGTTGACCATTTGTTCGCAAATTTCGGCTAATCTAATGCCTTCCTGGGTCAAACATTTAAAACTGACCATTACTCAAATTTTTGAATTTTCATATTTTTATGAATTTGCCATCTAAAAAGAAAACAGAAGCTCTAAAAACATACTGATTAATGAAACTCTATACAGCCAATGTTGAATAGATGTAGCCTCATGGTGTTAAGTAAAATTTTTCTTTACACCACTTTTAGATATTCAGGCTAAGAACTTTTTGAACGCCCCTCGTATGCTGTCTCAAACTAATTAATCAGAAGTCATGCAATGGGTTGCGCTTTACATCATACTCTGGGCAGCAACCGAATCCTGGAAGTCTGGATAGAGCGAAAGCAGACAATAATCACAAAAAACGTATCTCAAATGCGATTCTTAGCGGTCTACTGTAATCAGCCGTTGGGGTATTTTGAAATCTTGGTGAGGGTCCAAAGCCCCATTCCGTGCCCACGATGGTCTGAATGCGCAAATGGAAATTTTGTAGGGAAAATAATTCAAAATTAAGGCCAAAAATAATAGAATGAAAATCAAACATTTTCTACAAAAGTGCTTTAAATTGATGAAAATTTCGCCGTAGTCTTCTTTCCTCACTCGATTTAAGTATACGACTTTTTGAGGCCAATTCCAATTTAAAAAGTTCTCTGGCTCGCCGCCAGATCATGCTGCGGTTCTGTGATCATTCCTATATGTTAGGAATTGTTAGGAATCACTCGCACTTCGATTCGATAACTTAATAGTCGTACACACATCTAATCTGGCTGTTTACGACATAATGACCCTGCACGTTAGAATATATACAGACGTTATCAGGAGCGGCCGCCTCCTCAAAAGTCCAACATAGTTGGCGAGATCAAGAATGGATACGTAATTTGTAATGATTTTCTGTCATAGTTGATCGTAATTTCTTAAATTAAGTACGTACTAATGGCATTTGTTTTCCTTTTGGTGGGCTGGAAGGAAGCAATTTTTTCGGCGTTAGATATAGGCTTTTGAACAAACATTTTCATGATTCCAAAAACAATTTCTGTAGCATTATAATAGCTATTTCGCCGTAGTCTTCTTTCATTTTCAAGCGGAAAACTTTTTTGACGCTTCGCGTCAAATGCTTTGGTAAGTTTAGTGCGCTGGTCGAAGGAAAAATTTGCGGATCCTACACGTACGACTTATTTTTTATACATTCAGGAAAAATAAGCTTGCTGCCTCAAGACCGGGCAGTGAGACTTTGATTAAAGGGTGGATTAGCAAGCTAGCCTTTTATTTCTTTGCAGCAAATGGCTCTGTCTTACGACTATGCACAAGCTAGCGTTGTTATCGTTAGTGAAAAAATGATATCGTTTTCGTTAAAGATATTTTTCCAGAAAAAATAACGTTTCATTAACGAAAGGACGACCCCAGAAATATCTTTAATGATAATAATATCGTTTTTTACAATAACATTTTGCATTTTCCTATTTTCATGTTTTTATCACTATTCTTACAGTCTGTTTCAGAATTCTTAAGACTTTTTTACAATAAGGTGATTCGAAAGCATCAACAATTTAACCAATCAAGTGTGAAGCGACAAAAGCGACGGCTTTCTTACCCACCCGTCACGTTCGGACAGTTGATTAATATTCTAAATTACGCGGCCGTTACCCGCAGTTGACCGTGGTATTAAGACAAACCGTGAATAGGAGGCAAATTGGAAGGGGGGTCAAAACCGGTAAAATTACCAGAAACTACCAAAAAAAAAACAATTCTGTATGTTATCGATTTTTGCACGGGGTTCAGATGCTCAGATGTAAACACCCCCTTAAACCCCCAACCCTAAGCCCACGTTTAGTTGAGACAACACGCAGGCATAGAGGGTTTGGGGGTTGTACCCACACCTGGGCGTGGGGGGTTTGGGGTATGCACCCCCTCCCCCGAGAAACCAAAATACCCCCTAGAAATCGATTTTTGAAATTTTTTGTTTTTTTTCGCAATTTTTTGATGCCAATGGATAGCGCTCGATGAGAAACGTTGAAAAATGTTGTTTTTTCGCCCTACACACCATTTTTAAGGCCATTTTTTGACCTTCGAGAATCTTGAACCCCCAGAATTTTCTTGCTGCCCACGTATGGTTGTACCCATTAGAAGTTGAAACCCCTAGAATACTGTAGACCTCCAGAATTCTATTTTTACTAATATTTTAGCGATTTTACCCATGCTGCCTCTCAGAATTTTCTCGCTGCCCACGTATAAATAAGACACCTGCCTTTGACTTCAAAGAAACGGGGTTCGATCTCAGCCGCACGCGCTACTTTTTTTGTACACTCGTGCGCTATATGGTCACTCCAAACCGAAATTTCAATAGTAATAAAGCTTAGCAGGCTGCGTATGAGCTGGTGCAGCACACGTCGGCGTGGAGGGAGGAAGGGTTTGGGGTATGCACCCTCCAGAAAGCCCAATATGCTTCCCATCAGAAACCATTTTTTGTTTTTTCTCGAAATTATGCCAATGGACGTTGAAAAATGGTGTTTTTTCGCCAAATTATCATTTTTAAGACCATTTTTTGACCTCCCCCTTTAGAATTTTGGTGCTGCCCACCTATGCTATTGAACCACGTAGCTCGGGAGGCGAGTATCAAAAGACGCCTTTTGCCGATAGGCTGAATTGTTTACACTCTCGAATCATCTTACTGTAAAAGAAGTCTCAAGAATTTTGGAACAGATTATAGAAACTAATGTCAGTACACAATTCTGTTCATTTACTGACTTGTTTTCTCTCATTTCTTGATCTATCTATGGCATGTTGCCGTAAACAGTTGTAATTTCCGGATCTGCTACGTGCTCTGCCCAGGCATACATGTACTAGCAAAGAAAAATGCTCCTTTGGAGAAAAATAAAAGACGAATATACTTGGGATTTGGATTATTAAGGATGTTAAAGAAGGTGACTAGGAAAGAGCTACCTGTATACGCCTAAAATCGCAAAATCTGTTAAAAATCAGACTTTCTCCAAGCAACGCAAAAAATCGAAGTATTCTGCGGCCTGCTTATTGAAAGAAACTATTTAACAAAAAAACGATTTTAAAAGTAGCAAGTAAGCTATGGGAAATTACATGGAGTGAACTAGGAGCGACTTTGCAAGCCAATTGAATGAAATAGCAAACATTGATGCATTCAAGACAATCAAAGAAATCGTTGGTTTAAAGCATTTTGCGTGCCCGCAACGATTGTGTGCACTAATAGATTGACGCCAGGTTTGCTTGCTATAATGCGCACGATAACAAAATAGAGCATCCAACTCTTTTGATCTTTTAATCAAGGAGTCGTTATACATAGCACGTGATCGTCCTATTCTCAACAATAATGTTTCATCATATCCTCTAAATTTGTTTTATTTACGAAAATCCCACCTTTTTCATTTTCTTATAGTTTAAAATCTTTTATAATTCTCTTTATAATTTAATGGTATGTTTAAACTTTAAGTTTCTCTTGGTTTACAACTCTCGCTTAACAAGCTCATTTTTCAAACAAAATATAACACCTTTAAAGACGATTGCAGTCAGTTTTCTACCAATCACGATACGAAGCAAGTTTGCGTTGCAACTTGCAAGCAATTTACAAAAAGCAAAGATTTTAGATTATTTCTATACACTCTTCTGTTAAGCATTGAAAATTATTTAAAGAAGGTTACTTCTTTTTTACAGAGGCCGCACAATATGCTTCGATTTTTTTGCGTTGCTTAGAGAATTTCTGATTTTTACTAGATTTTGTGACTTTAGGCGTATACACAGGTAGTTTTTCCCTAGTTTCCTCCTTTTACATCCTCAATAAATAAATCCCAAGTATATTCGTCTTTTTTGTTCCATCGGAGCATTTTTCTTTGCTAGTTCCCTACTTTTAAGTAGCATGATTTGAGTAAATCAGTCAGTAAACACATACAGTAAGATGCCACAATAATTACAGCATTCAAAGAACGCGGAAATCAATATTGTTCTGAATATCAGCATTATCTTTTTAAAACATGACAACCCTATCTTGTTTAAATAGATTAAAGGTTTCCAGCATAAACTTTACGGAAATATTGGGCTTAGAGAACATTTACGCTCAGATTCGTAATCCTGACGTTACATAAATTATTCTGAAAAAATTGAGCTCCTCTAACAAACTTTGCATACCTAACTACTGGGTTAACGAAAACATAGTCAGATTCGTAATCCGGACGTTACGGAACATAATCCTAAAACATTCATGTAAGCTAAATAAATTTGTAGTGTAAACTACACATTGACAATAAATGTATAGTGAAAACTTAACACAACTACTGGCTGTAGAGAAAAGTAACAATTAGATTCGTAATTCTGACGTTACGTAGAATATTTTGTAAAAAATAAATCTTCCGCTAGGCTCTAGAACTAAAGTTAATTTGCAGTGTAAACTTTAACAACCGCAGAGTGTAAAGAAAATTTTAGTCGGATTCGCAATTATGATATTAGTCTTATATTACGATCAACATTTATGAAAAAATTTAGTCTCCACAATGGCCCGAAGACAAATAAATATTAGATGTAAAAGCCACTTTGCATTACTGTTGAGTGTAAACAAACGTGCTTAACTGCCGTATCACGTTTGATTAGTGCTATATTTTTAGACTTAAGATCATGTCCAGGCTCATAACTGTAGAAGTTGGCCGAAAAACACAAAACAGAAACAAGTTTAACACGCAATTTTTGACTTTACACCACCGAAAAAGCTAAATACTGGTGTAAACAAACGCAATTTGCTGTAAAGTGTACCTCTAGAAAGTGCTTTATTTTTATTCTATTCGACCTCTTGTAAACTTTAAAAATCTGAACATGACTCCTTATTGAGTGTGAAGGAATTCGATCTGAACCAGTTTTTTAAACCTTTGAAACGTAGTACGTGTGTATGTGCAAAACTCCTGTTCCACTAAATATTTGACATATTTACCAATCAAAATAGAGAAAAAACGTGTTTTTTTCGCTTATTTTTCACCCCTGATTTCAAGCTATACAACCCTGTGAATAATTGGATATTGCTTTTTTAATGCGGTTTGCTACAACGTATAGCCCTTAGAAAGTACTTTATTTTTATTTAATCTAATTTATTGCGACTTATAAGCCGGAAAGTTGACAGAGAAATCTTAGACAAAATCCATTTTTACACCATTCATTGCAGTGTAAAGTTTAAACCCATGATGCCAACTCCGTATTCAGTGTACAAAAATTTGCTGGTGAGCAGAAAGTAGTCCTTAATCCATAGTACATTTCTATGGGAAAAATTTCTTGGGACTCTTAACCGGAGTTAGAAACATAAACAAGTCAAAAACTCGACCTAAATCTGTGTTTTCACCCCCCCTGATTTTCACACTCTTCACACCTTCCATTCAACAACTAATGCGAAATTCAAAGCACAAAAAATGTTTCCCGAGGGAATTCTATCCTCTACAATTTATACTATTAAATTGTATGAAGCATTCATACAGAGTTGTGTAGATGCTGGCGAAACAAACCACCAAAATTCGCTATGTTATAGCATTACGCCAAAAGTTTGCACGATCATTACAAACTCGGTATTGAGTGTGAACAAAAAACGCTACATCGAGTTTTTTTATTATCTATCTTTAAAAAAACCACAGCTCTTAGATATCTCGTGTTTTAGCTGTAGGGGGGGGGGCTCATAAAATTCGTACTCGCTTTGATAAACAAAAAAACTGTGGCCAAGTGTAATATAGGTACCCTATCGCGCTACCTATGATTACGCGCATATTTTTTGCGAGTTGGCTTATGCAATGTGTGAGTTGGTTGAGTCTCTAGCCATTTTATTACCCCTTTCTTGTTAAGCTTGGTTTGTTCGAGTAGGGGACTTGTACCTGTGTATTCTCTGATGGTTAATTGAAACATAAATTGTAGGCAAGGTTATGCCAGCAACAATCACCGTAGGTGGGGTAGGTTTTTCTTGATTTGGCAAATAATTATTAATTGCTTCGTGCATGGCTAACTTTTGACGTAACTGCGCATGTTTGTAGTCTAAGTGCGCATAATTTGAATTAATTTGCAACTTAGACTTGTTTGATTGACAATTGATCAAAATGTCTTTCGAATAATTGTAGTTATTTCTCGGGGATGATAAATAAATATTTTCGGACATAGCGGAATCATTATTCATTGTCATAAGGGGTACTAAGACCAATTTATCCATAGGGGATACTTTTTTAAATAGTTCATTATAAGCCAGCGAAAAAAGGCGTTCCTGCGGCCAAACAATTATTCCGGCAACTAATATGACTAGAATAATTAGATTCAATGCTTCCTTTTGGCGAATTTAATGGGGATGGTCAACATATACACTGGTCTTCATCCATTGCAGGTTGTGAATGATTGTAGCATTTTCGCTTATAACGTAAATGACAATTATCAATAATATGACCAGGGCTGCAGTATGTGCAACGCGGCTGTTAAATTAAATTTCGTTCATTTCGATAAATTCGCTTAATTTGAATGAGTAGGCTTTAAAATTGACTTCGGTAATATAGAATGAGAAACTGAAGCGACGTTTGGATTCAAGCAACAATAATCATAATCCGAGTAATTAGGTGATTGACGCTGTGAACAATTATAATTTGTTGGCTGCATTTTCTGAGCGAATTAAATACTTTGTGCATTCTCAAGAAATTTATGCAATGTAGATCTAGGATCCTCTAGGTAAGTTTCATGGCTATTCTCTGGCGCAAACCATCTCTCAGCTGCTTTCGCAGCATTTGATCAAATTCTGGTGAGTTAAATATCATTTCTGGATTAGATATTATCGAATCTTCGGACTGTGATAGAAAAAAGGAAGTAACAGATTTGCTAGGAAGCGGGCGACGATCTACAAATCTATTAAAGAGTGCGTCAAAATCTAATGGGGTATATAATTTAATTATATGCACTTAAACAGACTTATATGACAAAAGTACGTTAGGTGTATGCACATTGCGCAAAGAAGGTGATATTTTGGCTCAAAAATTGCGAAAATCAGGAAGGGGGTACAAACGACTACTAGCGAATAACATCGCACTGCTTAGCCTTATTCATTGTTCTAACGTTTAAACGAGGAGTAAACTTCAGACATTGACGATGCTGTTATCAGAAATTCCGCCATCGGCGCGTGGCCCCTCGCAGATTATGATTTTTGACATTCACGCTTTACAGGAAAGATTTTATTTCAAAGATTCCGTGATTCCAAGGTAAGCTTCCTTCATATCTAGTCAGTTTTTTTCAAATCAGTGATTTATTCAATTATTTTTGTGTATAAATTAATTACGTTAAATGTATAAATATTAAATCTACTAGCAGATAAAGATGCTCCGATGGAACAAAAAAGGTAACTATACTTGAATTTCTTCATTTTTAAGGATGTAAAAGGAGGGGACTAGGGAAAATTTCCCTATATGCGCAAAAGCCAAAGGAATGTTCTAAACAGTTATACTTCCCCTAAACAACGCAAAAATCGAAGTATATTCTGCGGCTTGTGAAAAATGAGGGTGTAGTCACAAAACGTTCTCAAGTGTTTCGCGAAAGAGCATTGAAGACACTTCCATGACTATCAATTAATCAATTTATTATTTATTTGATGAAATCTTGACCTTCCAAAATGCTCTGGCGTAAAAGATAATAGTGTAAACTTTACACCTACATGGTCAACTCGATAGTCTGCATGAAAAACCACAAAACTTTACTTTAAATCTTCCAAAATAAAGTAATCAAAAGACTCGCCGTCGTGATCGAAATTAATACGGAAAATCTGCAGAAACGCGCATAGGCCGCAGGATATACTTCGATTTTTGCGTTATTTAGGGGAAGTCTAACTGTTTAGCACATTCCTATGGCTTCTGCGCATGTCCCCTCCTTTTACATTGTTAAAAATGAAGAAATTCAAGTATATTTACCTCTTTTGTTCCATCGGAGCAATTTTATTTGCTAGTTCCCTTCTTTTATTTAATATTTTAGGCCATATATCCATAGCTGGACAGCACCGAAATTCTGGGGGGTGCAAGTAGCTGAAGAAATTTCTCTTTTCGTCTCGAACCCTTTACACTAAATAGATCACAGATCAAGAAATATTGCATTAAAAGAAAAAAATTTACCGTTTGAGATATTGTAGCCCTCTACATTATAAAACCAATTGGACTGCACAGAAACCAAAATTAAGTTAAGATAAGCTTCAGGACACGCTAATAGTAAAATACTCGTATACTTTACACTTTTGTGCGAGAACCATTACGTGTAAAGAAATTTTAAGTTCATATTCCTAATCTACAACTAGGGGCAACATTTTTCTAAACTGAAATTGGCCCTCCGCTAATTGTTTGATACCCAATGCTCTAGGCGGAGAAGTGCTTCTCAGTGTAAACTTTACACTTGTGCTAATAACGCAATATTGGGTTAGGATCTGTATGTTAAGGTCAGGGCACATTTTAAGCATAATTAGCATGTTCCACCTGCTTAGCGGAGCAGCTGAAGAAATTTCGTTTTTCGTCTC
This sequence comes from Mermis nigrescens, assembly GCA_036768485.1. NCBI lineage: Eukaryota > Metazoa > Nematoda > Enoplea > Mermithida > Mermithidae > Mermis > Mermis nigrescens. Next base: position 13,063,049 of record JAVLUZ010000145.1, on the reverse strand, counting down.
GAAGCCTTTACACTTAAACGATCATAGATCGATAAATATTGTGTTAATAGGAAAAAATTTTACGTTTCGAGATATTGTAACCCTCTACTTTATAAAACCAATTGTACTGCACAGAAACCAAAATTAAGTTAAATAAGCTTTAGGACACGCTAATAGTTAAAAACCCGTATACTTTGCACTTTTGTGCAACAACCATTGAGTGTAAAGAAATTTTAATGTCTCATTCGTAATCTACAGCTCGGGGGCAACATTTTAAAAACTGAAATTGATTCTCCGCAAATTGTTTGATACCCAAAGCTCCGGGCGGAAAAGTGCTTCTCGGTGTAAACTTTACACTTGTGCTAATAACGCAATATTGGGTGTATAGAAACAAAATAAACTAGGATCTGTAACGCTAAGGTCAGGGCACATTTTAAGCATAATTAGCATGTTCCTTCTACTTAGCGGAGTAGCTTAAGAAATTTCATTTTTAGTCTCGAAACGTTTACTGTAAAACGATCCCAGATCAAGAAATATTGCGTTAAAAGAGAAAAAAATGGTCCTTGAGATATTGTAACCCTCCACATTATAAAACCAATTGGACTGCACAGAAACCAAAATTGAGTTAGATAAGCTGAAAACACGCAAGGAGTAAAAAAACCCGTATACTTTACATTTTTGTGCAACAACCATTGAGTGTAAAGAGATTTAAAAGGTGGCCTAGTATATCATAGGTAGCGCTATCGCGCTACTTATGATTCATATTTTAATTTGGAATTTCGCTTAATAAAGTAATCAACACATCGACAGAATTTTCAATATCCGTCGTTTCTTTTATAAACGTGTTGACGAAATTAAATGAAGTTTTCGTTTATCATATAAAGACTCGAATCGGCGATACCGCTTATTGTGCAAACGATAGAAGAATCAATTATGAAATCTAATTCGACTTGCGTCATTGTGTACGCCGACGATGGAGCTGAAAAGCGCCTTCAGCGTTCGTTTCCAGAAAATTGGCCCAAAGTTACTTTTACTAAGAAGCGACTGGGCGAGAAGCGCTTCTTGGAGCTCAAGGAAGGTGCATACTGAAATATAAGAAAGCTATGCTGATTCTGAGGACATACAAATATGTATGAGACGCATACAGGAGCATGGGGGATGAGAGGGGTAGCATTACTCCCCTATGAGCTCTGAAAAACTGATAGCTATACAGCCATTTTGGCCGAAAAAGCATTGCTAGATTTCTTTTTTTAAGCTCAGAAAATTAACTATATAGCCTTTTCGGGCTCAGAAAACTAGCTATGTAGCTGGACTCAGAGACGTACCGTGTGAGCTCAGAAATGCTATGTGGTTGTCTTTCCTGAGTTTCGAAAGGACATATATGTAAATATGAATTTTCTCGGCTTTTAAAAGGGTTAAATAGCTATTTTTAGTCCAAACAGGCTATTTAGCTATGTCTGCGAGTCCAAAAAGGCTGCATAGCTATTTTCATGTTCCTAAAAAGCTACATAATTGATTTTCTGAGCCCAAAAAGGTATATAACCGTTTTTACGAAGCACTTAGCTATCTACCAATTTTGGGTTTTCACCCCTTCTGAAAGTTTGACCTCGCGCACTTATGATAAGACGGGTATCAAATTATATTTTTTTCACTTTCGGCCCACGTACTCCTTATTTTTTGTATCTTAAGCATTTTTGAATTCTTCTACCTTTTCCTGTTTGTTTGGCACTGTTGATTTTCTTTATTCTTCTTTTTACCGGTTTTTCCTGACATTTTCATCTTTTGGTACCTTTCTATTTGCTTATTGTTTAGCCGTATTTTTTCTTCAGATAACGTTGCACCAGTCCTCAAACAGAGTCATTGTGTTATTATAGACGATTTGGTGCAGAGCGGAAGCACCATGCTGGAAGCTGCAAAGGTTAATACGAAATATATACATGCGTTTTCGAAAGTATTTCTTTTGCTTTATTTGTTAGCGGAGTTAATTAAATTGAGGCATTTATATTACTATTATTCTTTTCATTTCTTTGAAAAATGGTTTTTCGTCTCTTCTAATAAGCTGATGTACTTTCAATGGCGGATCTAGGATTTTCCTAAGTGATTGATAGCATTTTTCGACATTTTACAATATCTTTTTTCTTATTTGACGCAATTTTTTTCAAAAAATTTTTACCTTTTTAAGGATTTTGCTCGCAGAAATCATAAAATTTGTTTGATTCTAGTGAAAATCTGGCGCGAGCGCTTGAAAATTTGTGAAATATATGCGGCAGGACGTCTTAAAGCTTTAATTACTGCTCGATTTCTGCATTTGTGTAATTTGACGCGAAATATCGATTATTTTTAAAAGTTATGTTTGCAAATAAAAGAAAACTATGCTGAAAAAATTGTTTCTGCTCTTTAAGTCATTTTGAAACCTATTCTTTAAACAAAAATATGGCTCGTAGGCCGCCAAAAAAATAAATAAATGTCAATAACATGTATTATCCGGCGCGAAGCGCCGGAAAAATCTGAGAAATCAATGATCGATAACGGACAAAACATCATAACAAATAGATATCCATTCTTTATCTCGCTAACTATCTTGGGCCCATGGGGGGCGGCCCTTCGCCCCCTTAAATCAGCCCTCCTTAATTCCGCTCATATGTACTTTTATTATTATATTCTTCTGAATCTAGAAGATAATGTCGGTAAAATTTACTTTTCAATGTTTTGAACATAATTACAAAAACTTATGAAATAGATAGTATGATTGATTACCACCAGTTACCAAGCGGGATATTAAAATCAAGAAAAGCGTTTCCGTTCTCCATATTTCTGAAATGCAAAGCAGTTTTTCCTGACCGGTCGAATATGCATAGATAACATACTAGGTAAAATAATAATTATTATTATTAATTATTGTTATTATTAGTATTGTTGTTTTTATTGTTATTATTTATTATTATTTTTATTATCACTATTTTTACTATTATTATTATTATGATTATTATTATTATTGTTATTATTATTATTAATGTTTTTACTCTTATTATTATTAGTATCATTATTATTATCATTTTGAATATTATTATTATTATTATTATTATTATTATTATTACAGAGTAAAAAAGAGGGTTGCTTTACTAGGTGTCACGACAAAACGTACAGAACAAAACGTCTCTTGACAAAACATCCCCAACAAAACGTCCCCATGACTAAACGTCCCCAGACAAAACGTCCTTAACAAAACGTCCCCAGCAAAATGTCCCCTAAAAAAGTCCCTCTTGACAAAACGTCGCCGCATATGTTTTTCAATAATAAAACCAAACTGGCAAAGTATTGGTCATTTTTTATGTCCCATCTTTGCTCGCTTGCATTCAGTGCCTCGATTTTTGTAACATTTAGTATTTCACTTCAAATTTGGCAAACTTGTTTCGATTGCCTCTTGCTCTTTTCTGTTTTCAATGTTAATCTAATATGTTTCCAATTTTGATAACTTCACACGAGACGTTGTTTGTTCTCTTAACATCATATAATAGTCGTGATACGTTTTGCTGCTACGTTTATTTTCATAGGGTATGTTTTGCTGGGGACGTTTTGTTGGCTATGTTTTGTCCGGGGACGTTTTGTCGTAGACCCCTTCACTACCTATTGCAAAAACAGAAGTCTTACAGCTGATAATCTTGCTCGGTCCGTTTTTTACAGACTGTTGTGTAAATCATGTCAAAATTTATTTTATGAATCTGATTATTGATTTTGTATATGGCATGGCTAGCAAAGCGTCCGGAATAAACATTTAAAAGGGGAAAAGTAAAATCCGGAAACGGAAACGGAAACAATGGGTAAAAGCCGGAAACGGAAACGAATCAAAGTGGCGGAACCGGGGTTCCCCAAGAAGGGCCCATCAGGGTCAACACTCCTAACCTCGTTTTCGCCATAATTTCTCCAACTGAAGGGGGGTTTAGGGGCTCGGAAACGGGGTACCCTATTATTCATATGTGAATCTGACCCCGGTTCCGTCAGGGGTTTCTCCGCCCTGGGAGCGGTCCGAAGTGGCGGAACCGAGGTTCCCCAAGTAGGGCCCATCAGGGTCAACGCCCCCAATCCCGTTTCCGCCAAAATTTCTCCAACTGAAGGGGGTTTAGGGGCTCGGAAACGGGGTACCCCATTATTCATATGTGAATCTGACCCCGGTTCCGTCGGGGATTTCTCCGCCCTGGGGGCGGTCCAAAGTTTCGGAACCGGGGTTCCCCAAGAAGGGCCCATCAGGGTCAACACCCCTAACCTCGTTTTCGCCATAATTTCTCCAACTGAAGGGGGTTTAGGGGCTCAGAAACGGGGTACCCTATTATTCATATGTGAATCTGACCCCGGTACCGTCAGGGGTTTCTCCGCCCTGGGAGCGGTCCAAAGTGGCGGAACCAGGATTAACCAAGTCGAGCCCATCACGGTCAACGCCCCAAACCCCGTTTCCGCCAAATTTTCTGCAACTGAAGGGGTGTTTAGGGGCTCGGAAACCGGGTGCCCCATTATTTATATGTGAATCTGACCCCGGTTCCGTCGGGGGTTTCTCCGCCCTGGGAACGGTCCAAAGTGGCGGAACCGAAGTTCTCCAAGTAGGGTTAATCAGGGTCAGCGCCCCCAACCCCGTTTCCGCCAAATTTCCTACAAGTGAAGGGGTGTTTAGGGGCTCGGAAACGGGGTACACCATTATTCATATGTGAACCTGACCCCGGTTCCGTCAGGGGTTTCACCGCCCTGGGGCAGTCCAAAGTGGCGGGACCGGGGTTCTCCAAGGTCGAGCCCATCACGTTCAAGGCTCCCGACCCCGTTTCCGCCAAATTTTCTACAACTGAAGGGGTGTTTAGGGGCTCGGAAACTGGGTACCCATTATTCATATGTGAATCTGACCCCGGTTCCGTCAGGGGTTTCTCCGCCCTGGGAGCGGTCACAGTGGCGGAACCGAGGTTCCCTAAGTAGGCCCCATCAGGGTCGACGCCCCCAACCCCGTTTCCGCCAAAATTTCTCCAACTGAAGGGGTGTTTAGGGGCTCGGAAACGGGGTACCCCATTATTCATATGTGAATCTGACCACGGTTCCGTCGGGGTTTCTCCGCCCTGGGAGCGGTCCAAAGTGGCGGAACCGAGGTTCCCTAAGTAGGGCCCATCAGGGTCAACACCCCCAACTCCGTTTCCGCCAAAATTTCTCCAACTGAAGGGGTTTAGGGGCTCGGAAACGGAGTACCCCATGATTCATATGTGAATCTGACCCCGATTTTGTCAGGGGGATTCACCGCCCTAGGGGCAGTCAAAGTGGCGGAACCGGGGTTTTCCAAGTAGGGCCCATCAGGGTCAACGCCACCAAGCCCGCTTCCGCCAAATTTACTACAATTGAAGGGGGGTTTAGGGGCTGGGAAACGGGTTACCCTATTATTCTTATGTGAATCTGACCCCGGTTCCGTCAGGGGTTTCTTCGCCCTGGGAGCGGTCCAAAGTGGCGGAACCGGGGTTTCCCAAATAGGGCCCATCAGGGTCAACACCCCCAACCTCGTTTCCGCCAAAATTTCTCCAACTTAAGGGGGGTTTAGGGGCTCGGAAACGGGGTTGGTGGCGTTGACCCTGATGAGCCCTACTTGGAAAACCCCAGTTCCGCCACTTTTGGACTGCCCCCAGGGCGGTGAATCCCCTGACGGAACCGGGATCAGATTCACATATGAATAATGGGATACCCCGTTTCCAAGCACCTAAACACCCCTTCAATTGTAGATAATTTGGCGGAAACGGGGGTTGGGGGCGTTGACCCTGATGGGCTCTACTTGGGGAACCCTTGTTCCGCCACTTTGGATCGCTCCCAGGGCGGAGAAACCCCGGCGGAACCGGGGTCAGATTCACATATGAATAATGGGGTGCCCCGTTTCCGAGCCCCTAAACCCCCTTCAGTTGGAGAAAATTTGGCGGAAACGGGGTTGGGGCGTTGACCCTGATGGGCTCTACTTGTGGAACCCGATTCCGCCACTTTGGACCGCTCCCAGGGCGGAGAAACCCCGACGGAGCCGGGATCAGATTCGCATATGAATAATGGAGATCCCGTTTCCGAGCCCCTAAAACACCCCTTCAATTGTAGAAAATTTGGCGGAAATGGGGTTGGGGGCGTTGGCCCTGATAGGCCCTACTTGTGGAACCCCGATTCCGCCACTTTGGACCGCTCCCAGGGCGGAGAAACCCCGACGGAGCCGGGATCAGATTCACATATGAATAATGGGGTTCCCGTTTCCAAGCCCCTAAACCCCCCTTCAGTTGGAGAAATTTTGGCGGAAACGGGGTTGGGGGCGTTGACCCTGATGGGCCCTACTTGGGGAACCTCGGTTCCCCCATTTTGGACCGCTCCCGGGGCGGAGAAACCCCTGACGGAACCGGGGTCAGATTCACATAGAATAATAGGGTAACCCGTTTCCCAGCCCCTAAACCCCCTTCAATTGTAGAAAATTTGGCGGAAACGGGCTTGGTGGCGTTGACCCTGATGGGCCCTACTTGGAAAACCCCGGTTCCGCCACTTTGGACTGCCCCTAGGGCGGTGAATCCCCCTACAAAATCGGGGTCAGATTCACATATGAATAATGGGGTACTCCGTTTCCGAGCCCCTAAACCCCCTTCAGTTGGAGAAATTTTGGCGGAAACGGAGTTGGGGGTGTTGACCCTGATGGGCCCTACTTAGGGAACCTCGGTTCCGCCACCTTTGGACCGCTCCCAGGGCGGAGAAACCCCCGACGGAACCGTGGTCAGATTCACATATGAATAATGGGGTACCCCGTTTCCGAGCCCCTAAACCCCCTTCAGTTGGAGAAATTTTGGCGGAAACGGGATTGGGGGCGTTGACCCTGATGGGCCCTACTTGGGGAACCTCGGTTCCGCCACTTCGGACCGCTCCCAGGGCGGAGAAACCCCTGACGGAACCGGGGTCAGATTCACATATGAATAATAGGGTACCCCCGTTTCCGAGCCCCTAAACCCTTCTTCACTTGGAGAAATTTTGGCGGAAACGAGGTTGGGGGTGTTTACCCTGATGGGCCCTTCTTGGGGAACCCCGGTTCCGCCACTTTGGTTCGTTTCCGTTTCTGGCTACGGCTTTTACCCGTTGTTTCCGTTTCCGGTTTTACCCGTTGTTTCCGTTTCCGGCTTTTACCCATTGTTTCCGTTTCCGTTTCCGGACTTTAACCACACCCCATTTAAAATACGGATCACGGTTTTGTTTTAGCACCACGCTAATGAAAGTTGCCCCGTGCCAATGAAAATTTTGTTGGATAGCACAACCTGCTAATGAATACGACGACGTTTGTTTGCAAAATTGTAGTAATTTTAACGCTTTTTTAGCAAAAATCTCAATTCAGGCGCTTCGCGCCGAGCGTCATGCTTACTGTTTATTCAGCTCCAAGCGCGCGATTTAAACACTACACCATCAATCTACATACAACCTAAAAGATTTAGCATTCATATCGCCTATTTGTGTAACATAATAATTACTTCGTAACAAGTTTGCACGGTTTTATCTTGTTTGAAGACAAAATTGGATCCTTTATGTTCATTTATCATTTAATTCATAAGCGCAGTGACGTCTGTCTTTACATCAAATTAGTATATGACTGACAACCCAGTGATCGTACGGGGTCAGATTTTCACCCCCGGTCGGGTACGGGGAAGAAAAACCCCGGTTTTCGGGGTCGGGGTCGGGGTTGAAGATTAACAGTTAACATTGCATGATTACATACCAATTTAAAAAGGATAAAAATGATACCTTCACTTGTTTGTAGAGCATTTTAATAAAGCTGGTTATGTTCAACATTTTAATTTCATTACAAGTTCAAACATGGATTTAGCAATTTAGCATTCCTTTCAATTTTAATCACTAATCGCTCTCGCTTTTTTCGAATTCTTCCACAGTTTTTTCTTTTGCTAAATAATATTATAATAAATTTATAGTCAGTGGCTGCGGATCTCGGATTTTCCTAAGGGGGGGGGGGCGGTATCCATACGTGGGCAGTCACAGAAAATTCTAAGGGCCCCCGGGGTGCAAGAATTTCTGAAAGTTTGCTTCATTTTTTTCGACGATTTCTCATGCCGAGGACTAGTCCATTATCATCAAAAAATGTGCGAAAAATAATGTTTCAAACAATTCGAATTCTGGAGGGGGGGTATTTTGATTCCTTCGGGAGGCTTGCATCACCCCCTTGAACCCCCTTACTGCCCACGTGTGGTGGCATGTATCCCAATTTTTCCAAAAACAGTCAAAAATAGGTCCAAACAATTTGCCCTTAACGCGCGAAATAGCGTTTTTTTCGGTGTTTTACACTGTATACTTTTACAAAATCACTTTTGACGCAATATTTTTTCTTAAAATTTTAAAATTTTAGACAACTCTTATGCGAAAAAATCATTAAATTTCTTTAACAAAAATCTGGCGCGAAGCGCCGGAAAATTTGTGAAATTAAGACGTATAGACGTCTAGAAGCATGATTTACAGTTTGATTTCCTGTATTTTTAGCATTTGATGCGAAACGTCGAAATTTTTAATTGAAAATAGAAGAAAACTATGCAAAAATAGCTGTTTCTGCTGTTAAAATTGTTTTGAAACCTACATGTTAACAGAAAATGGCTTCCAGGTAGTGTTTTTTTGTACAAGGTCCGTTTGTACGTGTACAAATATGGTCCCTAAAAGTCTTTGTACATTTTGTACACACAAATTTTCGGGTACTATGATACAGTACGGTAGCGACTTTAGTGTGGTAAAAACAGAGTTGTTCGACCTTTGGTAGTGTATTTTGGCTAATTCCTGGTTTTATGAGGGCAAAAATCATTAAGAATGGTCTTAAAACGGCGCGAAGCGCCGAAAAAATTGACATTATCCTTTTCAGAATACGATTTCTGCTATTATAAAGATATATATCAGGACACACAATTACTCATTTCCGCGCGAATAGCGCGAAACTTTCAGCGAATTTCAGACCTTTTTTTGCAGTTTTTGTCTTCCACAAAATCTTCGTACATGTAAAAAGACGGTCCCGAAAAGTCTTTGTACATCGCCAAAAATCTTTGCCGAATACAAAAAAACCGTGCTTCCAGGCCGCCAAGGAAGTAAATAAATGTCAATAATAGGTATCATTCAGCGCGTAGCGCCGGAAAAATTCGAGAAATTATGGTCACTGACGGCCAAAAATCATTGCAAATTTCATATCCAATCTTTATCTCGCCAAATATTTTTGGCCAACGGGGGAGGCAGCCGCCCCCCGCCCCCTTAAATCCGCCCCTGTCCATAGTGTATTTTAACGAATGACAAAATGCAGAGCGTTTTGGCGCACTTTATGGTGATAAATATGCGAACATGTATGTACGTGTTAACAGCATGGCGACTAGGCGTACATTCTATGAAATATCACGAGTGTCGAGTTTAACATATTCATTATGCTCATGAATGAATCATCCTTGTTTGGTGTTTGCCGAATTTATTTGCTACTTATACAATTCTCCTATGTACCAAAAATATCAAATGCTATATTTCACCCCCGAAAAAAGGTTCAACCCCAACTCGATAAATCTTGCCCTCGGTCGGGGGTCGGGGTTTAGGCCGGGGTTTTTCGGGGTCGGGCTACCCGTGACAACCGCATTATCATGTTTGATGTTGTAATAGGTACAACGGTGTCAGTTTCTAAGTTTATTGAGCATTAGCAAGCCAATAATTGTGATTTAGCAAGAATTTTTTGATTTGTTCGAAGAAAGAACATGATCATGAAAAAACATTGATCTGCAGAATATCATGGCATTCTTAGACAGCTGAATTAAAAAGAAAAGGACATGCATTACTGACACTGTATTTAGGTATATCGTGATGAAAAAACGCTGATACGGATGCACATTTTATCGAGGAACAACTCACCTTTACCCAAAAAATCAAAAATATGATGCAAGGCAAAAAATGTAACTTTTGTACTAAATGTGTATTTCGACGTAAAAATTAATTTTGCATGAATTTATCTGATTGCGTCATTTAGGATCACTTTAAGGCCGTTCTTGCAAAATAGTAACTTTTGATAAGGTGCTGAAATGCCTTGGAGCCCTATCGATAAGCGCATTTGTCACTCACGCGGTTTTTCCAAATCAGTCGTGGCGCAAATTTGTTGGAAGTGATAACGAGATTACTTTTGAGAACTTCTGGATCACTGATTCTGTTCCGCATGCTGTGGATATTGCCAAAAATAAACCGTTCAAGCTGCTCTCGCTGGCTCCCTTGATTGCTGACATTCTGCTAGGATTTGACTTGAAATTGCTTGCCTGATTGAAGACATAAATCTGCAAATTATCTTTTTGATATCGATTCTGATTTTTTTAGTTCACTGAGTATTTATTTCGATAAGGCAATAACAGTAGGTACCTTACGTTTTTGAAGTAAATACCGCGTAATAGAATAAAAGATCTGTAACAGGTACTTTATGCTGGTTTCGGACTACGAGACGATAATATGTATCACATACATACGTGTGCTGTAGGTCGGCGGGGTCTATTTGTGTAAAATTCGCAATAAACGTCAAAAATTCAGCGGGTACGCCCACGAAATATCTTGATGGAGCTTAACTTTTCTCAGAATTGTCGAAAATAATCATGACAATTCGATCATGTAAATCATAGTTTTTTACCCTTTTGCAATGGGTAGAAACAGGTAATAGGTAAATAGATATATTGCGTACATCCAGGTTTGACATTATCTTCTGCTCCCCCTCCCTAGAGCACAAACCAGGAAACAAGATTTATATTACTTTAGGGGTACACTGCACTCCTGGGCGTAGGGGGTATGCACTCCCTGAGAAACCAAAATACCCCCTAGAAATCAATTTTTTTAAATTTTTTTTTTTTTCGCAATTTTTTGATGCCAATGGATAATGCTCGATGCGAAAGGTCGAAAAATTGTGTTTTTTCGCCATACCACCATTTTTAAGGCCATTTTTCGACCTTCAAAAAAATCTTGCACCCCCCCCAGAATTTTCTTGCTGCCCACGTATGGTCGTATGCACACCTGAGCGTGGGGTTTGGGGGGTATGCACCCCCCAGAAACCAAAATACCCCCTCCCCAGAAATCAAAATACCCCCCCCCCAGAATTCAATGTTTGAAAATTTTTTTCGTTTTTTTCGCAATTTTTTGATGCCAATGGATAGTGCTTGATGAGAAACGTCGAAAAATGGTGTTTTTATCGCCATACCACCATTTTTAAGGCCATTTTTCGACCTTCAAAAAAATCTTGCACCCCCCCCAGAATTTTCTTGCTGCCCACGTATGGTCGTATGGCGAAAAAACACCATTTTTCGACGTTTCTCATTGAGCACTATCCAATGGCATCAAAAAATCGCTGAAAAAAGCAACAACAAAATTTCAAAATTTGAATTCTGGGGGGAATATTTTGATTTCGGGGGGGGTATTTCGACTTCTGGGGATACATACCCCCAACCCCCCACGCCCACGTGTGGTAACAAGCCGACCAACTCATTCGGCTCCGAAAGCGCCCCACACCAAAACACTGCCACTACCACCATGTTTTACAGTGCCAGCCATGCACTCGATTTTATACCATACCAACCACACATGCAGGGGGTATGCACCCCCAGAAGTTGAAATACCCCCCCTCCAGAAATCAAAATACCCCCACCCAGAAAAAATTTTTTTTGCTTTTTTAGCAATTTTTGATGCCATTGGGTAGTGCTCGACGAGAAACGTCGAAAAATGGTGTTTTTTGTCATACAACCACTTTTAAGACAAATTTTTGATCTTTAAACATTTTTTCACCCCCCCACAGAAATTTTTTCGCCTCCCCCAGAATTTCGGTGCTGCCCACCTATGATACCAACCCGTCGACGAACTCGAATTCTTGTTGTGGAGGTATAATATTCAAATTTTGACTCGTCGGGAAAGTACTCGGTTACGATCATCCACAGTCCAATGAAGATGAGAACGAGCGAAATTCAATCACTTTTTTCGATTGACCACTTTCGAATGGCTTCCGAACTGCAATCCGGCTAATTGTACATCGTGAAACTAAAGGGCCACCATCGCAAGCTCTTTCCTAAGGTCCAGAGGCGATTTTTGGCGATCTGCGACGCACAATCGTTTCAAACGCCGATCATCTCTAACACTTGTTCTGTACGTGGACGCCCAGACCGGTGTAAATCTCGATACGAACCCACTACATTTTTAAGTGCATTCTGAACTGCATGTCGGCTGTTTCGATACTTTCACTTGTGACAATTTCGTATCATTAATCAAACTAACAATTTTTGCTCGACATGTGGCTGAAATAGACCTTTTTTCGGCTCGTAATAAATAATTAACAAGGAAAGCTAGGCAAAATTGACTTCATATTTAAATTCAGCGCAAAAAAATACTTCTAGGCAGTGCAAAGCTAATCTCAAAATTATGTACGTGTAACAGGCACACCTGGGCGTGGGGGGTATGCAAGCATTCCCTCCGGGAAACCAAAATACCCCCCCCCTCCAAAAAAAATTACCCCCGCCCCCCACAGAATTCAATTTTAAAAAACTTTTTTTCGTTTTTTTCGCAATTTTTCGATGCCAATAGATAGTGCTCAATGAGAAACGTCGAAAAATGGTGTTTTTCGCCATTCCACCACTTTTAAGGCCATTTGTTGACCTTTGGAAAATTGCTGCCCACGTATGGTAACGTAACAGGGCTGCTCTTTACAATATGTCAATTGTATGACCTTTTGCAGGGTTGCTCTAAACTTTTACTCGCGACTGTACTTAATAGGAAATCGATGTCGAAGTTTGTCGAACTTCGATAAAACACTAATTGAAGTCCTACTTTTTTCGAATTTCGAGTAAATGTAAATCGAAGTTCCATGGATCTTAAAACGAACTCCAAGCAGGCGCAAATCGAACTTCGACAAGCTTACTCGAACTTCAAGAGAACAAGCAAATCGATGTTCGATCAAAGTTCTGCCAAACCGAAAATAGACCATAAATGTCAGAGTGAGCACATCAACAAATGAAGATCATTTATGTGTGGCCGGTCTACTTATAATTAATGCATGCGCCTAATTTATGCTCATCTTTATCTGCGATAGCATGACTTTGCACTCATCCGTTTCATTAACATAGCAACCGGGGGCTCAAAGAGGTCTTTCTTATGCACCTTCGAAACGTTCTCGCTAGAAAAAGGTCTACGACTTGAGTTGTTTGAAGTAAAATTACCTACATTATATTAGATTGACATTTAAAAATCCAGACAGATATTTATTTGTAAGAAATGGAATAAAAGTAAAGCATAAGTAAGAAGCACAATTGCGATTTAAATTCTAAAATGAGTTGAGTGATATTTTTCAATTTATAACGCTGATTCCAATGGAAGAGCTCTTTTCTGACATTTATTCGTAGCTTAATTTTGTGATCCCTCGAAAAATGTTTTAAGTTCAAAAAATTTATTTTTAAAGTTTTACAAAAATTTTAATTTTAAAAATTGTTTTTGCACGGTATATTATATTATTAAAAATGCAATAAGTTCAAAATTTATGTTGAAATATTAATTTTAGAGGCGTGAAATTTGAAAAAATTTTGGTTCTTAAAAGCTAACTTAACTATTTAGTTTATTTGAGTTAGTCTGGACTTCTGATTTCAGATTAAAATCAATTTTTAAATATGTGGTTGGAATTAAAATTAAAATTAAAATCAATTTAAATCATTCATATTACACTATATAGCTAGCAAATCATGAATATGCGCTTGAGTTGATTTACGAGTTGAATAAAACAGTGTCGAAGGAAAGGACTCGCATCACCATAGGGCAGAGGTCATTTGACATATGTCATCGTAGTATGTGTAGGTAATGCATATTCAAGGCACGATGCTCTGATGGACATGCGCACAAGTTAAAATTTATAATGAAGGGCAAAAACCAATATTTTTTTGGAACCCAATATAACGTCAAGCCAGCCGATGTTCTCATTCATTTGATGCATCCAGGTCGACTATCGTGTGTTTAATTGAACAATTTTCACGGATAATTGATAAGACTCCGAGAATCATAAAGCAAACAACGATTTAAGGCACAATTTCTGAGAAATTGGACCTTCGGTTGGCAACTTCAAAAACTAAGATATCCTCGAAATTTCGTATAAGGAGTTTCTTGATGAGATAAAAACAACGACGTCGTCCGTTTTGCTTAAAATGCAAAATTGGCAGAGATATTGACCTGTGAAGTTGCTGTTTTTAGCAGTTTTTGCAAAACTGTTTTACATAATTTTAAATATTCTCTGTGCTCGCAAATTTGATGATCATAGCGAAACTTGACAGGAAATACTTGTCCCTCGTTGGTAACATTTTACTCAAAAACTGTAAACTTTGCGTTTTATTGTAATTCTAACACAACATTTGTGTGATGCATCCAAACAAAATTTTCTCATTTTTTCTCTACAGTATCTCAAATACTTACCACCGAGGCTAAAATTTTCACAGTTTGAGGCCCTAGACTGTATATACAAATTACAAGTCCACAAAATTTTATTACGAATTTCATACCACAACCCATACCAGTTACAGTAAGCTGAGGGCCGTTTCTTAAATACGCATTATAGTTAACGGAAAAAGTGCAAAATTGTATTTGGTATCTATATAAACAAGCTTATTACAGGTGATAAGCTCATTGGAGACAGCCATGGACGGTTAACCTGCAATTTTTAGGAACCTGTTCTTCACTGGTTCTTGAGATATATCACAGGGACCGAATCATGCTGTAGATTATGCTTGTGTTAAAATATCGATAAAAATTGCAAATTTTTGGCCCTAACCCAGCAAATATCCGTTCAATGGACCTGCAATTTTTCACACATACAGCAGCTGTTTGTTTACACAAACTTCTTGAATTATAATCTAACATATCTCTTACCACAAATGAGGTGAGGAAGTACGTTAAGGTTCGGACAGTGTTTCTACAACTCATTACGCGAGTATACATACATGTAGAACTGAATATTGTTTCCAGTTGTAAATAGATAATATAGAAAGATTTACCTCTTTCTACACTGCAATGCTCAAGTTTTTGAATGCTTGCGTTGCTTTCGAAAAAAATCTGTTTTAGCCTTAGCTAAGTAAATGCTTGTTTTGTGGACCTCACATGTTGAGAATTTACCGCTTTTTGGCTTCTAAATAACCCTACGTCAAGCTCTGACCTCCCAGACAAAAAAATTAAAATGATTAAAAAATATCTCTTCAGTTATTAAAATTGAGATACGTACAAAATGGTTATTTTAAGCATCTCTTGACGGACTCTGAGCTTTAAAAAAAAATAAAATAAAACAAAAAATTATTCGTTATTCTAAATCGGAAACATTTTATTTATTTTACATTATTTATTTAAAATATTTTAGATCTAGTTTAAAGCTTGATTACTAAAATAAAAAAATCAAATAAAGGTAAACTTATGCCTTATAGTGATGGAAAGCATTATGCCATTCATACAGCTAATTGCTCACTAAGGTTTTACTTGAAGGTAACCATCATACCTGGGCCTGGGGGGTTTAAGGTATGCACTCCCAGAAGGCCAAATACCCAACACGAGAATAATACCCCACAGAATTTAATTTTTGAAAGTTTTTTAGGTTTTTTCGATGCCAATGAATAGAGATCGACGAGAAACGTTGAAAAATGGTTTTTTCGTAATAGCACCATTTTAAGACAAATATTTGACTTTTAAGAAATTTTTGCACCTGCGGAACTATATGTTGCCACCCACCTATGGTAACCAGGCATACCTGGGGAATAATTTGAAGCTCGCTGCAAATGGTACTCACCTAATAACTGACCTAAACAAGTCGGACAAATATTGTAAGAGACAATATTCAGCTTGTACACACGTCATTTGTATAATGCATAAAAATGGCTAGGGCTCACTGCAGCTTGTGCAACTTATTGTAACTGCGAGAGTTACACGTTTAGGCGAACCTGCCTTAGCAGTTCGCAATAGCCATAACATAGCCAATACTAGTAGCTATCTATGATAGTGTACTGTGGGCTATGCCTTCGGTCTTCCCATTATTTTCCCAAACTTTCAATAATAAAAAACATTTAGATACTTGTCCGGTAGCATAGAGCTAAGTGTATGATAATAGTAATTGTTTCATGCATACCGCTTGTGTAATCGAGAACTTTCGATCTGAGATAAAAAGTCATTTCAGTATTATGTTAAATTGATCGTTGTTTTAATTTACTGTAATGGCCCTTGAGGCCAGTGTACTGAAGGTCGTATTAGTTTTTTGGCTTGTTTGGTTTTTCGTTGGCCGGTTATTTTCGACTGTACATTATCGTTTTTCTTTTGCGTATTTTGTTTCCCGGCTATAGGCCGTGTGTTCTTCGTCGAATAAAATCATAGAAAACCAACCCAGTGGTTTCGGTTATACCGAGGGTTAGGTCGGCCATCTTTCCCACGTCGAGGATCTTCCACCCATCTAGTGGACTGATAGGTAAATTCCGTATGATAGTTTTCTCCATTCGAAAATCATAACTTATTTCTCAAGCCAAAAATTGATCAAAACTATTATCTAATCTTTAAGGATGATTGATCAGCATAGAGCTCGTTGTTGTTGTTTTCATAGTTCAGCGTGCTACACAAATTAGGAACCAAAACATTTCTGATCAGGCACTGATTGAAAATAAGTTAAATTACAACTTGAGCTTGAGATAGGTCAACTGACCTCCGCGGCAAATACCGAGACTAGGTAGGTAGCCTTAGGTCTTAGGGCGTAGCTGCTGAGATCACCCGACATAGAAGCAGCCAGCAATATTAGGGCTGAGGGGATCGAAGCCGTAAGGTCTGTAAGGGTCCAAAGATCGAAAGCCTTAGAGCCGCGCGATCGGGGCCAGCACTAAGCGTAGACTTAAGTACCTACGTACCTAGGTAAATCTCGAAGGTAATGTATCCGTCCTATGTCGATTCTTTGTAGACATAAGGCGGCTCTACATTTACATTGGATGTTCCCTCCTTTAGGCTGCTAGCTACAGCCGAGCTGATCAATCATCGTAAAATTATTTTTCGATCCAAAAATTATCATTTTGGCCATCTAAAAATGTGTAACGTTTCGTTCACCTTTGTTGTTGTATCGACCGCGATCGTGGCAGTGCGCAATTTAAGTAAGCGTCCGTGGTAAAGATTTTGTGTATCGTGGTAAAGCCATCGTTATTTTTCTATTTCCGTCGGATCTCTACCGACGAAGGCAGCTCTCACGCTCGTATATTCATTTTTCTATAAACGTCAGCCCTCAGGCGACGATTTATCATTCTTCTCAACTGACGACGAAATTCCGTCATTTAGGTTCTTACCTACCTGTTTTTCTAACCACGTACACGATCTTGCGCCTTAGGCTTAGTCCTATCTGCTTTCGATCATTTCACGTCAGGTATATCTTACTTCACGTAAGGAAGTACTATTCACGTGGAAAAACCTGTTTTTCGGATCGACAAAGGTCTAATTTGAAACATTTATTTTGGGAAAAATTTCGACGTACTGAAATTTATTTTACCCAAAGGCACATTTTTCGACATTTTTGACACCTAAAAATGGCAGGAAAAAAGGTTTTGCGGACACCGCCCGCTAAATTGAAAAAACCTTCTACGCCACCTGTTTCAGCTCGCCAATTACCTACTGCGCCTGTTGACTCTAATAGCGCGTGTAATTCTGCGAGTAATGACACAATTACGAGAGACGTAACGACTAAGGCGAATAATGATAAATTACCCGCGTCACTACATGCCGCGAGTAATACACAGTCCGAAGACGAATTATCATTGAGTACCATGCGATCTCGCATTAATCAATTTTCGCTAACTAGGTCGGATCCTAATATTGACAATTCATCAAGTCACACAATGATCGATAATACGACTACCATTAACACGGCAAATAACCCTGAAACCAGTTCGGAACGCGAAAATCACGATTCTGACGTAGAAAGTAATCATAGTCGCTGCATGAATGCCGACAGAGAGCGTGCTAATGCTAATGTGACTAATGATCTTATTTTGAAAGCGCTACAAGCTATTCATTTGCAATTTTCGGATCTTTCTACGCGCGTTGATCAAGATAAAAAGGAAAATGTGGATGAAATGCGTAAACTGCGTTTGGAGCTAAGCACTATGCTTAAACCCCAACCAGTTCTGAATCGCATAGAAACTAATGTATCTGAGCGCGTTAACCACTCAATCGATAGCGCAAATTTTTCTGAATTCAATGCGCAAAGTGCAAATCGTGCGCAAAGTACGCATAGGGCATCTTCACTGTTGTCTACTAGCAACAGAGCATCGAATTCACGCTCACCTTCGGAAACTGTTCCAGAAAATATCTCTCAAAGTTGTACGAACCGCGCGCCGGAAATCTGTAATTTGTCACAGAATCCTGTAAACACGGGTTTGCAAACAGTGCAAAACTCGGGTTTTTCGGAGAATATACCTACGATTTCGCAGCCGTCGGTATCGATTTCGCAGACGTCGCGATCTCGGCCTTCGCTGCCATTAAATCGTAATGCGCCTTCCTTCGTACCTAATCCTTCTATTGCGAACTCGCAGCAGCAACTAAATCCACCACCGCTGCAGTATTTTCCACCTCAAGGAGAAATTTTACCCAATAATTATGTACCTAACCCTATAAACGTGGAAATACCACCTAATAATCCTATCTTGCATTCTTCTAATATCGAAATGCAACCGGTTGAGATAAATTTATCTGGTATTAATAACGAATCTGCAAATTTGCAAAATGAATCTGCTCCTCGATCTGAATCGTCTAGTAGGAAAAAACATGTCAAATTTTCTGACGACAGCTCATCTAATAGTTATGATCGCCCGCGCAGTCGTCGCTCGCGTCGCAAATCTCGATCGCGCAGAGCGGCGTCATAGGCATAGTTCAGGTTCTTCATCTGAAAGCTCGCGTGGTGATTCACGTCTCGCTGATTCCTTGAATCGCGGACCATTTTTGCAGCAGATGCAATTTGCACTTGCAAATAAAAAATTTTTTGACGGCGATAAATCAGATATAAAGGCATATTTTGCAGAATTTGAATCGCTTGCCAATACCTATGATATTGACAAGGCTGATCGTTTAAAATTCGCTACTGGATTTCTTGACCCTTATGTTTTGCGTCTATACCATTCGTTACCTGCTGATATACAACAATCTTATTCGAAAATGAAACATGCGCTAATAACCGAATTTTGTCCGATGGACACCGGTGCGCTCTTTAATCGTTTTTTGTCACACAAACAGCAGCCTAACGAATCGGTTAAAGCTTATTATCTCTCGCTTCGCGAAGAGTTAATTAAATCGGATCCCTATCTTGAAGTTGACTCGCCACATTTCAATAATCTAATGCGACATCAACTAAAACAAGGTTTATTACCACACATTTCGAAAGAGGCATATCATAAAAAACCTAGAGCATCATTAGCTGAATTTTTGGACAATGCGCTTAGCGCTGAATTTGCTAATAAAGAATTTGAGGATAAAAAGGCAGTAACGCCTTACGTATCGGTAACAGCTGCTCCAGTAGGCAGCGTAGTACCTAAAGATACTCCTCGCGCATCTAACCAAAATGATCCAAATCGTTCACGTCATCGAACGTTTCATCGCTCATCGCGTGCTGAGAAACCAGAAAATTCTTCTCGTAAATATTGTACCTTTTGCAAGCGCATAGGTCACATTTATGAGGAATGCTTCACGCGTCAAAGGCAAGAAACGTCTAATAATGCTAATTTTAATAATCAAGCTGATCGGAATACTAATTCTATGGTGCGCAATCGCAGCCAATCGCGTTCTTTTTTGCGACGAAATCGTTCGCCATCGCGTTCGAATTCGCAGAATAGGCATCGATCTCAATCACGATATCGTAATTCTAGTCAACATCGTTCATCTAACTATGCGAATAATGATAATCGCTTTGAAGCAAAGCAATCACGATCGAATTTTCGGCAAAATCGTAATGATAATTACCAAAATTCGCGTGCTAATTATCAAAATTCGCGTTACGATAATCGTTATAATAACCAATCGCGCCAAAATACACCTTTTGTGCAATTTCCTAATGAACAACGTGGCACATACTATAACTCTAGTTATCGCAGCGATAATAATTTCAATCGCCCGTATGTCACATACACTGCAGATAACCAACCCGCCATAAATGTGCCCCCACCGCAGCCAACCCTTACATCTCCTCGTGATGTGAACACAGTTACTGCGAAAGACCAAGAATCTAGCGCGCGTCCTAATTTCTTCGCGTCGCAAGAATTTCTTGAAGAGTACGAACGTCTACAACGTCGTCTTGCAACTTACGAAAAATTAATCTACCTCCATCTAAGATTTTGGATCCTAATATTCCTATCGTAAGTCATGCTGGGACGAATTTACCCACTATTCTCGTTAAGGTTCATGGCGTTGACGAACCTGCTCTGATAGATACAGGTTCACAGGTCACCATGATGACCACGTCTGCATTCTTACGTCTTGGTTTTAATTTACCACCTAAGCAAGTTTCACAAGTCGTGCATGGTGTAGGCGAAATCACCGCAGTCATTCGCTACTAGCAAAGAAAAATGCTCCGATGGAACAAAAAAAGATGAATATACTTGGAATTGTGGATTATTATGGATGTAAAAAAGGAGGGGACTAGGAAAAATCTACCTAAAGTCGGAAAATCTGCTAAAAATCACACTTTCTCTAAGCAACGCAAAAAATCGATGTATATTCTGCGGCCAACAGATTAAAATAAATGTTCAGCCATAACAATGATTGAAACAGCAGCACGTTAGCTATGCAGTAGCTATGGGAAATGATATTAAGTAAACTAACAGTCTTCCAAGCCAATTGAATGAAATGGCAAACATCGAAGACAATTGAAGACATGGTTGGTTAAAAACAGTAGGAAACACGTAAGTTGACTTGAAACAGACTTAATGTAGATACACTAGCATGCCCGAAACGATTGTGTGCACTAATCAATCGTGCACCATAGCTACGCTTTGCTATAGTGCTCATAAAACAAAACAACTTTAAATACAATACCTCTTAGTTTTCTATCAATCAAGGTGCCAGCAATTTAAAAAAGTAACCTTGATAGATTTCGTTTATACACTCTTATCTGAAACTTCCGAAGATTATTTAAAAAAGACACTTTTTTAGAGGCCGCGAGAATATACATCGATTTTTTGCGTTGCTTAGAAAGTGTGATTTTTAGCAGATTTTCCGACTTTAGGTAGATATTTCCTAGTCCCCTCCTTTTACATCCATAATAATCCACAATTCCAAGTATATTCATCTTTTTTTGTTCCATCGGAGCATTTTTTCTTTTAGTACACTGCTTTTAGTTGGCGTGATTTCAGTACATCAGTCAGTAAACACAATCAGTAACATGCCACAATAATGACAACAGTCCAAGAACGCGGAAAACAATATT
The DNA here is from genome assembly GCA_036768485.1 of Mermis nigrescens. Taxonomy (NCBI): domain Eukaryota; kingdom Metazoa; phylum Nematoda; class Enoplea; order Mermithida; family Mermithidae; genus Mermis; species Mermis nigrescens. The sequence continues at coordinate 13,041,601 of JAVLUZ010000145.1, read as the reverse complement.
GTTCCTAACATCAGCATTATCCTTTTTAAACAAGACAACCTATTGACACCATCCATTTTCAAATTAAAACTGCATTAAGTTATTTCTTCTTAATGTGCAGTTCGCTTATAATCAAGCACAAAAATTTAACCAACGAATTCACATTGCAAATCCTCACTCAATCAATACACAAGCACAATGTGTTGTGACTTTTGAAATTGAAAACACCCAATTTTCAGTTTTCAAATTGAAAATTGGATCAATTTTCAAATTGAAAATTGGGTGTTTGAATTTGCGATGAATAAATAATCAAAAGATAGTCACTTGGTTTATTTAAGCCGAGTAATAAAATAACGACCGATCCACCAATTCCAAACTAAACGCAACTAATCTGATCACTATGAAAAAGTTTTGAAAAATGAGCTTGCTAAGCGAGGAGTTAGCCAAACCAAGAGAAACTTAAAGTTAAAACCTACCATTAAATTATGAAGAGAATTATAAAAGATTTTAAACTTCAAAGAGAAAATGGAAAAGGCGGGATGTTGGTAAATTAGAAGGCAAAGATTTTCGGCTAAAAATTCAAAAACTTCACGCCAAATATCAAATGTAAGGAACACTAACGCTTTGATTTGGTAGTAAAATAAATTTGTAGTATAGACTACACATATTAATAACAAATGAATAGTGCAAGCTTTACACAACTGCTAGGTGTAGAGAATACTAACAGTTTACGGCTTATTAATGTACATGATTGCAATAAAGCTGTATATCTTTGTCGACTTCTGTGCACAGTAGTGTGATTGCTGGTTCATTTTAAACCACTTTTGCAGGCAATTTACATCAATTAAACGATAGCTCTCCATGTGCAAGATTTTGTGAAATATATTATAAACACGGCTAAGAAAGATTTAACTTTAATGCAACCCATTTAAGACAAAATTACATCTCTTCAATGATCTAAGGACACTTGAACATAATTTTTAAATCACTTTAGATTACTTTTGAGGGTAAACAAACTCACTTAATTGATGTCTCACATATGAATCCTTGAAAATTTTCTTGACTTCAGTTACAAAGTCTCTGCAAGTCTATCGAATTAGGGTTAACACGTAACGTAAACTTTACACAAACACATAGCGTAAAGAATATTTTAGTCGGATTCGTAATTTTGATATTGCTCCGATATTTCTTTCAACATTTATGGAAAAATGAGTCTCCATAATGTTTTAGAGACAATAAACATTAGGTTTAAACCACTTTGCAATACTGCTGAGTGTAAGCAAGCGCGCCCAATTGACGTATATATTTCATTCCCTGTAAATTTTTATATCTCAGGAAAAAATTTCGATTTTTGCAATGCTATAGAACAAAGGCTAACATGCAGTGTAAAAAATTACTCGGATATTATGATCAACATTCATGAAAAAATTATGTCTTTACAATGGTCTGAGGACATATAAACAATGAATGTAAACTACTTTACATCACTGTTGGATGTAAACAAACGCGCCTACGTGACGTCTCACATTTGATCCTTTGAAAACTTCTAGGCTCCAAGAAAAAATTAGGTTTGCAGGAATGCTCAAAAACGAAGATAAATATATATGTAGTGTAAACTTCATGTAAACACCTAGTGTAAAGAAGATTTTAGTCAGATTCGTAATTTTGATATTGTTCCGATATTACGATTAATATTTATGAAAAAATTAAGTCTACATAATGTTCTATGGGCAAACTAACAATTGGTGTAAACTACTTTACAACACCGTAGAGTGTAAACATATGCGCTAGACTGGCATATCAAATTTGATTCCTGGTCCATTTCTAGACTTGATAAACGTGTCCCTGACTCGTAACCGGAGAAGCAGGCGAAAAAAACAAGACAGAAACGCATTTAAAACTCCAAATTTTTGACTTTACACTCGCAAAATATTAATGTATAGACAATTTGCTTTGACATGCCCCGATATAAAGCACTTTATTTTTATTCTATTAGACTTATCCCGACTTCTGGACGGAGAAAGTGGCGAACAAAAAACGCAACAAAAACGTATTTTCCATCATTTAGAACACTGTAAACTTTAAAATTCCGTACCGAACTCCCCATTGAGTTTAAAGAAATTCGGTTTGGTACAATTTGTAGCTTTTAAATCGTAGTACATTCCTGTGTGCCAAAATTCTGTTGCAAAAATTATTTGGCATGATTTATCAATCAAACTTCGGAAAAAACGTGTTTTTTAGCCCATTTTTTACCTCTGATTTCGAACTTTACACCCCCATATATAACTCAATATTGCGTTTTTAAATGCGGTTTGCTGCGATGTTTAGCCCCTAGAGGCACTTTATTAATGCTGTCTTCGATTTGCACTGACTCATAAGCGGAAAAATTTGGCGTGAGAAATCTTAATTAAAATCCGTTTTTACACCATCCACTAGAGCGTAAACTTTAAACCCCAGGATCTAACTCACCATAGAGCATACAAGACTTTGCTTATATGCAGAATGTAGCCCTTGATCCGCTCTACATTTCTGTCAGAAAACATTTTAAAAACCTCATAACCGGAGTTAGTATCGGACATAGGAAGGTTGAAAACTCGACCAAAAAGTGCTTTTTCACCCCAGATTTTCGCACTCTTTACACTGCCGTTCGATAAATAATGCGAATTTCAAAAAACAAAAAAAGTGTCATCTGTAGAATTTATCCCTCTATTATCCTATTCTATTCAATCCTTCTGAGTCATCAATACTCAGTTGTCCACATGCCGCAGTAAAAAGGTCCCAAAATTTGTCCTATGTTATAACGTTACACAAAAACTTTACACCTTCTTTACACAGTCAATTTTGAGTTTCAAGAAAAACAAAAAAACACGGGCAGCGAATTTTTTTATTATCTTTCTTTTAAAAAAACCGCACCTTCCAGAAGTGTCCCGTTATAGCTGTAGGGGGGGTGCCCAGGTGTTGGGGGTACCCAAGTATATTATAGGTACGCGCTAACGCGCTACCTATGATAAAGTAAATATGACTTTAACAATCGCGGAACAATCTATTTCTACCTCAGTAGCTATAATTGATCATTTGCCGGAAGACATGCTCTTAGGATATGATTTTTGCGAATCCGCACTCATGTGGGTTAATCCTATTGAGCGTTGTGCTTTTGTAAGCGGCATAAAGATTAATTTACTTTCATCTCACGAAAA
>JAVLUZ010000145.1:12832738-13038408 GCA_036768485.1 Mermis nigrescens | reverse complement strand
GGTAATCAGGCGCGAAACCTTTTCAATTCTTTTCGCGAAAAATTATTCTTTCGGTCTAAAAAGGTCCAAGGACCTAGGGCGAATACCGGGGTTATCTAATTACTCCTGGTTAGGATCTGCGGTCGGCTCTCTGTCCCATATTCTCCATAAGTACTGGACCAATTACGTCCGTGGAGATTTTAGGTAGTAGGTATTCAGGGTCATTTTGGAAGAGTGCAGGTTTTTACCGCAGCTTCTTGACCAGCGCTAGCTGTAGCATAGGTACTTAGGTAAGCCCCGAAGGTACTTACTGGGGTTCGTTGCTTTCGTAGTTGTTGTGCGTTGGGTATCTTCTCTGACGGCATGCTGTTGGTTTAGTTATCCGTACATACTTCAAGTACTAAATCAACCAACTCGTTTGCGCGCGCTAAGATACTTCAATAACTCGAAAGCGGGCGAAGCCCCTCTAAGTTACACATAGAAAGGATTTTTCAATAAAATTTCTTACGGCATAATTTATTCTAGTCTTCCAGCAGATCATACAGCATTTGGTTCGGATGGAGTTCGTGCATTCAACTTTACATAAATCGAATGTTAAACACAATGGACTAGCATATTAAACATCGCCGAAAACTTCCGCTTAGCGTAGCGGTAGAACGTCTGATTGTCGTCGAAGCAACTTGCGTTCGATTCCGGTTACAGGATTTTTATTTAGCGCACTTATGTCACAGCTCTGTTAAGATGCTTGAATTAAGTCAATATAGACGGTTTAATACATTAAAAATGAAAGAATGGCGGCCGCTCGCCCCCACTCAACTTATCTGTCGAGTTACAGTAAATCACCGAGTTGGGCATATACTGTATGTAGCCTTCAAAAAATTTACTGAAATAGCTATTGAATAAATGAAACAGACTACAGGTATGCGCCAAAAACGATGTTTTTCAGCGTTTCTGACGATGCTCTATCATTTTAGAGCATGAAAACATTAGAAAAATTTCGAAAAAATCAAAAAGGGTCGGAACAAATTGAACAAAATATAGTCAAAACATGAGTATAATGGCGCGAAGCGCCGAAAATTCGGCGCTTCTGAGCAAATACATGGCTAAAAACGCTTGAAAAAGCATCTTTTCTACAAGTTTTTTTGGGAACTTTCAAAAAATCACTCAATTATGGTGCATACCCCCAAACCCCACGAGGTTACGGACGAACAGGCTATTCGGATAGGAAACTATACACACATACATATGTAGGCATGGGAGAATATCCACAAATGTACTAACATTAGAACAGCATCTCACTCGAATCCACGTCGGTACATGAAAGCAAAAAACATGGAAAGCGGTAGACACGGGAAGCATTAAGTAAATGGCTTTGGGGTAAATGAATATGAGTACACATGCGCGTGGGGGGTTTACACACCCCCAGAATCAGGAAATCCCTAAAACTCGACAAACTCCCAGAATTGAAGTTTTGGCAAATTTTTTTAGGTTTTGCCCCCAGAATTATGCTGCTGCGCTGCCCATGTATAGATATCAGTACCAAGCATGAGCATGGTCGCCCCATGGAATTTTTCGACGTTATACGTTAATTCATCCGGTTGTGTCAAGCCAATATATGGCGTGACGAGTTCTGTTCAAAAATGTTTAAAAATTTCACTCAAAAAATAACGTAAAGCAGAAATAAAAATAGCCAAGTTTTATATTGTCCTCTAATGTTAATAATTTTTAATTTTCCACCAAACCACCTCAGCACGAATCGATGTGAAAATAATATTACTTTTAAACGACATTCTAACTAGACATAACATACCTATATTTCACCTTTAGCTGATCCAGAGATCATCTGCTAATATGTAGAGTACAGAAAATGACAAATAAAATAGAAAACACACAGAAAATAAGCCTCGACAACTGGTTTAACGACCACCATTCAACAAAAACGCATAAGCGCGCAGGTGTGCATACAATAAGCGCAAATCAAACGTATTTTGGGTCAATTCGTGATATTATTATGAATTATTTTTGACATTACATATGTATTGTACACGCAGAAGGTCAGGGTCTGCAGGGGGAGGGAGTAAAATCTCGGGAATCAACAACAGTTAATTTCACACTCACGATTTTTTTGCTATTTAAACGACCAAAATGGTCAAAAGAGCCCATGAAGCGTGTTTTTCATGGTAATATCGCATTTTAAGTCGAAGTTGACTGTATTGTCACTTTTAACGCTGAAAAATAGAAGAAATAGTAAATTTCGGGTGGTTTTTGGAGTAAAAACATACACATCGGGAGATTTTTTGACATTTCTACTGCTTTTGACCTTAAAATTGATGCAAAAAACGTTGTCCGTTAGCTCAAAATTACCGGACAGTAACTGTTTGGCTGACCCTTCAGCGGTAGATAACCCCTATGCGCATGTACGATATGCATTCACTCAAAAATTAACAGTCGCACCCAAGGCAATCAACGCCGAATTTGGCAGTCTGCCTGTCATCTTTCCTGCACAGGAGACCGACATCTTTTTAAATGTTGGATAGGACTTGCAATCGTGCCAAAACAGCTACAAAGGATGTTTAGCTTTTAAGTAAAGACATGAATCCAGAACAGCGCCATCCAGACCACAGGGGGTGAAATTTTGAAGTGCATTTGTTAGGCCTAAAAATGGTAGGAAGTAACGCGTCAAAAACATCGTTATTCGGCGTTTTTGGCGATGCTCTATCCTTCTAAAGCGTGAAAACATTGGAAATTTCGAAAAAATTAAAAAAGTGAAATAAGTTGAACAAAACATAGTCAAAACATAGGTATACGGAGCGACGCGCCGAAAATTTGACACTTTTGAGCAAATAAATAGCTAAAAACGCTTAGAAAAGCACTTTTTCTCAAATCTATAGATAATTTTTCGAGAACTTTCGGTAAATCGCGAATTCTGGGATGAGAGATGAAATTCCTACAGGAAGAAAATTTTTCTGGAGGGGTGAAAATCATAGGTGGAGCAGCACCAAAATTCTGAGTGCAAGATCTTTCAAAGGTCAAAAAATGGTATTAGAAATGATGGTATGGCAAAAAACACCATTTTCAACGTTTCTCATCGAGCACTATCCGTTGACATCATAAAATTGCGAAAAAAACAAAAAATTCAAAAATTGAATTCTGGGGGTATCTTAGTTTCTGGGGATTCGGCCTCCTGGGGGTTGAGGGGTGCATACCCCCACGCCCGCGTGTGGGAAGCCCCCCCAAATCATGTAAATTCACGGCTAAATCGCTTCGCGAGCACATTTTTTGACTTTATCTTCTTGAAATTTGGAACTTAATTGCATAGACTTTTGAAGAGCGCACAGAATTGCTATGTATTTCTTAAATACGTTTTAGGGGAAATAGTTCCTAATGCTATCTTAATACAAATGGCTTCTGGACCATGGCTTCTAAATTTTCACTACACCCCAAAACGAAATTCTGGAACGGACTTGATCAAATGAATACGGCTGGAAAACATTAGAAAATACATTCTTACCTCATTAAAGTATCTTCGCTTTCATATTTGACTTACAAAAAAATCCAGTACACCAAATTTACTTGATCCATATTTTAAAATTGTATACCTTCCTCAACTCTGAAACGAGGGAAACTAAGCTGTTAGTTAATGAACATACAAAATTAGACATCCATCAATATGCACGTACATGATCGAAAGCCTAAAAATTAAAGTAGTAACCGAATTATTCGTTTCGTACTTAAACAATTCTAAAGCATAATGCTGAATGCGGCATACACTTAATGTGGCGCTGGTGACCGTACATGGGCGCGGGAGATGTGGGGGTCTGGCTGGACGCTCCAGAATCTGAAAGAGCCCGTCAAAAAAATCGATAGACACCACAATTCAACTTATGGTTCTATTTTTGGCAATTCGTACCAATCGGACCCCAGAATTTCCTTGCTGCCCGTGTATGCTGGTTGGTGACCACACATGGGCGTCGGGGTTAAGACCCTGAAAATTCGATGGATTCCCAGAAATCGGTAGCCCCGTAGTGAATTTTCGGCGCGTTCTTCGGGATTTCTTCCAGTTTTACACTGACTAAGACCCACAGAATTCGGTCGCTGCCCATGTATGGCTAGTATGGTGACTAATTATTACACAAGCTCTTCAAATTTGCATATTACGAAATTTACAGCCGACTAATGCTCTATTTACACGCGAAATCAATTCACGCTGTGCATCACTTTACAACGAAAATTAACAACATTTGTTGTTTTCGGCCAAACGTTCCCTGCCGCTGTGTTGTAATTTAAAATAATCCAGATTAGGCATCGCGACGGATTTCCAATTCGTCGATAAAGATCGAGCGACTTCCTCGAACATCCGCTGAACGTTCTGATTAGTTTTGCAAGATACTTCGAAGAATTGCCGCCCACTGAACAAATTTTCGTTTTCGCTTATGCGATTTTCGTCAAAAAATCTTTCGATATCTTGACCGCCGGGACACTGTCCACTTTTCGAATTAGAACTAAACATTCAAAGTGAAATATAGGAACATGCAATGTTTGCAGGGCCTTAGGTAGGGGGAGGCGTCCCCCCTTGGCCGAAAATTTTTCGAAAGGTAAGATGATGCACGAGAAGATGGAAAAATTGCATGTCTTTACGGTAAAATATACTATTTTCGGCACTTCGCGTCAGATATGAAGTATTTACCATAATTTTGGCTCAAGTGCGACCTAAAAACGACGCTTTAAAAATTTTTTCTCACGGAAAGTTCGAATTTTATGATATTTTTGGATTAGAGCATGTCTAAAGGCGTCGAAAAACGCGATTTTTGCTAGCTATCTCGACGATTTTTCCCAGATATAGATCAATTTATGTCGCGTCCACCCCCCTCTTTTTTCGCCGAAACATGGATACAGACCTAAATATGTATGTATATACCAGAAGCAGTGTTTTTTGTACAAGGTCCGTTTGTACATGTACAAAGATGGTCTCCGAAATTCTTTGTACATTTTAAACACGCAAATTTTTGGGTACTAAAATATGGTACAGTAGCGGTTTTAATGTTGTAAAAACAGAGTTGTTCGACTTTTGGTAGTGTAATTTAGCTAATTTCTGGGTCTCTAAATGCAAAAATCACTAAGATTCGTCTTTGACATCTTTCTTTTTGAAATGCAATTTCTGCCATTATAAAGATATGTAGAACATACAATTACTCATAGATCTTTTTTTCATTTTAAAAATCTTTGTACGTATACAAAGACGGTCCCGAAGTCTTTGTACATCGGAAAAATCTTTGTCGAATAGAAAAAAACACTGACCAGAAGTCGAAAAATACAATAATTTTAATAAACGAGCTCATTCAGGTCGTTTGCACCGTTGATTTTTCGACTCATTCATTAGCATACTTGAGCAATACGCTGTTTCCGCCCGTCTATCGGACGGGGAGAAGGGTCATTTGGACGGGACGGAGATATGTTTTGTTCAGCAGAGCCTACGAATCCTACTTTTGAACCTAGTCTATGACTTTTTATACTGGACAACACAATCACTTTTAAACAAACCCACTTTTGGACCCAGAAAACCACTTTCTGGGCCAAATCGAACACCTTTCAATAGCGAATCACTATTTTTTGAACCAAAAAAGCCTATTTTCAACTTTCAAGGCAGGACAGCAAATTTTCTAGTTGATAATTAGACAACCACTTTCTCAACCAGGACAACCACCTTTTATTTGGAAGGTTGGTCGGAGAAAAACACGGAACATTGCTAGGGTATGTTCATTAGTCCATTGCATGTAATAATGCCGACATTTATGTAGCAACTTCCAGTACGACAATTTCGTGCTTTGATGCGTTATTCCTAAATTGACAGAAACTTAATTTTTTTCCAGGAAATGATAATTCTTGAAAGGTCTCAATCGAAAATGTAAACCTATAAATATTGCGTTAGAATGAAAGAATCATCATCGAATGTATCAGCAATTTTTTCGATTGTTTAAACAAGTTTAAATTTTTCTTCTTTTCCGAAATACCTCAATACGTTAAGAGCTTCGTATTTGGTCTTTTACTTCAATACTAGCTCGCAAAAAACGAACCGATCGCAGAATGTTTACGATAATGTAGAGAAAAACAACAAACCAAGTCGACCGACTTTTAAAAAATTTTACACGATTTCCTAAACCGATTAATAATTGGCTTGGCCAAAAGACCATCAACTACTCTAGGGCCCGAATACCCGAAAGCGGAGTAAATTTACTCCGGAGTAAGGCTTACTCCGGAGTAGTTACTCCAGAGTAAATCGCGAAGTAACTTACTCCGAGATTCGGTATACCCGACAGTGGAGTAAGCATGGAGTAGTTACTCCGGAGTAAATCGTGGAGTAAAGAATTTACTCCGGAGCAAATCATGGAGTAAAGTTGCTTCGAAATGAATTGTATAATGTTTTACATAGTTGATGACGCGCATCTGTCTGATTCGCTCATTTGATATATCCGTTCACATTGCCATGCTTCGAGCATGTTTAGAAAAAATTATTATTTAAATAGTTGATTATTTTCATTTAATCAAACCTCGTTTGATAAATTTACTCATCTTCACTCAATAAAATTTCAACATGGATGATAAGAAAAAACGTGACACAAACTTTTCAACAGCGGAGACCGAATTTTTAGTCGAGTGTATAATGCAATACAAGGATATCATCGAAAATAAGAAAACGGATGTATCCACATCTTAAGCCAAGAAAAAATCGTGGAAGATGATTGAACAAATGTTCAGGGAAAATTCGGACTGTAACGATCGAAGCGTCGCTAAATTGGAAATAAAATGGAAAGATTTGAAAAGGGTAAACAAATTCGCTCAACGCAAACCTTCATATAGAAAAATAGCATCGTCAGAATTATTTTGAAAAATTGTATTTTTTACGGCTGGCCATTATTTTTAAGCATTAAAAAAGCATTTTTTACAAACATAGAGTGAACCAACATAGTTTTATACTTATCACAGAGAATAACAGCGTTCAATCAGACGATTCCTCTTCGCATTTCCTTGTGCTTTTCTTGCTTCTTCAATAATTTCATTATCGTTGATTTCTTCGAAAGTTATAGGAATGTTGTCACTATTTTATTTAAAAAATATACAGCCAATCAGCAAACCCACCTTATGCTTGCATTAAAATGATTGCTACTCCATGACTTACTCCTGCCCCCGAGCAAGAGTAGGTTCGTGGAGTAAATCTACTCCGGAGTAGCGCTACTCCACCTTCAGGTATACCGAAAAATTTTACTCCATGATTTACTCCGCGATTTACTCCGGAGTAAGAGATACTCTACCTTCGGGTATTCGGGCCTAGGAATCTATTGCTGAGCGGCAAAACTGCATCAGACTTTTAATGTACACTTACAGCCCAATTTGTGTGGATTCAATTCAGTGAAAGCCCTTTTATGTAAGTCGTAAATTGAACAAAGTTCTATGCGCCTAATATCAGTTTACAGCTGTTGAAAATGGATTATAAATTTAATGTGTATGTTACCTGCACTTTGACGCTTAGAATGACTGCATCTTCTCAGTGACTTGCTAGGCTAGTAATAATGAAATACTAATAACTTAATAATGCATCTGCCAAAAGCATTTCACTTAGTTTTCTATCAGCTACAGTATGAAGCAACTCAGAATAGCTTGCAATCCGCAAAACTTTTATTGAATATTATGCTTACAAGCAATTATATCGATCAGTGAAAATTATTTTAAGGTTATACACCTTTTTTTCAAAGGCCGCAGTCATATTTTACGGTTTTTGGATTATTCATTGACTAGCTAATTCCACATAGCCTTCTGACCATACCTGGGCGTAGGGGTTGGGGGTATGCTCACACCAAGATACCCCCAGAATTCAATTTATGAAATTTTTTGTTTTTTTTTGCAATTTTTGATGTCATTGGAGAGTGCTCGATGAGATACGTTGAAAAATGGTGTTTTTTCGACATACCACTATTTTTAGGGCCATTGTTTTAACCTTTGAGAAAAATTTTGCACCCCCCCCCCAGAGCTTTGGTGCCGCCCACCTATGCTTCTGACCACAGCTGCGCAATAACCCATCTCAGCTCGTCCATGGAACGGGCTGGCACAAAAGCTGGACGGGCTGAAGGGTTTATTTGGATCGGCCGATTTTGAAAAAAATAAGAGAAAACAGTGGAAAATAAAAAAACATTGTCTTTTTTAACCCATTATTTGCCCAACTGGGGACCAACCAACCTTTCAGAAACCATAGTTGGACGGGCTGAAGCATTGGCCATTGCCCAGGTATGCCTACGACTATTGCGACTAGAGCTGCACGCGGGTACCCGAACGGGTACACGAGTACCCGGTATACCCGGGTAGAAAATAATTTTACTACCCGGGTACCCGAATCCCCTGATATAAAATGGAAAATTAGCACTGCAGTTATGCAATATGTGCTAAGAATTGAATTAGAAACCTAGAAACATATTGCTTCTAAAGTGCGACTGAATCACAATGTAAATGTGATTTGATATAATCAACCGTAAAATGTTAAATAAGCGAGTCTGTTAATATTTCCTATTATCACAATATATCGCGCATACCGTCTAGGCATATTCCATTATTCAGCTCTTTAGTGACATCATTTTATTCGTGCCGAATTCTTCTTATTCTTCATTGTAAACAAATTTAAACAAGAAATTATCTGTTAGCGACGCTTTATTATAATTCATTCACTTCTGTGACCATTATATAAATTTAAACTGCAACTTTTATTCACATCGTGCGCGCAACTGTTTTAGGTAGACCTGGTTCAAAGCCTATCAATGTTCCAAATGCAGTCAGCCATAGGCGTAGCCAGGGGGCATTGGGGGTACCTGCCCCCGAAATTTTTCAGAAATATTAAAGATTTTTTCGTTGCAATGATGTATGTCCAGAAAACTAAGTTCAAAAAGGCAAAAACTACAAAAATTTTCCGCGCCGAGTCATTATTATTTATTGCTATATAGATCCAACAAATTTAAAAGCTTGAATCAGCTAAAATAATCCAGCACTCCACATCACATTAGTAATTTAATGCACTATTTGTTCGTTGAATGAAACTGCGCATGCTTGTTGAGCATGATAGTAAAAGTGCGAAAATGATTGTGAACCACTTTGTCTATTCTCTGCTTAGTTTGTCTTTTGTGTACCAGTTTGTCTATTCATTGTTTCGTTTATCCTTCTTTACAAGGACACATAATCCTATTTTAATTAGTAGGAATGGTCAAATTTTCTTATGTTTTTGCGCATTTCTTGTTCTATGAACTGCATTTTGCTAATTAGAAGCCCACAAATGGGCCTGAAAACGATAAGAACAAAATTTTCATGGATACATCTTTCTATATCATATTGGCAGCGACCCGTTGCTGCGCTATGTACCCAGCAGAGGTCGAAAAGCGCATTTCAGATCAGTTTAAGCAATGTAGGAGTTCATCAATTTTAAGTGTTTTTGGGCTTGCTTCCAAACCGAGATTTGGCCGATTTTGCGAAAATTTTAACGTTACTATTTAACATTAAATGTTTTTTTACAAAATTTTCCGGGACTCTGCCCCGGATCCGGCTCGCCAACTCCAGACGTCCCGCAGCCATAAAATCTCGTTGTACATGTGCAACGAGATTTTAGGGAGAACAAGCCAGGTAAAACGGTTAGGAATTTCTAAAAATTTCCGGCGTTTCGCGCCGGCATTAATTTGTCTGTTTTGTATGATTTAAGCGGTATAAATTGAGTTTAATGTGCAAAAACGGCAAAATTTTCCGGCGCATAGCGCCGCCAGTTACTGTTCTTTCTTCTTTTGTAAAGCTCCAGCATTGCGTTTAAAAGCCTGAATCACTCAAAATATCTTCAGTAAAAGTTAGTAATTCGCAGTTTTCTTGTTAGAAGCTTGAATTGTCAAAACTGTTTTGTACAAATTTGGTAATTTTCTGCTCTATCAGATTATTAGTATTCACAGAGCTTTAAACTGTTAAGGGTAGAAAAAATGACTAAATTTCTTGGCACTTTGCACCACTTATGAATTCCAAACTGTTTGTTAATAGAAAGGCCGTAAATTCTGCATGAAAACGTTTATACATGCCCCCCGAACCAAAATTCTGACTACGTCTCTGCAGTCAGCTCCAGATAGACTTGGACTTGTTTTTGAATAAATTTTCATTTCCGGTTGATTTCAAAATTGCTTTTCGTCAATGTGTTTTCCTGCTTCAAATGTTTTAATGACGCTATGGAGATACAAAACCTGATTCACAATTTTTTGCTTTGAATTATGAAAATGACTTAAACTTCGATAAATGCATACGAATTCTTCAGATTAAAGCCTTGATTCTATTTAATCTCGCATTAATTTTTCAATAATTTTACTGCTTAAGTATCACTTTGCCCTAGACCTCACTGTCAACCGTAAATAAACGATGTTCACTGCATTCTCTCTTATCTAAGGTCCTACCCGGGTACCCGGGTACCCGAATTACCCGGGTATCCGGGTAATGAAATAGCCGGGTACCCGGGTAGTAAAATTTGCAAAGTGTGCAGCTCTAATTGCGGCGACTGATTTGAACATGACAACATATAGAGCCTTAATTTTAAAACATTTGGTCAGTGGTTAATGATTTCACAAGATTTTTAACGTTATTCTCCTTCACAGCTGTAAAAATTTAAAGAAGAAAAATGCATTCGCATAATGAGAGGTGAGAGTGTGAGGCTATTACTTTTCAGTCAGGACCACACCTGGGCGTGGGGGTTTGGAAGGTATGCACCCCCTCCCCCTAGAAACCAAAAATAACCCCCCCCAGAATTCAATTTTTGAAATTTTGTTTTTTCGCAATTTTTTGATGCCAATGGATAGTGCTCGATGAGAAACGTTGAAAAATGGTTTTTTCCGCCATACCACCATTTAAAAGGTCATTTATTGACCTTTGAAAAATCTTGCACCCCTCAGAATTTTGGTGCCGCCCACCTATGGTCAGGACAACCAGTCAGCCACATAGGCCAATTTTAGATTCAAGAAACTGATCTGCCATGAAATGTTTCTTTGAACGTATGGGGTACATGCATTATGGGGCACACGTGAGCGCAATCCATTTGCCTGTGTGTCCAGGACATTTCGCATTTTATTTTATTTTCCTTGCGACTTTTGTTTTACCCTTGTGTTTTTTTCGAATAAAGTATTAGTATTAGTATATTAGTAAACATTCTTCTAAATTTTAATGTTCGTAAATTTTTAAAAGGAATACTGAATCATGTTCATGGACTCACTAATTTGACATCGACTTTACCTTGACAAAACACTCGTAGGTACATTATTCCATTTTAAGTTAAGAGGGTTGGGAACAGAGATGTACTTCCAGAAAGTTTTTTACCCTGCGATACCTATGTACTACTAGGATTAACGATTTTCCAAAAAAATTGTAGAAAAAGTAATTTTTCGCGTTATTCTGTTTGCTCGGAAATGTCAAATTTCAGGCGAATCATTCTTGATTATACTTTGTTAAATTTAGATGTTTTGAATATTTTTCGAAGAGTATCGTCAGAAACGCCAAAATGATGTTGTCACCACACGTGGGCGTGGGGGTGGGGGTATGCAATGCACTCCCTAAAGGGCCGAAACCCCCCACAAAAACCAAAATAATCTCACCCTTCAAATTCAATTTTTAAATTTATCTTTGCTTCGCAATTTTTTGATGCCATTGAATAGTGTTCGATGAGAAACGTTGAAAAATCGTGTTTTTTCGCCATACCACCACTTTTAAGGCCATTTTTAACCTCTGAAAAATCTTGCCCACACCCCCCCCCCCAGAATTTTGGTGCTGCCTTGCCCACCTCTGGTTGTCACACGCATCCGCCGTTTGAGCCCAAAAAAAGCACTTTAGAAAAAAATTTTGGTTTTGCCCTAGATTTCCACGTTTTGTATGTCTGAATGGGAAGATGATCGAATTTGAATGAGGGACTTCCTCATTCCTCTCTTTTATTCACGAGTATGTATCACGAATTGATCTAAGAAACGAGTTAAGCTTACGGCGACTGCACTAAATCGCACTTGTTGCCGCACAGAAAAAGTTTGGCGTTCTCGGCACTGGACACGGTTTCAATAACGTGTTGCGGAAGAGCACTAAAAGATTCCCATCCGTCGTAGGCAAACACCAGTAGGGCACCGTCAGCATATTTAAAGTATGAACTTGTGACTGAAGCAACTCGCTCCAATCCACCAGTGTCCCATAACTGAAGCTAAATTAATGCGAACAAATGACGCCATACATGCGAAATAATGAAATTCTGGGTGGTGTGGTCGGGTGAAATTGACAAAAATCGCCAAAAATGTTAGTAAAAATAGAATTCTTCGGGTCTACAGTAATCCGTAGCGGTTAACAACCTCTACGGAGGGAGTGTAATCTCCCCCCCCCTCGCCCATGTCTGGATGACGCTCAACAAAACATGAGCATTAACGATAAGAAAACTGAACAAAGAACAAACGGAGAAGCTGGAGGATTACATTACGAGTATTTCTTACAGTCAATAAGGAACATGAGAATAACGTATGCCAAAATGAAAGGGATAGTGAAAGAAAATAATGTAGATACTCGTACATACATACCAGTGTTTTTTTTGTACAAGGTCCGTTTGCACATGTACAAAGATGGTCCCCAAAAGTCTTTGTACATTTTGTACATACACATTTACGTGTACTATAATACAGTAAAGTAGCGATTTTAGTGTTGTAAAACAGGGTTTTCGATCTTTGGTGGTGTATTTCAGCTAATTTTTGGGTTTCTGACGCCAAAAACTAGTAAAAATTGTCTCAAAACGGCGCGAAGCGCCGAAAAATTTGACATTTTTCTATTCTGAGTGCAAATTCAGCCATTTTAAAAATATGTAGGACAAACAATACTCATTTCGGCGCAAAGCGCCGAGAATTTATGGGAATTTTACACCTTTTTACAGTTTTTGTCTTCCCAAAAATCTTTGAACATTTTGTACACACAAATTTTCGGGTACTATGATATAGTACAGTAGCGATTTTAGTTTGGTAAAACCAGAGTTGTTCGACTGTTGGTAGTGTATTGTAAATAATTTCTGGGTCTCTAACGGCAAAAATCACTAAGAATCGTCTTAAAAACGGCGCGAAGCACCGAGAAATTTGACATTTTTACTTTTGAAATGCAATTTCTGCCAATATAAACATGTATAGAACACACAATTACTCATTTCGGCGCGAAGCGCCTAAAATTTTTGCGAATTTCAGACCTTTTTTGCAATTTTTGTCTTCGCTCAAGTTTGACTGAGACATGAAGCACAGATAGGCGCCTGTGTTTTTTTCTATTCGACAAAGATTTTTCCCGATGTAGAAAGACTTTTGGGGACCGTCTTTATACATGCACAAAGATTTTCGGGAAGACAAAAACTACAAAAAAGGTTTTAAATTCGCTAACATTTTCGGCGCTTCGCGCCAAAATGAGTAATTGTGTGTCCTATATATCTTTATAGTGGCAGAAATTGCATCCAAAAAAAATGTCAAATTTTTGGCCGCCATTTTAAGTCGATTCTTAGTGACTTTTGCCCTCAGGTACCCAGAAATTAGCTGAAATACACTACCAAAGGTCGAACGACTCTGTTTTGCCACACTAAAATCGCTACTGTATTCCATATTATAGTACCCAAAAATTTGTGTGTACAAAATGTACAAAGACTTTTAAGGACAATCTTTGTACATGCACAAATGGACCTTGTACAAAAAAAACACTGATAGGCGCGTATGCACACGGGGGAGAAAAGTTATGATGGGGTATCCTCCTACTAGGACTTTTAAAAGGCATGCCCCCTCAGGCCATTTGTAGACCAAAACCTATTGCTGTAAATTACGAAACAGCGTCAAACGATGCCCAGCAGTTAAATCTGAAGTATTTTTCTGGTAGTACTCTGTCCGCTTTGCGCTTAATTCGCCCCCAACCACAACTCGCTCCCGCACAACTCGTCCCTTCACAACTCGACCCCAAACAACTCGCCCACATAACTCGCCCGAGCACAACTCGTCAAACATAACTCGCCCTACACAACTCGTCACCCTCCCCACAACTAGCCCAAAGGGATCACAATAACAATCCAATTAAGGAGGGTTTGATTGGAACCCCAGAAGCTAAACATTCAATAGAGTTCAATTTTTTTGAATTTTTCACTAAGGAAATCTTTTTAATGCCCATAACACTATTTATTTCTCCTGGCTTTTTTGTCTTGCCTGCGTATGGTTAGTTTCAATCCAATTCCAAATGTTTGACAATTCACATATTAATTCAACCCCTACCAGCATATGCGCATACATGATTCAATGCTTGCTTGCTCCCCACAAACATGCAAGTGGGGGTTGCGTGCGAACATAGAAGGGCAGCAGCCAAATTTTGAGGGGAGGGGGTCAGATACACACGGGAGCGTGGGGAGGGTTTTGAAGGGGGTAAACACCCCAAGAAAGCCAAATACCCCTTCACAATTCAATTTTTTGAATTTTTTTGTTTTTTCGCAATATTTTGATGCCAATGGATAGTGCTCATGAGAAAGTTGAAAAATGGTGTTTTTCGTCATACCACCGTTTTAAGACCATTTTTTACCTTTGAAAAACTTGCACCCCCAGAATTTAGGTGCTGCACACCTATGGCCAGATGGCGCACTATTGGCAAAAAGGCACCAAAACTTCAATTCTGGGGGTTTATTGATTCGGAGGGTTTCGGAGACTGGGGAGTAATCCCCACGACTATAGGTGGGCAACACCGAAATTCTGGAAGTGCAAGGTCAAAAAATGATCTTAAAAATAGTGGAATGGCGGAAAAACGCCATTTTTCAACGTTTCTCATCGAGTACTAATCATTGGCATCAAAAAATTGCGAAAAACGAAATTTTTAAAAAATTGAATGGGGGAGTATTTTGATTTCTGAGGGGGTATTCGAACTTCTGGGAGGATGAGTAACCCCACAAACCCCTACCCCACGCCCACGTGTGGTTGCAGAAACCCCTGACCATACGTGGGCAGCAAAGAAAATTCTGGGGGGGTGCAAGATTTTTTTGAAGGTCGAAAAATGGCCTTAAAAATGGTGGTATGGCGATAAAAACACCATTTTTCGACGTTTCTCATCAAGCACTATCTATTGGCATCAAAAAATTGCAAAAAAAAAACGAAAAAAATTTTCAAAAATTGAATTCTGGGGGGGGGGGGGGTATTTTGATTTCTGGGGGGGGTATTTTGGTTTCTGGGGGGGTGCATACCCCCCACGCCCAGGTGTGCCCCTGACCCTTAAAATGGATACATAGGAAGTTTTTGAGAAAAATGAGGCAGACTAAAGGCTAAAAACTAATGAAAACGGGGACAAGTTGTCCGCAGCTCAGCTGTTTCCACCGGCCATGATTTGCATTTATGCTTACAACTGGCTTCCAGAAATCAGCATAATAAATGTTTACACTGTATATATAAAAAATAAGAGACTCTTAATGCTGTTAGAGCAGTGTAAAAACGCCGCAATAATTCGTCATCCAGAGTACAATATTCACCATTGATAAGATTTTTCGTGAAGCTCCTATATACTTTAGAATACATAATTGCATTAGCAATCATGAACCCTCGGCTTGAAGTTCCAAGGGCCAGTTGTGAGGGGGTGAGTTACGAGTGGGGTAGAGCGAGTTGTGTGGAGCGAGTTGTGCACGGTCGAGATGTATGGGGCGAGGACGAGTTATATGAGCGAGTTGTAGGGGGAGGCGAGTTGTGTGGGGGCGAGTTGTGGTGGGGCGAGTCGTGCAGGGGCGAGTTGTGAGGGGGCGAATTGCGTGGGGGCAAAATGTGGGGGACGAGGTATCCATATCACCTGTCCATTCATTGATTCAGACACTTTCGTCCATTATTTTGTGCATATTTCATAGTCAGACCAAGTCATTCCATCGTTCTTATTATCATTTGTTTTCATACAAACGTAATCACAAAAATTCAAGAATCAACACAAATTCATCATTTTAACGCCATAATTAGCTGTAAAAATTAATCATTTACCCCCCCCCCTCAAGGAAACTGAGTTTATCCTCTCCCAGAACTTTGGACCATGTGCATGTGTGTGGTTAGGTACCGTAATCTCTTTGCCATCCACGAAAAAAGTCTTTTCATAATGGTCAAATCCAAGCGTCGACTTGCGGTCGGCATTTTCTACGAACGTATCGTAAACAAAGCGCCTGAAAATGGAGCTTTTACCAACGCCATATTCACCGCATAATATCAGCTTCAGTGTCGTTTTCCGCTTGAAAGACATTCGTCAAATAACCCGGTTCAATCTTTAATCAGCGACAGATTTAAGGAGAGAGAATAAATAAATAATTAGGTATATAAATAGGTCATCGCGCTGAATACGAAAATACTCGTAAGTAATCGACATAGACTACGAGCATACATAGCAGAGGGTGGGGATCCCCACCCAAAGTCGGACGTCCCCCATCCCCCTGAAGCCGGAAAATTTTTAACCCCTCACCGATTTTAGGAAAAAATCGAATGTTTTGACCGTTTTTAGGCGTTTTTTGGTCAAAAATTGGAGGTCATTTACCCCCCCCCCCCTCCTCTAAAAAGCCGGGACTCCCCAACCCTATATTTCGAGCCGTTACATGTATGACTACGAGAAAATATTTCTTGGCTTATCTTACATAAAGAAGTAGCTTGATAGAATATAA
This sequence comes from Mermis nigrescens, assembly GCA_036768485.1. Classification (NCBI taxonomy): domain Eukaryota; kingdom Metazoa; phylum Nematoda; class Enoplea; order Mermithida; family Mermithidae; genus Mermis; species Mermis nigrescens. The sequence goes on along the minus strand of JAVLUZ010000145.1, from coordinate 13,021,727 downwards.
CAGGAAACGGCAATAAAGAAGAAATGAATAGCGATCTCTTACCACACGTGGGGGGTAGGGGGTATGCACCCCCAGGAGTTAAAATACCCTCCAATTCGATGTTTGAAATTTTTTTGTTTTTTTCGCAATTTTTTGATGCCAATAGATAGTGCTCGATGAGAAACGTTGAAAAATGGTGTTTTTCTCCATACCACCAGAACTTTACTATGATTGAAAATTCACATATTTTGGACGGATTTGGACAATTTTTGTAATGCAAAAAAGCGTTTTAGAGGTAAAATTTCAAGAATTTTTCGGCGCTTCGCATCGGACTGTTTTCATAAACCCGAATTAAAGGAGGTGGCGACTAAACGAGCAGAGGAGCCGCAATGCGTTACTACTTATATTTGATCTGATCAATACCGCACTATTGTTCATCTATGAATCAATTGTCCATCTTCTTCATTGCGTATTTCCGTTCTGCACGATGTCTCGTCTAAAAGTTCTACTGCCGATAAGAATAGCCTGAAAGTTACCCTTTATTGTCCGAAGTGCGATTGGACAGTGGACGATAATTATAAAATCTTCTGCGATTTTTGTAAGAACTGATTTCAAGGATCTTGCGTCGGTCTTGACAAGGATGCGTACAAGCTCGTAGCATTGTTGAACCAGTTATTCTTCTGCCTGACCTGCCTGCCTACTGATAAGCGTATTTTTGCTATTGAACACAAGATCGTCACATTAGAAAACCATCTGCATTCCTTTGAAACATCGGTAAACGAGAAACTGCCTGAATTATCCGACGCGATTTCCAAGCTCACTCCTCTTAAGGCCGCTCCTCATCTACCGAATAACCAGTCAACTCCTTATTCAGGATGCTTTAGAAAAAGAATCGAAAAAATCTAATGCTTTTCATTTGGCCTTGCTCATTCTGATGATGACCTTGTTACCCTAGAATCGCTCGTTGACAGCCATAACACTGATTCGCAACTGAAATCTGATATCGTACACTGCTTTTGTGATGGACCAACCCTAACAAGCCTCGTTTTTTTTGAAAGTTTGCATGTCCAACAGTCAAACAAAGAGTTCTTCTATTCGGCTTGTGAACAGCTCGCTCTGAAACAGAAATTTCGGTCCTTACTCCCACCTGAGAGCACGCCCAGATTTGTCCTACCTCCAACGTCAACGTGAGTTGGTTGGTGAGCGCCATGAACGGATTTTTAATGGCGATTCTGAGCCCTTCATCGATTTTCATGCTGATTGTATCAAAAAGCGTCAGGACTCCCAGCAGTTTTCTTCACGTTCAAAACAGCCTGTCAATTCAAAAAAAGACTAGCGCTTTGTGAAAAATCTAGTTAGTCGCGCCTCATCCCAATGTTTTGCATTTAAAAGGTCTGCATTTTAATTCAAGAAGCATGCTGAATAAGTTGGGTGATTTGAAACTTTTCCTTCATAGCAAAGAATTTGAGATAATACTTAATCTTGGCTTTATCCTGAAAGTCCAGATAGCCCACTTTGAAATTCAGATAGTTATCAATTTTTATGTTGTGACCGTCCTGGTAAACGCGGGGTGGACTTATAGTTTTTGCCAACAACAGTTTATGTATAAAAAATTATCAAAATTCTTGTCATTCTTCCTGCCAGTGAAATTTTGATTTTCGATTTATAGAATAAAGACATCAAAAATAGACTTATTTCAGCATATCGTCCTCCCAACTATGATACTATCGATGTCGAAATCTTTGCAATTCAGTTGAATGGGCTTCAAATGTTTCTAATCCTTTAATAATTGTTAGCAATTTTAATCTTCCTAAAATTAATTAGGTCTCCAACAATTATCCACCTGATCCTATTAATACTTTATTTTATGATACGTTGTGTGCAACTGATTGGATCAAAAAATTTGTAGTCAAACTCATGATATTTTAGATTTGCCCTTTTCACTTAGTCTAGCCACTAAGGTGAAAGTTTTGCCTTCTTTCTCTGATATTTATAATAATTCTATTGCTTTTGAAATTCCTAGGTTAAAAGCGATAAATAACGAACCTTTTTGTCTCAATTTTCAAAAAGCAAATCACGAATTGATCTCTATTCGTTTAGCCGCTATTTCTTGGCCTGAATTATTTAAACAATGTACATCGGCGGATACTGTGTATAAAGTTTTTGTTTCTGTTCTCCAAACTGTAAGTACAACAAAAATTTTAAGAAAGCCCTTCCTAAACATATTTGTAAATTATATTGAAAAAAACTAAGACTATGGAAGAGATACAAAAAGTTTAAAACTCAAACTAATCGGATTATCAATTATAGTTTCTGTAAATCTATAAAAACAGAAACCAAAATCTTTTTTACGAATGAAAAATTAAAAGTTTTAAAATCAGGCGACATCTGTTACTTAAAACATTTTGTTAATTCTCGCCAAAAATCGATACAAATTCATTTCCTTTGACTTTTCGTAACGCTGTTGAATTAGATAACGATTGTTAAAAAGCAAATCATTTTAAATCGAATTTTGCCTCTGTTTTCACTCATAATGATAAAACTCTTCCTCTTTTTTCAGGCTCGTACATTTTCATCCTTGTCGACTATCCAGTTTGATGTGGACACCGTTTACAGAGCTATTTGCGAATCTAAACCAAGTACCACATTAGGCCCTGACGGCCTCGCACTTATTTTATCAATAAACTAGTCTATTTGCTCTCCTCTCCTCTTGCTTCTATATTTGAAGCATCTTTTCGATCAGGTCTAGTCCCAAAATTGTGGCATCAAGCAAATGCAATTCCTGTTTTCAAAAACAAGGTGATTCTGCTTGTTGAAAATTATCATCCGAATTCTTCGTGTATGGAAAAAATCGTTAATAGGTAATAAGATTCTTGAGTACTTGAAAAAATTTGCTTTCTCCTCATAATTTGGTTTTCTAAAAGATCGATCATTTGAAACATAATTGCTAGAATTTAAAAACGAATAGGCAAAACGTATCGATAAAGAAACTACAATTGATGTAAATTTTTATGATATTAAAGAAGCTTTTGATTCCATCTCCCATACTAAATTACTTCATAAACCTTCAGCATATGGCTTACATGCAGTGAACGACCGAAGCTCCAAAATTTTGCTTCGGCCGAAGCCGAAGCTTCGGCCAGCTCTTGCTTCGGCTTCGGCCGAGGCTTCGGCCGAAGGCCGAAGGCCGAATCTGTATAAATCCTTCAGTCTAATTCTGATTAGTACGAAGAATGAATTGCGAATTGAGTCATAAATATGAAAGTTAAGCTTGATTATGTTCCAGGAGTAAATATGAAGTAATAAAACAGTGTCATTCATTGCAAAAATTTCATTCAAAAGCGCAATTAATTCTCTTCATTAGCACTGATTTCATTATTAGACATTTCATGTATATCAACAGCTAATACGTATTGATCATCATCTCATCAGATTCACTATCCTGAATTTATAAAAATATGATGTATTATTAGGAATAAAGCCTGGAGTTCCTGAGAATTATGAAAACAATTGATTAATTCTCTGCTGATACTTATATTTGTAGAAGGTAGACATAAAAGCAAATGGAGATTTCTTCCCTTTATTAGATGCAGATGTTTAAGAAAGTTAACACGTCTACCATGGAGCAATAATTTAATACAAAAGAGAATGGTACACAGCAGTGTTTTTTGTACTCGGCAAAGATTTTTCCCATTGTACAAAGATTTATTGGGACTGTCTTCGTACATTTACAAAGATTTTAGGGAAGACAAAAATTGCAAAAAAGGTCTGAAATTCGCAAAATTTTAGGCGCTACGCGCCGAAATCAGTAACTGTGTGTTCTACATTTCTTTATAATGACAGAAATTGCATTTCAAAAGTAAATAAGTCAAATTTTTCGGCGCTTCGCGCCATTTTAAGACGATCCTTAGTGATTTTTGCCCTTAGAGACCCAGAAATTACCTAAAATACACTACCACTAGTGAAACAACTCTAGTTTTACCACACTAAAATCGCCACTGTACCATATTCAAGTACCCAAAAATTTGTGTATACAAACTTTACAACAATTTTTGGGCAAACAAAAACTATAAAAACGTGTATATTTCCCAAAAATTTTCGGTGTTCGCGCCGAAATGAGTGATTTTTTTGTCCTATATATCTTAAAAATGGCAGAATGTGCATTTAGAATGGGGAAATGTCAAACTTTTTCGGCGCTTTGCGCCCTTTTGAGACAATTTTTAGTAAGTTTTGGCGTCAGAAACCCAGAAATTAGATAAAATACACTACCAAAGATCGAAAGCCCTGTTTAACCACACTAAAATCGCCACTGTACTATAATATAGTACACAAAAATTTGCGTGTACAAAATGTACAAAGACTTTCGGGGACCATCTCTGTACATGTACAAACTAGGGATGCACCGGGGACGCCTTTTTGACCGGGGCCTGGGCTCGGCGCTAGGGCCGGTACTAGAGACTGGGACCAACCGAGGCCAACTATTTTTACTATATCCATTATCCAGGATATACCATACATATGTATTTGGCAAAATGTGACTTATGCAAAATAGCGTCTGGGCAAGTCTATGGCATCCGTTCCACATGCATTTTCGAGTCCAATTAATCATCATAGCTTATATAGGCCAAAAATTTTTCCTACCATTTATAAAATTTGGCCCAATTCACGTAACTTGCATCATCATCAGCCGAATTACTCATGTTTTAGATCAGACGAGTTGAAAATAGCTTAAACAAGAATAGATATTTCGCGTGCATAGTTTATTATGTTGACAGCCAATCCAACACAAAAAAGATCTTTTGGAATTTCATCCGCAGACATGTAGCTGGCCGTCCTATTTTGGGGTGACCAACTCCAATTTTGGAGGGACTAAGCCCAAAAAGGACAAAAATAGCACAAAATAACGTTTAAAAAGTCATATTTTTCCGATTTTTCTGAATTTTATGGGGTCCGGCCGGACCCCCCATTCCCCCAGAGCTACGTACCTGCTCGTCCGGCAAAAAAACCTACAGGAATGCCACAAAATGTTATTCTCATGCAGAAGAAAAAGTCGGAACAGAATTGGATCCGATGGGCTTTTTGCGGACAAAATTGGAAACTTACCCGGCCCTGGCATATGTAACTGACAAGGAAATATTTGAGCCCCCGCCCATGTGTACCCAGAGTGAACGCTTGTTCAGTACAGGCGGCAATATTTGCTCGGATTCCCGTTCTCGTTTGCTGCATGCGCGATTAGAAACGCTAGTGTATTTGGCGAAAAACTTGTAGATTATCGGTTTTGACTATTAAATTGCTGCAGCTATAAACGTGAATAAGCCTAATTTATGAAACAAAATTTGTGACCAATGTTTTGTTATACATGAATGATATGCACAGGCGATTATGCACGATTTTTCCTCAAAATATCGCCAAAATCCGAACAAAAAACGTTGAGATAATTCTAAATAATAGGCTGAAAATTGCGTATTTTGGCCCCAGGGCCGGGGCCGGGGCCTGGCTCCAGTGCATCCCTAGTACAAACGGACATTGTTAAAATAAAAACACTGGTACACAGTAGACACACGATATACAACAAGTACAAAGATGGCGTTGGAATTTCGAGTAAACAAAGACATGCCTTCAAATGTGAGACAAGTAGAAATAAAGGTGTGGCTTTTCCCTTAAGTGTTTCATCATTTTCGCGATCGCTAGTGATTCATTCATAGTCGAACTTTTTTAAAAATGGAAACAGATGCGGAGCAGATACAATGCTTAGATGAGTCAGCTTTTGTTATTAGTACATGGTTGCTTGCTGTTAGGTTACTGTTGTGAGCATATTTTCAACAAAATTAAGTTGACTGGAAGATAAATTGAGCTAAATGGCGTCGTCTGGGGTTAGTTATATTGCACATTGTCTAAATTTTAATGCGAATAAAACATTGCCCTGAAAAAAGCTTCGGCCTTCGGCCTTTTTTTCCTTTTTGCTTCGGCCGAAGGCCGAAGCAAGAAAACACCCCACCTTCGGCCGAAGCTTTGGCCGAAGCCGAAGCTTCGGTCGTTCCCTGCTTACATGGTTTCCTATTTGACTGGCTTAAATCTAGGGATGTCCCAGGGCAGACTTTTCAGCCCGGGCCGACCGGGGCAGGAGCCGAAGCCGGAGCACGATGTTGCGTACACAATGTATGTCGACCCTATATATGTGTATACCTGTGTTTTATGCAATAACGCTTATTAATACATACATGTAAGTGCGAAAATGGATTAATTAAAGAGTTCTCGTCTTATAAAAGCTTTAAATTAATAAATTAGAAACTAGGATAATAACAAAAACTTTCGAAAAGTATCAATGCTTGAATCATTTAATTTAGATGATTAAAATTATGAGTTCACAATAGAATAATCGAATCAGACAGGTATCCGATCTCGTAATAAACGATATGAGTCATTAACACATGAATATAAATTTTTCGTAATGCTATTTGAATATCACGTCTACAGTAAGATCATTCGAAATTAACAATTTAGCTGACAGCATGCATTTTAGATTTTAACCAGATCCTTTTTAAGCTAATCTACCCTTTATAAGGGCGAAATTCTAAAGAGCCCCGAGATCTGAGTAAAAAAAGCTAAAACATAACATAGTTCTTGGATTTACACCGCATATTCAAAATTATCCATGCCTTCCATTCAGCTCTGCTATGCCATAAAAATTTTGATTTACGACTTCAATGCATCTTTCCCTTAACAAAATTGTGGCTGACGCGTAAACAATTGTGAACAAACAAGCTTGAATTCGGAAAAATTTGTAAAATTATGAATTTCGACCAGAAAATTATTACTTGGTGTAAAGTAGTATATAAGTGCATAGATATTTTGTCGGGGCCACAATAAGTGAAATCATAGCAAGTAACTACTATTCCTTCCCAAGTTGACGATTAAATCAATTTTCCTTGATTTTATCCGACCAGACTTGACAGGTTGAATAAGTTTCATTTATAAGATCCAACAGAATGAAATAAAGATTAATGGATCATCTGATTTAGGCTATTTATTCTTAGATGGAGTATAAACGTAAAAAATAAATCATGAATGTGTTACTGATCGAATAAATACCTTCTCAGCAGTCAGATTTTGAGTTTCTATCGCTTCTTTAAAATTAAAGCAAACGCAATAAATTTGAATCGCCTAAATTGAATACTAGTGACATTTTTGCTACAGTAACACTCAAACTATCACATTTTACAGTTCGAAATCGTCAGTATTCTTAAATAGACCCTTTGTATGCTTCATTACAATGGCCTACATTAATTTTAGTAGAGAATTTTAGATTTTTCTCTTAATTATAAGTGTTTGGGCCCTGACCCGGGGCAAGCCTTGCCACGGCCCGTGACTGGGGCATAAGCGCCGGCACCAAAACCGGGGCTTGGGACATCCCTGCTTCAATCTTTCTAATCTTCTCAATCTCAATGAGTAGTTGTTAATAGTTCTTTTTCAGATAGCCTAAATGACTCCAGCGGTGTCCCACAAGGAAGCGTGATAGGGCCAATCCTTTTCGTAATTTATATATAAATGATTTGTACAAAAATATCAATAGTCGTGTACGTTTATTTGTCGATGATGTCTATCTAATTGTATAATTTTGTATAATTTGTCAACTTGTAATGCTGTACTTCAAAATGATCCTAATAAGCTTTATATGTGGTCGCGTGAATGGCAGCTTCAGATATCTATCAATAAATGCTTAGTTCTATGCATAGGTTATAAAAATCCAAAACACCAATATTTCATTGGAAATCAACTTTTGCCTTCTGATTCCGACTGTGTCCGTGACTTAGGTGTTCTAATGTCTCAAAATTTGAAATTTCAACAGCATTATCAGGAAATAATTATAACATCTCCTCAACGCTCTAGTCTGATTCTGCAATTATTCATTCCTCGTGATGATAAAATTTTGTCTCATGCATTCAAGACATATGCTCGTCCATCACTTAAATATTGTTCTCCCGTTTAAAGTCCTTATCGTATTTAAGATATTGATCGCATCGAAAGAGTTTAGCGCAGGCTTACGCGAAGTATTGTCTTAAAACGATCGTTTAATTGAACTGTCTTTAGAACGCTTTGAATTACGCCATATTCGTTTTGCTTTGTGCTTATACTTTCAAATTATTGCAGGACAGTTACATATTCTTTGTAACGATTTTTTTCGCTTTCAATAACAATTGTACTCGCTCTGCTAATAATTTTGAGCTCATTGTTCCTGTGGCTCGTTCCGATATTCTCAAGTGTGATTTCAGTCATAGATATGTAAATCTGTGGAACTCGCTTCCAAATGATGTAAATTCACCTAGCCTGGAAATTTTTTAACGCAAACTCAGTACTTTCGATCCGTCTATTATTTTAAAGGGGCGTGCGTAAGTTGTCACTCTTGTGACTGCAAGTCCATTTTGCTGCCATTATATTCGTATATATGTTGTCATATGTGTCATTGAAAAACTCGTCGTCTTTTTTATCGTAAGTTGCATCCTTTTATGTATTTGTGTGGTTTTTCCTGACTCGTAATAAATACTTCGCTTTGATTATTTCCTATTGATCTTCAGGCAGCGCCTCGCCGATCGCAGCAATTTTATTGTAAAAATGCGCTTTAAAGAGAGTAAATTTCGAAATTTTCTGGCGCTTCGCGCCATTTTGATAAATTACTGAGTTTTCATTTTTCGATGAGACTCCAGAAATAAGCTAAAGTGCAGTGTGAATGTTTGAAAAGGGTGTTTTATGAGGTAGAACATATTACTGATCGTTTATTCATTGCAGTACACTAAATTTAATATATAATACATACTAATACTTTGTTCGGCAAAAACACACGGATAAAACAAAGTCGCAAGGAAGTTGTAGGTTGTAGTTTTATGGTTGCATATTTTATGTAGGAGTTACTTAAGAATATAGTACTTTTAAAATACTAATAAATAAACTTCAGAAGAGCGGATTTTTTTGGTCAGTACTTAGAACATGTTAAAAGGAAGCGCGGAAAAAATTTCATCCGTCTATGATCAATATTACAAAAGCTATGGGTTTCGTTAAGTAGCCTCTTCTCGACCTAAGCAACCATCTTCTCGACCTAAGTATTTAAAGATTCAAACAGCTGAATGCAGAATCACATGTAGCTACCCAATTTACGTCGACCTAAGCATCTATACATCGACCTAAGCATCTATACATCGACCTAAGCATCTATACATACATCGACCTAAGCATCTATACATCGATCTAAGCATCTAAACATCGACCTAAGCATCTATACATCGACCTGGGCGGGAGCGACCTCGACCTAAGCAGCTTAAAACACCTTTTCAGATATACTAAGCCTAAGCCTAAGTATAATGAAGCAAAAACTTAGATTTTCGTATATCTTATCAAGTAAAACCGAAAAAACCATGCAAAAAAATATGAAAATTTTCTAAGTTTTCAAAATTTCGAACAGGTTTCCGCGCCTTTTTTCTTTTTTCTCCTTCATTGCTATGCTTCCTTCCGTAATTTCAGCCCATATTGTTTATTTCTGACAAATGTGTAAGTCCTTGGATCGAGCCATTTAATCGTTACACCCAACACTCAAATCGAGAGTTGCCTGCAACTTTGCAAGTATGGCTCAGATTTTCACCAAAATTTTTTCCGCGCTTGAATTTATTATGTTCTACCAGTTTGGCAAAAAAATTTTGGCATGCCATATTCGTTTTGCTCCTTTTCTAAAAGTACCATATTCTTAAGTTTAGCCTTTTATGTATATATATTTATATATTTTAATAATAATAATAATGATAATATGTATTGGCTGAGTTACTTTAAATATTATAGTTTACGTACCCAATAATATAAAACGCGCACGCAAATAGAAACATATGAGAACAACATGAGAATATTCAATGTTATACGTTCTATAAGATCTAATGCATGACACGTGGTTACTGGTACAAACAAAAAATAAAAATCAGGTGAAATTGGAGAGCTAAATAAACAAAAATTAGCGAAACTTGTCAAATAAATGCAAAAAAGTAAAGTGTATCGGTAAGTAAAGCCAAGGCGTACAGGCAGAAATACGTATATTTCAGGATGGACTTTCTGCAAAAAACATCGGGTTCTCAACATGAGCGCTAAATTTGTGAACGTTCTTCAGACCTCTAAAAAATGTGATCCAAAATTTAATATGCGGAACAAATGTTTGGTTTATTTGGATTGTGGACCAAACCACTAGGAAAAATAGGGCTTTGTCAGCTCGCACACCCGTGCGGCCCAGCCAGTGTTGCCAACCCAAATTTTTCAAAAACCTCAAATCACTGGCCAAAAAAACCTCAAAAATTAGGGTAAAACCTCAAAATTTAGAAATGAATTCTATCCAGTGTACAATAAGGTTTTAAGGCTTTGTAGCTATTTTCATTTAAGCTTAGCCCAAATTTATGTGGTTCTGCTTAAATGGATTTAATTTTTTAGCTTTTACTCAGTTCAGGGTAGCCACCATACGTGGGCAGCAAAAAATTCTGGGGGGGCAAGATTTTTTTGAAGATCGAAAAATGGCCTTAAAAATGGTGGTATGGCGATTAAAACACCATTTTTCGACGTTTCTCATCAAGCACTATCCATTGGCATCAAAAAATTGCGAAAAAAACGGAAAAACTTTTCAAAAATTGAATTCTGGGGGGGGTATTTTGATTTCTGCGGGGGGGGGGCATACATTCCCATAGGGGGTGAGGGGGTATTACCCCCACCTCAGGGTCCGAGGCTTGAATCACCGTCGGACGATTTTGAGCTATCAAACATTTCCTGCATGATTTTTGGGTATAAAAGCAGCGAAGATATTAAAATTTTTTGACGCTTCGCGCCGACTAATACATTTCTGTTTTGTTTACCCATAAAGTACCTAGAATGAACTTATAATGATCTGAAAAGTCTAAATTTTTGATGAATTCTTATATTTTTTACTTACAAAAGCAACGAAACTAGTCAGAATGGTACAAAAAGTAGTTAAAAATGCAGTTTTTTTACATTAAAACATGCTATATAGGACGTTTTTGCCATTTTTCATATTTGACCTGCAAAAAAGGCTAGACTCTTAATTTAGTGGCCCTAAATTTTGGGATTTAACCCCCCCTGGACTTTCGACCTTGGGAAACTATGGGGGGTATTTTGGTCTCTGGGGTGCATACCCCCAAACCCTCCACGCCCAGGTGTGGTGGCCACTGGTCTCCTAAAATAAAATTCCCGGGTTTTTTCCGGGGTTTCTCGGGGATTTATGGACAATTTCCCGGTTTTAAATCATGCTTTAAACGCACACGATACACGCAGAAGTGTCACGATAAGAACATGAAAAAGGGTAAGGCACAAGCAACTTTTGATCAAACAAATGCAAATACTACACGAAACGTTTTGGAACAATCATAATTTCTTTTTCAATGATGCTAACGAGTTATCCATAGCAGTTCTCGCAGCCTATTATATAGTACAGTAGCGATTTTAGTGTGGTAAAACAGGGTTTTCGATCTTTGGTAGTGTATTTCAGCTAATTTCTGGGTTTCTCACGCCAAAAATTACTAAGAATTGACTCAAAACGACGCGAAGCACCGACAAATTTGCCATTTTTCCATTCTAAATGCAAATTCTGCCATTTTAAATAAATATATATATATATATATATATATATATAGGACCAGTGGCGAATCTAGGATTTTCCTAAGGGGGCCGGTATCCCGGCTTTTCCAAAGACAGTCGAAAATAGATCAAAGAATTTGTCCTTAACGCGCAAAATAGCGTTTTTTTCGGTGTTTTACATTGTATACTTTTACATAAAATCACTTGACGCAATATTTTTTCTAAAAATTTAAAAATGTTAGACAATTTTGTGCGTAAAAAATCATTAAATTTCTTTGACTTTAACAAACATCTGGCGCGAAGCGCCAAAACATTTGTGAAATTAAGGCGGATAGACGTCTAGAAGCATGATTTACTGCTTAATTTCCTGTATTTATAGCATTTGATGCGAAACATCGAAATTTTTGATTGAAAAAAGAAGAAAACTATGCAAAAATAGCTGTTAAAATTGTTTTGAAACCTACATGAACAGAAAATGGCTTCAAGGCAGTGTTTTTTTTGTACAAAGTCCGTTTGCACATATACAAAGATGGTCCCTAAAAGTCTTTGTACATTTTGTACACACAAATTTTTGGGTGCTATGATATAGTATGGTAGCGACTTTAGTGTCGTAAAAACAGAGTTGTTCGACCTTTGGTAGTGTATTTTGGCTAATTCCTTGTTTTATGAGGGCAAAAATCATGTCTTTAAACGGCGCGAAGCGCCGAAAAATTTGACATGTTTCCTTTCGAAATGCGATTTCCGCTATTATAAAGATATATAGGACACACAACACAATTACTCATTCCGGCGCGAAGCGCCGAAAAATGTTTGCGAATTTCATACCTTTTTTGCAGATTTTGTCTTCCCGAAAATCTTTGTACATCTATGTACAAAGACGGTCCCGAAAAGTCTTTGTACATCAGAAAAAATCTTTGCCGAATACAAAAAACGTGCTTCCATGTCGCCAAGAAAGTAAATGAATGTCATTAATAGATATCATCCGGCGCGTAGTGCCGGAATAATTTGAGAAGTTATTGTCACTGACGGCCACAAATCATTGCAAATTGCTTATCCATTCTTTATCTCGCCAAATATTTTCGGCCAATGGGGGTGTCAATATGACCACTAGAGCTGTGCAATTCGTAAATTTTGCTACCCAGATGCCTAAAACATGGTGAAAATCAAATATACACCCTCTTAAATAAAGGCCATTTTCTGCATAAAACCTGAGCAGAACAGAAGAAATAGATGCAAAATACGCTTCAGGTTGTATGAAGACTAAAAATCGAGCATTTAAACCGCGCGCTTGGGAATTAGTAGACTCTAATCATAATTTTGAAATTTTTTGCGATTTTGGCTAAAAAAGCGGGGGGGAATAAAGGGAAAAATCATTCTTATGTTTCATTTCGGGGTAACGTGTTCCCCCTCTATCCCCCGGGATACAGGCCTGATTACCCCTGTTAGATTATTGGACAAACAGGTCTATACCTACCTAGTCAATACAAACAGTTAAACAGATTTCACTCCAATGAAAGGAATTTAGAGATTCTAAGCTGCGTACAATAAATGCTTTGAACGATTAGAAAATCGATGATAAATTTGTTATTCATAATTAATTACAATTACGTTTGGCACACCGTTCTGTAGTCAGGTCAAGTGTTTTACGAAATGGGACAACGCAAAAAAGAAACCCATTTTACTTAAGGCAGATGAAAGATGAAATTCACAAAACAGTCTTTTATTTATTTTTTTCAAACCAAGTTTTACATTGCAAATATGGGCCTGACTAAAAAAGAAGCGCAACACATGTTTCGTAGATATGTTAGATATGCGACATAGGAGGTATGCGGAATCAGAACGCGGAGTAAGTTAAGAATATGGTACTTTCAGGATACTATGAAATAAATTTCAGAAGAGCGGATTTTTTAGCTCAGTACTTAGAACATGTTAAAAGAAAGCGCGGAAAAAATATTCATCCGTCTATGATCAATATTACAAAAGCTATGGGTTTCGGTAATCAGCCTCTTCTCGACCTACGCAAGCATCTACTCGACCTAAGTATTTGAAGATTCAAACAGCTGAATGCAGAATCACATGTAGATACCCAATTTACGTCGATATAAGCATCTATACATCGACCTAAGCATCTATACATCTACCTAAGCATCTATGCATCGACCTAAGCATCTATACATCGACCTAAGCATCTATACATCGACCTAAGCATCTATACATTGACCTGAGCGGGAGCGACCTCGACCTAAGCAGCTTAAAACACCTTTTCAGATATACTAAGCCTAAGCCTAAGTATAGTAGAAGCAAAAACTTAGATTTTCCTATATCTTATCAAGTAAAACCGAAAAAGCATGCGAAAAAATATGAAAATTTTTAAAGTTTTTAAAATTTCAAACAGCTTTCGCGCCTTTTTCTTTTTTCTCCTCCATTGCTATGCTTCCTTCTATAATTTCAGCCCATATTATTATTTATTTCTGACAAATGTGTAAGTCCTTGGATCGAGCTGTTTAATCGTCCCACGCAACAATCAAATCGACAGTTGCCTGCAACTTTGCAAGTATGGCTCAGATTTTCACCAAATTTTTTTCCGCGCTTCAATTTATCATGTTCTACCAGTTTGGCACAAAAATTTTGGCATTCCGTATCCGTTTCCTCCTTTTCTGAAAGTACCATATTCTTAACTTTAGCCTCAGAACGCATGCGTGTATGAACATTATTCAATTGGAAATAAAAGCTAGTATTGACGTTAAAACAAATGAATAAATCCTACTATGTGCACCTGCACAAGCCGCAAAGTAAGCAAAAAAGGTTAATTCGAACTTCTTCAGTTCGGGTTAATAATAAAATTTCTTGTTGTTGTTGTGCTTTTAATACGTTTAATGTATATGTGGTAGCACTCCTGCTTAGGTTATTACTCTTTATACTTTATTTTATACTTTATTCTTTGTTCGGAAAAAAACACAAGGGTAAAACAAAAGTCGCAAGGAAAATAAAATAAAAATGCGAAATGTCCTGGGCACACAGGCAAATAGAATTGCGCTCACGTGTGCCCCATCATAAAATTCCCGAAATCAACCTTTTTCAAATTTCTCTTAAATGTCTCAACATTTGGAGAACTTCGAATATATTGTGGAAGATCGTTCCAAATTCTAGCTGATCTAGTAGCAAAACAATACTTTTTACGATCAAGTCGAAATTTTTCTAAATAGATCTGATTTGCAAATGCATTTCTAGTACGCGAATGACCATAAAATTTATAAAAATCTTCAGAAGGCAAGAGATTATCGTGAATAATATTATACGTAACAATTAGATCAAAATAAATTCTACGGAGTTCAAGCCTCTCTAAATTTAAGGCTTTTAACCTTTCATCATAAGAAAGTCCCATATATCCAATTAACCTTTTAGTAAATTTTCGCTGAACCCGTTCAACCCTGTTGATATCAGAAAGCAAATAGGGGCTCCATACATTTAGAGCATACTCTACTATAGGCCGAATATAATTCATAAAAGCAAGAACCAACATTTTAGGATCACATGATTCAAAACATTTGAAAATCAAAGCACTCATTTTCGAAACCTTTGCTGATATATTAGTACAATGACAACTAGATGATAAGTCTGTTGTTAAGGAAACACCTAAATCTCGAATTGAGGAACCTGCGTCAGATAACAAAAAATGGTTTATGTGATATGTAACTTTAGGATTAGCGTACCCTAGATATAACAGTACATTTAGGGAGAGATATGCTTAACTGATTTTCTTCAGACCAGGAAACCAGCTTATCTAAATCATTTTGCAACAAAGTATAATTTTGAGAAAAATCAAAGAGCTTTAAATCATCAGCAAAGAAATAGACTTCACTATGCTCAACAGCTTGAACAAAATCGTTTACAAACAACAGAAACAAAGAGGGTCCTCAAACGCTACCTTGAGGTACGCCAGTAATAACTGGTTTTCTATCAGAAAGAGCGTCGAAAATTTTGACCTTTAGTGTACGATTTGTCAAGAAAGAAGTTAACCATTTTTATAGCATTCCATTTATCCCATAATGCTTCAACTTCTCTATCAATTTAGAATAAACGACAGAATCGAAGGCTTTACTAAAATCGACATATACAACATCAATAGGAATAGATGCGTCAAGTGATTTAACCCACATGTTTGTACACTTCAAAAGCTGAGTTTCACAAGACTTTCCCTTTTGAAAACCAAACTGTCGTGAAAAGAAATTAGTTTTCGACTTTAAAGAAGCCATTAAAGCTCTGTTTAAAATATACTCCATAATTGTACAAGTGACGCAACAAAGAGATATTGGACGATAGTCAATTGTTAGACTTTCTTAAGGTTAATAAACTAATATCTCCTTTTCAATTTGGTTTTCAAAAGAATAAATCTTGTGAAACACAATTGTTAAAGTGTAAATTTTCATGGATTCAGTCGTTAGCTAAAAAAGAAACTGTTGATATAATATATTTAGATTTCTCTAAAGCTTTTGATAAAGTAAATATGGAAAAACTTCCTATTAAGTTAAACGGATATGGAATAAACGGTAATTTGTATGCATGGTTAAAGGCCTATTTGTTTAATCGTTCCCAATGTGTTCGCGTTAATCAGTCTTTTTCAGATTATGTGCCTGTTACCAGTGGTGTCGTCCAAGGAAGTGTCCTTGGACCTACGCTCTTTTCGATTTTTGTAAATGATATATGTGATAATATTTGTAGTACGGTTTATATGTTCGCAGATGATATCAAAATTTTCAATATTAGTCGTAACTGTAAATTATTACAGTCTGATTTAGATAAGATTATTGACTGGGCAATTGCATGGGATTTACCTATTTCTCGAACCAAAAGTCAAGTTCTATATTTGGGTAATAATAATCAAAAAGCTATTTATAGACTAAATGGGGAAATTATTTCTAGTGATCCGTTTGTCCGTGATTTAGGAGTTTTGATTCCTCGAAATTTAAAATTTAAGAAACATTATAATTCTTTGATTAAAAAAGCTTTCTTTAGATGCATTTTAATACGCAAATCATTTTTTTCGTGTGATAAAGGTAATCTTGTTAAAGCTTATAGTTGTTATGTTAGACCTTTATTAGAGTATTGTTGCAGTGTATGGAATCCCTCTTATCTTAGGAAATAGATAGATTGAAAGCTGTTCAATATAGATTCACTAAATATATTTTTGGCTATAATAATATTCTTTCTTACGAGGATCGTTTAACACAACTTAAATTGTGCAGACTTGAATTAAGACGCTTGCAGATTTGTCTGTGTATGATGTATCAAATTATTTGTCATAAATCATGTTTGGAAGCTGATGATTTTTTTGTATTCAATCATAATATTGCCCGTAGCATTAATAGATTTAAATTAATTATACCTATTGTACATTCTAATTTAGAAAAGTTTGATTTCTTTTACAAATACATCGCAGTTTGGAACGATCTTCCTGACTTCATTGTTTTTCCCCTAACCTAAACATATTTAAATCTAGATAAGCAAACTTTGATTTATCTGGATATCTTGTGGGGCACGCGTAAAACTTGTCATTCCATTGACTCGCATGTCCCTTTACTAATTCGTAATTGTATTTATTATATATCTTGTCATTTTGTATTTTAACAGTTGGTATTAGTAATAAATTTTCTTTCTTCTTCTTCGATAATTTTCACCGAAGAATAATCACCCGTCTTAAAGATAGGTACTACAATCGCATCTTAAGTACTCCAGCTTACTTTGAGATTATAGGCGTTACCATGGAACTCACTAGCAGGTTTTAGGCAGTTCACTTCAGTGTCAGTTCCTCCAATTCAATCAATTGCGTCACGAGCAAAGCGACGTTAAAATTAGCTACAGTAGCTCGCTTATTTTGGAAAAACTCAAATTTCCACCAAAACCCCAAAAAAACCTCAAAAATTTTCAAAAACCTCAACAAAAACCCCAAAAAATAAAAACCTCAAAATTTGGGGTAAAACCCCACGGAACGGTTGGCAAAAATATTATTACCAGAGGAATTTAATAATTGCGAGGCTGTAGTTCTAGATTTTAGAAATGCGACAAATTATTTCAGAATAGTTTTGATTTATAGACCTCCTAATACAGATTTGCAAGTAATGAAATTATATAATGATTTCATTATTTGGAGTACTGATGTTTCATACCCAGTCGTTTTACTTGGTGATTTTAATCTTCCAAACATAAACTGGGCAAAAGGAGATATTCCTACTGATAAGTTAAGTCGAATATTTTGGAATGCAATAAGTAAGCTAGGTTTTAAACAGCTCATTACTGAGTCCACTCGAGATAATAATTTAATTGACCTATAATTTTTACTAATTGTGAAAATATTTGCTTTAATATCAATGTTTTACCCCCATTTACGGATTCATGTGATCATAATCAGATTGATTTTTGTTTAATGCTCGATTCAAACAGGAAACAGGAATCTCCTGTCAGAAATTATTCATCTGGTAATTACAATGATTTTGCTTTATTTCTTGACAGCATTTTCTGGGAACAAGTATTTTTTGATTGTATTACAGTTGATGACTTCTATGATAAGTTTTTGTCCATAATTCATTTTGGTATTGATTGCTTTATACCCTTCAAAAAAATTATCGGTAAGAGGCGTTCTAAGGAGATCCGAAAATCACTCAAACACAAATATTACATGTGGCGAAAATACAAAAAACATAAATCTATTGCCAACAAACTTAATTATCGCACTGCTTCTCATAAATATACTGCTGCTGTTCATAAAGAAATTGAACTTTATGAAAAAAATCTCATTAAAAATGGTAATTTGAAACAATTTTACTCGTATGTAAAGAGTAAAACTAAAACAATCAAGTCTGTTCCGCCTCTAAAAGATAGTAATAATATTTTTCAATTCGATTCCTATGCAAAAGCGGAATTACTTAATAAACATTTTTGCTCAGTTTTCACTATTGATAATGGTTTTTGTCCTGACAATATTGATATTAATGTATCTAGCAAATTAAATTTGACTTTTATCGATTATATTAATGATGTATCAGTTTTAAAATCTATTAAGAAATTGAAATCGTCTTTTTCAGTTGGACCTGACAATCTTCCACCAATTTTGTTTAAAAAACTGGCTTATTCTTTAGTAAATCCATTAAAAAAGATATTTTCAATATCTCTTTTAACTTCTAAGTTACCTAAAATCTGGAAACATGCTCTTGTAGTACCCATTTTTAAAAAAATGACCCCGCTTCACCTGATAACTATAGACCTGTTTCACTTACTTGTGTTTCATGCCGATTATTGGAGAATATAATTAAAGATAAAATCATGACGTATATCTTGCATTACAATCTCTTATCAAAATACCAATTTGGCTTTTTACCGAAAAAATCATGTGAATCACAGCTACTTTGTTACACTGATTATATTATCAAAAATTTAGATAATAAAGATACAATCGATTCTATTTATTTGGACTTTCAGAAAGCTTTTGATTCCGTTTCAAGTTCAAAGTTAATTTTTAAATTATTTAAGTATGGACTGTGTGATAATCTCATAAAATGGATTCATGATTTTTTGACTAATCGTACTCAGAGTGTTAAGCTTGATAATACAGTCTCACTACCGGGAAATGTACTTAGTGGTGTTCCACAGGGGAGTGTCCTAGGACCTGTTTTATTCTTACTTTACATTAATGATATTACAAACCTTTGCATTAGTGAAAAAACAAAAATTATGCTTTTCGCGGATGATATTAAAATATATGCTAAATCAGTGGATTTTTTTCTTTTACAAAAACTTCTTACTGATATTATCAAATGGTCTGAGTTATGGCAATTACCCCTATCAGTATCTAAATGTCAAGTCCTTTACTTTGGTCATAATAATCCTCGCTTTGATTATTTTATAAATGATAAAAAACTTCTTCCTACTAATATTGGGGTTCGGGATTTAGGTATTACTTTAAATGAAACTTTGAATTTTTCTCCTCATATAAAAAATATAGTCAAAAACGCTTACTTTCGATTATCACTTATTTTTCGATCATTTCAGATTAAGAATACAGAAGCATTAATTTTAGCTTTCAAGCAATTTATTCGCCCCCTTTTAGAATTTAATACAACTATTTGGAATCCATATAAGAAATGTGATACAAAAAATATAGAAAAAGTTCAAAAATATTTTACCAAACGTATTCTTAAATTTAGTGATATACCATATGAACGTCGGCTTCAGATTTTAGAATTAGACTCTCTGGAATTTCGTAGAGTTGTTTTTGATTTATCTATGATATATAAAATTTTCAATGGATATATACAAATTGATCCTGATGATTTTTTCACACTTACACAGTCATCTAAAACTCGAGCTGTTAATAGTTTAAAACTTAAAGGTGAAAAATTTCGTTTAGATGTTAAAAAACTACTCTTTTCCAAATAGAGTCCTATATCTATGGAATTCTCTCCCAGATGCGATTATTTGTTCTTCTTCGGCAAATATCTTTCAGACCAGGGTTAAAGATTACCTCAAGTCAAAAATTTCGGCTCCAACCAGTATGCTTTAATGTATCATGGAGCTATTGCAGCCAGTGAAACTAGCGATGATTATTTATTCTTCGTATTTTGCCGTGTTTATGTGTATTTTACCTGTTTCATTGACTTTGCAATAAAATTTGTATTTGTATATTTGTAATTTGTATTCGCGAGAAGATCTACAGTATACAAATGCTCACATCAATTACGCAAACGATTCATCTTGCAAGCATGAAGACTTCTTATAGGATAATTATAACAGAGAACTTTCCGATTTTCTACCGATGCAATCGTCTTTAATAATTCTAATCACTCAATTGTTTCCATAATTTGCATTTATTGATTAAGAAATGGCAAACATCTGTGTTTTCAGCCTGTAGTGCACTAAAACGCTCAGTATAGAATGTGCTTATTACTGTACTCCAATTTTTTGTCCGTTTGTTTGTCCGCCACTTTCTCCAATTAGGAGTCGAGACGAGATAGGTCGAATAGAATTAAAATAAAGTACTTCTTAATTGGACACGTCACAGCAAATTGCGTTTATTCATATCGATATTCGGCATTTTCGGAAGGTGTAAAGTCAAAACTTTGTTAAACGTATTATTGTCTTGTTTTTTCTGCCAAATTCTTCGGTTGTGAGCCTGGACATGATCTTAAACCTAAAATGTAATATCTGAATTACGAATCCGGCTAAAATCTTCATTACACTCTGTATTTGTGTAAATTTTACACTGCAAATTGAGTTTAGTACTAGAGCTTGACGGAAGCTAAATTTTTTTTAAATGTTCCACGTGACGTCAGAGTTACTAATCTGACTGTTTTCTCTACATCCAGTAATTGTGTAAAGTTTGCACTATTCATTTTTTGCTAATGTGTAGTTTACACTTCAAATTTAGTTTACTCCCAGAGCGTTGCAAAACGTGAATTATTTTCAAATTATGTTCCGTAAGGTCAGGATCACGAATTCGACTGTTTCCTTAACACCCAGTAGTTATGTGTAGTTTACACTAAAAATTACATTTAGTTCAAGTGTTACAGGAGCTTAATTCTTTTTCAAAGTGTTCCATGCATACGTGGGCAGCACACCTGGGCGTGGGGGTTTGGGGGTATGCACCCCCAGAAACCAAAATACACTTCCAGAAATCAAAATAATTTCAGAATTCAATTTTTGAAAATTTTTTTTCGTTTTTTTCGCAATTTTTTGATGCCAATGGATAGTGCTTGATGAGAAACGTCGAAAAATGGTGTTTTTATCGCCATACCACATTTTTAAGGCACATTTTTCGACCTTCAAAAAATCTTGCACCCCCCCAGATATTCTTTTGCTGCCCACGTATGGTGGGCAGCAAGAAAATTCTAAGGGGGTGTAAGATTTTTTGAAGGTCAAAAAATGGCCTTGAAAATGGTGGTATGCATACGTGGGCAGCAGGAAAATTCTGGGGGGTCCAAGATTTTTTGAAGGTCAAAAAATGGCCTTAAAAATGGTGGTATGGCGATAAAAACACCATTTTTCGACGTTTCTCACCAAGCACTATCCATTGGCATCAAAAAATTGCGAAAAAAACGAAAAAATTTTCAAAAATTGAATTCTGGGGGGTCTTTTGATTTCTGGGGGGTCTTTTGGTTTCTGGGGGGTCCAGACCACACCTGGGCGTGGGTTTGAGGGGGTATGCACCCCCCCCCAGAAACCAAAATACCCCCCCCCCAGAAATCAAAATACCCCCCCCCAGAATTCAATTTTTGAAAATTTTTTTCCTTTTTTTCGCAATTTTTTGATGCCAATGGATAGTGTTTGATGAGAAACGTCGAAAAATGGTGTTTTTATCGCCATACCACCATTTTTAAGGCCATTTTTCGACCTTCAAAAAATCTTGCACCCCCCCCCCCAGAATTTTCTTGCTGCCCACGTATGGTCCAGACCCCCCAGACCCCCCACGCCCATGTGTGGTGGTATGGCGATAAAAACACCATTTTTCGACGTTTCTCATCAAGCACTATCCATTAGCATCAAAAAATTGCGAAAAAAACGAAAAAATTTTCAAAAATTGAATTCTTGGGGAGGGATATTTTGATTTCTGGGGGAAGGGTATTTTGGCTTCTGGGGGGTGCATACCCCCCACGCCCAGGTGTGGTTTCATGTAACCTCAGGATTTTAAATCTGAGCATAAGTGTTCCTTACACCCAATATTTGCGCATGGTTTATGCTGAAAAGCTTTGATCTGTAAGGTAAGGTTGTCGTTTAAAAAAGATAATGCAGGTGTTCAGAACCGTTTTACGCGTTCTTGGACTGCTGTCATTATTGTGGTACGTTACCGTATGTTTACTTACTGATTCACTCAGATCATGCTTATTAACAGAAGGGTTTAGAAAAGAAAAATGCTCCGATGGAACAAAAAGACGAATATACTTGGGATTGTGGATTATTAAGGATGTAAAAGGAGGACACTGGAAAAAACTACCTACGTATTTGCCTAAAGTTGCAAAATCTGTTAAAAATCAGACTTCCCTGAGCAACACAAAAAATTGAAGTACATTCTGCGGTCTCTTCCTCTGAATAATGTTCAATTCTTCACATAGGAGTGGATTAACATGATCTAAAATGTATACTGTTTGTAAACTGCTTGCAGGGTGCAAGCTGACCTCATCGTGGTGACTGATAGAAAACTATCTGTAATTGGATTTAAAACTGTTTTATTCTATCATGAGCATTATATCGAGCAAACTTGGCGTCGGTTGCTTAGTACAGCAAATCGCTGCGGGCACGCGAGCGTACATGTTCCTACGTGTAGTCTGTTTCACCTAAGCTTACGCGTTTCCTACTGCTTTTTAAGCCAAGTTGTGTGTTAGTGTGTGTGTGTCGTGTGTGCGAGGCAAAAAAGTTTTTACTGGATAATTTTGTGATACTTATATTTTCACTCAATAGGTATTCTCGGGCGCTAATTACAATTTTTTGATTAAAATGGCTCGATCGACTCCTGAAACCCGGAAACTACGGATTTATGTAAAAGGTTTTGGTAGCTCTAGCCGCTTATGCAATTGCCACAGGGTAAAATTTTAAAGCCACCCGAAATCAACTTTTTATGCGCTATCGACTGGTGTGAACCACTTTACACTACAGTGTAAAGAGATGTGATGCCGTAAGAAAACGTGATTTACAAGTGTATCTTATCAAATATCTCAAATCGCAGCGGATAAATTTTTTTAAAAGTTTCCACAAATTATTGGATATCTTATGACTGACCTTACTGTAGAATTTGAAGAAAATTCACGAAATGGTTTCTGAGATACGGGAGCCCAAAGGTACCCTATGCACGCGTAAAATTTAGATTTTGTCTTTTTTGCAGAAGCACAGATTGACTGTTGCTTCCAAAATTTGGCCCCTGGGGTTTCTTGGACCGCTGATTCCATATTCGCTACTTTAAATATACGATCTGGCATCATAAAACATGTATGAGACGGGCTGAAAGGAAATCACGTACGGGTACTTATAAACATGATTAATCACTGAAAAAGAGCTTGCACCAAGTCAAAATTTTAGACCTTGTAAAGCAGCGCGCGTGAAATTTAATGCGAAGCAATCGAAGCAGCAAACATGCGGCTTTCGAAAATACAAATCCAAATGTTTTTGCTTCTAGCGGCTAATTTAATATACAACTTTTTGCATTTGTTTACAATGAGGGCAAAGTTGAACATTGTACAAAGTTGAACCTGACGCTATAAGATAGGACGTGATACAACATACCCAATGCTATACAATAGAACGTGATGTAACATATCCCATGCTATACAATAGGACGTGATATAACATGCCTCATGCTATAAGATAGGACGTGATATAACATACCCAGTGTTGCAGGATAGGACGTAATATAACATACCCCATGCTACAAGATAGGACGTGATATACCATACCCAGTGCTATAACATATCGTGTGAAAGATTGGTGTCCCAAAACATCAAAAATATGGTTAGCACCAAAAAATCTTTAAACACCCTAAAACATCAAAAATATGGTTTTGACCAAAAAAATTTTTTAACCTCTCATAAACATCAAAAGTATGGTTTTGGACCAAAAAGTTTTTTCAGAACCATTCTATAACGTCGAAATACGGATTTAATCAAAGAAATGGTTGACAAAGCACAGTTTATAAAAAATTTAAAAAATACAATAGGTATGTTTTTACCAACAATTTTTTTAGAATATCCAAAAACATCAAAAGTCCCTAAAAATAAAAAAATACAAGAGACATCTCAATCCGTACAGCTATCAGGCCTAAGTTCAGCAAGGGCAACGCCGGGCAGATAAAAAGTAGTAAAAACCGCTCACCGATCCATTGCAGAGTCATTCAATTTTTTATACTACTGCCCCATCTGCTAGAGTGTTTGTAAACAAATAATATCTTAGCCAGTAATTAGTATAAAAAATTGAATGACTCTGCAATGGATCGGCGAGCGGTTTTTATATTTTTCATATCTAGGCTGAGCTGCCAGGCGTTGCCCTGGCTGAACTTAGGCCTGATAGCCGTATGGGATTGAGATGTTTCTTGTATTTTTTTATTTTTCGGGACTTTTGATGTTTTTGGGATATTTCTAAAAAAATTGTTGGTAAAAACATATTGTATTTTTTAAATTTTTTAAAACTATCTTTTGTCAACCATTTCTTTAATTAAATCCATATTTCTGACGTTATAGAATGGTTCTGAGAATTCTTTATCCTAAATCATATTTTTGATGTTCTGGGATGTTCTGGAAATTATACCATTAGATGGTTTGGGATGTTTAAAAATTTTGTTTGATCATAACCATATTTTTAACGTTTTGGAATACTAAAAAAATTTTTGGTCGAAAACCATACTTTTGATGTTTTTGGAGGTTTAAAAATTTTTTTTTGGTCAAAACCATATTTTTGATGTTTTGGGATGTTTAAAAAATTTTTTTGGTCAAATTATTTTTTTGATGTTTTGGGATGTTAGATTTTTTGGTGCAAACCATATTTTTGATGTTTTGGGACAAAAGTCTTACAGCACAGGATATGTTATAGCACTGGATATGGTATATCACGTCCTATCTTGTAGCATGGGGTATGTTATATCACGTCCTATCCTGTAAGACTGGGTATATTATATCACGTCCTATCTTATAGCATGGGGCATGTTATATCACGTCCTATTGTGTAGCATGGGGTATGTTACACCACGTCCTATTGTATAGCATTGAGTATGTTATATCACGTCCTATCTTATAGCGTCGGGTTCAACTTCGCCCTCATTGTAAACAAATGCAAAAAGTTGCATATTAAATTAGCCGCTAGAAGCAAAAACATTTGGATTTGTATTTTCGAAAGCCGCATGTTTGCTGCTTTCTTTCGAAAGCCGCATGTTTGCTGCTTTCGATTGCTTCGCATTGAATTTCACGCGCGCTGGTTTACAAGGTCAAAAATTTTGCCTGGTGCAAGCTCTTTTTCAGTGATTAATCATGTTTATAAGCACCCGTACAGTGATTTCCTTTCAGCCCGTCTCATACATGTTTTATGATGCCAGATCGTATATTTAAAGTAGCGAATATGGAATCAGCGGTCCCAGAAACCTCAGGAGCCAAATTTTGGAAGCAACAGTCAATCTGTGCTTCTGCAAAAAGACAAAAACCTGAATTTTACGCTTATGCATAGGGTACCTTTGGGCTCCCGTATCTCAGTAACCAATCCGTGAATTTTCTTCAAATTCTACAGTAAGGTCAGTCATAAGATATCCAATAATTGGTTAAAACCTTAAAAAAATTTATTTGCTGCGATTTGAGATATTTGATATAATACACTTGTAAATCACGTTTTTCTGACGGCATCACATCAGTTTACACTGTAGTGTAAAGTGGTTTACACCAGTCGATAGCGCATAAAAAGTTGATCTAGGGTGGCTTTAAAATTTTACCCTGCGGCAATTGCATAAGCGGCTAGAGCTACCAAAACCTTTTACATAAATCGTAGTTTCCGGGTTTCAGGAGTCCGATCAAGCCATTTTAATCAAAAAAATTGTGATTAGCGCCCGAGAATACCCATTGAGTGGAAATATAAGTATCACAAAATTATCCAGTAAAATTTTTTTTGCCTCACACACACACACACACACACACACACTTACACACAACTCGAAATTAATATTATAGACCAGCAAATGGGGCGCTTCGCTGCCCCATCTGCTAGAGTGTTTGTAAACAAATAATATCTTAACCAGTAATTAGTATAAAAAATTGAATGACTCTGCAATGGATCGGCGAGCGGTTTTTATATTTTTTATATCTTGCTGGGCTGCCCGGCGTTGCCCTGGCTGAACATAGGCCTGATAGCTGTATGGGATTGAGATGTCTCTTGTATTTTTATATTTTTTAGGGACTTTTGATGTTTTTGTGATATTTCTAAAAAAATTGTTGTTAAAAACATATTGCAATTTTTTAAATTTTTTAAAACTGTCTTTTGTCAACCATTTCTTTGATTAAATCCATATTTCTGATGTTATAGAATGATTCTGAGAATTCTTTATCCTAAATCATATTTTTGATGTTCTGGGATGTTCTGGAAATTATACCATTAGATGGTTTGGGATGTTTGAAAATTTTGTTTGATCATAACCATATTTTTAACGTTCTGGAATATTAAAAAAACTTTTTGGTCCAAAGCCATACTTTTGATGTTTTTGGAGGTTTAAAAATTTTTTTTGGTCAAAACCATATTTTTGATGTTTCGGGGTGTTTAAAAATTTTTTTTGGTCAAAACCATTTTTTGATGTTTTGGAATGTTTAAAGATTTTTTTGGTGCAAACCATATTTTTGATGTTTTGGGACACCAATCTCACAGCACAGGATATGTTATAGCACTGGGTATGGTATATCACGTCCCATCTTGTAGCATGGGGTATGTTATATTACGTCCTATCCTGTAACACTGGGTATGTTATATCAGTAGTAATGCCGGACCTTTCAGAGTCTCCGTGCTGAAGCATATACAGTGCTAAAGCATAGAGACTCTGTTTGGACTGACTCTGCTACTAGCGCGCTTCCTAATCCGCCCACGCATTCTCACTTATTCGTCACAGCAAGCAAGCAACTCGCATCGCACTTGGTTTTTTATGCAACGTATGACTCGGCAAAGTGCCAAGTTTTTTTATACAACATGTGATTCGGCGAAGCGCGAATTTTTTATGAGATATCGTGTGACACCTGTCTAGACAAGTTTTTATGCAACACATGACTTGGCGAGGTGCCAATTTTCGAGGCTATATAAAGGGAGGGGAATTAAAAATTTTGTATTCATACCAATTTTGTTGCGTCGAGCGGTCGGTTCTTTGAAAGTGCTCTCTGAATTTTTGAAAGTGCGAAATACAAAGAAACTTCTATTGATCAGCCTATACTTTCTACACACTTTTGAATAAGGATAATTTAGTCTTTCTCAAAAAGTTGCACTGAGCAGTCGGTTCTTACATTTCTCTCTCAAATTTATTAAAAATTGTACTTGGAAGAAATTTGAAAATGTCACAGTTTGATGATCTTGAAATTGTTGATGAGTGGAACGAGGATGATGGAGTTGAAAGATGTGGTGCTTCCTAGCACCTCACAAGAATTGGAAATGGTCGATGAGTGGTTCGCCCCAGACTATTTTTATGAACTGGGGGAGCCAGAGGCTCAGAGGATAAAGCGATTCAATACTGAAGGTCGCTCTTATCCATTAACTTTCCAGAATTTGGACGATTTGAACCTAGAACGAGATTTACCAGAGATCTTTAATGATGCGATCTCGAAGATTGTTGGCAATTCAACGGACATGGTGGGTATTCAATTTACCCACCCGAATCTCAAGAAGCCGGCCATAATACCGTTTAGGAAGGGTGCAGAGATCAAAGGCGAGCAGATCATGCACACTATTGAGCGGATTTTACAATCAAATGAGGCGATTCAGCTTGAGCAGCCAGATACTCAAATACGGATAGTGCGAGTGAGTCCGCCTACTGGTTCTGGTCAACATAAACGAAGATTTGTAAATTTAGAAAAAGAAATGAAAGCTAAAAAGTGCTTCGTGAGGATTAAAAATGATGACGACCTATGTTTACCGCGTGCACTTGTTGTGGCCAAGGCGCGATTAGAGAACATGATCAATCCTGATGATAAGACCTTAGAATGGCGATATAAAAACATGTGCAAAAAAGACACGCCAAAAAGGAGAGCACAGGAGAAAGCGGCACTAGAATTAATGACTAAGGCGGGTCTTCAAGATCACACAGGCCCCTTTGGCATACCTGAATTGCAGGCTTTCCAACAAGCCTTGCCTGAATACCAGATCAAGGTGTTCAGTGCAGACTTTTGCAACGCCATAGTTTTTGAAGGACCTTTAGCTGGAAAGGTCCTTCATCTTTACCATCATGACAATCATTTTGATGTTATTGGTAGTATAGCTGGCTTTATGAACCGTGGATATTTTTGCGAAGCGTGCAATAAGGGATACAATAACAAAAACGAGCACCGCTGCTCCAGAGTTTGCCCTTGTTGTCATGGACCTATATGTCCAAACATTGCTCTGATAGAATGCAAAGACTGTGGCCGACTCTTCAGAGGCCAGCAATGCTTTGACAGACATAAAAAAGTTGGCAAAAATGGAACATCAATTTGCCAGCAAATGAAACGGTGTGAAAAATGCGGCCTGCACATTAATAGAGCCGATAGAATACGGAAACATAAATGTGGTCAATTTTATTGCAAGATTTGTAAAATGGATGTGCCTAAAAACGATCATAAATGTTACATGAAACTGTTAGAAATTGAAAAGGATGAAAAGAAAAACACAAAGTACGTGTTTTTCGATTTTGAAACGCGCCAGGAAAAGATCTGTGGCAATACTAAAGCTGGAGTTCGACTAGAGCATGAGCCAAACTTGTGCATTGCTCATGTAGTGTGCATGAAATGCAAGGATGGACCACTCGGACTTTGCGAACATTGCGGCGAGAATCGCCGATTATTTTCAGGAAAGAACTGCGAAATTGAATTTTGCAATTTCCTGTTTGGCCTAGAAAATACAACAGCCATTGCACACAATGCAAAAGGCTTTGACGGTCACTTCATCTTGAAATATCTGTTCAAACAGGCCGTAGTGCCCACAATAGTCACCCGTGGGCTGGAAATTATGAGCTTAACAGCAGGCTCACTGAAAGTGATTGACTCTTACAATTTCCTACCAATGGCTCTATCAGCATTACCAAAAACTTTTGATGAGCCAGAACTCAAAAAAGGCCATTTTCCGCATCTTTACAACACGGCGAAAAATGAAAATTATGAGGGTGAGTGGCCGGATGCATGGTACTACTCCCCGGCTACAATGAACCCTAAGAACCGAGAGGAATTTTACAAATGGCACAAAGAGCAAAAAGGCAAAATGTTCAATTTTAGATCTGAACTTTTGGCCTACTGCGAGTCTGATGTTGACATTTTGAGGCGGTGCTGCCTAAAATTTCAAAAAATTATTCATGGCAGAAACGGGCATTGACCCGTTTGAAACATCATTGACAATCGCCAGTGCTTGCAATAAAGTTTTTAGATCAACTTATTTGCAAGCAAATACAATCGGCATAGTGCCGCATGGTGGCTACAGGAGAGCCGAAAAACAATCGATTACGGCGATCAAATGGCTAAAGTGGCTGAGCGAAGCGCAAAAAATTAATATCAGACATGCGCGAAACATGGGCGAACAAAAAATTGGCGACTACCGAGTTGATGGCGTACATGACAAGAATGTGTACGAATATAATGGCTGTTACTGGCACGGTTGTCCGAAGTGCATGAAAAAGCGGACTAAACTTACAGCCGACCAAATCACAACGGCGGAAGAGGCATACCAAAACACAATAAGGCGGCGAAAAGCAATAGAGGCTCAAGGCTACATGGTAACGGAAATGTGGGAATGCGAGCTGAACAGAGAACTAAGATCAAATTTTGAAATGAGAAAATTTTTCAGCTCAATCAAGATTGTAGACCCGATGGATCCCAGGGAAGCATTTTATGGTGGAAGAACAAATGCCATAAAATTGCTTGAAAAGATCAAGAGGGATCAAAACGGCGCTCCCATGGAAAAAATCAGTTATACAGACATATGCAGTCTTTACCCGACTGTTAACAAATATGGCGTTTACCCGATTGGACATCCTCAGATTTTGACGGAAAACTTTTCAGAAATTACGGCTGAAAAGCGACCATATGAAGGACTAATCAAGGCCAAAATTTTACCACCTAAAGGCCTATACCACCCAGTGTTGCCATACCGATTTGGGGAAAAATTATATTTTCCCCTATGCCGAACATGCACTGAAACGCATCAACAAGATCAATGCGAGCACAATGATGAAGATCGTGCTCTAGTAGGTGCTTGGGTAAGTATCGAGATCTACAAAGCCCTTGAACTCGGCTACAAAAATTTAGAAATTTACGAAGTATGGCATTACGAAGAATCGGAAAAATACGATCCCATTACCAACCCAGATGGCGGTCTATTTACGGAATACATCAATAAATTCATGAAATTGAAGCAGGAATCGGATGGATGGCCTGCTTGGGTAAAATCGGATGATGACAAAGCAAAATACATAGCGGAATACAAACAGCATGAAGGAATATCATTGGATGCGGCTAAAATCTCAAAAAATTCGGGCCTAAGATCATTAGCAAAGCTAATGCTTAATTCTTTTTGGGGAAAATTTGGTCAAAGAAACAACATGACCAAAGTTTCCTTTTTCACAGAGCCCGAACCATACTTTGACTTGGTTTTTGATCCAACAAATGTCATTTACTCGATAAACGCCATTAATGAGAACATGATGGCAGTGACACATGCAAAAGATGACGATTTCGCCGAAGTGATGGGAAATACGAACCCAGTCATAGCCGCCTACACAACAGCTCAGGCGCGCTTAAGGCTTTACGAACATCTCGAAAAACTGGGCGATCGAGTATTATACTTTGACACGGACAGCGTGATTTTCAAATCAACGCTGAATAAAGAGGAATACGAAGTGCCCATTGGATCATACTTGGGCAATATGACTAACGAATTGAAGGACTATGGCCCTGGCGCTTACATAGAAACATTCGTGAGCGGAGGGCCTAAAAATTATGCTTACAAGGTATACTCGGCTCAAGAAAACAAATCTTACTATCACATAAAAGTGAGAGGATTTACTCTAAACTCGGCTGTGGCGTCAAAGATCAATTTTCACTCATTAGTGAAAATGGTGAACGCTTTTGTGCAAAAACAAAACGTTCTTGAAAAGACTGTCTATTTCCCACAGATTAAGCGACTACCCGATCATACGATAGTGACAGAAGATGCAAAAAAATTGTACAAAGTTGTATATAATAAACGTGTTGTACAGCGTGATTATTTTACTTTACCTTATGGATATTAAACTTGTTGTACAGCGCGATTTTATCTAAAAAAAATTAATAAAATGCATGCCAAAAAAACAAAAAAAATGGTGCCGTCGCATGCTCAGCTCCACGTGCTGGCACTGGGCATTGCTTTCGCAGTGGCTGAGAAGCATGCAAGGTAAGTTATATAAGGTCTCTTCATTTTCAATTAAAATGAAAAATGATTAATGATACTTCTATAGAGAAAAATTATTTGCAACCCATTTACAACGAAGTTTTGGGCTGTGTAGTACTCGTAATAGTTTTATCAATTCTAGTTTTGTGTAAGCTTTTAAAAAAGCATCTCGAAAAGCTATATAAGGGATTACGTAGCTTAAGATCTAGCAGAAATGAGTCTCCCAAAGTGTCCGATGTGTTCTCTGGTGCCAATGTCAACATACCATTACGAAATATGCGCCTACCTGCATAAGGAGCCGCATTTTCTGCGCAGATGGTGTAGATTCTTTGAGCCAGGATGCAACGATTGCATCCTCGAAATCAAAAATGATGAAAATTTTCTAGGTTTCACATTTTCACTGTGCACAAAATGCTCTGGCGAAGTCAATGTAATTAAAAAGAATAAATACATGCTGTACTATTATTTAGAAGATGTAGATGGACCTCGACCCACTCCAAAAGATATAAGCTTTGCAGTGGAATGCAACGATTGTAAATTGAAAGTCGTTCGAAATCATATAAACTTGAAAATTGACGTAAAGTTTTGCGAAAAGTGCTCTTCTAGGTATTGTGCAGTCGCAAAAGGTAAACACGCGCTATATTTCTATTGAGCAATGGAAACTATTTATTATGAGCCGAAAACGGGGTATACAGGCGCAGGTCCACTAGTTGAAAAAGCTAAGCTAAACAAGAAAGCGGTAATAAAATGGCTAGAGACTCAGCCAACTTACACACTGCATAAGCCAGCTCGCAAAAAATACGCGCGTAATAAAGTAATAGTCTCTAGGATTGATGAACAATGGGCCATAGACTTGGCCGACTTACAGTCAATAAAAAACATAACGATGGCTACGCATTTTTATTCAATTGCATAGATGTGTTTAGTAAGTACGCTTGGAGTATACCTGTAAAAAATAAAACCGCCGAGGCTATAATAAATGCATTCAAAGCAATATTAGAAGGCGGACGTAAGCCGGAAAAAATACAAAGCGATGCTGGTAAAGAATTTGTCAACAAACAGTTTCAGAAATTTCTCGAGGAAAATAATGTAGAATTTTTTACGATAAATAGCGAACTAAAGGCGTCCGTTGTTGAACGCTTTAATCGAACGTTAAAGGAACGCATGTGGCGATATTTCACAAAAAACAACACATATAGGTACATTGATGTACTGCAAGACTTAGTAACTGGCTATAATAATACAAAGCATCGCACAATAGGGATAGAGCCAGCTAATGTAAATGTTGATAATGAATTAATTATTTTAAATAAAGCTTTCAAAATTAATACAAGCGGAGTCACTTTTAGGTACAACGTTGGTGATAAGGTTCGCATAAGTAAAGTGAAAGGTGTTTTTGAAAAGGGCTATGAACCAAATTGGAGTGAAGAAACATTTGTAATAAAAAGCCGATTACAAAGAAAACCACCAGTCTATGTAATTAAAGATCAGTCGGGCGAAAAATTGGAGGGAGTCTTTTATGAACCCGAATTGCAAAAGGTTGAATTAATTGACAATGTTTATGTTATTGAGAAAATTTTAAAAACGCGTAAAAAGTCTGGAAAAACTGAATATTTTGTGAAATGGAGAGGTTTTCCTGAAAAATTCAATAGCTGGGTGAATCATCTCATAAAAATTTAAGTTTATATAAGAACTCTGAGATAAAAAAATATATAAAACAAAATAATGGAGAAACTTTCTGAAGTAAGAACAATAGAGAAACCATCCGAAATTAAAATGGAAAAACCTTCCGAAGTTAAGCCTAAAATTACTGTTGAAGATAGGCGCCCATTCGGTAGGAGTATTAGACCTCCTATTGAATTGTGTGCCCGTAACCTGCCGCGCCCCATGTACCCTCTTATGATCGAACTTTGCTATTTTTGTCAAAAAAGTAGCTCAGAGAGAGACTGCTTTGTAACAGATTCTGGTCGAATGTACTTTTCGCTTCAAATGTGCCCAAAATGCGTAGAGTACAATAGGGCGACGCAGGAGGCAGGATGCGTAGTCCTAAGTCGTCAAGTTGCTGAAAGTAAGCAAATGGGCACTGAACCAGAAAAAACCCCACCATTTTTAGTTCAATAAGTCTATATAAGACCCTACCTCTCCCAGTTATTGCCATCCGGTACTGAGCAGTCATGTTTCAAGGTGAAAAACTTTTCGTAAGCTTCTGCGAACGGCTGGTCGCAAAATTCTGCTACGGGCAGTACGACAACAGCGAGTTGGCGCGCGTAGCATCATATTTTTGGAATCGTTTCTCTGAAAATTACAAACAATACTGGAAGCAAGAAGCAGCGGATCACAATGCTGAAAATAGGTTGAGTGGAAAACGCAAAATGCGCGGTTTTTGGATTTTTGCGCTAAATCTAGAATGTCAGGCGCATAATTTTCAAACCAGTCTCTTTTACAAAATGTGGCAAAACTTGTGCTTTGAATCGAAGTTATTTTGGATTTTCCCGGGCGAAAGCGCAATTAACTTCGAAATTAAGCGAATAATGGATACGTCTGATAACTTATCTGTATAAGAATGTTTTTTTTATAATTTGAAATTGAAAAAAAAGATTTGAAAATTAAAAAACAAACCAAAAAAATGGCTTGCAAAGAAGCTCCGGGTCCACGTCCCGCAGGCTGGGCAGCTGTGCAAGCAGCTGGCTAAGTGAGCTTCATGTATATTAGACTTTATCAGCAATGTTTCTATTATTAAACATGGATTTTAAGCACCCATTCACGTGCATTGTAGCAGGACCTACAAAAGCTGGTAAAACTACTTTTGTTAGGCAACTCGTTAAGAATGCGGCCAATTTTATTTCTCCACCTCCAAAATTTATATGGTGGTTTTTTGCTGAAGATCATGAAGAGATTGAAAATGTATTTTTTGTGAAAGGATCACCCAATTTCAGTCTAGTAAGGGATCACTCTTCCGAACCCCAGCTCATTATTATAGACGATCTTATGAAAGAAGCAAATAATGATGTACTATTTACACGAGGTTGTCATCACTGGAACATTTCTGTAGTGCACATTGTTCAAAACATATTTTTCAAAGGTCTTAGAACGTGTAGAATAAACGCAGAATATTTAGTTTTAATGAAAAATCCTTCAGATAGGCTTCAGATGCAAACGTTAGCTCGACAACTTTATCCAAACAATCTTAAATATTTTTTAGAAGCTTATTCTGATGCAACAGAGACACCATTTTCGTATCTTTTAGTTGATTTGACTCAATCTACACCTGATAAATTACGTCTACGTGCTAAAATATTCTCAAAAAATTGCGTAGTTTACACTGAAAAGTTATAAAAGAAATTATCGTTCTAATCATTATATACAAAATGGCTCCTAAACGTTTACAGAAAAATATTACGTACCTTGATGTGTTGGCCAAGGCGAAACCAAATCAGCGTAAGGCGATCTTGAAAACGGCCGACAATGAATTAATATTGTGTTTATGCGAATGCATACTGAATGTACTAAACGGCAACGTTCCTGTCAAACCACACGAGCTTGAAAAACTAAGCAGATACAAATCGCACCTCCGTCAGATAAGCGCACAGGATAGGTCGATAAAGCAGAAAAAAGTATTACTAGTGCAGAAAGGTGGTTTTTTGCCAATATTACTGGCGCCTATATTAGGGATAGCTGGTCAATTGCTAGCAGACGCTGTAACTAAACGATGAATCACATGAATAAAATGATTTTGGTCCCGCATGAATTTGCGGCGGGAGAAACATCCAAGTACATGACAGATCTAGATCATGAAATGCTAAGAATCGTACGCGATGATTCTGTACCTATTGATGCTAAAATTTTACAGTATAACCAAATCTTACGTAGGTATCAAATAATGAAGCAAAATATTGAAAAACCGTTTCAGTTAGAAATCAAGGATAGTGAGCAAAAAGTGGAAAAAAATGCAGAAGATGCGATATTCAAAACAGTACCGCACAAATGGCACAAAAATGCTCTATTGCTACTAAAATATGCCCGCGAAAATCCCCATATTAAATGGTCGGACAAGGGTGAAATGATTGTTGATGGGAATAAAATTGTGGGTTCAAATATCGTAGATTTAATTAACGATTTTTCACGGACGAGTAAGTCTAAGCCGGCTACTGGAGCTGACATTTTTCTGCAAAAATTGATGGAAGAAAATGTGCCAAAATCAACAATAATAAATAAGAATCGTCTAAACTTAATGACTAAAAAAGATGTTTATGTATCACCCGATATGTCTACTCCCGCCCCTACAAGAGCTCGTACACAAAGTACACCAGAAGAAGCACCAACGCCACCTAGAAGACCTCGTACGCGTAGTTTGCTTAAATCGTGGGCGAAAATAAGTCTATAAAAGAGATGCATGCACTTTATGTA
Organism: Mermis nigrescens; assembly: GCA_036768485.1. Classification (NCBI taxonomy): domain Eukaryota; kingdom Metazoa; phylum Nematoda; class Enoplea; order Mermithida; family Mermithidae; genus Mermis; species Mermis nigrescens. The sequence goes on along the minus strand of JAVLUZ010000145.1, from coordinate 12,985,625 downwards.
CGTATAATATGAACAAAAAATGCGTCAACAATTTAATCCAGAAAATTTTAACATTTGGCTAGACTATTACGCCGACCAAGCCTCACAGGTTGGGTACGGCATGATAGGATTCAAGGGAACTCCATACCAGAGAGGGGCGGGCTTGGGTAATTTTTTTCGATCCCTGTTTCGAATGGCTATCCCACTAATTAAATCAGCTGGCAAACAGGCTCTAGCATCTGGAGCACATGTAGCTGCTGATGTGCTGCATGGCAGGCCGGTCATTCAGGCTTTAGAAGAGCATGGCAAGGAAGGCGCTTCGAATTTACTTAGGCAAGCAAGTGAGGTGCTACAACAAAAAGGGCGGGGACTAGGGGTCCGACCAAAGTCTATAAAAGAACCAAAGAATGATATATTCTCAAATCATAAACAAAAAGGAAGTAAAAATGTCTCTAATCGATTCAATCTCAGCCGCTAGCACAAAAAGCGAGTTGGATTTTTTCACAGTACCTCCGACTCAGGTTGTTGTGAAACGAGGATATTGGGATGAAATCAATTTGACTAACCCAGTAACAGATGAAGGTCCGTACGAATTTCACCTACCTCCCGACCCTCATTTCTTACAACTAAATAAAAATTACATTTACATGCAGCTCTCTTTAAATCCTGGCCTTATGCCGGCAGGAGCTGATGGTAAAATTCCTGCCACACCCGCTGTCGCACCCATCAATTTGATTGGCAAAACATTTTTCAGACAAGTAAAATTATTTTTGAATGGTAAATTAGTTCACGATAGTAGCGATAAATACGCGTACAGAGCTTTTCTAGAAACTGAATTAAATTATAATTGGGATGCAAAAAACTCGCATTTGCAATCCTCCTTGTACACACAAGATACTAAACATGATTCTGAAAATAATAGTGGCTTTCAAACTCGTGTTCATTATTTTAAAGGTAAAGCGATAGTCGAAGTTATGGCCCCACTTCACATTGACCTTTTTTTGCAAGATAGGTTTTTGCTGAATTACACCGATTTAAGACTCGAACTAAACAGAAATACGGATGCATTTGTTTTAGAAAGTCCGGGTGGTGCCCTAGATGCTCATCTTAGCATACAACAAATTAAATTTTATGTTCGCAAAGCAGAAATTCTAGAAAGCACGTCGCTAGCTATAGAACAAGTTTTAGCAAGTAATACAATTAAATATCCAATACGTAGAGTGATGATGATGAGTTTACATATTTCAAGTACATCTCAATCCACTCCACTCAATACATTGTTCTCTGGGCAGCTTCCAAGGCGTCTGATTTTTGGTTGCGTTGACGCTGATGCATTCAGAGGAAATATAAAAAAGTCGCCATTCAATTTTAAGTCTTACAGCATAAACGAGGTTAAAGTGATTTCTGGTGGCGTAACTTACCCCTCTCACCCACTGAAACTAGATTTCAAAAACAATAAGTATTTAAGAGCGTTTAATCAGCTTTTCGAAACACTAGATATTGCTAGAGAAAATAAAGGCAATGGCTTAACTAGAGAAGGGTTCAAAAACGGTCAATGCCTCTTTGCTTTTGACCTAACACCTGATGAAGATGACGGTGGGCATTGGGATTTAATAAAAGAAGGCACAACAAGCATTGAAATATCATTTGCTGAAAAAATTCCTGACACTGGCATAGAAGTAATAGTATACGCTGAATTTGACAATTTAATCATGTTAGATAAGCACCGCAATATAATGTATGATTATACTGCATAAAGATGAATACTTTTCAACTAAAGAACGCACTAAATAGTGACTGCGCCGTTAGACCGATTTTTGTTGGTGTTTTTCCGAGCGATAAACTGCCGCCAATTTTTTCTAAACCATCTGCATTAGTTATCAATACAGATCCGAGTACTCAGCCAGGTTCTCACTGGGTATGCATGTTTTATAACACACAGAACGAATGCGAATATTTTGACAGCTACGGACTGGCGCCTGACGAAAAAACGCAAAATTACATCTTACAGTATGCTGATAAAATTAAGCATAATAAAAAATGCATACAACAACCATTAACGTCTACATGTGGGCAATTATGCATATACTTTCTGGTTTGGCGGAGCAGAGAGGTGCCCATGAAATTAATTATGAAAAGTTTAGACAAAAGGTTTTCTGATGATTTTGTGACGGGTTTTGTCAACAGTCTATTTAAGATCAGCACAGTTGTAGTAGACAATGATTTTATAATTAATCAAACGTGTAAAAAATGGATCAATTCTATGTAACTTTACCGAGTAACACTGCTAGCGATAAACAAAATACCCCATCCGAATTTACCGTACATTTACCACAAAAAATTAAGTTAACTGGAGATTGGGAATGTGGTCTATGTCAGCTAATCTACCCACACAATTGGGAAACGCTAAAAACTGAAAAAACTGATATTCATATAACAGACGTTGATGACGACGATCATGTAATTAAGATACCGCTAGGGTGTTACGACTCAATACATGAATTTGTTGAGACGTTGCAATTCTGCCTTCTAAATGGGGGCGAAATTGTGAAAAAGGGAATATTTTTTAAGTACTTTAGTACGATAAAACGAGTACAAACAATATTGTACAGTGAATTCGTAAAATCAGTAACATTACCACCAGAGATAACCAAAATTTTAGGGTTTCAAGATGGCAAAATAACGAAATCAGCATGGGGCGTTAATGAACCAAACATGCACGTTGGGGGCATTGAAGTATTGTACATTTATGCAAATATTTTAGAACCGCAAATTGTTGGAGATGTGTCGGCTCCCTTATTACGCATAGTAAATGTTGAAGGTTCCTATCCTAAGATAATCGACAAAACCTTCGACTTTCCTCACTATGTCCCCATTCTCGTTAAGGACATTTCGAGTATCGAAATCAACATTAAAGACGATTTAGATGAATTTATTCCGTTTATTTCTGGAAAAGTGATTGTCAAGTTACATTTTCGGAAAATTAAACCTTCTTATTTCTAATAAGGGCTATATAAGAGTCTTGCACCCTAATTAATCGCCAGTGTTGCTATAAAGATGGCTACGATACAAAACGTCGTTTCGAGCGCTCGGCTTTCAGCCAAATTGCTAGATTTGTACAAGATTGCTAAAATTTGTGAAGGAGTTGAGTACGATCATAAACGATTCAATGCAATGATAATACGAATTAAGGAACCAAAAGCTACGGGTCTGCTGTTTAGCTCGGGAAAGCTAGTATGCGTTGGTGCGAAAAGCGTGGCTGAAAATAAAATGGCGAATGAAAAAATTTGCGAACTTTTGCGAAAAAGCGGCTACAAAATACAAGTCACTAATCTTCGCATACACAATATCGTTGGTTCGGGCAAAGTTGGCGCGAAGATAAACTTAACTTCGCTCGCCAACACACACAAAAAAATCGTAGAATACGAGCCTGAATTATTTCCAGGGCTAAAACTCGCATTTGCCGATAGCAAGGCAACAGCCTTAATATTTACAAGCGGAAAAATTGTAGTTACTGGGCTAAAAACTGAAGCTCAGCTGCATAGGTTTTATAAAAAAGTAATATTTCTGCTCGACATGTTCAGTGTGCACAGTAAATAATAAAAATCCTACTTCATGATCTGTTCATAGCGAAAACTTTTCCTTGTTTTCTAGAAAAGTATGATACAATTGAGATAAGGATGAATACTGATGTATAATATTCCAAAGTATAAAAAACAAATATATATATATATATATATATATATATATATATATATATATATATATATATATATGTGTGTGTGTGTGTGTGTAGGTAGGTTAAACGAAACGTGGCGGTGAAATTATTGCATAAGTAAATAGTGAGAAAATTGATGCTCCAAGCAATAATGTTTGGTAATTCTATAGTTCAGCGTATAAATGGATTGAGATATGGTCTACCAGTTAATTATTTGCGTAATTCGCAAGATGAATTAGCTTACGAACGCATGAAAGACATGTCGTTTGAGGAGCGCATTAATTTGGAACTGGAGCAACCCGATTTAAAGGAATTCTTCACTCGTCATAAATTCTTAAATGACAAAGCAATCGCCACAATCAGAATGCGAACAAACATTCCACATGATCATGTTATGAGGTTGGTTACAAATTATCTTAGACTGAGAAAGATTCGAATTGTTTTTATCCAATATGAAGATAAATTGCAATCAGTGAATTGATCATTTCGTAGAATTTAATTCACTCAATTTTCCACTTTCTACTCAATTTTCAGTATTTCTATTAAGAAAGAACCTTCGCCTAAACGTCTAAAAAGAGTTTTTTGACATGTTACCATATGCAGGCAGCACCGAAATTCTGGGGGGTCAAAGTGGTGTAAATGGCCAAAAATAACTCTAAAAAAGGCTAAAAATAGCATTCTCGGGGTGTGGGGGTCAGGACCCCCAAACCCCACGCCTATGTGTGATTGCGACGCTAATATTATTTTATTTAGAGTCTTCCGCCAACCATATCAGCTAACCGATATAATACCTGAACTTTCAACGGCGTCACAGCAAACATACGAAATGCATATAATTATGGTGCCTCCTTACCCTTGCAAGTGCTGCGCGAAAAAATTGAATTGTACTTGCGTCATTTGCAAGCCTGTTATTTGGTGCTTGACGTTACTAGCCTTGAAAGCGATTTCCGCAACGAAATCATTCAAGCTATGACAGAAACGAAAGGGATATGTATTTATCGCGATTTTTTACATTTCGAAGAAATGTACAAGATGAAGTCAATCGAAAAGGTACATACGACGTGCTTATATCAGTTGGATTCGTTGAACGAGCAGACAAAACAACTGATTTTATCGGAAGTTGGTAAGATGCTAATCCTTACGGAAAAAAGATTATTTTTTCATGTCAACAATCATTGCTTGTTAGGGAAAAGTAGAAAATTTTCTGAAATTCTCGACGGTGTTTTCGCAAGATCAATACAAAAATAGACTTGAATCGCTAGTAAAAATGTGAGAAATGATTTTAAGAGCTAAAAAATCTTTGTTCTGTGCAAAGGCTAATCTTTTGACGAGAATTTAAATTTTTTTTAGTAATTTAAAGAATTTTTCATCTTCTCTTCATTGCGCATAAGTATTTTTAGCAACAGGTGATTTTGAGATTTTGTAGAAGTAACATGCTAAAGGTCTGAATTATGATTAAGTTATGGCAATACAGTTATTTAGTTTGATTTAGCGAAGACTATAATTGTTAAGTGCCTGTAAAAATAATGCTAATGAGCTAAATGTCTTTACGTATACATTAACAATCTCATAATAATTCGTCAAAATTTTCATGTCGTCCGGAATCTGGGCAGTAGTAGTTTAGGATCTTAGCAAGAGGAATGAGTTGTTTTCCCAATGCAATTTTTTTTATATTTACTCTCTGTGTGTGAAATGACGTCTTTCTGCGCTTTACATTGTCAACTTTTTCTTAGGATCTCTCAAAATATTTTCCAGGAAAATTTTTGAAATTTTCGACAATTTTGTGTAGAAAATCATTAAATTTCTTTGATTGTAGCGAAAATCCTGTGCAAAAGCGCCGTAAAACTTGCGGAGTTTAGTCTAAGGGACATTAAGAAACTTGATTTACTGTATTTTCAAATGCCTTATAGAAAATTTTAAAAAGAAATGGCTAAGAAGAAGAAATCTGATGCTGAAAATTTAAATGTCATCTTTCCGAAAATTCTTTTTCTCCAATTTTCAGCCATAGACGACCATACTTCCATTTTGTATCCGATATGGTCACTGCAAAATTTGAGATCGCTCGTTTTCAAGAAGTGCCGATTCCGCATATCAGCATTTCGTCAATTCATTCGAAAGTTGAATGAACGCGATGACGACGACCCTGCACCTCCATTGGTGGTGGTAAGCCGTCAAAGCGATTTTGACTGCACCGCTTTGATGTTCGAAGGCGAACATGTATGGCGCCCATTCCATTGTATGTGTAAAATAGATAAAGTGACTGTAATGTTCGAGGGCGATTGTAATCGCGATTGAATACCTATACCGATTGCTTGCCAATAAAACGTAGGAACGCGATTATTAATATATCGAATAATTATTATCATGGAAAAACAACAAGTGAAGAATGCGTGGGCGGATTAGGAAGCGCGCTAGTAGCAGAGTCAGTCCAAACAGAGTCTCTATGCTTTAGCACTGTATATGCTTCAGCACGGAGACTCTGAAAGGTCCGGCATTACTACTTATATCACGTCCTATCTTATAGCATGGGGCATATTATATCACATCCTATTGTGTAGCATGGGGTATGTTACATCACGTCCTATTGTATAGCATTGAGTATGTTGTATCACGTCCAATCTTATACTCGTAGCGTCGGGTTCAACTTTGTACAATGTTCAACTTTGCCCTCATTGTAAACAAATGCAAAAAGTTGCATATTAAATTAGCCGCTAGAAGCAAAAACATTTGGATTTGTATTTTCGAAAGCCGCATGTTTGTTGCTTTCTTTCGAAAGCCGCATGTTTGCTGCTTTCGATTGCTTCGCATTAAATTTCACGCGCGCTGGTTTACAAGGTCAAAAATTTTGACTTGGTGCAAGCTCTTTTTCAGTGATTAATCATGTTTATAGATACCCGTACGTGATTTCCTTTCAGCCCGTCTCATACATGTTTTATGATGCCAGATCGTATATTTAAAGTAGCGAATATGGAATCAGCGGTCCCAGAAACCCCAGGGGCCAAATTTTGGAAGCAACAGTCAATCTGTGCTTCTGCAAAAAGGCAAAAACCTGAATTTTACGCTATGCATAGGGTACCTTTGGGCTCCCGTATCTCAGTAACCAATCCGTGAATTTTCTTCAGATTCTACAGTAAGGTCAGTCATAAGATATCCAATAATTGGTTAAAACCTTTAAAAAAATTTATATGCTACGATTTGAGATATTTGATATAATACACTTGTAAATCACCTTTTTCTTACGGCATCACATCAGTTTACACTGTAGTGTAAAGTGGTTTACACCAGTCGATAGCGCATAAAAAGTTGATCTAGGGTGGCTTTAAAATTTTACCCTGCGGCAATTGCATAAGCGGCTAGAGCTACCAAAACCTTTTCCATAAACCCGTAGTTTCCGGGTTTCAGGAGTCCGATCAAGCCATTTTAATCAAAAAAATTGTGATTAGCGCCCGAGAATACCCATTGAGTGGAAATATAAGTATCACAAAATTATCCAGTAAAACTTTTTTTGCCTCACAGACACACACACACTTACACATAACTCGAAATTAATATTATAGATGCTGCTAGCTTTTCCTAGTCCCCTCCTTTTACATCCTTAATAATCCAAAATCCCGAGTATATTCGTCTTTTTTGTAAGCATTTTTCTTTGCTAGTACATTATATTTTTCAAGAAAAAGAGCAATACCATCAACATTATATTTATATACCTATGTACTTAAATGTAGGTACTTTATTTACTTTTGAGCTACCAAAATAGCACTAGTAGGTGCATATTATAATATTTATGTAGTAGGTATCTCCATAAGATACCTGTGTCACATAAGTTTGAGCATAATCTTAAAAACTATCATCCACAATAATCTGACAGATTACAATTATTGCACTAATCTGATATAATGATTATCATAATCTGTCAACCAAATTTCGATAGAAATTCATAAATTCTCGAAAATTTATGTCCAAACTTATGCGAAACAGACTATCAACGAAGAGTGCACAACATTGTTCATACATAACATATACGATCGATTCCCTCTTGTTCGATGTTATAAAAAGGGAAACAAACAAAAGCGAATAAATTTTAAGGCTGTTCTTACAGCCACACGTGGGCGTGGGGGGTTGGGGGCACACATGGGCGCGGGGGGGGGGGGTTTGGGGGGTATGCACCCCTAGAAGTTGAAATACCCCCCCAGAAAATTTTTTTTTGCTTTTTTAGCAATTTTTTGATGCCATTGGATAGTGCTCGATGAGAAAAGTCGAAAAATGGTGTTTTTTCCGCCATACGACCACTTTTAAGACCATTTTTTGACCTTTAAAAATTTTTTCACCCCCCCCCCAGAATTTTGGTGCTGCTCACCTATGGTTGGGGGTATGCACCATACGTGGGCAGCAAGAAAATTCTCGGGGGGGTGCAAGATTTTTTTGAAGCTCGAAAAATGGCCTTAAAAATGGTGGTATGGCGATAAAAACACCATTTTTCGACGTTTCTCATCGAGCACTATCCATTGGCATCAAAAAATTGCGAAAAAAACGAAAAAAATTTTCAAAAATTGAATTCTGGGGGGGGGGTATTTTGATTTCTGGGGGGGGTATTTTGGTTTCGTGGGGGTGCATACCCCCCAAACCCCCCCCCACGCCCAGGTGTGGTATGCACCCCCAGAATTCAATTTTTGAAATTTTTTTGCTTTTTCAGCGATTTTTGATGCCATTGGATAGTGCTCGATGAGAAACGTCGAAAAATGGTGTTATTTCACCATACGACCACTTTTGAGACCATTTTTGACCTTTGAAAATTTTTTCATCCCCCCAGAATTTCGGCGCTGCCCACCGATGCTTATAGCCTGTTCCACGAAACCTGGTGTATGGATCACAATTTTTGAGTCGATGTAAATAAATTACAAAAGCGGTCTAAACAGAAGCAACAATCACGATCAGAGTGCACGTGGGGAGTTTGCGGAGGGGGGGGGGGTCGAAACCACATATAGGCGTGGGGGTTGCAGGGGGTTTACAGCCCAAGAATCCAGTAGACTTCCAAAAATTGATAAAGCCCCACATTTAATTTTTGCCACGATTTTTTTAGGATTTCTGCCGCTTTTGACCCCCAGCAGAATTTGGCTGCTGCCCATGTCTGGTCTAGATCACACCTGGGCGTGGGGGGGTTGGTGGGTATGCACCCTACGGTTTTTTTGTATTCGGCAAAGATTTTTCGCGATGTACAAAGACTTTTGGGGACCGTCTTTGTACATGTACAAAGATTTTTTGGAAGACAAAAACTGCAAAAAAGGTTCGAAATTAGCAAAAATTCTCGGCGCTTCGCGCCGAAATGAGCAATTGTGTGTTCTATATATCTTTATAATTTCAGAAATTGCATTTTGAAAGGAAAAATGCCAAATTTTTTGCCTCGCGCCGTTTTGAGACGATTATTACTGATTTTTGCCCTCAGAAACCTAGAATTTGCTAAAATACGCAAACAAAGGTCGAACAACTGTTTTTGCCACACTAAAATCGCTACTGCACCATATTATAGTACCCAAAAATTTGTGTGTACGAAATGTACAAAGACTTTTTAGGGACCATCTTTGTACATGTACAAACGGACCTTGTACAAAAAAAAACACTGATGCACCCCCAGAAACCAAAATACACCCCCAGAAATCAAGATACCCTCCAGAATTCAATTTTTGAAAATTTCTTTCGTTTTTTTCCAATTTTTTGATGCCAATGGATAGTGCGTTGATGAGAAACGTCGAAAAGTGGTGTTTTTATCGCCATACCACCATTTTTAAGGATCATTTTTTGACCTTCAAAAAATCTTGCAACTTCCCTCCAGAATTTTCTTGCTGCCCACATATGGTCTAGATCCCTTAGAAAGGAAAATGCAAAATTTTATTTAAGGCTATTCCAGCATTTGTACCAGTTTTTCGGATCATTTTGACCCAGAAAAACTCAATTTTTGGTCTCAAGACGGGCTGACCCCCAGGATCGGCCATGCTGTGCATCTATAATCACGACCAGTGCATATCAATTAAAAAGCATGCAACATTGTATTACAGTAGGCTGCCTAGCAACTACTTTTCTAGCAACTTGCTTGAACGCCCAAAAAACGATTTTCATGCACAAGGTTTCGTAAAATAGACTAGATATTTTAAAAAAGACATGTGGTCAAAAAATAATGCGATAACGGACTCAAATCAGCATCGCTCGAGCTTTTCAGTCTGAGCACTAATCAAATCTCGTTCAGTCGATTGGGGATCCGAAATTGCAGAAGTGGTTTCATCAGACGGCGCCCTCGAGCTTTCGTCCACCCATACACGAGCAATATGGGCGCCGGGTACCATAACTAGACCCAAAGTGCGCGTCTCGTCCTTTTTGCAGCACGAATCGTCGGCAGACCGGAATTCCCGACATCGAGCCAGAATAACATTCCGATCAGAATCGGTGCATAAAAATACACCGGCTACGCAACGACCGTCGGATAGTTTTATTTTCATAGGTCGTTTGAGCCAACTCTTTAATTTCGGCATCGCTGGATTACTGAAAGAAAGATTAGACTTGCCAAATATATACGTAACTAGAGATGTGCCGGGGCGTGAACAATACATACATAGGTGGGCAAGGTAGGGGTGGCCAGAGGGAGGTAAAACAAAAAAACAGTCACATAGCAAACACAGGTCAGAACAAATTCAATTCTAAAATGTATTTTTCAGAAAAATGCATATTTTAAACAGTGAATCAAGTGAATGAATAACTATTATTTGACAAGCTATTGACAAAAAATGCAAAAATTTGATAAAATTAATATTTTTGCAGTAATTTGAGCAAGTTGGCGGAACTTTCTGTTGACTGAGCTGTATAAAACTAAAATTTTTCCAGCAGCAACGCATACTTCCCCAAATCGCCTAACCGGTTTTTCAAAATCTGAGATAGGGGTAACCTCCTTCTTACTCCTCCCTCCCTATGCTTTTGTATGAATACGTATACACTATACACACCAAGGTATACATACCATGCATCCATAATCCCATACCTGTGCAGACCCAATATCTCAGTATAAATCTTGTGGTCAATTACACAATGCTTTAATAAATTAAAGACATGAAATTAAACAGTATTAAAAGAAATAAACAGATTATCATAGAGAATGATTAAATACAGCTGTAGGAATAAAAAACAAACTATACAAAAATACGAATTTTACTAAAAGTTCATGTTTGTACAATGGAAGAAAAAGACGAGTAAGACACACACCTGGGCGTGGGGGTGGCTTGGGGGTATGCATCCCCCAGAAAACAAAATACCCCCCAGAATTCAATTTTTGAAAATTTTTCGTTTTTTTGCAATTTTTTGATGCCAATGGATAGTGCTTGATGAGAAACGTCGAAAAATGGTGTTTTTATCGCCATACCACCATTTTCAAGGCCATTTTTTGACCTTCAAAAAATCTTGCACCCCCCAGAACTTTCTTGCTGCCCACGTATGGTAAGACAGTATGTACAATGCAAAACATTACAAGCACTTTGCATAAGAGATAGATAAGCCAGCCAGGTCATTTCCGACATTCGCTCGAAAACATAATTAAATTTAATTGACTTTAGCTAAAATATGGCGCGAAGCGCCGACAAATTCGCGAAATTAAACGCGAGGATTGAGAGGATCCATAAACAGGTCCTATTGTTCCCCGTAATCCAAGATTGAGATTTTTCTAATCTTTGCATGGGCAAATGAAAGACCGGCCGCGCTAACGGACCCTGAAATGAAACATTGTAAATACGAAAATGTAGGAATAGACCGTCTAATTTTTGACGGATTTACAGGAACTTATAAAAAACTATTAATTGATAATACGGTGTTTCGAAATGATCTGCTTTAGAAAACCATACTTTTAGATTAGATAACATTTCGTAGAAATTTCAATTCTACGTTCAATGGTATAAGCATTAATAAAAAAGATTCATTTTTTCTTGTTTCATCGCATAAAAAAAGGAACATAACAATTAGAATAATGCCATTAGGTATCTCATCCCGACCTGTCTTGGTCGTTCAAGCATTAAACAACAAATTTCGAAACAGATCTTGCTAGAAACCCCTTTTATAGCGGTTTTCTTGAATGCAGAAATTGATTTTCATGCACAAATTTCGTGAAATAAACTTAGTATCTAGTCTAGAACTAAGTTCTTTAAGGGATTCATTTCAAAACGCCCTGTATGTAGTTGTCGAAGTACCTCATGTGGGATCAGAATGGATTTCAAATCGATTGCGAAAAATTAATTAAGTGCGAAGTATCGTCAAAATTGAAAATGTCCGTAATGATGTCCATTGGAATAAAAAGATGTTTTTTACTGTGAAATTGACAGAAATGGAAAGCAAATTATACAGTCCTGATTTGTATTTAAAGTTACGTGTAGACTTACAGATTTACATCAGAAGAAGCAACAGACGTATCAACTTTATTTGCAAATGAAAGTGTGGTTTACTGTGACTGACAATAGGTAGATTAGTGAAGTTCGCAGAATGATTGTGCAAGTGAGAAAACTCGTTAGGAAAAAAGCAGAAGGCTAATTAAGTGGCACTTTATTTACACGAAAACACGTGCTAACTCACTCGAATCGTAAAAACAAATAGAAAACACGCGGTGCAAGCATACAATTCACGCAATATTTAGACCTATAGATATCTGCGAGCATTTATTATTAATTTAGTAATAACGAAGACTTTTACAGTCGAAAAATTAACTAATCGCTAATTCCGTTTAATACAAAAAAATGGTAGGTAGATAGGTAGCAAATTCGGGTTACGGGTGGGTAGAGGACACAGATATGTACAGCATGGGAATTCTGGGGAGAATAAAATGTTAGTGCCTTTTTTGGGCTCAAAATGGTGGATATGCGTCAGAAACATCGTTTTCCGGCGCTTCTGACGGTGCATTATCTTTGAACAGCGTAAAAACAAGAACCAAAGTTTGACTTTTTGAGAAAACAGGTAGCTAAAAACGCCTAAAAAAGCACCTTTCTACGAATTTTCGGGAAACTTTTGAAAAATCGCGAACCGCGAATTCTGGAGGACGGAAACGAAAAAAATTCTGGGAAAGGGTTAAAAATTTCCTAAGGAGGGGAGGGGTGGTCGACTGTTTGCAGAGGCCGTGGACTTGCGATTTTCGGCTTGTATTACCTGGAAAACACTCAATTTCTGTAGAACTCAGATTTGGTTAACAATGGAATAAATGTTGATTTACAAAGTTAGAAAAACCTTCAATTAAAAGTAAAAACTGTGATTAGACACGCTAAATTTTGGGGAAAAAGAGAAAGGTCGACATAAAAAAAGGGAACTCAACCATACCCCAGTTTTATGCATCATCGCGTTAAAAGGACAAAGCAAGCAACGAAGTAATTAGCGTTTCGTCAAAAGGCAAATAATGCACGTACGGAATGAATTAGATCGTTTGCGAATGAATAATTATCGAGCAAATGACTTTTTAAGACAGCAATTCAATTCTTCACCACTCATACCTAATGCATGTTGAAAACTTTGAGGCAGAACTTAGACTTCCGTATAATCTAATAATAGAACTTGGCAATTAATAGCAACCTGCATACGTTGACAATGTCGAAAAAGCGACTACCAAATCAGAACAAACTAGAACGTAGTAGTGATGCTTTATCGTGCTAGGTACTTGAAAATAAGCAAAGCTGCACGTGAAATAAGTATTGTATTTTTAATTCGATAAACCGCACGCCGGCAGTAACTTTTGACAAAAATAGCCAGATATTGAATGCTAGAATTACGGTGTGCAGATACACGGACTCTTGAAATCACTCAGTCGAGGAATAATCAAACTAATTTTCCGGATTATTATCAGGCGGAAGATGAACAAGTCATTCGTTTCTGCCCAATTTTGATAAAGCGCACGCTGACAATAACTTTTGACAAAAATAGCCAGGTATTGAATGATCGAATTAAATCAAACGAATTTTCCCGATTATCATCAGACGGAAGATTAACAAAAGTCATTCGTTCTGCCCTTTAGCATAATATTTTATAAATGTACGCTAGCGCACTACTTTTAAATGAAAGGAAATTATATGTACATGCGTTGTTTTTTGAAATACTCCCGAAAATTTTTCAAAATACAGTCATTCCAAAAACAACGGAATTAAATATCGCCAAAATAGTACACGAGACAAACTGTGCTCCGTTTTTCCATGCATTTAACACACTACTGTAACAGAATGCTGCCAACACAAAAACAGTAATAATTATGTACATAGATATTGTATGTAGGTAGAAATGCAGCAAAAACGCTATTCGACATGGCGGTGCTAAAACGAGATGCGGAGACAAAGCAAAATCATTAGTAGAGGGCGAGAAGTTCAAAAAATCAGATCGACGAGGCGATAATTGATCGATACGCGAATCGGAGATCATTAATTAGTCGTGGTCATTGAACAGAGGCGAGCTGTCGAATCAGAGGCGAGTACAATTTTTCATTTTCACTTATTGCTTTAAGTTTTGGTGATTTGAATTTGTTGCGGACGGCCTGATATTGTGAATGATAAATATTTTGAATTTCTAGTTTATAATTAAAATCTTTTTAATCGTTTGAAATCAAGACTTTTCTTATTTCTAATTAATTTAACAAAAATTCAAATAAACATATTCCTCAGTAAAATTATGTAGCTGGAGTAGTCGGCGCTAGACTGCTTAGCGTATTGAATCGCAATGCATCCTCCTATATGTACGTTAGGGATGTTCCGGTTCCAGGTTTTTCAAAAAAATCGGTTCCGGTTCCGGTTCTTGGAAAACGAGAACTTCGGTTCCGGTTCCTTGCTTAAGTTGGAACCGTCGGTTCCGGTTCTTCAACTAGAGAACCGTCGGTTCAGTCGGTTCCGGTTCTCGGTTCCTGTGTTAAAGTATGTACGCTATTGATAGCCTGACTTCACCGGAACGTATGACGATGTAATCGAAAGATAAATTATTCAGGAAGTCGTTTCAATCTGGCAACTGCACGTTCAAACAAGTTTTATGTCTAGTTGACAATTTACTTATAAATCACTGAATATTATCTATGTGTTTCTTAACTGGAGGCTTATACTAAATTAAAATGCTTAATTCACGACGAAGATCTGTTGCAATGGTGGAAAGAGAAGTCGAAGAATTTTCCGATTCTCGCGTCTATAGCTAAGCAGTATCTTGCAGCCAGTGGCGGATCTAGGATTTTCCTAAGGGGGCGGTATCCCAACTTTTCCAAAAACAGTCAAAAATAGGTCCAGAAATTTGCCCTTAACGCGCGAAACAGCGTTTTTTGGTGTTTTACAATGTATACTTTTACATAAA
This sequence comes from Mermis nigrescens, assembly GCA_036768485.1. Lineage (NCBI taxonomy): Eukaryota > Metazoa > Nematoda > Enoplea > Mermithida > Mermithidae > Mermis > Mermis nigrescens. Next base: position 12,970,597 of record JAVLUZ010000145.1, on the reverse strand, counting down.
ATCACTTTTGACGCAATATTTTTTCTTAAAATTTTAAAATTTTCGACAACTTTGTGCGAAAAAATCACTAAAATTCTTTGACTTTTACAAAAATCTGGCGCGAAGCAGTGTTTTTTTGTACAAGGTCCGTTTGTACACGTACAAAGATGATCCCCAAAAGTCTTTATACATTGTGTACACACAAACTTTCGGGTACTATAATATGGTACAGTGGCGATTTTAGTGTGGTTAAAACAGAGTTGTCCGACTTTTGGTAGTGTATTTTAGCTCACTTATGGGTCTGTAAGGGCAAAAATCACTAAGAATCGTTTTAAAACGGCGCGAAACGCCGAAAAATTTGACATTTTACCTTTCGAAATGCAATTTCTGCCATTATAAAGATAAATAGAACACACAATCACTCATTTCAACGCGAAGCGCCGTAAATTTCTGCGAATTTTGAACCTTTTTTGTAATTTTTGTTTCTCCAAAAATCTTTGTACATGTACAAAGACGGTCCCGAAAAGTCTTTGTACATCGGGAAAAATCTTTGACCGTGGCGCAAAGCGCCGGAAAATTTGTGAAATTAAGGCGGATGGACGTCTAGAAGCATGATTTACAGCTTGATTTCCTGTATTTATAGCATTTGATGCGAAAGATCGAAATTTTTAATTGAAAATAGAAGAAAACTATGCAAAAATGGATGTTTCTGCTGCTTCTGAAACCTACATGAACAGAAAATGGCTTCCAGGTCGCCAAGAAAGTAAATAAATGTCATTAATAGGTATCATCCGGCGCGTAGCGCCGGAAAAATTTGAGAAATTATGGTCACTGACGGCCAAAAATCATTGCAGATTGCATATCCATTCTTTATCTCGCCAAATATTTTTGGCCAATGGGGCGGCCGCCCCCGCCCCTTTGAATCCGCCCCTGCTTGCAGCGCCAGCTACAAGTGTTCCATCGGAACAGCTGTTCAGTTGCGCTAGAATCATTTACGACCCTCTCAGAAACAGGCTACATGGCAAAAAAGCAGAACGACTGTTATTTTTAAAATATAATTTACGCGAAACAAAATTTGCATACTAAGTTTTAATCTGTAAACTTTTCGGTAATAAAAGATTGAATTGCTGCTTCATGTCTTCACTACATTTTATAAAGTTCGATTTTTAACTCTACTTTTAAAGAACCGATAACCGACTCCAAAAAAGATCGGTTCCGGTTCCGGTTCTTAGAAAATCAAAAAATCGGTTCCGGTTCCGGTTCTTGGAAAATCAAAAAATCGGTTCTCGGTTCCGGTTCCAAAAAAATGGTCGGTTCCAGCCGGTTCTGGTTCCGGTTAACCGGCACATCCCTAATGTACGTGGTAGTTTAACAAAGCGAATAAACTCATTTCATAGGTAAAAATTGAAAATATCGGCAAGTATGTATGTACTACATGAATTTCTGAATGCTGTGTAAAATGATAGGTATGTATTACATCTTAAGATGACAAATGGCCGACTTTATCTGTTTAAACGTAGAAAAGGCTGAATATCATATCCTGTGACAGCGTTACAAGAAACTAATTCGCGATGCGGAATTTTCAAGTTTGATCAGTTTTGATCCACGTATGCAGGGTTGTATCCAGGGGGTAAAGGGCGTGCGAATTACACCTAAAATTTTTTCAGAATTTTCAGCTTTAGAACCATATAAATTTTCGACCTTCCCGAGCGCCATTAACTCAATCAAAACTTACGCGTCAAAAACGTCAATTTTTAATGTTTCTGACGATGCTATATCTTTCTAGAATGTAAACACATAAAAATATTTTGAAAAATTGACCATAAGAAAATGCGAATGAATTTAAAAAATACACATAAGTCAAAAATGAGTATGTGGCGCCGACCTGAGGTCGGGTCCGGGTCCAAAGTTTTGGACAACTTCGGGTGCGGGTCATACATGCACATAGGGGAGGTGAGGGGGTATTACCCCCTGAAGGGTCAGCCGGACAGGTACTCCCAGGCGATTGTGAGCTGATCGAAAGTTTTTTTGCATTATTTTTGAGGTCAAAAGCAGTAAAAACGTCGAAAGTTTTGTGGCGCTTCGCGCCAGATTAGTACTTTTAAGTGCTTTTTACTCAAAAAGCGCCCAAAATAAATAAATTTTTGCATTCTTTAGTGTTAAAAGTGATATAATGCAGTCAAAATAGACTAAAAATGCTTTTAAAATGCGATATTACATTGAAAAAGCGTTTTATATGCTATCCTGACCATTTTGATCGTTAAAACAGCAAAAAACCGTGAACGTTAAATTTACTGTTTTGGATTTTCAGGATTTCACCTCCCTTGCCGACCCTGACCTTGTGCACATATGGTGCTTGTCCAGGTACAAAATTTTGGTCGAGTACCCGACCGTTCGGGTCCGGGTACCCGGCTCAACCCCTATCTACCCCCCCCCTTAAAAATGGTCAGGGACCCTCCTCCCAAAATTTCGAGCCGTTACATGTATGGTTGAGAGGCTTCCCTCATCCCATAAAAGTCTTCACCCCGTCGAATTTCGCGATTTTTCGAGTTTCGAAAAAATTCGAAGAAAATGGCGCTATTCTAAGCGTGTAAGCTATCTAATTGCACAAAAAGTGTCGAATTTTCGGGTGATTCGCGCCATAATACTCATTTTTTAGACTATACACCTACAATATTTTATTCAATCTATTTGAATTTGTTGACTTTCCTCGAAAAGTTTTGTTTCTATGCTCTAGAAAGATAGAGCATCGTCTGAAACGCCGAAAAACTATGTTTCGGACGCGTATCCACCATTTTTGGCCCAAAAAGGCCTTTTATTATTTCACTCCCGTCCAGAATTATCATGCTGTGCGTGTCTGATGTCGATTCAATCTCTTTAAAACTTATATCGGATGTAAACATGATTTTCTTCTGTACGCCCAAGGAATCGCTTACCATAAATAAAAATGAACAAGCAACGCAAATTCGTAATTTTTTTACCGTTTTAGTGACCAAAAAATTCGGAAAAATCACTAATATGTATATAATGTACCTGATATTTCCATTTCGTGTCGTAATAAACGCTGACCAAAACTTTGCATAATTTTCTGACGACCGGCATAACCTCCGCCTCTGGATAGGTCGTATAGTGAACCAGGGTCGGTGTCTGAATTGAAAGATATAAATAAGCTATTTTGCGAGAAAGCCAGATAGTATCGCTATGACAAAAAGGAAAAAATGAAATATAAACATAATAATAAACACCAAATTAGAATAAAAACTAGCATTTCGTACAGGCATAATGCATACATATCAGTATACACCACGGTTTTTTTGTATTCGGCAAAGATTTTTCCCGATGTACAAAGACTTTTCGGGACCGTCTTTGTACATGTACAAAGATTTTTGGGAAGACAAAAACTGCAAAAAGGTCTGAAATTCGCAAAATTTTCGGCGCATGCGCCGAAACGAGTACCTGTGTGTTCAACGACAGAAATTCCATATTCAAAAGAAAAAATATCAGATGTTTAGGCGCTTCGCGCTGTTTTGAATATTATTAGTGATTTTTGCCCAAAGAAACCCAGAAATTAGCTAAAATACACTACAAAAGGTCGAACAACGCTGTTTTAACCACACTGAAATCGCTACTGTACCGTATGATAGTATCCAAAAATTTGTGTGTACAAAATGTACAGACTTTTAGGGTCCATCTTTGTACATGTACAAAGAGACCTTGTACAAAAAACCATGGTATACACCATTGTTTTTTAGCGCCATCCCCCATTTGCGCGGCCGCTAGCGGCCAGGATAGAGCATTTGTGCGCAGAGCCTCTCATTAGCGCACCAAAAAAACGAAGAACTGGTAGGAGATAGGGAAGAATGAGAGTATTTTTGAGCGTTTTTCAATGAGCGTTATACGCTGCTGACGATAAATTTCGAAAAAATTGTCACCTCTTCCAGCCCACTAAAGCTACATATCTATGTACACGACCATATATGATCTTGAGGGCATTAGAGATATTTTTTCAGCCCTCCCCAGAATTTACTATTTTTCAAAAGTTCCTAAAATTTTCCTAGAAAATTCGTAGAAAAAGTGCTTAGTCATGTTTTGACTATATTTTGTTCAATTTATTCGGCAAAATTTTTATGTGTGTTTATGCGCTAGAAAAATAGAGCATCGTCAGAAACACCAAAAAACGATGTTTTTGATGCGTACCCACCGTTTGGGGCCCAAAAAGGCAATTTAAAGTAGCAACCCCCGAATTCCCATACTGTGCACATATGTACACGACTGATTTCTCTTTATGCGGGCCATGCTAGACTATGTGATTTCTTTAAATCTTTGCACTGAATTTTCGTGTATTGCAAAAAACAATACACAAACTCAATAACTAGACGCAGAGCACCAACCATTTTGACATGCTTTCCATGTCTCTTCAAGTTTAGGCTGCTTAGAAGACAAACGTAATATGAAAAAATTAAACTGGCGCAAAGCGCCACAAAACATGGGTTCCTTTTCCGCAAATGTGCTAAAGCAGGTACTCGCTGATGATGAAATAGAAAAATAGTGATGTGGAAACAGAAATAATACATTTTTAACAAATTCTCGGCGCGAAGCGCCGAAAAATTTTGGAAAACTCCCTTTAAAAACGCCGTAAAAATGTTTAAATTTCTACTTTTTCATACAAAAAGCCCTTGCGCATGGCGCTAATGCACGAAATGTCCCATTAGCGCGGGACAGGTTTCCTTGGCGCCGCGCCAATACAAAAAACAGTGGTATACACATGACACGCATACATTTAAAAGAGATAGGGAATCGGCAGATCCTTTCGTTTAAAGTCAGTCGCCCTGAGACCATACCTGGGCATGGGGGGTTTGAAAAGGTATGCAACCCCCAGAAATCAAAATACCAAACCAGAATTCAGTTTTTGAAATTTTTGTTGTTTTTTCGCAAGTTATTGATGCCATGATGAGAAAAGTTGAAAAATGGTCTTTTTCCGCCATACCACCATTTTTAAGGCCATTTTTTGACCTTACAAAAAATTTTGCACCCTCCTTCCTCAGAGCTTCGGTGCCGCCCACCTATGCCTGAGGCCATAGGTGCACAAGGTCAGGGTCGGCAGGACAGGGGGTAAAATCTCAGAAATCCAAAACAATATAATTTAGCGTTCACGAATTTTTTGTTAAAACGACCAAAATGGTCAAAATAGCCTATAAAACGACTTTTCGCGGTAATTTCGCACTTTTAAAACATTTTTAGGTCCATTTTGACTGCATTATATCACTTTTAACACTGAAAATACAAAGAATTGGTCAATTTTTAGGGCCTTTAAGGTAAAAAATACATGCCCGTATCCAGGATTTTATTTCGGCAAGAAGGGGTGGGGCAAAACTTTTGAAGTCAGATATCTCGAGAACCATTACCAGATGGGCAAAAATAAAGGCATTTTTGAGCATACCTCAAAGCTCAATGCAATAGTGATAAAGAAAGTCAAGAAAAATTTCAAAAATTTCCACTTTATTCCATACTCATATTACATAAAGCTATTGTTTAAACAATCTACACAACTGATTTCTCATCATTCAGCCGACGAATTATTTCCTAAATTTTGTCTCTGTAGTTAATCTTTGTGATTTACAAAGAAGAACAATAAAGAAAATTGATAATTCGGCGCAAAGTGCCGAAGAAACTTGACATGGTCTACATGTCTAACTCAAATTTGAGCGGTTTTAGCGGGCTAGAAGACAAAAACTATACATAAACGGTAAATCCGGCGCGAATCGCCGGAAAATTTTGGGTTTGCTAGCTCAAAAGTACGCTAAAAACCTGTTTTGGTGATGCATTAGACCGACTTCGAGAATTTATCATTTTTCCCTTTGGGGGACCCTTGCGTCCTTCAAAATTATTTTTCGTCCACCCCTGAATACGGGCTGCCCCTCTCACCCCCTATGTGCATGTATGCCTCAGACATGCACAGCATGGGAAATCTGAGGGGGAATTTTGGAGTACCTTTTTTGGGCCCAAAAATGGTGGGTACGCGTAAAAAACATCGTTTTTTCGCGTTTCTGACGATCCTCTATCATTATAGAGCATAAAAACATAAAAAATTCCACAAAAATTAAAAAAGTCCAGCAAAATAACAAAATAGAGTCAAATCACGATTGCCAAGCAGTGTTTTTGTACAAGGTCCGTTTGTACATGTACAAAGATGGTCTCTAAAAGTCTTTGTACATTTTGTACACACAAATTTTTTGGTACTATAATATGGTACAGTAGCGATTTTAGTGCGGCGAAGACAGTTGTTCGACTTTGGCAGTGTATTTTAGCTAATTTCTGGGTTTCTGAAGGCAAAAATATTACTAATAGTCGTCTCAAAACGACGCGAAGCGCCAAAAAATTTGAGATTTTCCCTTTCAAAATGCTATTTCTGACATTATAAACATATATAGAACACACAATCACTCATTTTCGGCGCAGAGCGCCGAAAATTTTTGCGAATTTCAAACCTTTTTTTGCAGTTTTAGTCTTCCCAAAATCTTTGTTACATGTACAAAGACGGTTCCCAAGCCTTTGTACATCGGGAAAAATCTTTGCCGAATACAATAAGAAACACTGAGTGCCAAGCGCCGAAAACCGGACGCTTTTCAGCAAATAGATAGCTAAGAAGGCTTAAAAACACATTTTCCACGAATTTTCTGGAAATTTTTGGAAACTTTCGAAAAATCGCGAATTCTGGGGGGGGGGAATTTTGGAGCGGGAGGATAAAAAATTTTTCTGGGGAAAGGGGGGGGGTAAAATCTCCCCCCGAGACCATGTATGTTCGCCACGCATAGGCATAGGGAGGAGGGAGGAAGAGAGGGGGTATTACCCCTACCTAAGGTTCTGGAAAATCAGGTACTGTCAGGCGATTTTGAGAAAATGAATGGTGCGGCAAGACAATTTTTAAGATTATTGTGGAAAAATGACCGAAAATTCTACTCTGAAATGGCAAAAATACCAGAATTTTCCGCGCTTCGCGCCGTATTGATAGAATTCTTGTATTTTTACCGCTAGAAACCCATAAATTGGCGAAACTTCATTAATAAGGGTTGAGAAACCCAGTTTGCCACACATAACGTAACGTGCTACTATACCATATTCTAGTACACTAAAATATCCATGGACAGCATGTGCATTGCCTTCTGAAGACCGTCTTTATAAATGTACAAAGAGATTATGCAAAAACAATAAACACAATTTATTATACGACCATTTCTGAATTTCACCCCTCCCCCTCATGCCACCTCTACCACGCCCATGTATGATGGTCGCCCTCCAATGCCAATATGGCTCAAATATTTAATCGTTCTTCTTGATATAAAAAACCTTGCCTTTCGAGCCAATTTAGGTGCTTTTTTGCAAGTTTTGATCAAAAATAGAAGATCATTTAACACCCCAGCCCAACCCTAAAAAACCTACTACCCCTGCATAAATTTTTTGAGCCGTAAACCACATTTACGCAAATGCGATAGAAATCGCCAAATCACCAATTATTGTATAGCTACTATATTTCTTGTATTTTGCTTTCATACTCTTTTCGAGCAATCAAATCATAATTTTGATATTTTAGATAAACGGTTTTTGTGTTTTCAAATATCCGCATTTTTAGACATTTATTACCCAGCTACTACGCTCAATCAACAATTTAGTCGACAGCCATAAGGCAGCAGCCGCGGTTAAGGAAGGCGGACAGTGACTCAACGAATAATCCGTGAAAGTACTTTCCAAAAAATACTTGGCCATCGTGTGCGTCTCGTCGTTGGCCTGTGAAAATTGGATCAAGTGTAATGCGCATGCGTATTCAGTGAACACTAACAAAAATACATGTAACAGGGAGGATGGGGGACCCCACCCAAGGTTGGTCATCTCCATACCTAAGCGTAGGGGAGGGGGTTTGGAGGTATGCACCCCTCCACCCCGAGAAACCAAAATACCCCCTAGAATTCAATTTTTGAAATTTTTTTTCTCGCAATTTTTGATGCCAATGGATAGTGCTCGATGAGAAACGTTGAAAAATCGTGTTGTTCTTGCTATACCACCATTTTTAAGGCCATTTTTTACCTTTGAAAAATCTTGCACCCAACCCTAGAATTTTGGTGCTGTCCACGTATGGTCATCCCCATTCCCCTAGAGCCAGAAAATTTTTGACCACTCCCATTTTTGGCCAAAAACTAAATTTTTTAGTCGTTTTTAGGTGTTGGTGTTTGGACATTTTAGGCTTCAAAGTGGAGGTCATCCACCCCCTCCCAAAATGTTTGGGGACCCGCCCACCCTAAATTTCGAGCCGTTACATGTATGCTTAAAAATTGCAAAACCAAAAAAGGAGGATGTTTGTCATAAATAAGCACGCGCGATTCTTTTAGGGCCAGGTGCCTTCCCTGAGACCTGCGATGTTGATCATGACCAGACATGCACCGTGGAGGGTCTTGACCATAGAAGGGCAGCATCAAAATTCTGAGGAAAAGGGCGTGCAACATTTTTTAAAGGTCCGAAAATGATCCTTTTTTTCAACGTTTCTCATCGAGCACTATCGACATTGGGATCAAAAAATCGCAAAAAAAAAACAAAAATTTACGAAAATTGAATTCTTGAGGGGGTAGGATATTCGGCCTTCTGGAGGGTGCATACCATACATGATCTAAGGAGGGTTCACCACTACTTGGAAAAATTTTCACCCCCTTCAGGAAAAAATTTTTCACCCCCCCCCAAATTGGCGATTATTTTTAGAGTTCCAAAAATTTTCTAAAAATTTGTAGAAAAGATGCTTTTTTGAGCGTTTTTACCTATCTATTTGCTCAAAAGCGCCAAATTTTTCAGCGCTTCGCGCCTTATACACATGTTTTGACTATATGTTGCTCAATTTGCTCAGACTTTTTGTTTTTTTAATTTTTATGTTTTTATGCTCTTGAAATATAGAGCGCTGTCAGCAACGCTGGTGTGCGTACCTACCATTTTTAGACCCAAAAAAGACACTGTTATTTCACCGCCCAACCCCCCAGAATTCCCATGCTGAGCATGTTTGGTGCATACTCCCCACGTGCAGTCCTGACCGCCCAGAATAGAAAAATGGAAAATTCTGTGGGGAAAATAAAGGAAAATGTAGGCCGAAAAAGGATGGAAAATGAAAATTTTCTTCAAAAGCGGTTCAAATTGACCGAAACCCCAGACCGACTGACCCCCACACCGGCAATGCTGTGCACCTATGGTCATGACCAGACAGGCGCATCATAGGAATTCTGAGGTGAAACCAAGTTTTTTAGCAAATGCCTTTTTTGGCTCAAAGACGGCTAGAATGCATCAAAAACGCAATTTCTAGCTACTAATCCGAGTCATAGGTGAGAACTTTTTCAAGCTACTATATATGTATGCTTCATTTAAATTATTTACCAAAACTCATTGCTAAGCCACCCGGGTCAAGTCACTTGACCCTGTGCCCATGTATGATGGCATCAAGCTTATTCAAAGGCATACAGTTATGAAAACAATGCGTTCAGCTTCATTACAACTTGAGAATTTTATTGACTTTTCGAATTCACGCTACTATACATCTACACTCTAAAACTGAAACGCGTGACATGCCTAAAGTCTTTCTTGTGTCAAAGAGTGATGATGAAAAAAGTACGAAAATAAAAAACAAAATATCAGCGGATGAAAAAGAAACACTTACATCAGCTGCCTTACTGTATCGCCTCAGGAAATGAATGGCCGAGGGACGTCCTAAATTGAATCTCAACTTTTGCAATAAAATGCGTTCCATGCTACGCACTTGCTCCCTGTAAAAAAATTGCTAATTTTCTGTACATTATATTAAAAAATCATGGTGGTAGGGAGGGACAGTGTAAGAATCATTAAATTGGTATCTAAAAAGTGTTCTAACCGACTACTGGCTACCAATTGCGTATTTGTTGCGACTCATTGATCTATAAAGATTGCTGACTGGCTCATTACATTATGCCAGACTAGGAATCAGCGGCGGATCTAGGATTTTGTGAAGGGGGGAGAAGAGGGTCAGTGTTTTTTTTGTACAAGGTTTGTTTGTACATCTACAAAGATGGTCCCCAAAAGTCTTTGCATTTTTGTACACACAAATTTTTGGGTACTATAATATGGTACATTAGCGATTTTAGTGTGGTAAAAACAGAGTTTTTCGACTCTTGGTAGTGTATTTTAGCTAATTTCTGGGTTTCTAAGGGCAAAAATCACTGAGAATCGTCTTAAAACGGCGCAAAGCGCTGAAAAATTTGACATTCTTCCTTTTCAAATGCAATTTCTGCCATTATAGAGATATATAAAACACACAATTGACTCATTTCGGCGGGGAGCGCCAAAAATTTCTGCGAATTTTAGAACTTTTTTGCAATTTTTCTCTTCGCAAAAATCTTTGCACATGTAAAAATACAGTCCCGAAAAGTCCTTGTAAATCGGGAAAAATCTTTGCCAAGTAAAAGAAAATGGGGAGGAAATCTTTGCCGAGTACAAAAAAACACTGGGTGTAACCAAATTTTTCAAAAATAGTCGAAAATAGGTCCAAACATTTGCCTTTCACGCGCGAAATCACAGTTTTTTGGCGTTTTGCATTGTCTACATTTATTTGGAATCACTTTTGACGCAACATCTTTTCAAAAAATTTTTAAATTTCCGAGAATTTTGTGCGGAAAAATCATTAGATTTCTTTGAGTTTAGCGAAAATCTGACGCGAGGCGCGGAAAACTTGTGAAATTTAGGCAGAAGGACGTTTGAAGGATAGATTTCCTGTATTTGCAGCATTTGACGCGAAACGTCGAAACTTTTTGATTGGAAGTATAAGAAAATCTAAACTGGAATAGCCGTTTCTGCTCTTGAAATCAATTCGGAACCTATTCCATTAGCAGAAAAATGGCTTGCAGGTCGCAAAGAAAGCAAATAAATGTCACTGGAAGGTATTATCCAGCGCGAAGCGCCGGAAAAAGTTGAAGAAATTATGGTCGCTGACGCTTAAAAATTGTTGCAAATTATATATCTATTATTTACCTCGCTAACTATTTTGGGCCAGTAGGGGGTGGCCTCCCCGCCCCTTAAATCCGCCCCTGCTAGGAATTGTAAGAGAAATGCTTGGTTCGCTTATCAAAAGTGCTTGGATAAAAAAAGAAATTTCGAAAGACGTTCATACATATAAATACATGGACAAACCGTACAACTTCATTCAACCCAATAACAATGGAGGCCAGGTCGGCGTCAATGGGGAGATATGCCAGTATCCATAGAAAATTTTGCAAAATGCCATCCAAACCGAAGAAACATGATGGAAATAAAGTAAAATGACTTTAAAACAAAGCGATCAGACAATCAACTAAAAAAATGAAGATTAATCCGGGAAAATATATCGAATTGATTTGAAAATCAACTGATCAATAAACCAGTCAACCAATGGTTAACCAACCAATAATCAATTACCAATCAAACAACCAATAATTAAGCAATCAACCGCCAAGCATGCAACCAATCACCCAACCAAACAAATACTTTTTAAAAGCTCAAACAGCCAGAAAATCGGGCAGCCGGTATCTATAGGAAGACCGGCCTTGTCCATGCTTACATACATATACAGTGATCGACTTGAAAGTTGACGCACCATCATTGTCAGATTAATCTTAGATGGTGTGTCGCGAGCGCCGCGTTTCGTCCATTATTCTTTATCGACTTGCTTTTTTTATTACAGCATGTTTCATGCCGCTCATGCGGCAAGGTAGACTGAGCAATTTAGCTATTAATAGCATCAAAAAAAGGAAGCGCGCGGAATTCACCTGTGCGCTTCCTTTTTTTGATGCTATTAATAGCTAAATTGCTCCGTCTGCGTCGCCGCATTAGAGGTGATATAGGATAATATGCTGCTATAAAAAAGACAGATTGATAGAGAATAATGAACAAAATGTAGCGCTTGTGACGCACCATCTAACATTAATCTGCTAATGATGGTGCGTCAACTTTCATGGCGAGCTCTGTACTAGCTAAAATAATATTTGAACGTCAAACGTTAAAACATCTGCTGTACTCGGAAAAACTCGATAGCATGCGTACATCTAGTTTTTTAGCATACTCCGCAAAAAACATGCTGCCCTGCATGCATTGTCGCAAAACTAGATGACCTAACAAACGATAGATAACAAAAACATCCGATGTCGCCATTTTTTAGTTTTTCTATTTCAAACTCAATAAAAGACCGATCAACCTACAAACTAGCATGAAGAAAGAAATCCTAAAACGATATCGACATTTTATAAACGGTGCTCATAAAAAGATCAGATGTCGGGGAATTTACTAAACAACTTGCTAGGACCTAATATGCACATAAACATACATCAGTAAATACCTATGTACAAATGTACGTAGTGTATATGCATATAGGCAGGCCGTATCCAGGATTCTATTCAGGGGGAACCGAAAATATTGAGGTCAAATATCTCGAGAACCATCAAGGCCCGAATGACAGAACGTGGGTTAAACGTAACCTTAGGTTAAAGTCGAGTAAAATCCAGCAAAAATCTCGGGTTAAACTCCTTTTGGTATGACAGAAAGCGGGTTAACTTTGACCCAAGGTTAAAGTCGGGTAACACCTCGGCTTAAATGTCGGTATGACAGAAAGCGGGTTAAACCAACGGTGGGTTGAAAACGGTCGATTTAACCCGAGATTTTTAACCCTGCTCCAAGCAGGTTTAAATCTAGGGTTGTTTATCTTATTGCATTACTGGCCAGCCATATGTAAATGTTTTGATTCTGCTGAGCTCAAAAATTAATCAGTGCTGTTCCAAACTTGGAGCAAATAGAAACACTAGTGCCTACTACACGCGGGCAACACCAACATTCTGGGAGCAAGATTTTTCAAAGGTAAAAAATGGCCTTAAAAATGGTGGTATGGCGAGAAAAACACACGTTTCTCATCGAGCACTATACATTGACATCAGACAAATTGCGAAAAAAACAAAAAAATTTTCAAAAATTAAATTCTGGGGGGATATTTTGGCTTCTGGGGAGTATTTCGGTTTCTCGGGGGCTGCATACCCCCAAACCAACCCACTCCCAAGTGTGATGCCTACGCTATTGGTCAAAACAATTTTAAAAGCTCGAATTGTTTCGAACATAACTATTATACAAAAGGCGGTCACATCGAATAGATGCTGATTCAGATTGAAGGACTTCTTATTTTATTTTTAATTATTTTCTTCATTTTACGTCTTTACTAATTATATTTATTAATTTGACCGATTCTTATTTTATTTTCATCGCATACGCAATGGTTGACGAATCAGTTACAGCATTACTGCATACTACATAACATGGCCATCGAGCGATTCGCTTAGCAGTACCTGTATCATTTCAGCAGTTCATATGAACATCTACTGCCTTTGATACATGTTCGGCATTGCAAAATATGCGTCAATCTCGGGTTAAAGTAATAAAAAGTCGGGTTACCTTGCTCCGAGTTTAGCCCACCTTCTGTCATACGGGTTAAATTTAACCGTGGATTAGCTAACCTGAGAATTAGCGTTAACCTCAGGTTGAACTAACCCACGTTCTGTCATTCGGGCCTAAGAGATGGGCAAAATAAAGGCATTCATTTTTGAGCATAAATCAACGAGCTCTACGCAATGGTTAAAAAGATTTCAAGAAAAAATTTTTAAAATTTTTCACTTTATTCCATACCCATATTACACATATGTTTTGTTTGAACAATCTACACAACTAATTTCTCATCATTCAATCGACGAATAATTTCCTATGTTCTGTCTTTGTAATCAATCTTTGTCATTTATAAAGAAAAACAATACAGAAAATGAATAATTCGGCGCGAAACGCCGAAAAATTTGACATTTTCTACATAACTAACTCAAATTTGAGCAGTTTTGGGCGGGCTAGAAGACATAAACTAAACATAAACTATGAATTCGGCGCGAAGCGCCGAAAAATTTTAAGTTTACTATCTCAAAAGTACGCTGAAAAACCTGTTTTGGTGGTGTTTTAGACCCAGTTTGAGAATTTTCAATTTTTTCCTTTAGGGGACCCTTGTTTGTTTCAAAAATAATTTTTCATTTCCGGGGAGGCTTGGCCCCCGCCCCCCTAAATACGGTCCTGCATATAGATACGTTGGAAAAGCAAAACCACTAACTTAGCTGTTAGCTAAATTAACCAAAAGCTGTATGCATTTTTGACAAAACAATTTGCGTTTATGCCATCTTTAGGGTCCTTTTTTGTCAGTTTTGGCCAAAACAGATCATTCACCCCGCCCAAAGCTAGGCGCCCCTTCCCAAAATTTTGAGCCATGCCTGCAAGCTGAAATTACGCGTATTTCACGATACACTTAAAAATCGTGCATACTTAGTATACGTATTATCGGCAATATAGACAAAGTCGCCGATTTCAGGGCATATATTTCTTCATACTTGCTGGCTACAAAGAGAGCCGTAATGCCGACCAGCTGCAGCTGATCCTTTGATATCTTTGTGTCCTACAGAATAATGGACAAAATCGCGATTGAACTAATGATCTATCCACCATACATGCATGAGCAGGGGAATTCTGGGGGAGGGGGAAGCGCTTAGCATTTGGCACTTTCGAGCGAATAGATGACTAAAAACGCTTAACTTTCGAAACATCGCGAATTCTGGGAGCGAGGTGAAATAATTTCTGTTGGGGGGGGGGGTGAAAATTTTTCTCATAGGGCTGAAACCCCCCACCCAAAACCCCCATGATCACGTATTTTATTTGTACGGAACAAAGATTTTGAGGCTCCTGCACAGATTTTCGGAGCAATCTTAGTTGTACGTAGAAAAACTTTTCGGGGCGCAAGTATCATAACTTCAAAGACTTTTTAGGCAATTTTTTGGCAAAAATTTTAGAAATTTTGGCGCTTAGCGCCTAATATCACGAATGACCAATTTTAACTTCAAACATGGAATTTAAAACACGACATATCACTCTTTGTACAGCCTGAAACATATATGCGCCTATCCCTTCTGTTTTTTTACAGCTTTTTTTTGTAAGAAATGAGCATATGCGACAAGTTAAGCGTGTTGCAAGACAATTTTCGAGCTAACTGCGAGAAAAAACTAAAAATTCTACCTGAAAACGGTAAAAATGTCAAAATTTTTCAGCGCTTTGCGCCGTATTGATAAACATTTGTATTTTCTATCGCTAGAAACCCATGAATTGGCTAAGCTTCACTAATAAGGGTCTGTAGGCTGCTCGCTAAAATTTCGTACAAGCTAGTTCGCCGCACGTAACGTGCTACTGCAACACTAAAGTACCTACCCTAAATTTTGCATGTGCAGAATGTATATATATATATACCCTGACTGACTACCGTATTTGTAGTCATACGGAGAAACTGTGTACAAAAACAATGAATGATAAGGGATCGCCCACCCGAAGTCAGACGTCCCCTATCCCCCCAAAACCCAGAAATGTTTGATCCCCCCCAAAAAAACAGAAATGTTTGACCCCCCCCCCGATTTTGAAAAAACTAATTGTTTTAGCCGTTTTCAAGCGTTTTTGGCCAAACATTTAAGGTCAAATACCCCCAGCCCTAAAAATGGCCAGGGACCCCTTCCTAAAATTTCGAGCCGTCGCATGCATGATTGTGTCCATACATGCACAGCATAGGAATTCTGCGAAGAGGGTGAAATGATAAAGTGCCTTTCTTGGGTCCAAAAATGGTAGGTAAGCGTCAAAACATCGTTTTTCAGCGTTTTTGACTACGCTCTATCTTTCTAGAACATAAAAACATACAAATTTTCAGTTTGAAACAAAGTATAATGGTGCGAAGCGCCGAAAATCCGGCACTTTTGAGCAAATAGCTAAAAACGCTTAAGAAAGCACTTTTTCTACAAATTTTTAGATAAATTTTTTGAGAACTTTCTAAAAATCGCCAATTACTGGGGGCTGAAAATTTTCCTGGGGAAAAAAATCCCCTAAGATCATGTATGGTTGTTCACAATAAAATAAGCTAATTTAACTTCATTCCATATTAAATTCATAAATTAAATGCGGATACTGCGGCATACGGCGACAGCAGTATCATATCTGATTATTTAACGCAAGGTATTTTGGCATTCTAAGTCTAGTTCACGTGTACGTTTGGCTGGAACAAAATCGTAAAAATTTCGACTATTTAACACAGTCGTGCACAACGCAACAACAGTATACAGTCAAAAATGGGTATAGAAAATGTGTACCTATAAACAATGCGTATACGAAAATATTTCGACCGTACAATTAATGTCTCCCTTGATCTTTGACTATGTACAAATCTTTGCACATGTACAAAGTGGCTCGTACAAAAAAACAGTGGATTTATCACGAAAAACAACGCAAATACGTAAAACAGCATAAGAGGTACAACAAATATGTACACAAATTAGGAAATAAGAGAGGTTAGTCATCAATGGGACATATTATCAGGACCGTAATGGGGTTTCGACTCGTCTCTCCAATAGACAAACCTGTGCCATTTCGTGCTAAGCCTTCATTGCATGCGTATTTGCATAAATTAAAATGTACTGTGGAATTTTGACTACCTTCAAAGTTGACACCTGATAGGTCTCTGATTTGGTTGCATATAAATGTAAAAACTACCTGCAAAAAGCGATCAATGAGCATAACCGTCATGTAGATAGTTTCGGGCAGCAAATGAAATCTGACGTGCACTTGAATTAGCCAATCGATTAAGATGGCTCTCATACGACCGGTGATTTCCTGACCGTTTAGGAAGTCTGGTCTAATAGCTTGGTCGCGCTAAAAATATTTGTTTGATAGAAACAAATGCGCGACGCATACAAATTCTTTGATTTTAGCTATTACGAATCACGGTGTTTTTGTATTCGGCAAAGATTTTTTCCGATGCACAAAGACTTTTCGGGGCCGTCTTTGTACGTGTACAAAGATTTTTGGGAAGACAAAAATTGCAAAAAAGGTCTGAAATTCGCAAACATTTTCGGCGCTTCGTGCCGAAATGAGTAATTGTGTGTTCTATATATCTTTATAATGGCAGAAATGGCATTTCAGAAGGAAAAATGTCAATTTTTGGCGATTTGCGCCGTTTCAAGACGATTCTTAGTGATTTTTGCCCTCAGACCCAGAAATCAGCTAAAATACACTACCAAAAGTCGAACAACTCTGTTTTTACCACACTAAAATCGCTACTGTACCATATTATAGTACCCGAAAATTTGTGCGTACAAAATGTAAAAAGACTTTTGGGACAATCTTTGTACATGTACAAACGAACCTTGTACAAAAAATAAACACTGTTACGCATACATATTTATGCAGGTCCGTAGCCAGAGGGAGGGCGAGTGGGGGGGCATTTGCCCTCCCCCGAAACCAAAAAGCAGTAAAATTCCAGAAGTGCATTTAAAAGGTTGCCAAAATAAGTTTTTTGCGTACTTTCGAGCTAGTAGCACACAAAATTTTCCGGTGCTCCGCGCCGGATTTATTGTTTCTGTAGTTTTTGTCTTTTAAGCCGTTCAAATTTGACATAGACATAGAGAAAATGTAAAATTTTTCGGGGCTTTGGGCCGGATCACTAATTTTTTGATGGTCTTTCTTTACACAGCACAAAGATTGAGACGAAAAGTTAGGAAATCGTTTATGAACCGGACGATGAGAAATCAGTTGGGCAGATAGTTAAAGCGATAGATTTTTAGTGTTTGAGATATGAAATAAGCTGAAAAATGTTGAAAATTTTTTGAAATTTTCCTTCAACAATGTGTATAAAAGCCGTCGATAAACGTTCAAAAATGCCCTGATTTTTGACTACCCCTCAATGGTTCTCGAGATGAAATGATTTTCAAAATATTTGCCCCCCACCCCCGAAATAAAATCCTGGCTACGGACCTGTATGTGTATATAATACATCTAAAATATATATAAATATGTAAGCACATCAAGAGGGTGGGCCAAAAAAGGCTACACCCAGTGTTTCTTTTTGTGCGAGGTCCCTTTGTACATGTTCAAAGATGGTCCAAAAGTCTTTGTACATTTTGTACATGCAAATTTTTGCGTACTATAAAATGGTAGAGTATCGCTTACTGTGTTGTAAAACACGGTTTTTAGACTTTTGTTAGTGTATTTTAGTCAGTTTCTGGGCTTCTGACGACAAAAATACTAAAAACTGTCTTAATTTATGTCTTCCCAAAAATCTTTGTACATGTACAAAGACGGTCTCGAATAGTCTTTGTACATCGGGAAAAATCTTTGCCGAATATAGAAAAACCGTGGCTACACCTCGATATTATAGGTCATAACATCGGCTGATATGGAGATAAAGCTTAACGGAAACTGCATTTCATAGATAAAAACCTCTTCTTTCGAACTATTTAAAAAATTTGGCCAATTGCCAACGGTTCGAGCGATATCGCGCTCTTTACAACCTAATTAGATATTGCTTAGGCGCCGAAATTGTCGTTGCTTCTATGATCAATATACGACGTATTTTGACCATGAACTTTTTAAACCTAGTAGGAAGGGCGCGTACCTAATCTTGTCTTTAAACGACGTACTTACTACTTACTTTTTCGACAGCATAAATTTGTCAAAAAAGGATGCCTATTTGCAGAGTAATGAGAGACAATGCAGAAACTCTGGGGTTTAAACATATGCATACTGATCTGCAAACAAATCGCCTTAGCGCACAAACCGCTGGCATCTGGCCAAAACTTTTATGCGATTTATACGAAGACGTGTTTATCTATCTAATGCAGCTAGTCTCAAAATTCTATGCCCACTATTCCCAAGTTATGATGTAACAGCCCCTTTTTCACCCTGTATATAATCATAGGTAGCGCGTTAGCGCAACCAATCGATCAAATATTTAGTCATCTTTTAAAATGCGGCAAAAATATTGACACGTTCCGGATGAAAAGTATGCAGTAAGTGTCAAAGAGATTAGTAAACATAACGTAAACACTTTATGATTTCTAAAGAGCAAATGCGAGAGGACAAATGTGGATGTAATAGCCCGTATCCATGGGACAGGGGCCGCCCCGAAACGAACAAAATTTTTTGTTTCTCACAAGGGTGCTCCCAAAAAATGAACCATTCTCGAACTGTCTAAACGTCAAAACAGCTTTTCTAGAAAAAGCAAATATTCCGATTTCTTTTTTATTTACAGTTTTGTCCTCTAAACAGCTCAAAACTGCTCGAATTTGAGTATATTGAACATAAATTAAGACATTTCTTTGCAAATGTCTCAATTCAGACTTTGTTCATTATGTTACATACATACAATAAGTACGTAACTAATCAGTAATTGAGCAGTCAGAATCATATATGACTGCGTATGTACATACATATGTAGGTAAACCATGAGTCATAATCAGCATTTCTCTATCATTCACAAACAGGACATGTAACAGCTCGAAATTTCAGGTGGGGGGTCAGGCCAATTGTTGGGGAGAGGGAACACGACCTTCAAATTTCGACCACAAAACGCCTGAAAACGGCCGAAAAATCAATTTTTTCCCGAAAATCGGAGGAGGGTCAGAAATTTTCTGGCTTTGGGATGGGGGCGAGGAGACGGCCAACTTGGGTGGGATGGGGGGATGCCCCTATCTCCCTATTACATGTACGACTGGAAAAAATAGATCAAACATATCTAATGCATCCTCGACTAAGGCAGACCGTTGCAGCCCCTGATCCCAAAATTAAGGATTCTCCAATAATCCAATATCGTATCTAACCTACAAAAAATCGATTTAAAAAGGACATCGTTATCGGTTTTTGTTTTCTTCAACTTCGGAGTTCACTTTTCACTTTTTTCCTCATCAGAACGACGATAGGCCCAAAAAATGATTTACTATAACCAAAATTTCAGTGCACTACGCACACGAGCAAAAAGCTTCATCGGCAGAATACAATGCAAACATGTAACGGCTCAAAATTCTGGGAGGTGGGTACCCGGTTATTTTAAGAGTATGGGGTAAATGACCTCAATTTTTGGCCAAAAATCGCCTAAAACGGCCAAAAAATTTAATTTTTTCCAAGAATGGCGGGGTGGTTAAAAATTTTCCAACTCTGGGGGGTGACGGGACGACCAGCTTTGGATGGGGGATCCTCCATCCCCCTCTTACATGTATGATACAATGAATAAACAAAATATGAAACCTCGAGGCAACGCATATAGTCGTAAATATCGTTGACGAATTCGGATACCAATTGAGGAAAGATAACATCGTCAGCGTCTATGTTAGGAATCATAACCTGCGCATACGCCTCGGGGCATTTTAGCGGATTTTTGTCGGCTGTTATGAGCGTTGATTCGCTTTCCTCGAATACACACCAATTCATATTTACTGGTGTTGATTAATAATTCTAATCTATCATATGGATTTAATATATTTTTAATTCATTTCATGAATTACAATTTCCATAAAAAATGTGAAAAATAACGCATAAAACAAATACGCAATGTACAAACAGAAATGAAAAAACAGAATAATATTCGCTTGTATCTTATTTATTAATTTTTTCATGTGCGTTTCTGGATAAGAATTCTAAAATGTTGATAAAGAACTGAAAACAAAATGCTTTACAAAAAACAGCTGACTGTTTTTAAAAATCTTACTGTACAGAGATAATAATCAATTAAGATTTTCTTACAAAAAGGTCGAAAGGCAACTAAAAGTAATTATTTTTGTTTAATTCGTTTTTCACGCTAACAAAACCAACAAAACTAGACCTTTTCGTTAGAGTACATTCTCAGACACGAACATCACGATTTTTGAATTTCGGGTTCCAAACCAAACAGGGTCGCATTTAAGGTGGGCAGGGGCGGATTTAAGGTATGCGGGGGGGGCGCCGCTTCCCATTGGCCAAAAACAGTCGGCGAGTTAAAGAATGGACATGTAATTTGCAATGATTTTTGGCCGTCAGTGATCACGATTTCCACAATTTTTTCGGCGCATAGCGCCGGATAATACCTATGTATTAATGACACTCATTTACTTTCTTGGCGACCCAGAAGCCATTTTTTGCACATGTATTATATTTTAAAAACAAATTTCAAGTGCAGAAGTAGCTAATTTCGCATAGATTTATTCTATTTTCAAGCATAACTTTCTCAAATTTTCGACGTTCCGCGTCAAATGCTGCAAATTACAGCAAATTGAGCAGTAGATCAAGCTTCCGAACGTATTCACGCCTAAATTTTGGCTAATATTAGAAATATAACCATTTTTTAGCATCAAATTGTTGAAAATTTCAAAATTTTCGATATAATATTGCATTAAAAATAGGGATGTCACGGAGCAGGCTTTTTAGCCGGGGCCGGGACAAGAAGTTGTGCATACTAACGTATGCTGACCCTATAAGCGTACACTTAAAATTATCTACGATACTTTTTTATATTAGTAGTTAATCATATATGTAAGTGTGAAAAGGGGATTAATTTCAGGTTTCTCACCGTATGATGGCTTTAAATTAAAAGCTTAAAAAGTTAAAAAACGGTTTGAATGATATCAATGATGCAAGTGAAACTGAATCAGTCCAATTAGCGATAAATCGTGAATGTACAACTGTCTTCAGATTTTCAAAACTTCATGACTGATTTCTGGGGAGGTAAAGAATTGCGAATCGATTTTGAAGTTAGAAATAGAATACCACATATCTCTTAGGATCTAAGCTCTCAATTAATGAATGTCAATTCTTTTTTAAATAGAAATTTTGTGTAATGCAACAAGCTCGTCATTTTATTTATGATAAAGATTGACTTTTCCGCTGAAAAGACAAACAAAGTATAAGCATGTCAGTTCAAAGCATGTATTTTTATGTTTAACATTATCATTTTCGTTCCAATTTCCACTTTAAAAGTTCATTAATTTTCAGTTAAAAACTGTTAATTTATCTATTGATTATATACATCGCAGTTCTTGCATTCAAGACTCCCGATTCTACATTTTCTATTCCGAATTAGTCGTGTATCCCAGCTGTACTGAGCCGTAAAAATCATGGATGTAAAAATTTTAAACATCTTTTTCTTGTCAAGATTGTGGCTGTTCCGATAAATATTCCCGACAGCACAAGCTTGATTTTCAAGAAATTCCTTAAAATTGTGAATTACGAAACAATATTAGATCTAGTATATAATTTCACTCTCCAGCGTTTTAGCCGATCCATATAAGATACAGTAACCAAACTTTACAATGAGATAGCTACATATAAGCCTATTGTACTGATCTGCCAAAATTGATTAACTTACGGTGTAAACTTACTGTTTTACACTCACAGTTTACAACGTACTAACGGCATCTAAGAATTGTAAAGGATTCGGTGGGTTTCAAACAAAGCAGTTTTTTGTAACTCAATCAACATCCTACATTAAAGAAAGAAAGTTTAAATTAAGTTTAAAGTAAAGTAAAGTAAGTTTTTTAAAGCAGTAAGTTTACACCGTAAGTTAATCAATTTTGCCAGATTAGCACAATAGGCTTATAGCTATCTCCTTGTAAAGTTTGGTTACTGTAGCTTATATGGATCGGCTAAAAAACGCTGGGGGTTAAATTGTATACTAGATCCACAATATTTATATATGATTTTAGGTCAGAGCACCAAGAACTGCGATCACAGCATCGAATCTCGCTTCCTTCTTAAGCTGATCC
This sequence comes from Mermis nigrescens, assembly GCA_036768485.1. Lineage (NCBI taxonomy): Eukaryota > Metazoa > Nematoda > Enoplea > Mermithida > Mermithidae > Mermis > Mermis nigrescens. The sequence continues at coordinate 12,947,972 of JAVLUZ010000145.1, read as the reverse complement.
TTTAATCAATTTTATGCATTCCGTCTATTCAGAGTTAACAGATTTAACGATCATTCAAATTTCATTTATGAGACCTGACAGAATGGGAAAAAATTTATTCGTCATCCGATTAAGGCTATTTTTATAAGATGAACTATAAAATTGATAGAGAAATCATAAATGTATCAATGATATAATAATAGTAATATTAATAATAAATATTGATAGAATTATTAATGACCGATTTAAAAAAAGCGAATACGCTGAATTTGAATTGCTTAAAATTTTATTCATAAGACCTGACAGAATTGAAAAAATTTATTCGTGGGGGGGGGCACGCGTAAGTTTTCACTTTCGTGACTGCGTGTCCCGTTGCTGACGTTTTAGTCATATGTTGTTTTATCATATCTTTGTTTCGTACGCTGTGTCTTTATTTTTACCATGTCTTGTACGTTTTGCAATAAATCTTTGTTGTTGTTGTCATCCGATTAAGGCTATTTTTATAAGATGAACTATAAAATTGATAGAGAAATCATAAATGTATCAATGATATAATAATAGTAATATTAATAATAAATATTGATAGAATTATTAATGACCGATTTAAAAAAAGCGAATACGCTGAATTTGAATTGCTTAAGTTGGGTCCAAATCTACATTTGAGCTATACGTATGTACAAACAATTTAACGATCCAAATTTTGCCATTTGAATTCGCCAGTGTTCTGAAATATACATATGTATATATACCATTTTTCGCTCCTCATAATTCCCAAGATTGATTTTGAAAGAAAATCTTAGAGTTTTGCAATTAATATCAAATGTTTTAGCCCCGGACCTGGGTGATTTTAAATGATTTTAAAAGTGATTTTAAATGAAAGTAGACAACGTAAAACGCCAAAAAAACCGCTATATTACACGTGAAGAGCAAATTCTCGGACCTATTTTTGACTGCTTTGGGAAAGTTGGGGTACCGCCCCAGGAAAATCCTGGATTCGCCACTGAAACAACGCATTTTTAGAAATAAAAATTATGTGGAGGGCGAAACAGCATATTGCGGAAGCAGCATATAGCATGTCACCTTAACTCACCCAAAACATGTACATACATATCTGATTCTAAATCATCCGAAGCAATGCACACAAAAAAATCTGTTTAACGTTGTCGCCTTACCACCCTATACTCGTAAATAGGGAACTAAGAAGTTTTCCTTAACCCCCTTTTTTACTTTTACACCCCCCCTCATATTTTTGATTTTACATAAAAATCGAAGAAAACGTGTTTTTTTGCGTTTTAGCGATCTTACGGGTCAAAAATTTCCCATTTTTTGACTATATATAATTTTGCCCGATTTTTTTGTAATTTCGGATATTTTTCCAGATTTTTATAAACTAGAAACAAAGAACACCGCCAGAAAAAGATAAAAATCGTGTTTTTTACGCGAATTCGTCGTCTCTGAGCCTTAAAATGTATTTTAAAATTTTTTTTGCGGTTTTGCTTTCACCCCCTGCCCCAACAGAATTCCCACAGCTGTGCAGCATGTATGCTTACCCCCGGCGCTTCGTCAACAACGCTAGGAACACTCATTGCTCTGCTTAACACACAGCTGCTACTGGTGGCCGATGACGCGGCTTTAGACGTCGCCTGAGCGTCGGACGATACGCCGGTGGCAGTCGACACAGCGCTGCAAGCGCTAACTGATGACGTCACCGTTTTTTTGGCGATGGCGCCATTAGCTGATGTTTTCGACGTGTTTCCCCCGTCTACTCGTTGAATAGAAAATGACTTTTTTAAAGTATCGTTCCAATTTGTCGTAAATCAATTTTTTTGCCCACAATCACAATTTTGAATAATTTAATTATCAATAATTTTAATTATTTTAATTTCAATTTAATTAATCACAAAATCATGTAAATTTAAATTAAAAATGGTAAATTTAAATTTAATTAATCAGAAAATCCAATTTACGTAATTATCGAAATGCGCGTACATAGGAGGAGAACGAGGGTCTCATTACTCCGCCGGGGGTCACGTAATCGGGCAATATCGGGAATTTTAGCTTAAAGAGTCTGCAACTGTATTTTTCAAAAAGAAAAGTATGTACATAGTATTCAGAATCTTCCGGCCACTCAATTTACTTCTAAAACGCCTAGAACTGAGTAGAAATGACTGAAATACATAACTAGAAATTTTTACAACGCATGTCCTAGATTTTATCATTAAAAATGCCTTAATAGGTCAAAACGTTAGCTAAAATTAGACCGTCTTCTGCCCCAAGTAGCCGATTCGTCCACATCCCAAATTTTGAATAGTTCGTTATTAGGTAATAGACATGTACGCCAGGTGGGGTCTAAAAGCCTAGAATGGAAAAAGAGAATTTTCTACGGAAAATGATGTGGAATGGAGGCCAAAAATTAATTATAATCGAAAATTTTCTACAACGATGCAAGATTAATCAAAAACATTGAATTAACATGTTTTGAAAATTTAACGCTAGTTTAATATTTAATTATAAGTTTTAAAGGTCGTGTCACTTTGGCACAAGAAGCGCTAATTGAGCACCCAGACCAACTGACCATCCAAGCCAGTTTCCTAAATTCCATAGAAAAGGTGCTGCTTTGAGCGTTCTATTTGCTCAAAAGTGTCAAGTTTTTGGCGCGTCGCGCCATATGTATACACATGTTTTGACCTATATTTTGTACAGTTTTCCGAATTTTTATGTTTTTATGCTATAGAAAGAAGTAGATCGTCAAAAAAAGCCAAAAAAACGATGTTTGTGACGAGTACTCACCATTTTTACGCCCGAAAATCTCACTTAAAAATTTCACCCCCTCCCTCGAATTCCCATGTTGTGCTTGTCTGGTTACACGTAATCATCAATTGCGTCATGCAGGCGAGTTTTGAATGCATTGCGTAATACAGGGAACCACTCATTCCATAAGAAGAATTTTCTAGGTTCTTTTTAGTTATCCCGGCTATTTACTCAAATTAGTCAAGTTGATTCGATGCAGTTTTTGCACAAGGTGATTTCGTACATGTCCAGAGACGAAATAAATAAGTCATTGTATGTACATTTTGTACATAATAAATTTCAATTATATAATTAAGACTTCCATACAGTGATTTTTGTACAAGGTCCGTTTGTACATAAGCAAAGATGGTCCCCAAAAGTCGCTGTACATTTTGTACATGCAAATTTTTGTGTACTATAATATGGTACAGTAGCGATTTTAGTGTAGTGAATCCGGATTTTTCGACCTTTACTAGTGTATTTTAGCTGATTTCTAATCTTTTGACGCCAAAAATTACTAAAAATTTTTTCAAAACGGCGCGAAGCGCCGCATAATTTTACATTATTTCATTCTGAACGAAATTCTGCCATTATAAAGATATTTATAGGACAGAAAATTACTCATTTCGGCGCGAAGCGCCGAAAATGTCTAGGAATTTTACACCATTTTACAGTTTTTGTCCGCCAAAAAATCTTTGTACATGTACAAAGATGGTCCCGAAAAGTCTTTGTGCATCGGGAAAAATCTTTGCCGAATACAAAAAAACGTTCTTCCATAATGTATCTTTTAAAAGTGCGTTTTTCGAAATTCACTGTTTACATTAGAGAAGTTGTCAATCTCTAACGATAAAAAAATACAAAATTTTCCAGAAACTTCTAATAAATTTGACCGCTTAAACTTAGCGGCCATTTTAATGCCACAATGAGACTGGTCGTACGATCATAGGGTAGCAAGGATGGGAAATCTCTTATCCCCAAAGATCGAGATTTTCTACCTCTTTACGTTTAAAAAAATTTCTCGCCCTTGGCGTCCTTTGAGATTTTTGGCCAAAAACTGAAGGTCATTTACCACCCTTCCCAAAAAAGGACAGGCTACTTTCCCAAAATTTTGAGCTTTTACAGTTATACGCATAACTTACGATCATTCATGATCTCGGGGGTTGAGGTAGAGATTACACTCCAGAAAAGTTTTCACCTCTAACAAAAATTATTTCACGTCCCCTACGAATTCAGATTTTTTTAACAGTTTCCGAAAAATCCGAAGAAAAGGTGTTGTTTTAAGCGTTTTTAGCCATATATGTACATATTTGCTCTAAAGTGTCACATTTTCGGTGAGTCGCGTCCTATACTCATTTCTTGACCATAATTTGTTCAATTTGTTCAATTTATTCAATTTCTTGAATTTTTTTAATTTTCTAAGCTCTAGAAGGATAAATAATCGTCAGAAACGCCGAAAAACGATGTTTTTGACGCATATCCACGATTTTTGAGCCCGAAAGAGGCAGATCAGAATTTCGACCCCCCCGGAATTCCCATGCTGTGCAAGTCTGCTTACGATTGTTAGCGGATGTTGTGTTAGGTTTCGGCGGGCCAACAGAGCCATTTCTTAGGTATGTCGCGTTAGCTCGGAAAGAAGCGGCGCGATGAACCTGGGCGACTGCTGTGACCGAAGGAGCGATCGCAGCGCCGTCTTTCGGCGCGCGCGTTCCGCGACGCGGTGGTTCAGCGACCGCCTTAGGATTCGACGGATTGAAAGGAGGCTTGAAAAGCGGCGCCGCGAAAGTCGCCGACGGCTTCGCGCTTTGATTCGACAGCAGCGAATTGGAGCGAAGCGGTTTGTGCGGCTCTGCCTTTTTGACCGCATTCGACGCCAGATAATCGACCGCTTTCTGTACAGTATGCTTATATGTATGTGAAGAGGAGGGATGGAGGACCCCCGGCAAAACGTTTAACGTGTCCCCAATCTCCCAGAGCCAGAAAATTTTTGACCCCTTCATTTCTGAAAAAATCAAATTGTTTGGCCGTTTTTAAGCCGTTTTTGGCCAAAAATTAAAAGTCACTCATCATCCTAAATGGTCGGGACCATACATGATCTGGAAAGGGAGTTCAAACCCCAGAAAATTTTTCACCCCTCCGAAATTGGCTATTTTTGAAAGTTCCCAAAAATTTTCTAAAAAATTTGTCAAAAAGATGGTTTTTTTAAGCGTTTTTAGCTATCTATTCGCTCAAAAGTTTGAAATTTTAGGCGCTTCGCGCCATTATACTCATGTTTTGACTATATTTTGTTGAATTTGTTCCGACTTTTCTGATTCTTTTCCAAAAATTTTCTCTTGTTTTTATGCTTTAGAAAGATAGAGCATCGTCAGAAACGCTGAAAAATGATGTTTTTGACGCATACCTACCATTTTTGGACCCGGAAAAGGAACTTTATAATTTCAACCCCCCCCCCACAAAAAGAATTCCCATGCTGTGCATGTATGGTCGAGGTCGGGACCTCCCAAAATTTCGAGCCGTTACATGTATGACATTATTCATTCTTTTTTATTAATTTTCTTAATTTATTTTTGAGCAGATTTTCTTATTTTGCACGACCACGCATTACCGAGAGGGTTTCACGTTCAACCCCAAAAATTTTCACTCCCCACTGTTTTTTGTACGGAACAATGATTTTGAGGCTCGTACAAAGATTTCTGGAGCGATCTATGTACATCTTTGTACACAAAGTTTATGTAGGTAGTTTTTGGCTGATTTTCAATTGTACAAAAAAATCGAAGTCCTTGTACAAAAAAAAGTGCAAAACATGAATTAGCGATTTTCCGAAAAAAAATCGTGGAAGAGGAGCTTTTGTAAGCGTTTTTAGCTATTTGTTCGATCAAAAGTATCAAGTTTTTGGGGCTACGCCGCCAAAGACTCATTTTCTGACTATATTTTGTTCAATTTACACGAGTTTTTCTTAATTTATTCATGTTTTTACGTTTTAGAAAGATAGAGCATCGTCAGAAACGTCAAAAATGATATTTGTAACGCTTATCCACCTATTCTGAGCCCATAAAGGCACCTTCAGATTCTACCCACCCCTCCAGAATTCCCATTCTGTGCGCTTAAATGCACGATTCATGTCTGTGCATGACCCCTATTACATTTAGGCAAAAAAAGAAAAAGAAAAATCCATGTGAACAACAAGCAAATCACATAAATTATTGCATTCAGAACATAATGGCTGCTTATTGTTAAGCATTTTTTATATCAAAGAAACAATTCCAAGCGCCTGATCGACTATAAGTGCAGTTAAGAAGTTATGAAAGCCATTCAATCCACAATTATCCTGGTCATCTATCCATTTATCCCTTCTCACTTTACTATAATTCAATGCACCGAGTGTCAAAACTCAGAATGTCACATCGAGTGCATATTAAATAGAAGCCATGGATTATATGTAGCATGCATATAAAACAATTATACGAGTACCTACATATATAAATTTGAAAAATTTGACATTCGATCGAATACGTATGAAACAATTCATGTCATGTCTTTAGAAAAAGGATAAGATCGAAACAAAACATGAGATATATGACTAAAGTAGGCCACTTTTGACCAAAAGTCGAAAGTTGGAGGCAGTAATCGGACCGAGGGTACTTTTTGGACCCTCAGCCTCGGCCGAGGCCGAGGCGACTTAAAATCCTTGCCTCGGCCGAGGCCGAGGGTAATGCCGAGGGTCAATCTTATATACCTATACCTATAAATAGTACTCTTAGAATATTTTGTATGCACATGAGCTAGAGAATAATCGTAATATTAAACACTTTATCGAATGTCAAACAATTTATTTTTGTTTTCAATAATAGTAGATTAAATGTGTGAAGGATTTATTGAATAAAGTCAGCAGCATGAAAGCATACTTAATTTAACAAGTTGCCGTTGATGAAGGCTTGGAAAAGTTGAGAAAAAATATGGCTGAACAAGCACTTAAAAACTTTTATTACTATAAATAAGAATAAGTGTCAAAGAAATAAACGAACAAACGAAATAAGCCAAGTAAAGACATAACTGTAGCCATTGTTGTGCTCGCTTTTGCAGTAATGCATGTTTAAGCACGCTTTTTCGGTCATCCAATTCTGGTGTGGCAGGTAATATGATGGGAAATGCACTGTAATTTCCGATCATAGTTTCCCAAGGTCCAGAGTTGAGGGAAGGGTGAAATCCCGAAATGGGGGACCAGTAAATTAAGTAGTGTCTTTGTATGAGCGAACAAATTTTTGTAGATATTTTATACAAATATATTTTTAAACATACACATTTTTACATACTGCCAGTGTGTGACCTGCAACCGGCATGCAGTCCTAAACCGTGTTTTTTTGTGCAAGATACCTTTTTACGTGTACAAAGATGGTATCCAAAAGTCTTTGAACATTTTGTACATGCAAATTTTTGTGTAGTATTATAGTATGGTACAGTAGCGATTTAGTGTGGTAAAACAGGGCTTTTCGACCTTTGGTAGTGTATCTTAGCTAATTCCTGGCTTTCTGAATATTTGACATTTTTCCATTCTAAATGCAAATTCTACTATTTTAAGAATATATAGGACAGACAATTACTGATGCGCCGAAAATTTCCGGAAATTTTACACCTTTTTACAGTTTTAGTCTCTCCAAAAATCTTTGTGCATGGACAAAACGGTCCTGAAAAGATTCTGTACATTATGAAAAATCTTTGCCGAATACAAAAAACCGTGGCCCTAAATGTGATAATTCGGCTTGAATTTAGTTGATAATATTAGTTCGGCGCGAAACGCCGAAATTTGTATCAGCTTTTGATGAAATTTACACATAAAACTCGACTGAGAAAGCTAAAACAACTTTTACTACAAAATCAGAAATATTACAGATATTGTAATATGCCAATTAAATCTTGTAATAAGCACTACTGTGCTTAGAAATCCAATGCAACATCAGGATAAATTAGTCAATTTTATCTTTGAGCGGCAAAAAAAGTGCAAAGTTATTAAATAATACTCATTTTGCATAAAATTTTTAAAAACAGTATAAATAGATACAAAAGATATTTAAATCTGCATAAAGATGCCTAGATTACACAAAAATTGATTTTGGAGTGTTTATTTCCCCTGCTTCAATCTAAATACAGTATATTAGCGATATTTTGCGCGAGGCGCCGAAAATTTTTCGAAATTTCCTAAAATATACTGAAAAACGATATAATTAATATCACTTTGTCCAAGAAAGTATTTTAACATTGTATAAAAATGGCTCCAAAAAAATACACGAGCCGAAATTGATTTTTGGCAAAACCTGCATTTATTGGCCATTTTTAGGTGCGTTTTTGCGATTTCGGCCGAAAATTCGTGATCATTTACCCCCTCTCCCAAAAAATATCCGAAAACCATACGTGTAACAGGGGGTTTGGGGAATTCCCCAGCCACCCAGGGTTGGACGTCCTCCCCACACCCTTCCCTCCAACGTCAGAAAATTTTGACCCACCTTCCCCATTTTTGGCAAAAATTTGTGCTTTGTTGGCTATTTTTAGGTGCTTTTGCCATTTTTGACATAAAATTAGAGTAGCTAATCCCCCTCCGTCTATAAATGGCCGGGGACCCCTACCCGAAATTTCAAACCGTTACATGTATGCCGAGGAGCCCCTCCCGAAAATTTTGAGCTGTTGCATGCATGTTTTATTGTGATACTTAGTCTATTCACTCTTGCTTACATTCAAAAATACTGTATCACTTCGTGAAATTAATAGTTAGCTGCACTTTTGCCATGGTAAAAGTTAACTTCAAAAATTGTTCAAAAGGTTTTCACCAAAAATCGTCTGACAGTGACTTGAGTCTTGTACCTTGAGAGGAGGGTAATAACCAGTGATCGACCGGTACATCCGGGCTCTGACCGGCCCGGCTGAAAACCACCGGGCCTCAACCGGGCTCAAATAATTATCGTTAATATTTTAGACGTTTACTATTTCAGCTGTTGTCCGTATTTCTTACGAATTTGCTAAGCCTTTGATTCTATTTAAATCCATTTGCCTTACTTCTGCCCACCTGCTCATTATCATATACTTGTCAACTTCATATGTGCATTCATCTTCTATACAACGCTTCAATCAGAGGCGTAGCCAGGATTTTGGTTCGAGGGGCATACACAAAAAAATTTTTTAAGACTAATTTTGCATTGAATGTTAGTAACGTTATGTACCTATGATAAAATTGAGTTTTTCGACCTTTAGTAGTGTAGCCTAGCTAATTTATGGACTTCTGACAATCAGAAATACAAAAATGTTAATCAGCGCGAAACGCCGGAAATTTTTGAAATTTTTACCGTTTTCATGTAGAATTTACGGTCTATTGACAAACAGTTCGGAAATCATAAGAGGCGCAAAGCACCAAGGATTTTAGTAATCTTTTACTGTCCTTAACATTTTGTAGCCTGTGAATACTAATATTCTGTGATATTTTGCCTGATTTAGGCTATTAAACGCAATGCTGAAGCTTTACAAAAAGAAAGAACAATAACAGCAGCGCCATGCGCCGGAAAATTTTGACGTTTTAGCTCTTTAAACACAATTTATACCGCTTAAATCATACAGAACAGACAAATTAATTTCGGCGAACCCTTTTTCCTTTTCATCCTCCCAAAAATCTTGCTGCACATGTACAACGAGATTTTATGGCGGGGAGGGGGCTGCGGTGGCGCGCTCAATCGCCCCCTAGAAAATTTTGTAAAAAAGCACTTTAATGTTAAATACTATCGCTAAAATTTTCGCAAAATCGGCCAAATCTCGGTTCTGAATTAAGCCCAAAACACTTAAAATTGAAGAACTCCTACATTGTATAAGATTTCTGAGCTGAAATGCGTTTTTCGACCTCTGCTAGTATAAAGCGCAGCAAAGGGTGCTGCCAATAAGATATAAAAAAGATGTATCAATGACAATTTTGTTCTTATCGTTTTCAGGCTCATTTGTGGCCTTCTTATTAACAAGATATAATTCAGAAAGCAGAAAATGCGCAGAAACATAAGAAAATTTGGCCATTCCTTTCATTTAAAATAGGATTATGTGTCCTGTCCTTGTAAAGAAAGACAAACAAAGCAACAATAAATATAATAAAGACTCGGCGCGAAGCGCCGGAAAATTTTTGACGTTTTTGCCTTTTTGAACTCAATTTTCTGGACACAATTATTACACTCGAAAAATCAACAAAATTTCTGAAAAATTTCGGGGGGGGGGCAGGTGCCCTCAATGCCCCCTGGCTACGCCTATGGCTTCAATACGTGTCCTATCCTATACACTACATAATTTCAATTGACGTCAATGTACACTATAGTTTGAGTTCTAAAATCCAAACAGCGTATCTTCTAACCGACCATATCATAGTCGCTGTTATGTCTGAATGCATAAATTTAATGCTCAATTTCCTTTAAATATCTACATGAAACACTTGTGCTTTTCCAAAACGTGTTTAGTTGCACGTGCATTTTAATAATGGGATTGCGCGCTATTGTATTAAAAACTTTGTTCTTGCTTGAATAATGCTACCAAAATCCTTGCTAACTACTTAATTTATTTTTAGAAAGATTGAATAATTAACAGAGCTTAGAATTCAAAAATCTTCTTGATACAGCAGTAAGCCTTGCGTTTGACAAATAACAAATGTAAAATCGGTCTAAATGTGTATCTTATGCATAACATTATATTGGAAGCAAGGCATGTTGTTAGTATATAAGCCCGGGCCCGGGCCCGGTACCAAGCCCGGCAGCAAAGCCCGGCGCCCGGGACCGGGCCCGGTATTTTTTGAGCCCGGTCGATCACTGGTAATAACCCTCCCTCACCTTTGGAAATGTGTGTTTCCGATCCATGTAGCGAGAATGAGAATAAAAACTTAGTCATCACATGAATAATAAATTGGCACTTTGCTGTATGTAACTTGGCGTAACTGGGTACGCGACTAAAACCATAAGAAAAGTCTATAGGTAAGAAATAGCCTGTGTACTGCAGATGCATTCTAAATAGTTAATATTCAACGGATATATTAAACTTATTCAAATTTGATTTTAACCCTCGGCGCCTCGGCACTTTTCAGCTTCGCCCTCGGCGCCGAGGCTCCAAAAAACGCCGAGGATTGCCGAGGCCAGGCCGAGGCCTCGGTCCGATCACTGGTTGGAGGTCACCTCACCTTGGAAATGGCCGGAGATTCCATTCCAGAAATCTCGAGCCATTAAAGCTTACAGTGTGATTTAATTTCATATTCTAGCTAGCTAACCTACTTACAGACAGTGATCGGACCGAGGAGACTTTCTGGACCCTCGGCCTCGGCCGAGGCCGAGGCGCTTGAAATCCTTGCCTCGGCCGAGGCCGAGGCCGAGGCCGAGGCCGAGGGTAATGCCGAGGGTCAAGCTTATACCTATACCCAGGGCCGTATCCAGGATTTTATTGGGGGGGCCGAAAAATTTTGAGACCAGATATCTCGAGAACTATTAGGAGATAGGCGAAAATAAAGACAGTTCTGAGTGTATCTCGGCGAGCTCTATTCAATGGTGAAGAAAAATTTTAACAAAAAATTAAAAAATTTCACTTTATTTCATTTTGATATACAGCAAATTTATGCATTTAAGCTGATTTCTCATCACCTAATCGGCGAATTATTTCTTATCTCTTGCATTTGTACTTAATCATTGTGCTTTACAGAGAAAAACAATACGGATAATTAATAATTCGGCGCGAAGCGCCAAAATTGACATGATCTGCATATCAACCTCAAATTTGAGCGGTTTTGAGCGGACTAGAAGACAAAAAACATATATAACACATAGATACGGCGCGAAGCGCCGGAAAAATTTCATGTTTCCCATGTCATAACTCAAATTTGAGCTGTTTTGAGTGGGCTAGAAGGCAAAACTATAACTAAACAATGAATCCGGCGCACAGCGCTAGAAAAAATTGACATGCTCTCTACATCTAACTCTGACTGAGCGATTTTATCAGCGGTTCAGAAGACAAAACTATACGTAAACAATAAATCCGGCGCGAATCGCCGGAAAATTTTGAGTTTACTAGCTCAAAAGTACGCTAAAAACTCTGTTTAGGCGCTGTTTCAGACGCACTTCGCCAATTTTTCATTCTTCCTTCGGGGGACCCTTGAGAGAAACAAAAATTTTTCCCCATTTCGGGGTGGGGAGGGCCCCCGCGCCCCCTGGATACAGGCCTGTTCCCATGTCATAACTCATATTTGAGCTGTTTTGAGTGAGCTAGAAGGCAAAACTATAGCTAAACAATGAATCCGGCGCAAAGCGTTAGAAAAAATTGACATACTTTCTAGTGTTCTAACTCAAATTGAGCGATTTTCAGCGGTTTAGAAGACAAAACCTTACATAAACACAAATCCGGCGCGAAGCGCCGGAAAATTTTGTGTTTTCTAGCTCAAAAAGTACGCTAAAAACCTGTTTTGGCGGTGATTCAGACCAACTTCGCCAATTTTTCATTTTTCCCTTTGGGGGACCCTTGGGAAAAACAAAATTTTTTCCCATTTCGGGGGGGCAGGCCCCCCGCCCCCCTGGATACGGGCCCGCCTATACCCATAAATAGTGCTCTTAGAATATTTTGTATGCACAAGAGCTAGAGAATAATCGTAATATTGAACACTTTATCGAATGTCATTTTCAATAATAGTAGATTAAATGAAGGATTTATTGAATAAAGTCAGCAGAATGAAAGCATACTTAATTTAACAAGTTGCGGTTGAAGACTTGGAAAATTTAATAAAAAATATGGCTGAACAAGCACTTAAAAACTTTTATTACTATACATAAATGAGAAAACAGTGTCAAAGAAATAAACGAACAAACGAAATAAGCTAAGTAAAGACAGAACTGTAGCCATTGTTGTGCTCGCTTTTGCAGTAATGCATGTTTACACACGCTTTTTCAGTCATCCAATTCTGGTGTGGTAGGTAATATGACAGAAACTGCACTGTACTTTCCAATCATAGTTTCCCGAGGTCCAGACTTGAGGGAAGGGTGAAATCACAAAATGGGGGACCAGTAAATTAAGTAGTGTCTTTGTATGAGCGAACAAATTTTTGTAGATATCTTATATAAATATATTTTCAAACATACACATTTTTCATACTGCCAGTGTGTGACCTGCAACCGGCATGCAGTCCTAAACAGTGTTTTTTTTGTGCAAGATACCTTTTTACATGTACAAAAATGGTATCCAAAAGTCTTTGAACATTTTGTACATGCAAATTTTTGTGTATTATTATAGTGTGGTACAGTAGCGATTTAATGTGGTAAAACAGGGGTTTTCGACCTTCGGTAGCGTATCTTAGCTAATTCCTGGGTCTCTCAATATTTGACATTTTTTCCATTCTAAAAGCAAATTCTACTATTTTAAAGATATATAGGACAGACAATTACTGATGCGCCGAAAATTTTCGGGAATTTAACACCTTTTTACAGTTTTTGTCTCTCCAAAAATCTTTGTGCATGTACAAAGACAGTTTGAATAGTCTCTGTACATTATGAAAAATCGTTGCCGAATACAAAAAACCGTGGTCCTATATGTGATAATTCGGCCTGGATATAGTTCATAAGATTATTTGGCGCGAAGCGCCGAAATTTTTATGAGCTTTTGATGAAATTTACACATAAAACTTGACTGAGAAAGCTAAAACAACTTGTACTACAAAATCAGAAATATTACAGATATTGTAATATGCCAATTAAATCATGTAATAAGCACTACCGTGCTTAGAAATCCAATGCAACATCAGGATAAATTAGTCAATTTTATCTTTGAACGGCTAAATGTGCTGAGTTTTTAAATGGTACTTGTTTTGCATAAAATTTTTAAAAACAGTATAAATGGATACGAAAGATATTTAAATCTGCATAAAGATGCCTGGATTACACAAAAATTGATTTTTGAGTGTTCAATGCCTCTGCTTCAATCTAAATACAGTATATTAGCGATATTTTGCGCGAAGCGCCGAAAATTTTTTGAAATTTCCTAAAAAAAATGAAAAACGATATAATTAATATCCCTTTCTCCAAGAAAGTATTTTAACATTGTATAAAAATGGCTCCAAAAAATGCACGAGCCGAAATTGATTTTTGGCAAAACCTGCATTTATTGGCCATTTTTAGCTGCCTTTTTGCGATTTTCGGCCGAAAATTCGTAATCATTCACGCCCTCTCCCATAAAAATGGCCGAAAACCATACGTGTAACAGGAAGGGCTTTGGGAAATTCCCCACCCACCCAGGGTTGGACGTCTCCCCCTAACCCTTCCCTCCAACGTCAGAAAATTTTGACCCACCCTCCACTTTTTTTGGCGAAAATTTGCGCTTTGTTGGCTATTTTAGGTGCTTTTGCCATTTTTGATATATAATTAGAGTCGCTAATCCCCCACCCGAAATTTCTAGCCGTCACATGTATGCCGAGGAGCCCCTCCCAAAAATTTTGAGCTGTTACATGCATGTCTTATAGTGACAGTTTGTCTATTTACTCTTGCTTACATTCAAAAATAATGTATCACTTCGAGAAATTCTAATAGTTAGCTGCACTTTTGCCATAGTAAAAATTAGGTTCAAAAATATTCAAAAGGTTTTCACCAAAAATCGTCTGACAGTGACTTGAGTCCCTCACCCCTCCCTTCGGGAACGTGTGTTTCCGATCCATGTAGCAAGCATGAGAATTAAAACTTAGTCATCACATGAATAATAAATTGGCACTTTGCTGTATGTAACTTTGTGTAACTAGGTACGCGACTAAAACCACAAGAAAAGTCTATAGGTAAAAAATAGCCTTTGTACCACTGTTTTTTTTAGCGCGGCGCAGCGAAACCCGCCCTGCGCTAATGGGACATTTCTCATTAGCGCCATGCGCAAAGTGCTTTTTGGGCAAAAATTAGAAATTTAAACATTTTATATTGCATTTTGATTTTAAAATTTTAAAATTTTTTGCGCTATGCCGACTTTCTAAGAATGAATTAATTAGGCTTGCTAACCCACCGCTTCGTTCATCATAAGCGAATCCCTGCTTTAGCATCTTTGCAGTAATGAATCCCTTGTTTTGTGTGCATGGTGCCAAATTAATTGTTTTCATTTTAAATTTATCTTTGAAATAGCCCAGCCTTGAGATACACATTGAGAAGATGCCAAAATTTCGGCGCTTTGTGATCTAATTATTGTTTCTGTATAGCGGTTGCATTTTGCAATACACGAAAATTGAGTCAAACCGCGAAGACAGGCTTGAAGAAATCGCTCAGTCTAGTATAGGTAGAGCGCAATGAGAAATCAGGTATCAAATTGATATTTTTACCATTAGATTTCTTGTTCGAGCTTGGAACCAGTAGTAAGCAATTTTTTAAATTTCTTGCCAGAATTTATTGTCAGTCAGCAGTACATGGAGCGCATCAGAAGTTCAAAACGCCCTTATTTTTGCCTATCGCCAAGCATTTAAAGGTTTTTTGGTGCGCTAATGAGAAGCTCCGCGCGCAAACGCTTCTATCCTGGCCATTAGCGGCTGCGCAAATGGGGGTGGCGCTAAAAAAATCCACTGCTTTGTACTTCAGATGCATTCTAAATAGTTAATATTCAACGGATATATTAAACTTATTCAAATTTGATTTTAACCCTCGGCGCCTCTGCACTTTTCAGCTTCGCCCTCGGCGCCGGAGGCCGAGACTCCAAAAAACGCCGAGGATTGCCGAGGCCGAGGCCTCGGTCCGATCACTGGTTAGAAGTCACCCCACCTTGAAAATGGCCGGAGATTCCATTCCAGAAATCTCGAGCCATTAAAGCTTACATGTGTGATTTAATTTCATATTCTAGCTAGCTAACCTACTTACAGAATCGAATTTTTCTTAAAATTCAATTTGGAACAACTAAAAAATAAAAGTGCAATTATTAACTAAACGAGTTCCTTTGCTCTGTTAGATATAAAAAAATCTACTACATCTACTGGTAAAATATGAAGTAGTTTTTAATGCGCATAGCAGAAAATACAAATTCTATCAATTTTTGATAAATTCCTGGTAGAGAAAAGGAGTAAACCAGAAGCCAGTCAGCAGTTACTACAGATTATGTCATACTAGATGTGATGTGGATGTATGCGAAGGCTGCATATCTTGTTCATTTAGAAGGTTTTCTTACCGGCCCAGAACAAGTTTACAATGAATGTGCAAAGGCACATATATAATGGGCAGAAATGATAGTCCAAGCAGACATGCAAGTGAGGGAGGGGGGTTTGGCGGTCTAGACCCCCTTAATAAAAAATGGAAAATTTTCTCGGAAAAGATAAGGCAAAATGAAAGCGAAAAACGGATGCAATTTTCTACAAAAGTGCTTCAAATTGACCAGAACATGAAAAGATAACGCCACTTATAATGCTATTTCAGCGCTTTATCAGTTTTTATGGTTATTTTGGCCTAATAAGCTCAATGCTTCTTAATTCACCCCACGGATCGGCCATGCTATGCATCTTTGGCATGCGTGTAAGAGGGAGCGAATGGGGGATCTTCGCCCAAGGTGGGACGATACCCCATCCCCCAAAGTCAGGAAATTTTCAGCCTCCCCACCGATTTAGAAAAAAAATCGAATTTTTCGGCCTTTTTTTGGCCTAAAATTGAAAGTAATTCACCAATCCCCCTAAAAATGGCCGGGACCCTCCCCCGATTTCAAGCCGTTACACATATGACATATATATGGTCTCAATACATCAACTTAAAAGTCTTGTCAGAGGCGTCCGTTTTAACCAAAGACTCTGTATCTTTCTTCTAATCAGATTTCAAAACAGCTGAACAACTATCAAGATTAAGTGCTCGCAAAATTTTCCGACTTAATCCAGCTAAGAAATATGAAAAACGTTCCAACAGAAACCTTAATAATTTATAACAGCAAACGCTTTGGAGCGGAAACTTTACTTTACGTGATTCTCACTTATTTTTCCCTAAATAAATTGACTTCAGCCCCGATTAAAAGGGCGCTAATAATGATCTATTTTTCAAAAATTTTATCAACGGATTGCGTTACGTAATTGCGGTAAAGAATTTTTAATTTGAGAGTTTCGACTATATCTTGTTCAATTTGTTCCGACTTTTTTGATTTTTTTAAAAATTTCCTTGTTTTTATGCTCTAGAAAGATGGAGCATCGTCAGAAATCCTAAAAAACGATGTTTTTGACGCATACCCACCATTTTTGGACCCAAAAAAGCACTTTATAATTTCATCCCCCTCCCCGAATTCCCATGCTGTGTATGTATGCAATACATATTAGTCGTATCTATGTAGTGATCGACCGGTGCGACTCTTTCGGCCGGGGCAGTACAATTTCCAACTAGACATAGACCGTATTTGTCAACTCTAAATCTTTTAGCCACTAGCTACAAATAAATGAGATAAAAGTAGCATTTGGTTGAATGAGTTAAGTGGAGGAAACGAAAACATGCAGATTGTCCTGAAAATTTATTCAGTAAAAGCTCATTTATACACAGTAGCAATGATATAACAAGGACCAAGTATACATATGGTCGAATCAGTACAGTTCTTAAAATTAGCACTTGCCCATTGATAAATAACTGGCAGTATCACATCCTGTACCAAATAAGAATTACACTAAATTTTTCACCGGCCCCGACCATTTTTTGACCTTGCCCTGGCCGGGGCCGGGGATGCTGAAAAATGGTTGGGAATAGCCAAGGCCGGGGCCCCGGTCGATCACTAGTCGTATCTAATGAACGTGCAAAATAAATTCGATGCATCGTACAAAGTGCAAAAATATATGAGCAAAAGGCCATATCCAGAAGGGTTAGGGGGGCATGTTCCACCACCTGAAATGAAATATGAAAACGATTATTTCTTTTACTCCCCCTTAGCTTTTTTTAGCCAAAAATCGCTAAAAATTTTTGGCGCTTCGCGCCAAATATCTGAATGATAAATAGAGTCTATCTAGTCGCAAGCGGGCAGTTTAAACACTCGATTTTTAGTCATTAAACAACATTATGCGTATTTGGCACAGATTTTATGCAGAAAATAAAATTTGTTTAAGAGAATGTCCAGTAGATTCTCACCATATTTAAGGCATCTGCGTAGCAAAATTTACAGTCTACGGCTCTAGTGGTCGTAAAACGTCTTTTTTAATTCATCATTGGACCCCCTTGTTTTTAAAAAATTTTGGTCGTGCCCTGTTCCCCCAAAACAAAATCCAGGATACAGGCCTGATGAGCAAAGCACCTTCTTCAATTCGCCATCTTTCTTCAAATCAGCATCTTTTTTAGAAGCTAGAGTGGCGTTTAATGATAAGTTCCGATTGGCCACTCGATTGCCTATGTCGCCAAGGGCTGCTCTTCGAGTTGTTATGCCAAAGGTATCTTTTCTAACGTCCAAAATATCCGAGGCCATTTTGTTGCGATTCACTCGCGTAAACACTGACTGTCTATCCGCAATAGTCACATCCTATAAATTTTACAAAACTACATAATTTACTTTCTGCGAGCTTAATAAATTATGTATGTGAAGACGCCAGGTAGGCAAAATCTAGCTCTCCGTATGAAATTTCCGGCATTCGTGTAGCAGGTTCACATGTGTATTAACGTAGTCATATTATAAGCGCGTACGTATGCAGTCAGTAGCATCTGAGGACAAGAAAGAAAGTTGCAGGCAAGTGGATTCGAAACGTGGACCTCTTGCTCCAAAGCCCACAACCTCAGCCAATCGACTAAGGCTGATTCGTTTTGATAATGAAAGCAAGTTATTCTTAATGTTTTGCATTTGTTTACCTGCCTATTAGGCTTAGGCTTAGTAATGTGTATTCATGACAGACCAAAATGTCGGTGCCAACGTTTAAAATAAGCCTGAGTAATAGGATGCGACGAGCGGAGCGAGTCATGTCCAATTATTTAAGGCGTACTTTAAACGTTGGCACCAACATTTTGGTCACTCATGAATCTTCAGGAGAAATCCAAGCATAATTTCTTTGTTTTTGACAAAATTTGAACCATTTGGGTGGAAGCTTTGACCAGATACTACTTGCTGTATATATTTGTAACGTGGTCATCTTAATAAAGATGTGAACCAGCTACATCAATGCCAAATTTCCATAGGCAGAAAGTTTAAAATTAAATCGAAGTTAAACAAAGAGAAGACTGACTTAGCAGGATAAATGCCAACACTGCCTATCCTTAAGCACTGCTGAATTATTAGCTTTACAGTCATTGCTTAATACCTATTGGTCGGGTAAAATTTTTCCGCGTCCTTTCCAGTTTTCTGTGGATAACGTATTTCAAAACTCAACTCATCTTCTCTCATTCCGAACAGATTCTATAGATAAGTATTCTGCACTTCTAGCCTCAATTTAGAAAAAAGATAAGCAGTAAATGCAGAACATGGGCTCCATCAGAAATCCTAAAAATGTGTCTAAAAAGTCCGAATTTTCTACAAAATGTGCTGAAACCAGTACTTCTATAGAATAGTAACTTCTGTCATCAGACAATCTAATGCTTGTATCTCGACCTAAGCATGAGTGGTACCGACCTAAGCGGAAGCAACACTGACCTAAGCGGGATTACCACAACCTGGACCTATACGGGGGTGGGTTCGGGTAGGAGGGCACGGGCCCTCCCAGAACGAAATATGAGAGTGACTTTTTCCTTCACTCTCCCTTTGCTTTTTGGACAAAAATCGCAAAAAATTATCGGCTCATCGCGTCGAATTTTGAATTATATAGTAGTCTAGTTAATTCCAAGCACGCAGTATAAACACTCCATCTTCAATCTTTATAAAACCTAAAGCGAATTCTGCATCTATGTCTTCTGTTTTGCACAGACTTTATTCAAGGCTAGCAAAACCCAGATTCGAAAATTTTGTGGTTTGCGTTTTTGGGTTTTTTGGCTCTTTCGCGTTTGTGGTGTTTTTGGTGGGTTTTTCCTCATACCTACCAGGGTTGTCTGTATACACTTATAAACATTGACTTGGCTTCAGTGATCGTATGGGGACCCCGACCCCGAAGAACCCCGGCCTAAACCCCGACCCCGCCCCCCCGACCGGGGGCATGATTTTTCGAGTCGGGTTGAACCTTTTTTCGGGGGTGAAATATAGCATTTTATTTGTTGGTATATAGAAGAATTGTAAAAATAGCAAATCAATTCGTAACAAGGACGATTCATTCATCAGCAAAATTAATATGTTAAACTCGACACTCAGCGATATTTCATAAAAAGTACGCCTGGTCGCCATGTTGTTAAGACGTACATACATGTTCGCATATTTTCCATTATGAAGTGCGCCTAAATTACTGCGGAATCACAGGCGTAGCCGGGGGGAATGGAGGCACATGCCGCCTGGAATTTTTCAGAAATTATGTTGATTTTTCTGGCGCAATGTATCCAGAACATTGAGTTTAAAAAGGCACAAACGTCAACATTTTGCGGCGCTTCGCGCCGAGTCATTATTATTTATTGTTATACAGATCCAATGAATTTAAAAGCTTGAATCTGTTAAAATAATCCAGCACTTCGCAGAACTTTAGTGATTTAATGCACTATTAGTTCATTGAATGAAACTGCACATGCTTGTTGAACATAATAGTAAAAGTGCAAAAATGTTTGCGTACCAATTCATCTATTCTCTGCTTTGTTTATCTTTCTTTACAAGGACACATAATTCTATTTTAAATGAAAGGAAAGGCCAAATTTTCTTGTGTTTTTGCGCATTTTCTGTTTTCTGAACTAGTTAATAAGAAGGCCACAAATGGGCCTGAAAATGATAAGAACAAAATCCTCATTGATACATCTTTCAATGACTTATTGGTTGCGACCGTTGCTGCGCTACATACTTAGCAGAGGTCGAAAAACGCATTTCAGCTCAAGTTTTGTGCAGTGTAGGTGTTCATCAATCTTAAGTTTTTTTGGACTTAATTCAGAACCGAGATTTTGCCAATTTGCGAAAATTTTAACTTACTAATTGAAAATTAGAGTGCTTTTTACAAAATTTTAGCGCGCCACCCCAGACCCCCAGCCGTACAATCTCGTTCTACATGTTGAAAGAGATTTTTAGGAGGACAGAAAAGCTAAAAGGATTAGGAATTTTTAAAAATTTTCGCCGCAATTAGTTTATCTGTTCGGTATGATTTAAGCGAGTATAAATTGTGTTTAAAGAGTAAAAACGTCAAAATCTTCCCGCGCTTAGCACCGCCGATTATTGTCCTAGCGCAGTAAAATATGACTGAATTTCTTGATGCTTTGCGCCACTTATGATTTCCGAACTGTTTGTCAATAAAAAGGCGTAAATTCTACATGAAAACGGTAAAAATTTCGAAAATTTTCGGCGCTTCGCGCTATTGGCTCCTCTACAATCAGTGCGCCATAGAAAACCGTTATGAAAAAACTGTGGAAGAATACGAAAAAGCGAGAGCGATTAGTGATTAAAATTGAAAGTAATGCTAAATTGCTAAAACCATGCTTGAACTTGGAATGAAAATAAAAAGTTGAACATAACCAGCTTTATTAGTATGCTCTACAAACAAGTGAAGGTATCGTTTTTATCCTTTTCAAATTGGTATGTAATCATGCAATGTTAATTGTTAATCTTCATTCCCGACCCCGACCCAAAAAACCGGGGTTTTTCATCCCCGACCCCGATCGGGGTGAAAATCTGACCCCGTACGATCACTGCTTGGCTTACTTTGTGACATATAAAGGATCCAACATAAAAAAATAGGACAAGTTCAAAACAGAGCTTTATTCGACTGTCGCTGTGCTGATCAGTGATCACATATCTTTATCATCACAATCATCAGTATCCATCAAGGATGGATCACAAAGCTGATTGGCATTGGTTTTAATGAACACCAGCTTTCGGACTGTACCAGTGCTCAGTGAATTTCTCAATTTTGAATGGAAAAAACCAAAGGTTGAAAAATTTCATTCCGATGAGGCCGTTGACACTGCCAACGCAAATACTTACTTAATAAGTTAAAAGTTAGTCATCAAACATAGGAAAATTACACTACACATGAAACTTACAATACCTAATTGATATGTACTTATGTTGTTTATGTACAAAAGGTCAGATTAATGAATGGGGTGCCATGTTAGAGTAAAAAGTATAAAGTGTATAAGTATCTGCATCTCAGAATACCAAAAACCGCAAAACCCAAGAAGCTCAAAACCCACTCAATGAGATTTGTTTGAGAGGGTGCCATTTTAGGCATCTGGGTAGCAGATTTACAAAAATGTACAGCTCTAGTGGTCGTCAAACCACATCTGACAATGGGTTCAACCCGGTTCAACCCTGCATCACCTGAAGGCCACTCGGTATCACCTGGGAAGATCGCGAGTATCACCTGAATTTTTTGTTGAAAACGAAGATAAACTCAGCAAAAATCAATGTACATACAAGTACAAAAACATGTAAATAGATTATTTAGACATTAGTTCAATCAGTCATCGGACCAGTCAATCAGCTGACCAAGTAACAGTCCAACCAACCAAATCAACCGACTATTTCGGGCTAACCCACCAACTGACCAACCAAACAACCAACCAAACAACCAAATAACCAAATCAACCAACTAATCAACCAACCAATTAACAGGCCAACCAACCAACCAACCAACTAACTGCCCAACCAAACAACCAATTAACTCACCGGCCAACCAACTAACCAACCGGCCAACCAAATGGCCGACTAACCAATCAATCAGCCAACCATGGAACTAACCAACCAACCAACCAACCAACCAACTGACCAACCAAGCAAGCAACCAACAACTAAATCAGCTGGCCATCCAACCAAGCCGGCGAAAAACCGGTCAACCAACTGGCCGACTAACCAATCAATCAGCCAACCAAGGAACTAGCCAACCAACCTACCAACTGGCCAACCAAGCAGCTAACTAGCTGGCCATCCAACCAAGCCAGCAAAAGACCGGCCAACCAACCATTTAACTAGTCAACCAACCAATTAGCCAACCAACCAGCAACCAACCAACCAACCGGCCAACCAAACAACCAACCGGCCAACCAACAAACCAACCAACCGGCCAACCAACCATTTGCGAGCTAACCAAACCAATCAAGCAACCAACTAATCAACCAACCGACCAACCAGCCAACCAGCCAACCAAACAACCAACTAGATACCCAATCAGTTAACCAACCAATCAATGGGTCAAACCAAGCAACCAACTAACACACACCAATTAACTACCCAACCAACTAACGAGCCACCTAACCAACTTACTGGCCAATCAACCAGCCGGCCAACAGAGCAACTAACTAGTCAATCAACCAACCAGCCGACCGACCAACCTGAAGCCAAACTAACCAAACCAGCCAACCAACCAACCAGCCAACCAACCAATTAACTAGCCAACCCACCGGCCAACCGACCAACCAACTAGCCAATCAACCAATCAAACAGCTAACCAACCGGCTAGCCAACTATCCAACCAAATAACCAACGAAACCAACCATCGACAACCAACTAACCAAACAACCAACTAAACAACCAATCTATCAAATGGCCAACCAAACAACAAAACAATGGGCCAATCAACCAACCAACTAGCCAATTAAACAACTAACCGGCCAACCAACCACCCAACCAAATCAATGAAACAACTGTCCTGCCAACCAACCAATTATCCAATCAATGCTTAACCGACCGATCAAACAACTCACAAACCAACCACTCAGCCGATGAATCAACTAACCAGACAGTCTGCTGATTAACTGACAAGCCAACCCATTTAATAATTCAACCGACCAAATGACGAAACATCAGATCAACCAACCATCTAACCGACCAATCAACCAGCCATCCAGCCAACAAATCAACCAGTCAATCAATCAATCAGTTAACCATCAAACCAATCTATCAATCAACTGAATCAAGCAACCGATCGATCATTTAATCAATCAACCAGCCAACTGACGAACCAACCACTCAACCATTCATTCTTAAAATTTTTCCTAACTTTTCAGCTAAAAAGCTTCACATGTTTTCGACGTTTAACAGTGTAAAAATACTAAATTTACGGCGCTTGGCGCCATTTATTTAAAAACCCACCTTAGCCTATTTCAGTTTTCGATAGATAAAATTTTTTGGCAAATAAAATTATCTGCATTTTTATCATACAAAAAGGTAAAAAATTGAGCGCAAAAGTATATAAATATCAAAATTTTTCAGCTCGTGGCCAGATAGCTATATTTCAACATACTTTATTCTATTTCGCCTCATGTATAACATTTAAAAATCTTCGACGCTACGCATCAAACGCTACAAATATGGAAGTCGGCAGTAATTCAAGCTTCTAAACGTCCTTCCGCCAGAAATTCACGAATTTTCCAGCACTTTGCTACTGGATTTCCACTGAAGTCAACGAAATTTAATAATTTTTTTCGCACAAAATTGTCAAAAACTTTGAAAATTTTCGAAGAAATGTTGTGCTTAAATCGATTTCAAACGAAAGTAGACGACGTGAAACACTGAAAAAATCAGTCCGCACGTGAAGGTCCTACATTATTTGTCAATAAAAAAGTCCGCAAAATCTACTTGAAAATGGTAAAAATATCAAAATATTTCATTAGCTATTCTGTATTTTTATCTTTGGAAACTATAAATTGAAAGACTTTCGGAGACCGTCTTTACTTGAACAAAGGGACCTTGTATAAAACACTGGACAAAGGCATGTCAATCGTTGCAGGTGTCAGGGCATATGATCCGCTGCTACTGAAGCTGGCATTTAAGACTGAAGTCAAACATTGATTTAACATAATTTCTACATTTCTTATCTTTAGAAATGTGTCAAATTGAGCTTCATAAAAACGCCCACTTTGTGCCAGATATAATTGCTGCATAGCTTATATTTGTAAACCTGCAAAAGTGAGCATAAAAGAATAAATATATCGAAAATTTCCAGCACTTTGTGCCGGATTTAATTTCATTGTATACTTTCAGAAAGCTATAAATTGAGCTCAAAAGGATAACAACATCGGAAATTCCGGCGCTTCCCGCAAAGTATAATTACTGTATTGCTGTTTAGAAAGTTGCAAAATTCAGATAAAAGGATAAAACTCGAAAATCTTCGCGCTTCGCGCCAGGCAAAATTACTGGATTGTTTACATCCAGAAACCTGAAAATTTGAGTTTAAAAAGAGAAAAATGTAGAAATGTTCTGCGCTTCATACAGATATGATTTAAGCACTCTCTCTATTAAGAAGGCTTCAAAATTCAGCCTGAGATCAGAGCGTCAAAAAGTTTTTCGCAAATTTTATAATACGCCTGTTTTTGCACTGTTTGTCTTCAAAGGCTGCAAAATTGAGTTTAAAAGAGTAAAAAATGCTAAAAATTTCACGAATCACAAATCAATTTTTTTGAATATAATAATCTGCCATTATATGGAGCTCGTCGACAGACGTTTAGTCGAATACGTTTTTGTACTAGGTTAAAGCAACAGCTGGCGTACCTCAGAGGACAAAATCTAAATACCAGTATTTCGTCTTTCTCTTATCAACCCTATATGCCTCAAAATTAAGTCGAATGTGATGGAAATGCCATAATTTCCCATTAATAATGCCAACGTCACTAATTTATTCATAAGTCTGTTTCTATAAATTCCTGAAATTGAGCTGAAATGGGAAATTATCAACATTTCTGCTAGATTAAATATTTTTTATTTCCCGCTTTCTCGCATGAAAGGAGCAGTTACAAACCTGAGAGAAGTTTAAGGGTGATTAAGGCTGCCAATTTTGTGGCGATAACGGTAATAAGTTTCAGTACTGCTTGTATACTCGTATCTTTGAAAAGCGATCATATTGAGCTTAAGAGGATAGAAGGTCAAGATTATTTGGCGCTTCGTGTCAGATGTAATGTTTAATAATGTTTTAAAGTAAAAAGGCCAAAATTTTCGCGCACTATTTGGCAGATATAATAAATTATTTCATTCTTTATTTGTAAAAAGGCTGCTTAATTGGACTTATGTAAAGTATAGGTAGAAATTTTGCATAATGAGTTAAATTTTTTAAGTTGTCTTCTCCTTAAAAAATCTGTGAAATTGAGCTGAGGATGATAAAAGGCCAAAAAAATTTCAAGAGGTGAGCACTCTGAAAACTATAGTTGTAAACAATTAGTGTAGTGACTGATGATGCTAAATGTGCGAGTAAATTAAGACGGATAAACAAACGCGATGCATACAGATATGCAGGACGTTTCGAAAAAGTTATGAGATAACATATTCCAAAACAAATCTTTTTTCGAACCATCAACCAACCACAATTTTTGGCCGCCGTATCATCTGGAACACCGGCCTTTGTCCAGGTATGCGTCAAACGTATGTTTTAATTCATCCTTTGGTCCCCCTTACGTTTTTAAAAATTTTGGTCGTGCTATAAAACAAACGCGATGCATACAGATATGCAGGACGTTTCGAAAAAGTTATGAGATAACATATTCCAAAACCAACACACCGAACCATCAACCAACCACAATTTTTAGCCTCCAGTATCATCTGGAACACCGGCCTTTGTCAGAGTATCGTCAAACGTATGTTTTAAATTCATCCTTTGGTCCCCCTTACGTTTTTAAAAATTTTGGTCGTGCTCCTCAAACAAAATACAGGCCTCTCTGCTGACAACCAGCCACATAAATCTAAGCCTAGCCTAGGGAAAAATCAAGAAGTTTGAAAAAATCACTAAATGACGCGACTATACTTTGCACAATGATTTACTATTCTGTTTAAGTGCCCCATTGAAACCATGAAAAAGGCACGGAAAAACTAGTAGGTATGAAAATCCGGGCATTCGTGCAGCTGGTCTACATATGTATTAACATAGTCATCATATTATAAGGGCGTCTGTGTGCGGTCGATAGCATCTGAGGAAACGAGAAAGCTGCTGGCAGTCGGATTCGAAACGTGACCCTTGCTCTAAAGTCCAGAACCATAACCAATCGACTAACGCTGGTTAATTTCGATAAAGATTGCAAGGTATACGTGATGTTTTGCTGGTTTACCAGCTGATTAGGTTAGGTTTTGAAGTCATGGACTGACCAAAATAATGGAAGCAAAGGTTCAAAATACTGGGCCTGAGTAATGGGATGCGACGAGCGAGCGAGCCACGCGCACCTGTTGCATCCCATTACTTTGGTTTTAAGCGCTTGGCACCAACATTTTGGTCAGTCACATGAATCTACTGAAAAATCTGATGACTGCCTTATTTGTTTTCGACTTGACTCAAATCAAACCAGCGTGGCAGCTTTCACCGTATACTACTTGCTGTATAATGCATTCCATAACGCGGGTTATCTTAATACATATGTGAACCAGCTACACCAATGCCGAAAACTGTTCACTAGGTATTTGAAAAATGTTTTTTAAATATAAAAAATATACTTAATTAAGAATGGCGTTCGCACCATTAAATCTTAAATCCGCATTTTCAACCGTAGTTACAAGTAAGTAATTCCTAAGTCAACAATACCTATAATTTTTCAACGACTAGGACTAGCAATTATTCTACTTACTCTTGAATTACCAACCGTTTTGACACGTTTCATCCTCGAGATCAATTAGATTAGTCAAAATTGCTGGCGTCCAGAGACTGACGCCGCGCAGGGAAAAAATAAATTAGAGAATGAGTCCGAGTCAGATGAACAGTGAATGACGCCCACTTAGCAAATTTGACGGATAAGAATCTGAAATGAATTCAAATATTGTTCAAATTTTTAAATAAATACAGAAACTGAACAGTGCGCTGTTACTGTGGTGCAAAATTCTGAACTTGCGCTACCAGTAATGACAAACCTTCAACAATTTGTGTAATGTAGATTGTACATATTTAAACTTTTCCTCATGTGTAGATCATCGGCGATTTGAAGCAAAGTATACATAATTTTCATAGGATACAAAACTATGTAAAAATGTATTTCTTGTGTGTACGCAAATCGTAGATGTTCGACGATTGTAAGCAAGAAGCAAAATCTATTCAACTTTGCGCATCAAAATAAGAAATATTACCTGAAGTGAATCGTCAACAGGTGCCGTTGCATACATAAACAGCTCTGCACCAGTATTGCCAACTCTGAAAAGACCAACCGGACATAACCAATATCTCAAAACCGGACAAAACCGGACATAAGCACAGTTAAATTCGGACAAACCGGACAAACGATGTATACACTTGATAAATAACAAAGCGGCTAAAATTTATTCAAATCAACTATTGCACTTAAATATCTACCACATTGAACGCATTTTGCACATTAAACAAGGCTTCATCAGAAAGTTATAACGATTCATTAAGGCACACGATATCATCACAAATGCTGGCCGACCGTACATTTTGCGTTAAACAATGGGCTTACTGGATCAGTAACAGTGAAGGTGTAAATACCGCCTTCCAACAATAGTAAAACGAACACGTAACAAAGCATCAGTAGTTTTGACATATAAGCGATTCCGTAGTTTGGTCTTCAGCAAACTTGATACAGAAATACATACCTCGTTCAACGCTAGCATTATAAAAGGGAAGACTTAAAGCAAACAATGCAAATGAGGCTTTAAAACTAATGGCTTTAATGTGCTTGGCCGTTTTAACATGATTAAGAAGAGC
This sequence comes from Mermis nigrescens, assembly GCA_036768485.1. Classification (NCBI taxonomy): domain Eukaryota; kingdom Metazoa; phylum Nematoda; class Enoplea; order Mermithida; family Mermithidae; genus Mermis; species Mermis nigrescens. The sequence continues at coordinate 12,919,585 of JAVLUZ010000145.1, read as the reverse complement.
ATCGCGGTTTTGGGGTAGATTAGTACAACATAATTTACAGTGAGCAGAACCGTTTGAGCCTTCTATGTAACTTCTGCACTCTTCCAAAATGACCCTGAATACCTACTACCTAAAATCTCCACGGACGTAATGGGTCCGGTACCTATGGAGATTATGGGTTGGAGATGCCGACCGCAGATCTTAACCAGGAGTAATTAGATAACCCTGAATTTGCCCTAGGTCCTTGGACCTCTTTTAGACCAAAAAGAAATATTTTTCGCGAAAAGAATAGAAAGGGTTTCGCAATTAGATTACCTATGGCGAAACAACTTACGAATTTTGGTTCCAATAGCACTCTGTACTTAAATCACAACAACAAAGAGCCTCTACTCCGGGCTGTCATCAACTATAAAAATTATGTAATAATTTTTATAGATTTTTGGTTTGAAAGAGGAATTGAAAATTTTGCACAAAATGCTAAATAAAGACTTTAACCAATAGAATCCGGCAATTATTTAAGTCGAGGCCGGCCAATTCCAATCCTTAACTGCTCAAGTGTATAATGCACCTCTAGACAGCTAATTTTCTAGCTTTTACCAAATCAAAAACAATGTACAAGAAATGGCGCTGATAGAGTCGGAAACGACGCCGAAAAACGCAAGGCTAAACTGCCACCAAACTAACCAATAATCCTCCGGGATTGGCCTACAGTAATATATGAAGAAAAGAAAAAAGAAATGTTTTTATGACAGAAATTGTGTGCTACTTGCACATAGATTTTTTGGGTCTCCGCACAGGCTCAACGTGAATAACGGTCATGTCGCCGGCGTTTTAAATGTAAAAGGTGATAGGGGACTTGTAGGGGGTTCCACAGTAAAAAGGTCGCATCATAGTATCTCTCGCAACACCTAGCCACACGAGTCCAACCAATTGACACTGCGCGTGAACGGAATGCCTCCAACATGTCATATCATCGATCTGAAAAACTAAGGCTGGATCGCCAAAGTGGAACCAATAGACCGGATGGCCGGAATTGGCGCGCGTGCGGTCCACGTGCGCAAAGGCCGTACAAGTCACGGCACGTGTAGATACACTATCTACATCTACTAGCCACGATTTGAAATTTGGTTCCCTCAACACCGTTTTTTCCAGCTTATTTGCTGACATTATAGACCAGACCCAAAATTTTTTCCCACTTTACTACCTTTTCCACGTTTTTTAAGAGGTCTAAAAATGTTTAAAATAGACCCCCTGTATTAAAAATCAGTCTTTTTTGTATAAAAATTTCGCGCTCTACTAGAAATATCACGATCAGTATACGTGATTTCTGTTGAAATTTGAATTTCCTTCCTTCAGTAAAGCATTTTAGCCAATTCTGATGTCGCTTTCGACAATAAAAACTATAATCTATCAAATGGCGCGAAGCGCCAGAAAATTCTGAAATTTTAGCTCTCTTAAAACGCATTTTTGCATTACAAAAACTATCCAAATCCGTACAGAAGATGAGGATTTTCAATCATAGCGTATTTCTAGACCAGATTGTCGATAAAAATGCTTACCAGTGGCGCGGCGCGGGCTTAAAGATTAATAACAAGTAAGATTTAAATCGCGCCGAAAATTTTTCAACTTTACCTCTCTTAGACGCATTTTTGCATTTTGAAACCGGACAAAAAGCGGACCAACAGCTCAAAAAACCGGACATCGAAAACTGGACATGACTGTCGACCGGACAAAGGACATCAAGCCTGAAAAGCGGACATAAAATGTCCGGTTTCCGGCCAAGTTGGCAACCCTGCTCTGCACAGAAATGTGATAGCGCTTTTTATCAGCGGAATATGAGTGCAAAGTGCACGAGGCCTGTTTACAATCGCCCAGCTGTTTCTAAACCTGGACCGATTGGACTAGAATAGACTATAATCCGGATTCGTTGTGAGTCATTCCATGTCAAGTGGTCCAGAGTTCCCTACCCGACTCGAACATATCAGATTCTAATAAAATTTTGCCATGTACCCCATGGTCTCAAACGAGCCTACAAAAAAATTTCATAAGTACGAAAACTCAGGTACAGTATGTAGAGCCTAAACTGAACCTCTTGTATTGATTGTAAGGAGAAAGCCCTCAATCTTGAAATTGCACTGTAGCCTGATTAGACAATCTTCTGTCAAAAATCTGTCAGCATAGACAACTTTTGCCTTCTTTCAAACTACATACAGTAAAAATTTTTTCTAACAGTTCCTGTTGTTATTGCCGAGTATAGTTGCTCGAAAGAATTCACTTTTCAAAATTATTCCAAACTTTAGTCATTTATTACTGCGAAACGAGAAAAGCGTTCATCCTGCTATTGCATAATACGGCCCCCGGCTTTTGTGTAATTACCAGATAGCAGATTATGAGATATCCGCAGTATAAACATATGTATAGTAGAGCAAACTTTCAAAAAAAGTTTAAAATTTGCAAATTTTTCAATTTTTCAGTTGCATTTTTTTCTCAATATATGTACTTATCTTTTGGATTTTTTCTTTTTGGTACCATTTGTGCTTTTATTCTACCGAATTCACCTTGAATTGGCGTGAGCACTGAAACCGTCTCTTAAAAAAAGGCCGCAAAGTTTAGTATAGTGGCCCGAAATGAACGCAATTGTCAAGAGTCACTATCTGTATGACTCGACTCGGAGTTGGACAAGTCAAAACTTTTTAATAAATACACAATTTTTGACGCTGACTTTAAAAGTGCAAATCATTTTTCTTGAAACTGAATATTTTTTGTGTAAAATAAGTGTGTAAAGTATCCTAAATTATCGTTTTTACCACATTTTATAGGGTCTACCATTTTTCATCATAACTTAGAACACCTCGATCAAATTCAACAATTTTTTATTCAAAAAATGAACAATTTTTACAATATGTAAAATTAATTTAAACTCATAGCATATATTCAAAAATTATTGATATGATCATAAATATAAAATACTAGCAAAGAAAAATGCCCGATGGAACAAAAAAGGGGAATATACTTGGGATTGTGAATTATCGAGGATGTATAAGGAGGGGACTAGGAAAAATCTCCTATGTTATATGCCAAGAATCGCAAAATATGTAAAAAATCAGAATTTCTCTAAACAATGCAAAAATCGAAGTATATTCTGCGGTTTCTGAAAAACGTATTATTTAAAAAAAAATTTCTGATTGACATAATATATTAAAAGCATATTACGTAATGCAACTTTTTGCAGACTTCATTCAACTTTGAGTTGCTTGTCAATGTGACTGAAAGTGAAATGCTGTCAACAAATCATAATTAAGTTGTTCGTGTTTCATTATTACTAAGCATGTCACTTAGCAGATACAGCCATTCTAAGTTTCAAAGTGCAAGCAATATTCAAATTAACAAAAAATTGATTGAAAAAGCAGCGAATTAGCAATGCAGTAGCTAAGCGAATTGAATGAAATAGTACATATCGATGCATTCAAGACAATCGATGATATTGCTTGTTCAGCAGTAGGAAATGTGCAACGGGGGCGCCGCCTCCCACCATTGAGCAAAAGTTTACCAGCACCGGTTTCCGGATCTTCCGGTTCGATCTGGGCGGTGTAGTACTAATCGACTACTCGGGCTCTTGCTCACAACTGCGCAAAGTATTGAATAATATTGAGAAACAATGAAACATCAACGTCACGGGTTAAACTTCAAAGTAGGCATTTCTAGCCGTGTAGTGCAGCACTCCTGCTACACTCCTCCCCCTCTAGAGAAAGCGTAAGCGCAGACAACTCCAGAGAACGAACTTTGGGACCTCCAATATGTAACGGGGCGCCGCCTCCCACCGTTACGTGAGCAAAATTTTACCTGCACCGGTTTCTGATCTTCCGCTCTGATTCGCGTGTGTAGTACTAATCGACTACTCGGGCTCTTGCTCACAACTGCGCAAAGTATTAAATATTGAGAAACAATGAAACATCAACGTCACGGGTTAAACTTCAAAGTAGGCATTTCTAGCCGTGTAGTAGCACTCCTGCTAATTCCTCCTCTAGAGAAAGCGTAAGCGCAGACAACTCCAGAGAACGAACTTTGGGACCTCCAATATGTAACGGGCGCCGCCTCCCACTGTTACGCGGAGCGCTGTACTTCTTGCCCGCACGTTTCCCTGATCTTCCGCTCTGATCTGCGTGTGTAGTACTAATCGACTACTCGGCTCTTGCTCACAACTGCGCAAAGCTAAATAATATTGAGAAACAATGAAACATCAACGTCAATGGGTTAAACTTCTCTCAAAGTAGGCATTTCTAGCCGTAGTAGCACTCCTGCCACACTCCTCCCCTCTAGGAGAAAGCGTAAGCGCAGACAACTCCAGAGAACGAACTTTTGGGACTAATATGTAACGGGGCGCCGCCTCCCACCGTTACGTGAGCAAAATTTTACCCGCACCGGTTTCCTGATCTTCCGCTCTGATCTGCGTGTGTAGTACTAATCGACTACTCAGGCTCTTGCTCACAACTGCGCAAAGTATTGAATAATATTGAGAAACAATGAAACATCAACGTCACGGGTTAAACTTCAAAGTAGGCATTTCTAGCCGTGTAGTAGCACTCCTGCTACACTCCTCCCCCTCTAGGAGAAAGCGTAAGCGCAGACAACTCCAGAGAACGAACTTTGGGACTCCTCCATGTAACGGGGGCGCCGCCTCCCACCGTTACGTGAGCAAATTTTACCCGCACCGGTTTCCCTGATCTTCCACTCTGATTCGCGTGTGTAGTACTAATCGACTACTCGGCTCTTGCTCACAACTGCGCAAAGTATTAAATAATATTGAGAAACAATGAAACATCAACGTCACGGGTTAAACTTCAAAGTAGGAATTTCTAGCCGTGTAGTAGCACTCCTGCTACACTCCTCCCCCTCTAGAGAAAGCGTAAGCGCAGACAACTGCAGAGAACGAACTTTGGGACTCTCCATGTAACGGGGGCGCCGCCTCCCACCGTTACGTGAGCAAAATTTTACCCGCACCGGTTTCCCTGATCTTCCGCTCTGATTCGCGTGTGTAGTACTAATCGACTACTCGGGCTCTTGCTCACAACTGCGCAAAGTATTGAATAATATTGAGAAACAATGAAACATCAACGTCACGGGTTAAACTTCAAAGTAGGCATTTCTAGCCGTGTAGTAGCACTCCTGCTACACTCCTCCCCCTCTAGGAGAAAGCGTAAGTGCAGACAACTCCAGAGAACGAACTTTGGGACCTCCATGTAGGGGCGCCGCCTCCCACCGTTACGTGAGCAAAATTTTACCCGCACCGGTTTCCTGATCTTCCGCTCTGATCTGCGTGTGTAGTACTAATCGACTACTCGGGCTCTTGCTCACAACTGCGCAAAGTATTGCCAATATTGAGAAACAAATGAAACATCAACGTCACGGGTTAAACTTCAAAGTAGGCATTTCTAGCCGTGGTAGCACTCCTGCTACACTCCTCCCCTCTAGGAGAAAGCGAAGTGCAGACAACTCCAGAGAACGAAACTTTGGGGACCTCCACATGTAACGGGGGGCGCCGTCTCCCACCGTTACGTGAGTAAAATTTACCCGCACCGTTTCCCTGATCTTCCGCCTTGATTCGTGTGTAGTACTAATCAACTACTCGGGTTCTTGCTCACAACTGCGCAAAGTATTGAATAATATTGAGAAACAATGAAACATCAACGTCACGGGTTAAACTTCAAAGTAGGCATTTCTAGCCGTGTAGTAGCACCTGCTACACTCCTCCCCTCTCAGGAGAAAGCGTAAGCGCAGACAACTCCAGAGAACGAACTTTCGGACTCATCAATATAACGGGGGCGTCCACCGTTACGTGAGCAAGTTTTACCTGCACCGGTTTCCTTGATCTTCCGTTCTGATCTGCGTGTGTAGTACTAATCGACTACTCGGGCTCTTGCTCACAACTGCGCAAAGTATTGAATAATATTGAGAAACAATGAAACATCAACGTCACGGGGTTAAACTTCAAAGTAGCATTTAGCCGTGTAGTAGCACTCCTGCTACACTCCTCCCTCTAGAGAAAGAAGCGCAGACAACTCCAGAGAAATGAACTTTGGGACCTCCAATATGTAACGGGGGCCAGCCTCCCACCGTTACGTGAGCAAATTTTACCCGCACCGGTTTCCCTGATCTTCCGCTCTGATTCTGCGGTGTAGTACTAATCGACTACGGGCTCTGCTCACAACTGCGCAAAGTATTGAATAATATTGAGAAACAATGAAACATCAACGTCACGGGTTAAACTTCAAAGTAGGCATTTACCCGTGTAGCACTCCGCCTACACTCCTCCCTCGTCTAGGAGAAAGTGTAAGCGCAGACAACTCCAGAGAACTGAACCAGATTCCTCCAATATGTAACGGGGGCGCTGCTCTCCCATCACATGAGCAAAATTACCCGCACCGGTTTCCTGATCTTCTGCCTATCTGTGTAGTACTATTCATCACTGGCTCTTACCAACTGCGCAAAGTATTAAATAATATTGAGAAACAATGAAACATCAACGTCACGGGGTTAAACTTCAAAGTAGGCATTTCTAGCCGTGTAGTAGCACTCCCCACTCCTCCCCCTAGGAGAAAGCGTAAGCGCAGACAACTCCAGAGAACAAACTTTGGGACCTCCAATATGTAACGGGAGCGCCGCCTCCCACCGTTACGTGAGCAAAATTTTACCCACACCAGTTTCCCTGATCTTCCGCTCTGATTCAAGTGTAGTACTAATCGACTACTCGGGCTCTTGCTCACAACTGCGCAAAGTATTGAATAATATTGGAGAAACAATGAAACATCAACGTCATGGGTTAAACTTCAAAGTAGGCATTTCTAGCCGTGTAGTAGCACTCCACCTACACTCCTCCCCCTCTAGGAGAAAGCAAGCGCAGACAACCCTGAGAACGAACTTTGGGACCTCCAATATGTAACGGGGGCGCTGCCTCCCCACCGCACATGCGGAGCAAAATTTTAACCGCAACTGCTTCCCTGATCCTGCCTGATCTGCGTGTGTGAATACCAATCGACTACTCGGGCTCTTGCTCACAACTGCGCAAAGTATTAAATAATATTGGAGAAACAATGAAACATCAACGTCACGGGTTAAACTTCAAAGTAGGGCATTTCTAGCCGTGTAGTAGCACTTGCCACACTCCTCCCCTCTAGGAGAAAGCGGTAAGCGCAGACAACTCCAGAGAACGAACTTTGGGATTCCTCCACATGTAACGGGGGCGCGCCTCCACCGTTACGTGAGCAAAATTTTACCCGCACCGGTTTCCCTGACCTTCCGCTCTGATTCGCGTGTGTAGTACTAATCGACTACTCTCAGGCTCTTGCTCACAACTGCGCAAAGTATTTAACAATATTGAGAACAATGAAACATCAACGTCGACGGGTTAAACTTCAAAGTAGGCACTTCTAGCTGCAGTAGTAGCACTCCTGCCACACTCCTCCTCTAGAGAAAGCGTAAGCGCAGACAACTCCAGAGAACGAACTTTGGGACTTCCAATATGTAACGGGGCGCCGCCTCCCACCGTTACGGAGTGTACTACCCAGACTGCTTCCCTGATCTTCAAGCTCTGATCTTCATGTGTGTAGTACTAATCGACTACTCAGGCTCTTGCTCACAACTGCGAAAGTATTGAATAATATTGAGAAACAATGAAACATCAACGTCACGGGTTAAACTTCAAAGTAGGCATTTCTCAGCCGTGTAGTAGCACCCCTGCTACACCTCCCCCCAGGAGAAAGCGTAAGCGCAGACAACTCCAGAGAACGAACTTTGGACCCCTCCAATATGTAACGTGGGGGCGCCGCCTCCCACCGTTACGTGAGCAAAATTTTACCCGCACCGGTTTCCCCTGATCTTCCACTCTGATTCTGCGTGTAGTACTAATCGACTACTCGGGCTCTTGCTCACAACTGCGCAAAGTATTAAATAATATTGAGAAACAATGAAACATCAACGTCACGGGTTAAACTTCAAAGTAGGCATTTCTGGGCTTCTAGTAGCACTCCCAGCACTCCTCCTCTAGAGAAAGCAGCGCAGACAACTCCAGAGAACGAACTTTGGGTCTCCAATATGCAACGGGGCGCCGCCTCCCACCGTTACGGAGCAAAATTTACCTGCACCGGTTTCCTTCTGATCTTCCGTTCTGATTCATGTGTGTAGTACTAATCGACTACTCGGGCTCTTGCTCACAACTGCGCAAAGTATTGAATAATATTGAGAAACAATGAAACATCAACGTCACGGGTTAAACTTCAAAGTAGGCATTTCTAGCCGTGTAGTAGCACTCCTGCTTACACCTCCTCTAGGAGAAAGCAAGTGCAGACAACTCCAGAACGAACTTTGGGACCTCCAATATGTAACGGGGGCGCCGCTCCCACCGCATGAGCAAAATTTTACCTGCACCGGTTTCCCTGATCTTCCATTTGATTCGCGTGTGTAGTACTAATCGACTACTCGGGCTCTTGCTCACAACTGCGCAAAGTATTGAATAATATTGAGAAACAATGAAACATCAACGTCACGGGTTAAAACTTCAAAGTAGGCATTTCAGCCGTGCAGCACTCCTGCTACACTCCTCCCCCTCTAGAGAAAGCGTAAGCGCAGACAACTCCAGAGAACAAACTTTGGGACCTCCAATATGTAACGGGAGCGCCGCCTCCACCGTTACGTGAGCAAAATTTTACCCACACCAGTTTCCCTGATCTTCCGCTCTTGATTCTCATGTGTGTAGTACTAATCGACTACTCGGGCTCTTGCTCACAACTGCGCAAGTATTTGAATAATATTGAGAAACAATGAAACATCAACGTCATGGGTTAAACTTCAGCAGGGCATTTCTAGCCGGTAGTAAGCACTCCACCTACACCCTCCCCAGGAGAAAGCGAAGGCAGACAACCCAGAGAACGGAACTTTGGGACCTCCAATATGTAACGGGGGCTACTTCCACTGTTACGCGAGCAAAATTTACCCGCACCGGTTTCCCTGATCTTCCGCTCTGATTCGTGCGGGGGTACTAATCGACGACTGGGCTCTTGCTCACAACTGCGCAAAGTATTAAATAATATTGAGAAACAATGAAACATCAACGTCACGGGTTAAACTTCAAAGTAGGCATTTCTAGCCGTGTAGTAGCACTCCTGCCACACTTCTCTAGAGAAAGCAAGGCAGACAACTCCAGAGAACGAACTTTGGGACCTCCAATATGTAACGGGGGCGCCGCCTCCCACCGCGTGAGCAAAATTTTAGCCCGCACCGGTTTCCTGATCTTCCGCTCTGATTCGTGCAAGAATTAATCGACTACTCAGGCTCTTGCTCAACTGCGCAAAGTATTGAATGATAATATACCAATGAAACATCAACGTCAATGTAAGCTAAACTTCAAAGTAGGTGGTTTCTAGCCGTGTAGTAGCACTCCTGCTACACTCCCTCCCCCCAGGAGAAAGCGAAGTGCAGACAACCCCAGAGAACGGAACTTTGGGGACTTCCAATATGTAACGGGGGCGCTGCCTCCCACCGTTACGTGAGCAAAATTTTACCCGCACCGGTTTCCCTGATCTTCCACTCTGATTCGGCGTGTGTAGTACTAATCGACTACTCGGGCTCTTGCTCACAACTGCGCAAAGTATTAAATAATATTGAGAAACAATGAAACATCAACGTCACGGGTTAAACTTCAAAGTAGGCATTTCTAGCCGTGTAGCACTCCTGCTACACTCCTCCCCCCTCTAGGAGAAAGCGTAAGCGCAGACAACTCCAGAGAACGAACTTTGGGACTCCACATAAAACGGGGGCGCCGCCTCCCCACCTGCCATGTGAGCAAAATTTTACCCGCACCGGTTCCTGATCTTCCGTTCTGATTCGGCAAGGCCACACTATTTGCTTGCTTGCCAACCATGGGGGAAAGAAGGCTATGAGAAACAAGAAACACAACGTTAATGGGTTAAACTTCAAAGTAGGCATTTCTAGCCGTGTAGGTAGCACTCCTGCTACACTCCTCCCCTCTCTAGGAGAAAGCGTAAGCGCAGACAACTCCAGAGAACGAACTTTGGGACCTCCAATATGTAACGGCGCCGCCTCCCACCGTTACGTGAGCAAAATTTTACCCGCACCGGTTTCCTGATCTTCCGCTCTGATTCGCGTGTGTAGTACTAATTCCACAACTCGGGCTCTTGCTCACAACTGCGCAAAGTATTGAATAATATTGAGAAACAATAACATCAATGTCACGGGTTAAACTTCAAAGTAGGCATTTCTATCCGTGTAGTAGCACTCCGCCTACACTCCTCCCCCTCTAGGAGAAAGCAGCGCAGACAACTCCAGAGAACGAACTTTTGGGACCTCCAATATGTAACGGGCGCCGCCTCCCACCGTTACGTGAGCAAAATTTTACCTGCACCGGTTTCCTGATCTTTCTGCTCTGATTCATGTGTGTAGTACTAATCGACTACTGCCTGCTCACAACTGCGCAAAGCATTAAATAATATTGAGAAACAATGAAACATCAACGTCAATGGGTTAAACTTCAGTAGGCATTTCTAGGCCGTGTAGTAGCACTCCTGCTACACTCCTCCCTTCTAGAAGGCATAGTAGAAGGGGCACACACACAGCAGACAGGCGTCAGGAGAAAGCAAGCGCAGACAACTCCAGAGAACAAACTTTGGGACCTCCAATATGTAACGGGAGCGCCGCCTCCCGTTACGTGAGCAAATTTTACCCACACCAGTTTCCTGATCTTCCGCTCTGATTCGCGTGTGTAGTACTAATCGACGGGCTCGGGCTCTTGCTCACAACTGCGCAAAGCATTGAATAATATTGAGAAACAATGAAACATCAATGCCATGGGTTAAACTTCAAAGTAGGCATTTCAGCCGTGGTGCAGCACTCCACCTACACTCCTCCCCTCTAGGAGAAAGCGTAAGCGCAGACAACTCCAGAGAACGAACTTTGGGACCTAATATGTAACGGCGCGCCTCCACCGTTACGTGAGCAAAATTTTAACCGGCACCGGTTTCCCTGATCTTCCGCTCTGATTCGCGTGTAGTACTAATCGACTACTCGGCTCTTGCTCACAACTGCGCAAAGTATGACAAATAATATTGAGAAACAATGAAACATCAACGTCACGGGTTAAACTTCAAAGCGGCATTTCTAGCCGTGTAGTAGCACTGCCACACTCCTCCCTCTAGGAGAAAGCGGCGCAGACAACTCCAGAGAACGAACTTTTGGGACCTCCTATATGTAACGGGGCGCCTGGCCCCAATCGGCTACGGAGCAAAATTTTACCCGCACCGGTTTCCCTGATCTTCCGCTCTGATCTGCGGTGTAGCAATAATCGACTACTGCTCTTGCTCACAACTGTGCAAAGTATTGAATAATATTGAGAAACAATGAAACATCAACGTCACGGGTTAAACTTCAAAGTAGGCATTTCTAGCCGTGTAGTAGCACTCCTGCTACACTCCTCCCCCTCTAGGAGAAATGTAAGTGCAGACAAACTCCCAGAGAACAAACTTTGGGACCTCCAATATGTAACGGGGGCGCCGCCTCCCACCGTTACGTGAGCAAAATTTACCTGCACCGAAGCCTGATCTTTCCGTTCTTGATCTGCATGTGTAGTACTAATCGACTACTCGGCTCTGCTCAACTGCTGTGCATTGAATAATATTGAGAAACAATGAAACATCAACGTCATGGTTAAACCTCAAAGTAGGCATTTCTAGCCGTGTAGTAGCACTCCTGCTACACTCCTCCCCCTCTAGAGAAAGCGTAAGCGCAGACAACTCCAGCAGAGAACAACTGGGACCTACTATGTAACGGGGGCGCCGCTCCCACCGTTACGTGAGCACTTTACCTGCACCGGTTTCCCTGATCTTCCGCTTGATTTCATGTGTGTAGTACTAATCGACTACTCGTCTCCCTGCCTACAACTGTGCAAAGTATTGAATAATATTGAGAAACAATGAAACATCAACGTCACGGGTTAAACTTCAAAGTAGGCATTTCTATCCGTGTAGTAGCACCTGCCCACACTCCTCCCCCTCTAGGAGAAAGCGTAAGCGCAGACAACTCCAGAGAACGAACTTGGGACCTCCAATATGTAACGGGGGCGCCGCCTCCCACCGTTACGTGAGCAAAATTTTAACCGCACCGGTTTCCTGATCTTCCGCTTCTGATTCGCGTGTGTAGTACTAATCGACTACTCGGTCGCTCACAACTGCGCAAAGTATTAAATAATATTGAGAAACAATGAAACATCAACGTCACGGGTTAAACTTCAAAGTAGGCATTTCTAGCCGTGCAGTAGCACTCCTGCTACACTCCTCCCCCTCTAGGAGAAAGCGTAAGCGCAGACAACTCCAGAGAACAAACTTTGGGACCTCCAATAAGTAAGTGGGGCGCCGCCTCCCACCGTTACGTGAGCAAATTTTACCTGCACCAGTTTCCTGATCTTCCGCTCTGATCTGCGTGTGTAGTACTAATCGACTACTCGGGCTCTTGCCTGCACAACTGCGCAAAGTATTGAATATTGAGAAACAATGAAACATCAACGTCATGGGTTAAATTTCAAAGTAGGCATTTCTAGCCGTGTAGTAGCACCTGCCTACACTCCTCCTTCTCTAGGAGAAAGCGTAAGCGCAGACAACTCCAGAGAACGAACTTGACCTCCAATATGTAACGGGGGCGCTGCCTCCCACCGTTACGTGAGCTGCACGAACCGCACCGGTTTCCTGATCTTCCGCTCTGATTCGCGTGTGTAGTACTAATCGACTACTCGGGCTCTTGCCTCACAACTGTGCAAAGTATTGAATATTGAGAAACAATGAAACATCAACGTCACGGGTTAACCAAAGTAGGCATTTCTATCCGTGTAGTAGCACTCCGCCTACACTCCTCCCCCTCTAGGAGAAAGCGTAAGCGCAGACAACTCCAGAGAACAAACTTTTGGGACTCCTCCAATATGCACGGGGGCGCCGCCGTCCACCGTTGCTACGTGAGGAAAATTTTACCCGCACCGGTTTCTGATCTTCCGCTCTGCTATGTAGTACTAATCGACTACTCGGGCTCTTGCTCACAACTGTGCAAAGTATTGAATAATATTGAGAAACAATGAAACATCAACGTCACGGGTTAAACTTCAAAGTAGGCATTTCTAGCCGTGTAGTACACTCCTGCTACACTCTCCCTCTAGGAGAAAGCGTAAGCGCAGACAACTCCAGAGAACAAACTTTGGGACCTCCAATAAGTAACGGGGCGTGCCGCCTCCCACCGTTACGTGAGCAAAATTTTACCCGCACCGGTTTCCCTGATCTTCCGCCTTCTGATTCGCGTGTAGTACTAATCGACTACTCGGGCTCTTGCTCACAACTGTGCAAAGTATTGAATAATATTGAGAAACAATGAAACATCAACGTCACGGGGTTAAACTTCAAAGTAGGCATTTCTAGCCGTGTGCAGGCACTCCTGCTACACTCCTCCTCTAGGAGAAAGCGTGCTGTGACAACTCCAGAGAACAAACTTTGGGACCCTCCAATAAGTAACGGGCGCCTCTCCCACCGTTATGCTGCAGAGCAAAATTACCCGCACCAGTTTTCCTGATCTTCCGCTCTGATTCCGCGGTGTAGTACTAATCGACTATTCGGGCTCTTGCTCACAACTGCGCAAAGTATTGAATAATATTGAGAAACAATGAAACATCAACGTCATGGGTTAAACTTCAAAGTAGGCATTTCTAGCCGTGTAGTAGCACTCCGCCTACACTCCTCCCCTCTAGGAGAAAGCGTAAGCGCAGACAACTACAGAGAACGAACTTGGGACTTTCCAATATGTAACGGGCGCTGCCTCCCACTGTTACGTGAGCAAAATTTTAACCGGCACCGGTTTCCCTGATCTTCCGCTCTGATTCTGCGGTAGCACACCCATCATCGGGCTCTTGCTCACAACTGCGCAAAGTATTAAATAATATTGAGAAACAATGAAACATCAACATCGACGGGTTAAACTTCAAAGTAGGTATTTCTAGCCGTGTAGTAGCACTCCTGCTACACTCCTCCCCTCTAGAGAAAGCGTAAGCGCAGACAACTCCAGAGAACGAACTTTGGGACTCCTCCATGTAACGGGCGCCGTCCAATGTTACGTGAGCAAAATTTTACCCGCACCGGTTTCCTGATCTTCCGCTCTGATTCGTGTGTAGTAACAATCGACTACTCGGGCTCTTGCTCACAACTGCACAAAGTATTGAATAATATTGAGAAACAATGAAACATCAACGCTTACGGGTTAAACTTGAAGTAGGTATTTCTAGCCGTGTAGCACTCCTGCTACACCTCTCCCCTCTAGGAGAAAGCGTGGCTGACAACTCCAGAGAATGAACTTTGGGACCTCCAATATGTAACGGGGGCGCTGCCTCCCACCATTACGTGAGCAAAATTTACCCGCACCGGTTTCCCTGATCTTCCGCCTGATGCGTGTGTAGTACTAATCGACTACTCGGGCTCTTGCTCACAACTGCGCAAAGTATTGAATAATATTGAGAAACAATGAAACATCAACAGTCACGGGTTAAACTTCAAAGTAGGCATTGTCCTGCAGTAGCACTCCGTCTACACTCCTCCCCTCTAGGAGAAAGCGAAGCGCAGACAACTCCAGAGAACGAACTTTGGGATCTCCAATATGCACGGGGGCGCTGCCTCCCCACCGTTACGTGAGTGTACCTACCTGCACTGTTTCCCTGATCTTCCGCTCTGATCTGCGTGTGTAGTACTAATCGACTACTCGGGCTCTTGCTCACAACTGCGCAAAGTATTAACACACATTGAGAAACAATGAAACATCAACGTCACGGGTTAAACTTCAAAGTAGGCATTTCTAGCCGTGTAGTAGCACTCCTGCCATGCCACTCCTCCCCTCAGGAGAAAGCGTAAGCGCAGACAACTCCAGAGAACAAACTTTGGGACCTCCAATATGCATGGCAGCCGCCTCCACCGTTACGTGAGCAAAATTTACCTGCACCAGTTTCCCTGATCTTCCGCTCTGATTCGGCGTGTGTACTAATCGACTACTCGGTACCTGCTCACAACTGCGCAAAGTATTGAATAATATTGAGAAACAACAGAAACATCAACGCCATGGGTTAAACTTCAAAGTAGGCATTTCAGCGTGCAGCACTCCGGCTCACACCCTCCCCAGGGAGAAAGCGTAAGCGCAGACAACTCCAGAGAACGAACTTTGGGACCTCCAATATGTAACGGGGGCGCGTTCCCACCGTTACGAGCAAATTTTACCCGCACGGTTTCCTGATCTTCCTCTGACTCGCGTGTGTAGTACTAATCGACTACTCGGCCTGCTCACAACTGTGCAAAGTATTAAATAATATTGAGAAACAATGAAACATCAACATCACGGTTAAACTTCAAAGTAGGCATTTCTAGCCGTGTAGTAGCACTCCTGCTTACACTCCTCCCCCTCTAGGAGAAAGCGTAGCGCAGACAACTCCAGAGAACGAACTTTAGACCTCCCATTGTAACGGGGGCGCGTCTCCCACCGTTACGTGAGCAAAATTTTACCTGCAACTGGGTTTCTGATCTTCCGCTCTGATTCGCGTGTGTGCGCTAATCGACTACTCGGCTCTGCTCACAACTGCGCAAAGTATTGAATAATATTGAGAAACAATGAAACATCAACGTCACGGGTTAACTTCAAAGTAGGCATTTCTAGCCGTGTAGTAGCACTCCTGCTATCTCTCCCTCTAGGAGAAAGGTAAGCGCAGACAACTCCAGAGAACGAACTTTGGGACCTCCAATATGTAACGGGAACGCCGCCTCCCACCGTTACATGAGCAAAATTTTACCCGCACCGGTTTCCTGATCTTCCGCCTATTCCCTGCGGTGTGTAGTACTAATCGACTACTCGTTCTTGCTCACAACTGCGCAAAGTATTAAATAATATTGAGAAACAATGAAACATGAACGTCATATTAAACTTCAAAGTAGGCATTTCTTGCCGTGTAGTAGCACTCCTGCTACAGAAAGACGGAAGCTGACGTGCAACAGACCTTATGTAGATACTCTTTTACACATGTCTACAGCAATTGTTTACTAAACTTTTACATTTTTCAAAGGCCGCGGAATATACTTCGATTTTTTGCATTGTTTAGAGAAAGTCTGATTTTTTACATATTTTGCGATTCTTGGCATATAACATAGGGAGATTTTTCCTAGTCCCCTCCTTTTACATCCTCGATAATTCACAATCCCAAGTATATTCCCCTTTTTTTGTTCCATCGGAGCATTTTTCTTTGCTAGTATCCCACTTTTAATTAGCAAGATTTGGAAATACAATACTAGATTTCATTTACTGTGCGGTTCTTCTAATAATTGAATGGTTTAAACTTTACAAAGCTACTAGTTGTAGAAGAAACAAACATTCTGATTAATAATTCTCATGTTACGTAGAGCATCCTGTAAAGAAATATGCTTCCAAAACTTTCTAGAGCTCAACTTAATTTACATTTTAAACTTTACACAAGAGTGTAAAGAATTTTAGTGGGATTAATAATTTCGATCTTGCTCTGATATATCGATCAGCATTTATTAAGAAATGAAACCTCTATAATGTTCAAAGAACAAATTAATATTAGGTGTTAATCACTTTACACTACTCTTCATGCGCCCCTAGCAGACGTATCACATCTGTTTCCATATATATTTTACGACTTTAGAGAAAAAATAAGTTACCGTGAGGCTCTAGGATGAAGCTTATTATATAGTGTAAACTTTACACTAGCAACGAGTGTAAAGAAGATTTTAGTCGGATTTGTAAATTCGATATTACTCGGATATTACGATCAACATTCACGAAAAAAATTACGTCTCCATAACGGTTTAATGACAAATAGACACAGATGTAAACCACTTTACATCACTGTTGAGTGTAAACAAACGCGCCCAGCTGACGTCCCTTATTTGATTCCATGTAAATTTTCAGATTTCGGCAAAAAATTTAGGTTTTTGCAAAGCTCTAGAACGAAGATAAACCACTTTACATCACTGTTGAGTGTAAACAAACGCGCCCAGCTGACGTCCTTTATTTTATTCCATGTAAATTTTCAGATTTCGGCGAAAAATTCAGGTTTTTGCAAAGCTCTAGAACGAAGATTAATTAGCAGTGTAAACTTTACACAACCGCCTAGTGTAAAGAGAATTTTATTCCGATTCGTAAATCTGATATTACTCGGATTTTATTATCAACATTTATGAAAAAATTGCATTTCTACAATGGTCTGAGGACAAATAAACAATGAGTGTAAACTCCTTTACATCAATGTTGGATGTAAACAAACGCGCCTACGTGACGTCTCACATTTGATTCTTTGAAAATTTCTAGACTCCAGGGAAAAATTAGGTTTCTGGAATGCTCAAAAACGAAGATAAATACATATGTAGTGTAAACTTCATGTAAACACCTAGTGTAAAGAAGATTTTGGTCAGATTCGTAATTTTGATATTGTTCCAATATTACGATTAATATTTATGAAAAAAATTAAGTCTCCATAATTTCTATGGGCAAACTAACAATAGGTGTTAACCACTTTACAACACTGTAGAGTGTAAACATATGTGCCAGACTAGCATATCAAATTTGGTTTCTGGTCCATCTCTAGACTTGATAAACGTGTCCCTGACTCGTAACCGGAGAAGCAAGCAGAAAAAACAAGACAGAAACGCATTTTAAACACCAAATTTTTGACTTTACACTCGCTAAATATTAATGTATAGACAATTTGCTTTGACATGCACCCGATATAAAGCACTTTATTTTTGTTCTATTGGACTTATCCCGACTTCTGGACGGAGAAAGTGGCGAACAAAAAACGCAACAAAAACGTATTTTACCATCATTTAGAACACTGTAAACTTTAAAATTCCGTACCGAACTCCCCATTGAGTTTAAAGAAATTCGGTTTGGTACAATTTGTAGCTTTTAAATCGTAGTACATTTCTGTGTGCCAAAATTCTCTTGCAAAAATTATTTGGTATGATTTATTAATCAAAATTCGGAAAAAACGTGTTTTTTCGCCCATTTTTTACCTCTGATTTCGATCTTTACACCCCCATAAATAACTCAATATTGCGTTTTTTTAAATGCAGCTTGCTGCGATGTGTAGCCCCTGAGAGGCACTTTATTACTGCTGTATTCAATTCACCCTGACTCATAAGCGAGAAAATTTGGCAAAGAAATCTTAGTTAAAATCCGTTTTTTTACACCATCCACTAGAGTGTAAACTTCAAACCCCAGGATCTAACTCACCATAGAGAATAGAAGACTTTGCTTATATGCAGAATGTAGCTCTTGATCCGCTCTACATTTCTGTCAGAAAACATTTCAAAAAACTCATAACCGGAGTTAGTTTCAGACAAAAGCAGGTTGAAAACTCGACCAAAAAGTGCTTTTTCACCCCCAGATTTTCGCACTCTTTACCCTGCCATTCGATAACTAATGCGAATTTCAAAAAACAAAAAAATGCCATCTGTAGAATTCATCCCTCTATTATCCTATGCTATTCAATTCTTCGAGTCATCAATACTCAGTTGTCCACATGCCGCATTATAAATGTCCCAAAATTTGTCCAATGTTATAACCTTACACAAAAATTTTACACCTTCTTTACACAGTCAGTTTTGAATTTCAAGAAAAACAAAAAAACACCGCAGCGAATTTTTTATTATCTTTCTTTTTAAAAAACCGCACATTCCAGAAGTGTCCCGTTATAGCTGTAGGGGGGTGCACAGGTGTTAGGGGTACCCAAGTATATTATAGGTACGCGCTAACGCGCTACCTATGATTTACGAGTTTGAGTCCTACTTTTTCGATAATTTCCAGTTTAGCGCATATATATGTACCCCATGCGGGCCGCAGCTAACATCATGAAATTTTACAGCTTATCGCTAGAGGTTTATAATAAAAAAGGAAAAATAAAAAGACCGTTTTTAAGCAACAGATGTTTGAATAGAACATAGTATGCTAAGGAATGCTTGAAATTTGACAAATAACCTCGGAATGTCACAATATTTTCTCGATAATAAACTTTGGCAATCTTTTATATACTGAATAGTGGCACTGGCTGTTATCATGGGTTTACACGTACTTGATCGAAAAAATCATATTACGAAAATGACCATTTTTTAAACAACAGACCTTTAACGAGAATCTGGTGCGCTGAAAAAGTATGAAATTTTGACAGGCAATGTCGAGATATTTTCTTATTTTTTATATATGGGCTGCACTTCACTTTGTAATTTGTTAAAAATGTAACTACGAGAGTTACACGGTGCGAACTATTAGTTCGCGTATGCCTTGGTTAACATAGTCAATTTCGAGTAGCCATCCGTGCGATGTGTGCGCTCGTGGCTATTACAAAATCATTTAGATACTTGTCCGGTAAAATAGAATTAAGTATATGCTAATAGTAATTGTTTTACGTGTTACCGCTTATCGTATTCTAGAAGATTCGAATTGATAAAAAGGAATTTTAGTTTAATGATAATCTGTTATCTTAAATTTTATCTACTGTAATGATCCCATGATGGGATGGTTAGTTGGCTGTTTGACGAATTTGTCATTTGGCTTGTTTTATCCTTTAGTGATATATTGTGTTGTTTCCGGCTGAGTGCCGTGTGTACATATTCGAATAAAATTAGAAAAGCCACCCAGGGATTAAATATATCGAGGGTGAGGTCGGCCGGCTTCCTATGTCGAGGACTTCTGATATTTTGGTGGATAGGAAAAGGTGAATACTTTTGATTATTTATTTCGTTCGAAACTCAATATTCTTTTCTCAACCCTAAAATTAGCCAAAAACTTATTTAATTATTTATGATGGCTGATCAGCTTAGAGCTCGTTGGTGTTGTTTTCAAATTTCATTGTGCTACGTACATTAGGAACCAAAAACGTTTCAAGACAAGTGTAAACTTTGAAAACAAGTTAATTAATCAACTTGAGCTGGGCTGAGATAGGTCAACTGACCTTGCGGCATTCCGGGATTTTAGGTAGGTACTTTTAGGATCTAGGGCGTAGCTGCTGAGACTCGCGACGAAAGTGCAGTCAGCAACATTAGGACTGAGGGAGTCGAAGCCGTAGGTCTACAAGGGTCCAGCGAATCGAAGTTGCCCTGTGACTACGCGATTCGGACCAGCGCTAAGAGCAGAATTAGGTACCTAAGTAAGTCCCGAAGGCAAATGTCAGGCGTGTCCGTATCTGTGCTGATTTAGTAGGTTCAGTGCGGGCCCCTACATTTACAAAAATTATATCTTTTATCAACGAAAAATTTTTGAAAAATCAAAGGATCACTGAGTATTTGAAGATAAGATGGTGTGCTGAGGATGATTAAGTTGGTCTATTTCATCTTTGAGTGTTAATATAGTTCATTAAAATTCTTTTAAAATTCTTCCATATAAGCTGATTGTCAATTACACTATAAGTCTTATCATCATACCTTATGAGGATAGAATGAAAAATATAATGCCCACGTTATGTACAACAGATGTTAAATGAAACGCGGAGTGAAATCATCTAATTTAGTGATCCGCTATCTTGATAATTGAGTCAAATAGCATACTCGACAATTCCTTTTTGTCAAAACTCAGCCATGGCATGCCATCATGTTCCATTCAACCATCTTTTCTTCAAAAAAGCGGTCTTTTTATTTTTTATAGAAGCCTCTAGCGATAAGCTATAAACTTTTATAATTGAAGCTACGGCCCGCATAGGTTATATGCGCTAAATTGGAAACAATCGAAGGAGAATTAAAGTCAAAATAGTAAATATTTTATATTTATAGTCATATCAATAAACTTTGAATAAATACTGTAAATTTAAATAAATTTTAGATATTGTAAAAATTATTCATCTATCAAATAAAAAAAATTTTGAATTTTATCGTAGTGATCCTGAGTTGTAATAAAAATGCTCGATTTTTGACAAAAATTGTAATTTTTGATACTTTACACAACAAATATTCATTTTCGAGGAAAATGCTTTGCACCATTAAACTCAGCGTCAAAAAGTGCATACTTATTAAAAAAGTTTTGAGTGACCAACATCGAGTCGAGCCACAGAAAGTGACTCTTAACAATTAAGTTAGATTCCGGGCCACTATACTATAGTCTGTTTCACATATAACTTCGTGCTTAAATTCTAAGAATTTTCATCGACAGTAAGCCGAGGGTTACGATAATTATATATCAGATCAATGCTACAATCGCAATCTGTCGGCTTCTTATCAGAGATACTTTTAAAATTTATGACCGAAGTTGTGTGAAACAGACTATATGCTTTGCGTCTATTTTTCAAAGTGACAGTTTGAGTTCCTACGCTAATTCAAGATGAATCTGTTAGAAGAAAATTTGCTTTTTCAAATGGTACCAAAGAGAAAAAAATTGAAGGATGTTTGTAGAAAAATGCAAAGGAAAATTGAAAAATTTGCATTAGATTTTTTTGAAAGTTTGCACAATTATATCTTTATACTGCGGATATCTTACTAGCAAACAAAAATGCTCCGATGGAACAAAAAAGGGGAATATACTTGGGATTGAGAATTATCGAGGATGTAAAAGGAGGGGACTAGGAAAAATCTCCCTATGTTATATGCCAGAAATCGCATATTATGTTAAAAACCAGACTTTCTCTAAACAATGCAAAAAATCTGAGTATATTCTGCGGCCTTTGAAAAATGTAAAAGTTTAGTGAACAATTGTTGTAGACATGTGTAAAAGAGTATCTACATAAGGTCTGTTGCACGTCAGCTTCCGTGTTTCCTTACTGCTTTGAATCAACAATATCATCGATTGTCTTGAATGCATCGATACGTACTATTTCATTCAATTCGCTTAGCTACTGCATTGCTAATTCGCTGCTTTTTTCAATCAATTTTTTTAAATAGTTCATTTCTATTGGGAGGCCGCAGAATATACTTCAATTTTTTGCATTGTTTAGAGAAAGTCTGGTTTTTAACATACTATGCGATTTTTGGCATATAACATAGGGAGATTTTTCCTAGTCCCCTCCTTTTATATCCTCGATAATTCTCAATCCCAAGTATATTCCCCTTTTTTGTTCCATCGGAGCATTTTTCTTTGCTAGTACCCTACTTTTAATTAGCAAGATTTGGAAATACAATACTAGATTTCATTTACTGTGCGGTTCTTCTAATAATTGAATGGTTTAAACTTTACAAAACTACTAGTTGTAGAAGAAACAAACATTCTGATTAGTAATTCTTATGTTACTGTGATGTAACTAGGTACATCCCTACGCTCCTACATTCGTGAACTATTTTTAACCCTTACGTCGTTCACGCCCCTTCGTACATATAACTTTACTACGTGTCTTTGAGAGGCTTAGTTCGGCTCTCACTTTCTTTGAGACACAGTCGTGCTAGTCAACGCGGTCTTGTGTAAGATCCATTAGTTTGTTATCTAATAAACTTGGTGATCATTAGGGCTTTACAATCTAGAAACCGTATTAAGAAAAAGAACCATTTAGTACCTACAGTACTAATAGGCAGAAACCCCACTACATTACATTTGGCGATGTCGGAAATTTGCTTAATTACGGTTTTTTCTCGATAAATAAACGAAAATTTATCGAAATCTAGGTCGAATTTTACGTGATAAATTTTCATCGCGAAATCGTCACGTCGACTTAACGTCTGACTACTCAAATAACGAGTCTGAGTGCATGTCGACCTAACACGTCAGCTAACAGCTCGCACGCTTACAAAAGGCAAACGTATACGTAAAATACGTGTCCTTTCTTTTTCGACTAAGGCACGCGTCGAAGTTAAGAAAAAGCACTTTTCGCCAAGTAACATGCCGACGTCTCCTAACGCAGCTGTGACGAACAGCACAACAGACGACTTATCTGCACGTATAAGTCATTTCAAATTTCCACAATTCGATAAACAAATCGAAAATTGGAAATATTACATTCAACGATTTGAGCTCGAACTTAACCTTCAGAATCTAGAAGGACAAACAGAAGAGACCAAAAATGCACGCAGAAACCTGCTACTTAAGTGCGTAGGCCCCGAGTTATACAGACTCGTATCAGATCATTTTGAACCAAAATCGGTAACAGAAATCGATTATGTCGAAATTAAAGCGTTTCTAGACAGTTATTTTCGTTCAACGACCAGCTACTTAGCTGAACGTATGAAATTCATTTATTTTATTTATTTAGACATTTATTTACTTTCTTGGCAACCTGGAAGCCATTTTCTGTTCATGTAAGTTTCAAAACAATTTTAAGATCAGAATCAGCTATTTTTGCATACTTTTCTTCTATTTTCAATCAAAAGTGTCGATGTTTCGCATCAAATGATATAAATAGAGGAAATCAAGCAGTAAATCATGCTTCTAGACGTCTATCCGCCTTAATTTCACAACTTTTCCGGCGCTTCGCGCTAGATTTTTGTTAAAGTCAAAGAAATTTAATGAATTTTTCGCACAAAATTGTCCAAAATTTTGAAATTTTCAGGGAAAATATTGCGTCAAAAGTGTTTTTATGTAAAATTATTCAATCTAAAACACTGAAAAAACGCTATTTCGCGCGTCAATGGCAAATTTTTGGACCTATTTTTGACTGTGTTTGGAAAAGTTGGGAAACCGCCCCCTTTAAGAAAACCCTAGATCCGCCGCTGCTTATTACGCTAGCGTAACACGTGGAAGTGTGATGCGAATTTCATAATTCCTCTATTGAGCCCTTTAACTGTATATTGATTATATATTGTCAAGAAAATGCGATACTGTTATTAAACTAAATCGGCTATTTAGCGCAGGTCAAAGTTTCCTTCTATGCACTTTGGTAAATCAGTGAGAAATGTAATGAAAAACGCCTTCTTTTTTTAGATGATGCAGAATAAATCCCGATTTTGTGTCAGTTACAGAAAGTCTGATTTTTAGCAGATTCTTAAGATTTTTTGCGCGCACAGGTGACTTTTTACTAGTCCGTTCCTTTTATGTCTTTAATAATCAATCGGCTATTCCAAGGATATTCGTCCTGTTTTCTTCCATCAGAGTATTTTTCTTTGCTAAATGCTAGCACCCTACTTTTAAATTGCAACATTTGAATAAATAAGCCAGTAAACTCAAATGGTAACATGCCAAGATAATGACAGCAGTTCAAGAACGTGAAAAACAAATTGTTCTGAACATGCATTTTGTTTTTTAAATAAGTCAAGCTTACCTAATTTAAACAGATATAGTTTTTTCAGTGTAAAGTATAAGCAACTGCTTTGTGTGCAGAATGATCACACTCAGCTCCGTTGTTCTGATGTTACTTAGAACATTTTGAAAATTGAGCTTCTGCGACGCTCTTGAGCTAAAATCAATTTTCCACGTACACTTTACACAACTGCAACGTGTGAAGAAGTTTTATATTCAGAGCTGTAATTCTGACTTTAGAGAGAACAGTTTTGTGAAAAATTTTTCCTTTTGCAACGCTCTGGAACTGAACTTAGTTCTTAGTGTAAATTTGACCAATATTGGGACGCTCTGGGAGTAAAATAAATTTTTAACGTCTTCACACAACTGCTGGGTTTTAACCGAACTAACAGCGGTGTTTTTTTCTATTCGACAAGGATTTTTCCCGATGTACAAAGACATTTCGGGACCGTCTTTGTACATGTACAAAGAGTTTTGGGAAGACAAAAATTGCAAAAAATATCTAAAATCCGCGAAAATTTTGGGCGCTTCGCGCCGAAATGAGTAATTGCATGTTCTATATATCTTTATAATGACACAAATAGTATTTCAAAGTAAAAATGTCTAATTTTTCGGCGTTTCGCGCCGTTTTAAGACGATTCTTAATAATTTTTGCCCTTACAGACCCAGAAATTAGCTGTAATACACTACGAAAAAACGAACAACTCTGTTTTTACCACACTAAAATCGCTACTGTACTATATTATAGTGCCCAAAAATTTGTGTGTACAAAATGTACAAAGATTTTTGGGGAGACAAAAACTGTAAAAAGGTGTAAAATTCCCAAAAATTTTCGGCGCTTCGCGCCTAAATGAGTAATTGTTTTTCCTATATATATATATATATATATATATATATATATATATATATATATATATATATATATATATATATATATATATATATATATATATATATATATATATATATATATATATATATATATATATATATATATATATATATATATATATATATATATATATATATATAATGGTAGAATTTGCATTTAGAATGGAAAAATGTGAAATTTATCGGTGATTCGCGCCGTTTTGAGACAATTTTCAGTAATTTCTGGCGTCAGAAACTCAGAAATGAGCTAAAATACACTACCAAAGATCGAAAACCCTGTTTTACCATACTAAACTCGCTACTGTACTATATTATAGTACACAAAAATTTGCATGTACAAAATGTACAAAGACTTTTGGGGACCATTTTTGTACATGTACAAATGGACCTTGTACAAAAAAGCACTGACTATCAGTAAGATTAGTAATCCTGACTTGACGTAGAACATTTTGAAAAGAGAATTTACGTTTTTCTATGCGCCGGTAGTAAAACAAATTTTTTGTGTAAACTTTGCACCTCTGCAATAAATGAATGACTTAAAACTTACACAATTAAATTTGTAATCCTGATGTTATGGAGAACATTTTGAAAATAATTAACATTTCGCAACGCTCTGGAACTAAAATGACTTTAGTGTAAACTTTATGTTTCCAAAAATGACTCAGCATTGTGTATGGAGAAAGGCGACTAAGTTCGATGTGTAACCACTAACGTGCACGTTATTTTTAGAATCGTTCGCACCATCCGATTCATAACCAGAGTAAGCGACAGACAAAAAACGGTAAAAACTGTATGGAGTTAAAAGAACGCGTTAACCGCGATGTGTAAAATCGGAATTTTGTTCACCACTAGAGTATAAACTTTACACTGCCAGAATTGTCTCCAGTCAAGTTCTACGTGTAGCTGTCGAAACTTAGTACTTTTACAACAGAAAGTCATTCCGGTCTCTTAATCAGAGACGTTGGCAGTCACGAAAAGGTAGAAAATGCGACCAAAGTTTGTATTTACAGCCCCAGATTTTTACTCCCTTTACACTCCCACTCTACAAATAAACCACATTTTAAAAAAAGCATAGGTTTTGAGATTGTTCAAGTGTCTAAATTAAAAAAACACGACTAAACAGAAAGCAAAACTGAGTTAGGTAGTGGTATCTTCAAACACCCTGACAGATCGCCCTGTTATAACGTTACGCCTTAACTTTACGCACTCATTGCTAGCTAGCTGGCTATTGAGCATAAACAAAAACAGGAAAGTCCGATTTCGGATTTTTGATCATCTATCATTCCAAAAATTTTATTATCATTTGAAAAATATCCACCGTCGCTCTGCCCTCGTAACGAGTACGCGAATATACTCGAAATTATGCTTTTAGACGTCGCTAGACACTTTTTCCAGTCCGAGCAACAGGATTTCGTCCAAGATGGCCTTAGGGCTATACTTCCTAAAAGTCGCGGAGGGGAAACCGACCGCATACCCTCCCAGTGCGCATGTGTGCATATTTTATTACATTTATTTACTTTCTTCTCGGCCCGGACGCCACCGTGTTTTTGTATTGACGAACGTTTTCATGTTTCTTGTATGATTTCTGAAGCATAAACTATCGTTTCTTTCGTCCTCGCTAATATTGCGGAAAACAATTTATAAGCTAAAACTTTTCTTTCAGTATCCGTCTGTCTGATCTCTCGGTCGTTTGGATCGCAATACCCCTCGCTTTTCTCCTAAGCGTTTCCTTGTATAGCGGAAAAGTAGATTTTCAGATCAATTCCGTATCTTCGGCCTAGTTTTACTATAGCGTGTTTCATATCTTTGAAGATGGCGAAATATGCCCACGAATTAGTCTACGAAGGGGCTTACGAACGCGATGCAGTTTGGGCGTTGGATAAGGTCTATGTTCATCCTAGAACTCTTTACGCCCGTCGTATCGGTTGAAAACACTTTAGTATCAATTTGATATTTTTTAGAAAGCTTCTTTAAAAGCGAAACAGGCTGCGTTAAAAATATAATAAGTCTATATTTTCGCCGTCTTAACAAACGATTTCATAAATTACTAATCTAGTATAAAGTAATTCGCCGATTGCAAATGAATAAAGAACAAATAAATGAGTTGCAAAAAATAAAAGCTTACAACGCTGTCCTTTGAAAGTTTGACTTTTTAATTTTTTTTTCATTTTTAAGCGCGTCGTAACTATTGCAAACTTTGAGAATTTTTGAGAAATTAAGTACCCGGAAGCATAGTTCCCAATGTCAAAACTTCAGGGTGAGGTGAAATCAATCTTAAAATTCGGGACCACTAAATTTAGAGTTCTAGCCTTTTTTGCGGGTCAAACACAAAAGATGGCTAAAACATCCCTATATAGCGCGTTTTAATGCGAAAAACTGCATTCTTGATTACTTTTTATCTCATTCCAACTAGTTCCGTCACTCTCGTAAGTAAAAAATATAAGAATTTATCGTAAATTTTCACTTTTCGTATCATTTTAACTTCATCCTAGGTATTTTATGGGTAAACGAAACAGAAATGTACATCTTCGCCGCTTTTGTACCCAAAAATCATGCAGAAAATGTTTGATAGCCGAAAATCGTCCAACGGTGATTTGAGTCTTGTACCCCCTTACGCCCCCCACCCGCTATGGGAATGCGCGCCCAAAAGGCGGATTGTTCATAATTTATAGTTTGCGGCTCGGCTCCTCGTATTTTTGCTAAGAGTCTGTTTTATTGCGCAGGAAACGACGAAGTGCACGTCGTGTGGACGGAGCATTTCGCGCCCTACCGTCGCAACATCATTCCGACGGATTTTTGCGACGCGCTCATCGTCGTCAGCCCTTGCGAGACGACGTCGCTCTTTCGCGTCCGGGTGGAAAAGTCGCCCGAGTTGGGCGACTTCGGGCTGCTGTTCGACGGCGCCATGGTCGATTGGGCGATTTTGGCCCCCCTCGTGCGGCAGACGACGTTGAACGCCAGCCGGGCCAAACGAGCCTCGGCCGCCCAATACAAACATTTCGTCAAACACCGCGCCGACACGTTCGCCAACGTCGTTTGGCGTCGCTTCAACGCGTCGGTGCATTTCGGAGCCGCCGTCGAACGCGCCTGGTGCTCCATTGAGCAAAAACTTTGATCGAAACTACTAAATCGCGTTTTTTAGCGGATAAAAATCTTTTCCAGAAAACTCAAAGCGCTACTCAGATGCTAATCTTACGCGTAAACGAAAACCTTATTTTTGCGCTTAGGCGGATTAATTACCCGATTTTAGTAAATTAATTACAAGTAAGCCGCTTGGTTCGTGAGGCGCGCTAAAACGCGATATTTTAAATCATTTTAAGGTCCACCGTCTTTTTTATTCGACATCAACGCGCATTTTAAACAAAATCAATGAATGTAATAACTTCTCGCGAATAATCTTTTTTTTTAGATTTTGACCTTGGGGCGCTTCAAAAATCTTTTGAATTTTCTCCATTTCGTCGAAATAAATTCCAGTCAATTTTTATTCGGAAATGCATCCGGCTTAACTGGCCCTAATAACGCGCATTACGACTATGCGCGGGCGGCACAAAAATTTGGGGGATTGGTAAAATTGTCAAAAATGTTACTAAAAATAGAATTCCGAGGTCTACGGTAATCCGGGATGGGGGTTTAGCTTCCGGGGGTACGGACTTACCAAACCTCGAACTCCACCACCCCTCCTCCCGCGCCCGTGCGCGATTACGACCGTACGCGGGCGGCGATCGAATTCTGGCAATCCCATGGTACAAACTTGCTAAAAAATGGCACCAAAAGTTTAATTTTGGGATCGAGCGATCTTTTCGAGGACTTTCGGATTCTCGGGGTCCAGCCGGACCCCCGCGCGCGCGTACGGATTACGACGCGCCATCCGAGCCGGATTTTGTCTCTTAATAAAATAGCGCGAATCGTTCGGTTCCGTTCCGCGTTTGTTGCAATCGGCTCTTATATGGCATCCTTAAAGACTTTGTTTCGAATATCGAAGTACGCTTGGCGACAAATCAAAAGGATTTATTTTAAAAAATTGGGCTTTTTCGCTAATATAGGAAATTTTATGTTTTAAACGGCGTAAATCGGTGTAGACGGAATTTTTTTATTTGATTTCTCGTTTCGCGAATTAGTAGCACCGTTTTTCCGCTTTGCGTCTATCGGCGAATCTTTTCTAAATTTCTCGATCAAAGTCGCCGTCGCTCGTATAAGTTTTTGCTTTTAATTCTTTCGTTCGGTTGTGACGCTACGACGCTCGTACGAATTGTATTTATTTACGCCTACATCCCCGAAATGAGACTTTAAACGTTATTCGTTCGTAAAACGATATTTCGCATTCTATTACTACGCTTTTGCTACGTTTTCCGCGTCGCCGTTACTCGTTCGGTCGGTCGCCCGCCATTTTGTCCTTCGGAAAAAATAAAATTGCGATAACGCGCGGTTCGGCGGTAATTCCGTCGGCGGTTGGCCAATCTTCCGGCTTCTAACGGCGTTTTACCGCGTTATTATATTCAGGCAGCTGCGGTTAGTTCTTACGCTTACTCCGGTTAACGGATCCGCTCAACTTGTTTTATAAAAATTGTGTAAAGTACGTAGCGAGCTGCGCTTTTGCTTCATTTACTTCTTTTTCCTTTTTTTATTCGCAATTTTGCCTCTCGCCTCTCGTTTATTTTTCCGCTTCCCCTCTACGCGTCCTGCGTTAGCGCGACCCCTCCGTCGTTTCGTATTTCGTCGTAAGTGGCTAATGAAATAAATTTTGTGAGGCTAAATGTTGCAATCTTGGGACCTAATAATTCTTCTATAATGCCATAAATGCCGAATGATTTTTATTTCGAGACGGGTTTATTCGAGAAAATAGTATTTTAATGGATCAACTACGGAAACGTAATTTTTGCAAGTATTATTTCAAAACAACGATTTGCGATTAAGCGTCGGGCCTAATAAGTTGGTTAAAATTTGGTTTAAAGAACTTTTTGTTGACTTTATACGAAATCGAGGGATCGGATTGTCTCTCGTAAAAAATTTTGCAAAATCGTAACTTGTCGTTAAGACTTTAGAACTCGGTTATTCCGGTTACGGATCAGAGAGCCGTATTGCCGAGAGCTGGCTGAATTCGATTTTGGTAGTCGTACGAGTAGTGGCGGATCTGGGATTTTCTTAGCGGGGGATGCGGCGGTACCCCAACATTTCCAAAAACGGTCGAAAACGGTCGAAAATAGGTTAGGGTATTAGCCCTTCGCGCGCAAAATAGCGTTTTTCGACCTTTTAAGTTCTTCTATTCTATTTAAAATCGCTTTTGGTCTAATATTTTTCCGATAAATTTTGACATTTTTCGGCAGTTTTGTGCAGAAAATTATTAAATCTCTTTGGCTGTAGCAAAATTTCGACGCAAAGCGCCTGGAAATTTCGGAAATTCAAGCGGAACGTTTAGAAGCTTGAATAACTGCTCGATTTTGTATTTTTAGCATTTGAACCGGAAAGTCGAAAATTTTTTAACTTACGTTCGCGAATATTGGAAAACTGCCAAAACATCCGTTTCTACTCTTGAAAGCGCTTTGAAACCTATTGAGCGTAAATATGGCTTCCAGGCCGCCGGTGACACCGGTCTACAAATTTAAATTTCTTGTAGAAACGAAATTAAGCGATTCTACGTCAGATTTTTACGCCGATTCCAAAACTAGCTATAGCATTTTTGTAGCGTATCAAGTTTTTGAGATATTTGTATATTAAAATTTATGCAAATAATGATTTCTTTCGGGGAAGGCGAAGTGATCGCGGTAGGACAAAATCTTAAAACATTATTCTTACACGATTCCCTCTTAAATTTAAAACTGTTCCCGTACCTTATTTTACTCACTTCTGTAAAATAAAATATATAATTTGCATATTTCGCGCAGTGTAAAGTATACATCCTCGTCTGCCTAGTACGTCCGCCTCTAAATAATTTTAAACACTTTCTTAATTAGGCTCGTTGCGCTGATTTCGAAATCTGTTTTTGGTTTTGTGCCTCTTACAAATATTTCAGAATTTATAGAATGTTTAGAAATTCTGAAGAAAAATTTTCAACGGACATTGAACGGTATAAAAGCTTTTAAAACTGGACAGTTGTTGACTTCCCACTCTATACAACAATTAGAATATACTTTGTCAGTATTAAAAGATGCGAAAAAGGCTATACCTGTGATGTTCCATTTACATTGGAAAGCTTTTCCAAAAGTTCTGATGTTATGAAACTTTTCGAACCACCTATACTGTTTTTCGATATATTTTATTACAGAAATTTATGAAAAACTAGATTTGCTATCGCGAAACCGTAATCAGCGTAAAAACTGTTTTAGAAGATATTCAATATTTTCTAGATGTAGAACGATTATTCTGAATATATGCTTTAAACTTCACACTCAATAAATTTGCAAATTATGTGCAATATTCATGAAGGAAGGATAAAGTAAGCAACACCAGTTTTATTCAAATCACTAGTAAGTCTGTATAAAAACAATTTTAGAGTTTAAACTCCTAAACAAATCGTTGTGACTCCTACGCTTCCGTAATTAATATCAATGGAAGCTCTGATTTGCATAAATTTAATATACAGATATCTCAAAAAGTTGACGCGCTAGAGAAATTCTAAGGCCAGATTCGGAATTAGCGCAAAAATCTAATTAACAATCGATTGATTTTGTATCTGATACAAAATTGTTGTCGACCAGTGTAATGTGAATAAATGGAATAGTAGGTGTTATTCCACGTGGAGCGCCGGAAAAGTTTCAGGTTTTATGATCACTGACGGCCAAGAATCATTGCAAATTGCATATACTACCTTCATCTCGCCAAAGATGTTGGGCCGATGGAAAAGGAGGGTGGCTTCCTCCATGCTTCGCGATTTTATTATTAATTTATAGAAAATGTGTTGTTTTTAGCGTTTTTAGCTTTAAACTAGTTCGAGAGTGTCAACGTTGCCATTTTGGACTACATTTTTCCAATTCATCCGGATTTTTTGTAATTTTTCGAAACATGTTTTTTCGTTCCAGAAATAATTCTCCGGTTTCAACCCCATATCCAGTTTTGCTTATCTTCGGAAAGCTTCAAAATTGATATTAAAGTGATTAAAATGTAAAAAATTTGGGCGCTTCACGCTGGATTTTTGTAGTATGTACTTCTTTTGCATTGTTTCTCCTCAGAAGGGCGGCATAATTGAGTTAATTTTGCCGAATCACCTATTTTCCTACACGCTTTATCATCAAAATTTGTAGAATTGATTTAGGAACGCAAAATTTATCAAAAAAGGTTTCGCTAGAATGCATTAAATTAATTTCCTCATTTTGGCGATTCCTCCAGAAATATAATCCTGGATCACGGTTTTTTAGCACTACGTTAATGAAAGTTACCCCGTGCTAATGGAAATTTTAGCCATTGTCACGACGTGCTAATAGATACGGAGACCTTTTTGGGCAAGAGCGTAGTAATTTTAATGCTTTTTAATGTATTTTTCAGCTAAAATCCCAAAACATTTCCGGCGCTTCGCGCCTAGTGTAACTGAAGCCTCAAACACTACAAATTCAAACTTTGTGAAATCTGAAAGATTATGCATTCGTCTCGTCTATTTGTTCGACTATTGCTAGCACAAAATAATTACTTTATGACATTTGGCACTGTTTTGTGTTGTTTAAAAACGAAATTAGCTTCATGTATACTGATTTTCAATTCATAAACGCCGTAGCGTTCGTTGATGGATTAAATTATGGCAACCGCCTTATTATGTCTGTTGTTGAAATAGCTACATAGGTGTCAGCTTCCAAAGTTTATTGAGCAATAGGAAACCGATAATTATGATTTAGCGTGAATTTCTCGATTTATTTAAATCTTGCAAAAAATATTGATCCGCGGAATATCACGGCATTCTCAAACAGCTATATTTAAAAGAAGGACACGCACTACTCACACCACGTAGGTACTACGCGGGTA
Organism: Mermis nigrescens; assembly: GCA_036768485.1. Taxonomy (NCBI): domain Eukaryota; kingdom Metazoa; phylum Nematoda; class Enoplea; order Mermithida; family Mermithidae; genus Mermis; species Mermis nigrescens. Next base: position 12,886,525 of record JAVLUZ010000145.1, on the reverse strand, counting down.
AAAATCAGCGCGCTGATGTAAACCATCCCATGCTAACGGAAAAATTTTTCATTAGCACCGGTGCTAATGGTAGTCGTGCTAAAAAACGATGTCCTTGATACTGGGCTGCATTACTCAATAAAGCGGAACTCGCGCTGTCCTGGATACTGGGCCGCATTACACAATAAAGTGGAACTCGCGCACCCGGACCCGAGGTTACCTTAAATTTTGGACCTGGACCCGGAACCCGGTTTTTGAAAAAAGTGGACCCGAATATTAAAAAAATTGAAAATTGTGTTTTCGACTACATAAATTTAGTTCGATTATAGCATTATCTAAACAGCCTTATTGCTTCAGACAAAAACATAAACGAGTTGGCGGGAAACGTTGCTTTTCAATAATAAAAGCAATTAAACGGGGCATTGTCCAAAATCAAATACATGAAACAAAAGTGAATCCTTGCTTTTCACTTAGGAGTGACCGAGTTCCCGTCTTGGCGTCTGCTAATGCGCCGTTTGTTCAAGATTCGCTGTTGGAAGCTTTTTCCAGCAATTATTTTCACTTCGGACAAGCTTTCTAGCGAACGTCAAAGCGTAGAAGCTCGCAAAGCAACGAATGAAAATTCAGCCGTAGCGTCGTTTGACCAATATATTGCTAGAGCCGATTCTATCATCAGACGATTCAAGGTCAGTTTAAAATCATCCAAGTCATTGAGCAACTTATGAATAACCGCGAGGGCATTGGAGTGAACTAGTCCCCTATAATTTTTCGAAGTAATAAGTCAACATTTTGGGGCGCTCCGCGCTGGATTATCGTTCCCGTACGACTTGTCTACTTAAGAGCGCAAGCTTAAGGAACACATCGTAAATAAATCGAAATTTTCTGGCGCTCCACTTATAATTATTCATTTTCCGCTTGCTTTCTTTATAAATGACGAGAATTAAGTACAAAATAATTTTTTAGCAGGGTCGAGTCTGAATATATTGTTTCAAAATCATTTTTGTGTCCATTTTATACAAAACATTTTCTTAAATACGATTGAGGTCACATTTATTATTCTTTTTTAAATTTGTCTTAATATGCGTAGCATGGTGACAAACGCTCAAAGAGACCATTATTTTTGCCTATCCGCCAGTAGTTGTTGAGATATCCGACTCCAATATTTTAGTTCCCCCTCAAATTTAGAAGGCCGGCTACGTGCCTGCGTGTCAAAGGTTGTGTTATCAGAAGAAAGTTCGTATTGTCGTATTAGTGCCGCGTAATTGATTTAATAGATTATTTTAGTTTTTCAGAGTGTGTTGAACTTTATTAATTTCGATTGTAGAGTTTCGCACCTAGTGGCGGATCTAGGCTTTTTGTAAGGGTGCGGAATCTTAAGTTTTCTCAAAACAGTCGAAAATAGGTCTAAAAAGTTCGTCCTTCGCGACCTAAACAGGGTTTTTCGGCGTTTTACATTTTTTTATTTAAAATCAATTTAAACGCATTATTTTTTCGAAAAATTTTAACATTTAAGAAAATTCTTTGCTAAAAATTAATAAAATTCTTAAGGTTTAGCGAAAATCCGCCCCAGAGCGCCGGGAAATTTTTCAAAATTTGGTGAAATGACGTCACTTAAAAGTTTTGATTCCTGCTCGATTTCCTACGTGCGTAGCATTTGATGCGAAGTGTCAAAAAAATTTTTAGTTTATGCTTAAAATGGAAGAAAAGTATGCTGTTGCTGCTATAAAAACCTATCCCTATCGCGAAAATGGCTTCCAGGCCAAAAAGAAGTTTACCGCTCGCCTCGAATGTTGACGCCATTGTTTTTTTGCATTTGACAAAGATTTTACCCGATGTACAAAGACTTTCTGGACCGTCTTCGTACGCGTACAAAGATTTTTGAGAAGACCAAAACTGTGGAAATGTGTAAAATTGAGTAATTATCCGTTCTATGTGTCTTTGTATAAACAAAATTTGCATTTAAATAGGGAAAATGTCAAATTTTTCGGCGCTTAGCGCTATTTTGAGATTCTTTTCAGTGTTTCTTGTCGTCATAGACGCTGAAACTGGCTAAAGCGCACTACCAAAAGCCAAACACCGTGTTTTACAACGCATAAAGCGCTACTGTACCATATTGTAGTACCCAAAAATTTGCATGTACAAAATGTTCAAGGATTTTTGAGTACCATCTTTTAACATGTACTAAAGGACCTTGGAAAAAATACACTACTTGACGCTCTAATATGCTTCTTGTGAGTCGATCGTGCGTGGGCGGAAACGGTATTATTTCCGCCTAAGCATTACCAATGTGTTAAAAATATCTTTTACGAAGTGGGAAAAATATCAAGTTCTAATCTCCCTCTTAAGCATATAATAGTGTCAACATCGATGGCGAGTAGTGTAAAGAAATACCATCAATAGGTTTGCGCTGCCAGGCGCGCGGCTGTAGGGGAGACGGAAATTTCGAAAGTACGAATATTTTTCGAGATGGTCTTCCAAAGGAAAAATTTTAAATTCTTGAAGCGCATTTGAAGGACCATCGGAATAGATTTCAGCTGCCGTAAAGGTAATAGATCCAAAATTTTTTGGCGTCTTGCATAAAACTTGTTGTTCTTCATAACTTTTGTCTTCCAAACAGCCTAATTCAGAGCACAATGCGGTAATAATGTCCAAATTGTATTTTGTTTACTTCTACGCGGCACGGTTTTTTGTATTCGGCAAAGATTTTTCGCGATGTACAAAGACTTTTGGGGAACGTCTGTGTACATGTACAAAGATTTTTTGGAAGACAAAAACTGCGAAAAAGGTTCGAAATTCGCAAAAATTCTCGGCGCTCCGCGCCGAAAATGACCAATTGTGTGTTCTATATATCTTTATAATTTCAGAAATTGCATTTTAAAAGGAAAAATGCCAAATTTTTTGGCGCTTCGCGCCCTTTTGAGACGATTATTACTGATTTTTGCCCTCAGAAACGTAGAAATTGCTAAAATACGTAACCAAAGGTCTAACAACTCTCGTTTTGCCACACTAAAATCGCTACTGTACCATATTATAGTACCCAAAAATGTGTGTGTACGAAATGTACAAAGACTTTTACGGACCATCTTTGTACATCTACAAACGGACCTTGTACAAAAAAACACTGCTACGCGGTATTATATATTCTCCCTATTACTTTTCTTCGCAATGTACCAAAAATGAGTTTAAAACATTCAACAACTTTTTAGCCGAGTCAACCATGGTAACAATGTTAAGAAATCAATTTTTATGGTCATATTATACGACACGCTTTTTAAACATAATCGACATTGGGAGAAAAATTTTTTATTTTTTAAAAATTTTTCTTCTCCAATAACTACAGCTTCCTACAAAACTCTCAAAAATACCATCCTTTTTATCCATCTAAAATATTTTTTTAAACGTATGGCTTCAAAATTTTAGTCCCCTCCTAATTCGTCGGAAGGCCAACCGCATACCTGGGCGCTGCGCCAGAAAAATTTGAGAAGTTTACGTCACCAAGGGCCAAAAATCATTGCTAGTTATATATCCATTTTTTTATCATGGCAACTGCGTCAGAATAATGGACGACGGTGGAGGACGGCCCCCTTCCCGCCACTACGTCCTCATTAAATCCGCTCCTGTTCGCATCTGAATTTTGAAACGGTACCTTTTGTTGCAAGTAGCGATCGACCGGAGATCCGGCCTCCGGCAAATCCGGCCATTTTTTCCACTCCGGTGCTCCGGCCGGCGGACACCCAAAAATCGGCCAGAGGCCGGAGAGTTTTTTCTTTCTTCGCATAGTGACCGAACGTACTAATTGCCGACATAATGCTTATTAAATTTAGTCAGAGTGCAATTAAATAGCGGGAAAAAGGAAATTGCGCCGAATAAAGTGTCACCACCACAATCGTAAAATATTCAGTTTTAGGAGGAAAGAAAATTACTCTATCGATCGATTCGTGCAATCGCTGTGAACATCGCTGCAGGAAATTCCTGTTAACGCTGGAACTCATAGAGTTGCGTAAGATGCAGTTAGGCCCGCCTTACACTGATTTTCCAGATAATGTTGCTGTCAGGGGCGGTTGGTCAAAAATATTTGGCGAGATAAAGAATGGATATGCAATTTGCAATGATGTGTGGCCGTCAGTGAGCATAATTTCTCAAATTTTTCCGGTGCTACGCGCCGGATGATACCTATTAATCACATATATTTACTTTCTTGGCGACCCGGAAGCTCGGTTTTTTGTATTCGGCAAAGATTTTTCCCGATGTACAAAGACTATTTGGGACCGTCTTTGTACATGTACAAAGATTTTAGGAAAGTCAAAACCCGCAAAAAAGGTCTATACTTCGCAGAAATTTTTGGCGCTTCACGCCGAAATGAGTAACTGTGTGTCCTATATATCTTTATAATAGCAGAAATTACATTTCGAAGGGAAAAATGTCAAAGTCTTCGGCGCTTCGCGCCGTTTTAAAACGATTCTTAATGATTTGTGCCCTCATAGAACAATGAATTAGCCAAACTACGCTACCAAAGGTCGGACAACTCTGTTTTTTAACACTAAAGTCGCTACCGTACTACATAATGGTACCCGAAAATTTGCGTGTCAAAATATACAAGGACTTTTAGGAGATAATATGTACAGAGATATACAAAATGTACAAAGATTTGAGATTTGTTAAAATATTCGCCTCTGCCATTTGTTACTTCGTAGCCTTGTTTGCTTTCGTATCTCATTCGTGTATTCGCGCTGTTTTTGAATTAGCGAATATTTCATGGCTCTTCATCTCATTTTGTTTAATGTTTACGGATTAATGCGTATTGACTTTTAGGAAGAAAGTGGCGCCCCGGGCGTGTGCGTTGGAATAGCGGTTAATGGCGTTATTGTGCTGCAAGCGGGTGACCTTCTTTTTATTATTTTTTATTACTTATTCATTTCTAGGTATTTTCATTAAGTTAGTTACAATCCTGTGTATATTATATTTTTACCTCAGCGTTATGCTTGGTTCGAGTCTAAACGCAATATTTCAATCAAAATTAATTACTAAATAAATTAGAGAGCGTGTCGTAGAACACTGATGCTGCGTTTAGACGCCGACTCGCTTAAAATGGTTTATAATACTTTGACTATTTTCTAGTAATCTAATTTTAATATATAAAAAATAAATTGCCATTAATTCTGATGGTTATTTTGATTATCAATGAATAAGTTAATCTTATTAGTAACTAGATAAGCTGCCCGGCGTTGCCCGGGCTGAACTTAGGCCTGATAGCTATATGGAATTGATATGTCTCTTGTATTCTTTATTTTTCAAGACTTTTGATGTTTTTGGGATATTTCTAAAAAAATTGTTGGTATAAACCATATTTTATTTTTTGGATTTTTTTAAAATGTCTTTTGTCAACCATTTTTTTGATCAAATCCATATCTTTGACGTTACAGAATGGTTTTGAAAATTGTTTAGCCATAATCATATTTTTGATGCTGTGGGATGTTCTGGAAATTTTTTTAATAAAAACCCATATTTTTGATGTTTTGGTATGTTTTGGAAAATTTTTTTCGCCAAACCATGTTTTTGATGTTTTAGGATGTTTTGGAAATTTTTTTTAATCAAACCCATATTTTTGATGTTTTGAGATGTTTTGGGAAATTTTTTTCGTCAAACCATATTTTTGATGTTTTAGGATGTTTTGGAGAATTTTTTCAATCAAACCCACATTTTTGATGTTTTGGAAAATTTTTTTCGTCAAACCATATTTTTGATGTTTTAGGATATTGTGGAAAATTTTTTTTGGTCAAACCATATTTTTGATGTTTTAAAAATTTTTTGTTTGTTGTAGCAAAGGGCGTCATATATCACGTGATATCTCATATCACTCAAATGTTATAGCTGATGGTATCTCCTATCTGATATCACTGCATGTTATGGCACAGACAGGGTATCTATATCACACCTATCTTATACCATTGCCTATCTCGTAGCACAGGGTATCTTATATCCCATACTATCTTATAACATTGCCTATCTTGCAGCTCGGGGTATCTTATATCACTTCCTATCTTATAGCATTGCCTATCTTGTAGCACGGGGTATCTTTTATGACGTTCTATGTTATAGCATTGCCTTTATTGTAGCACGGGGTATCTCATATCACGTCCTATCTTATAGCATTGCCTATCTTGTTGCACATAGTATCTCATACCACGCCTATCTTATAAAATTGCCTACGTTATAGCATTATTTGGTTAAACCCGTATTTTGATGTTTCACAGTGCCGACCAATGCTATAACGTATAACAATGTACATAGTGTCGCCAGGCATGCTGCCCTTGGCCGGGGTATCCCTATACAAACAGTATAAACTAAGTTTTGAAAAAATGGCAAAAAATCGGTCATCTCCCGAAATCGCGGAGGCTGATAGCACATGGGCCAAACCCCGCTCCTTCCCTGCCCAGGGCCAATTGGTGCGTTTGTCATAATTCCAAAATCGCTACTACACTCCCCATAGGTAGGCCGACCTCGAGCCAAAATTTCAACCCCGCATCTGCTACGGGGCCGGAGCCAACCCCGGACATACAAACACACTTTCACAAATATATATTAGATAGCGAAGGTTGATCCGACTGAATTCAATCCTTGCGGCAGGGTATGGTTTCAGCGATGTGGAAAATCTGACGCCGTGTCAATCGAATACGTTGATGCGCATAGCCAGCATCAGCAAACCAATTACGATGACCCTGGTTGCCAAATTAGTGCAAGAAAACAAATTAGACCTCGATGCGCCCGTCAATGAATACGTTGTCGATTTTCCAACCAAGAAAATAGGCGATAAAGAGGTTTGGGTAGATCTATTTATGGGCGTACGCACGATTTTTTATGGAAGGACGGTCTGAAAAATTCGTGACATTACATATATTTCGGATAACTTTCGGCGGTGAAAAAATATAACTGCATTTTCTGGCATTTCCGAATACGCTCTATCGTAAAATTCTAAATAAGAATCCTACGCGTCCACGCCTAAGGCCGGGGCCAGGAAATTTTAATATCGTCGTTAGATACAAATTGATGCATAGTTTGAATTAAATCCGTAAGCTTCCGAAGTCGCACTTTTATTTTGCCGTAGTTGTCAATAAACTGTAAGAAGACTGATACCATTATTTAGTCCAATCGATCGAGCCAGCGGGTTCGCATATAGCAACCATCATTGTTGAAATGTGTCGAAAGTTTAAATTAAACTTTCTGACTGAAAGTTTAAACTTTCAGTCAGAGTTGCATTTGCCATTTATGGTCCAGGGTCCGCCTTATCTGGGGTTACTGAGCTCGTTCGAGCTAATATGTTTGTAAAAATAGGTAGAACGGTTAGGGAAAGAGAAAGCACAGCTTATGGGTATTCACCACGAGAAAGATAAAATTTGAGTAAATGTGCTATACTTTATGTACATTCACACCGGGGGTATGCATTAATCTATCAGACAATTTTCTTCCATTATTTTCTATATCTCGCGTGTTGCGGGTCATTCAATCTCCCTTATCGTCATTGTTTTCATGCAAATTTGACCATAAATATTCATGAAGAATAAAATGAAATAAGTTAAGTATCAAAATTTGTCAATATTTGACTTTAAATAGGTAAAAAAATTACTTATTTATCAACGACCTCCCCAGGAAACCCGGTTTACCCTCCTCCCAGAACTTTGGACCTTGCGTACAGGCACGTAGCTCGCCTTCGGAATTTGTGGCAATTAAAATTTTGAAGGTAGATATCTCAACATATTCACAGGCGCGTAGCTGGCCTTTGGAATTTGGGGGGACTAAAATTTTAAGTCGTATATCTCAACAACTACTTATAGATAGACAAAAATATTGGTGTTTTATAGCGTTTCTGAGCAAATTCTACCCACCTGGGCTGTTTGGACGACGAAAGTTCGAAACTAGGCGCGAAGCGCCCAAACATTTTGGGGCTATTAGCTCAAAAGTAAGCTAAAACCCGTTCTAACAGTCTTTCAAATACGCTTCGAGAATTTTGAATTTTTTTCTATGGGGCGGCCGCCTCCCGCTACGCTCATGGATATCGTGAATAACGTAGCGGCTCTCTTTTATTCTAAAGCCCGTACGAGACTTTTGATGTAGGTATTAACCAGGCGTGTAATAGGGGGATGGAGGAGATCCCTCTGCCCTAAGTTGGCCGCCCTTCCATCCCTCCAAGCCAGAAAATCCTTTCCCCAATTTTTGGCCGTCTTTAGGTGTTTTTTGGCCGTTTTTGGTCAAAACTTGGATGTCATTTATCCCCCGCCTTAAAAATGGCCGGGGCCCTCACCCAAAATTTCGTGCCGTTATACGGATGGTATCAAGTTTGTCATAGTGTAGTACATTCAGATAACTCGCGGCCTCGTAATATATTTTGAAAGAATACAACCGATTCCTTGCATCAATTTAAACTATGATGTTTATTGACGAGTTTATTTTTCTGTTAGTCTATCCACGTTAAAGTCTTTAAAAAATGACTATTTTTCGTAGCACTATAAATTTGAAAGGTCTATTAAAGCGCGCAGATACGAGTATTGTTGCCGAAAAGCGTCCGGTTTTCTCTTAAGCGTGTTTTCATTCTAGGTAACAATAACAACACGCCAACTGGTCAGCCATTTGGCAGGCGTCCGACATTATCAAAAGCAGCCTCTCTCTCAGTCGGCAAAAGTTGAGGTATTCAGCAAAGATAATTAGATATTCCTAGGTTGGATGCATACACGATTAGGGGCACCGGAAGAATTCAATTTTTTTCAACCCCTTCCCAAAATTGGCGAATTTTCAGAAGTTCCCAAAATTTTTCTGAAAATTTAAAGAGAAAATGCTTTTTTAAAGCGTTTTTAGCCATCTAATTGTTCAAAAGTGCCAAATTTTTGGCGCTTCGCTACAGTGTACTTATGCTTTGACTACATTTCCTTCAATTTTTGTCGACTTTTTTAAAATTTTTTTTAAAATTATTATGCTGTAGAAAGATGGAGCACCGTCAGAAACGCTGAAAACGATGTTTTTGACGCGTACCTACGATTTTTGGACCTAAAAAAGGCACTTTATAATTTCACCCCACCCCCTATTCTGATTCGTGCTGTTTATTTGTTATTATCGTATTTGTAAAACTCCACAAGTACTAATTTGCACTCATCATATGCTGAGTCGCCTATTTTTAGGTAGACGCTAAATAATCTTCAATTTAGGGCCAAAAATAAACAATAAATTATCCAAAAAGGCGAGATTCTTTCCCAGGCACGTAGCTGGCCCCCCTATCTTTGGGGAGGGACCGATACCAATTTTGGGGGTCTAAGTCGAAAATAGAACAAAATAACGTGTAAAAAGTCCCATTTATCCGAATTTTCGGAGGGTCTGGACCACGGTTTTTTTTTGTACTCGGCAAAGATTTTTCCCGATGTACAATGACTTTTCGGGACCGTCTTTGTACATGTACAAAGATTTTTGGGAAGACAAAAATTGCAAAAAAGGTCTAAAATTCGAAAAAAATTCGCGCCGAAATGAGTAATTGTGTGTTCTATATATCTTTATAATGGCAGAATTGCATTTCAAAAGTAAAAATGTCAAATTTTTCGGCGCTTCGCGCCGTTTCAAGACGATTCTTAGTGATTTTTGCCCTTAGAGACCCAGAAATTAGCTAAAAGACACTACGAATAGTCGAAGAACTCTGTTTTTACCACACTAAAGTCGCTGCTATACCATATTATAGTGCCCAAAAATTTTGTGTGTACAAAATGTGCAAAGATTTTTAGGAAGACAAAAACTGTAAAAAGATGTAAAATTCCCACAATTTTCGGCGCTTCGCTCCGAACTGATAAATTATTTGTCCTATATATCTTTAAAATGGCAGAATTTGCATTTAGAATGGAAAAATGTCAACATTTTTCGACGCATCGCGCTGTTTTCAGATAAATTTAGTAATTTTTGGCGTCAGCAACCCATAAATTAGCTAGAATACACTACCAAAGATCGAAAACCCTGTTTTACCACACTAAAATCGCTACTGGACTATATTATAGTACACAAAAATTTGCATGTACAAAATGTAAAAAGACTTTTGGGGACCATCTTTGTACATGTACAAACGGACTTTGTACAAAAAAAACACTGGCCTGGACCCCCCATCTCCCACAGCTACGTGCCTGTTCTTTCCAAGAACCCGGAGGAATCTTTGCCTGTTCGGATAATTGACGACCGATTTCGGGTAGGGCGTCCAGTCCACCCTATCCCGTGTCATATGTACGCTTTTACTGCTCCGTTTTACAGCGCTATTTACTCGTGCAACGCATTCATTATTGTTATAGGAGAGAGTTAGTGAACGTCTAATTGCAAAGGTATTTGGGTTTGGGCTGCCTAAAATATTTCTTATCAATTTTGTTTTTCTTTTCCTTTTTATAATACAAGTTGGATCAAAAAACGAAACGCATATTGAACCTTATAAGACTTAAACACTTGACTTAAATAAACGTGGTTTGCTTTATCGAGGATTTGGCCAAGGGGGGTTAACATTAATTAATCTATTATATCTCGGAAAAGTTGTCGTGATTGCTCGCAAAACCCTCATTTTTCGACGTTTTTCGACGCGCTCTGTCCTTTATGATAATAAAATCGAAATTTTTTGCAAAAAAATTTTTCATGCAATACTCAACAAACGGCGCGAAACACCGAAAATTGAAGATTTTACGTCAAAGACCAGTAGATTTTTTCGTCTTTCCGCGCATTATCTTACCTTTCAAAATTTTCTCCGGCTATGTGGGCCCCCTTCTTAAATACGGCCCTTCTAGGAGCCTATTATCATTGTCAGTAACTAGTAAAGTTTCAAATATGCTGGAATAGCGGTCGTTTCTTCACAATAAATTCAGTAGAAGTCGTTTGCCGATTCATTGCATAAAACAAGCTTCCTTGGCAACATAACTTTTAAATAGAAAAATATGATTGAATGCGATTTGCTTTATATGCTATTGAAAGTCATTAGGGCGGAAACAAATGTAATTTTCCCGGTTTCTGCATTCGTAATCAACTTGCAGGGGCGCAGCTGGCCTTTCGAATTAGGGGAGGAATAAAATCTTGAAGTCGATTATCTCAACAGCTACTAGGCAAAAATAATAATGTTTTTGAGCTTTTCGCAGCGAGATCTGCGCACTAAAAAAGTTTTAATTCAAATTATATTAAAAACGTGCTGTATTCAAATAAATAGGCGCGAAGCGCCATGAAATATTGGGCTTATTGGTTCAATATTGTGCTAAAATCTAATCAAACGATATTTCAGATGCGCTTTAATGAATTTCCATTTTTTGCTGTAGGGGATCCTCGTAAAAAGTACTCTTATTTGTAAGACCTAGTCCCTTTTCCCCCAATCCTCCCCACAGATACGCCACTGTAGACTTGGGATGTCTCGGAGCCGACTTTTTGGTCAGGTCCGGGGTCGGGGTAAAGTGTTATGCGTACTAATTTATGCCGACTTTAGAAGGTCGCATATCTGGCACTTTTTTTGCAGTAGTCCTAATTATATAACTGCGAACGATATATTAATTACGGGTTTCTCAGCGTTTAAATACTTTAAACTAAAAGCTATAGGCGTACAAAAACGTTCTGAAAGTATCAATGATTCTCCTGATTCTGAATCAGTCCATTCACAGTCACTTTCTCGCCTAACACTCGACTCGACGCGGTTCAACCAGTTAAAAATTAACCTCTACTGATTTTAACATATATTATGTAGTTTTTGACGCTGGGTTTAATGGTGTAAATTATTTTTCCTGAAAACGAATATTTGTTGCGTAAAGTGAGTGTAAGTATCAGAAATCGCCGCTTTTGTCGGATTTTACATTTAACGGGGTCTAACATTTTTCGTCATGAGTCAGGATCACCGCGATCAAATTTAATAGTACTTTTTGTCTCGAAAGGTAAATAATTTTTACATTTTTTATAATAAATTTAAACTAACGAGTATTCCTTCAATGTTTTTTGATATGCTTAAAAACAAAACATTGACAACAAACTTGACTTCAATTTTTCGACAATTTCCAATATAGCGCTCATACCTTATGCGGGCGCTCGTTCATATTATAAAATTTTATAGCTTATCGCTAGAGGCTTCTCTATTTATGTTTCCAACGGATGCCTTCAGGACTGAAAAACGAAAAATAATTACCACTTCAATCTCTCAATGCGGGGGTGTTAGGCTGTTTATCGAAGCAAACCGCGGACCTCGTAACGGGACCTTGTAAATTCTTTCATTTAAGAATTTACAAGGTCCCGTAGGCGATTCGTTTCATTTTATCAGCGTATTTAGATAGATAATGTAATAGATTGGTCAGCGTATTTAGATGGCCACTCTAATTTAGTGGGTCAGCCGAATTCACATGACTATAGCGTGTTCGGATGGCCAGCGTAGTCTTAGCCAGCCTGTAGATGGATAATTTAAGAACGTCGTGCAGTATTATATTTTTAGATTAATGTATTAATGGGTTTTAAATTTGTTATAGCAGTTATTAGAACGTGTTTTAAACTATCTTTTGTAGAAAAGCTACGGCTTATGCAAGCGCGGATTAAGGGGGCGAGGATGGCGGCGAACGTGTATTTCGTGTTGATTTTGACTATTTATGATCACAATTATTCGGATTAATGACATTTACTGACTTTCTTTACGCTCGTAATACTTTATTTTCACATCAGAAAAGTAGTTTATGAACGGAACAAGGATACACTTACCTACCTATTACGATGATTTTTTTGATGTTGCGCCGATTTTCCTTTAATTTTACACGTTTTTCATAGAAAGGCTTCGAAAATTTCTAATCTTTTTTTGGAATCACAAACGTTCTATCTAAAGACGGCAGAAAACCGTTAATTTAGGCTTTTGGACGGATTTATTGGACTTTGACAGTATTAGGAAAATTTGAGATTTAGTTCTCCCTGTCAGAAAATCCTGGCCGTCGCTGGGCTGGTATTAGTATAGTATGTCGCCATATTAAAAATCGGTCGCCGCTTGGATAGTATGTCGCCCGTGCCAGCTGTCGAAAAAACAATATGGATTTAAAAAAACAGCGTTAATGCAAAGGAAATTGGTGGACGATTCATGGAGCAAATCGTTAAACGGTGTTTTGGAATGCACTTTTTTCCACCAATACTCGGCCAAATGTCCATGCAAGAGCTTTAACGACGACGTTCCACGCACGGGCGCCAACACCCAGCGTATCAAATCACATTGGGGACGTATCAAGACGAAAATTTTGCGCAATATACGTGGAAAGTCGTTGAACCTCTTGCCGGGACATTTGGCCAAGTATTGGTGGAAGAAAGTGCATTCCCAAACACCTTTAACGATATGCCTCATGTAATTGTCCACCAATTTTTCTGGCATTAACGCTGTTTTTTATGTCCATATTAAATTTTTCTTCTACAGTAAGTAATTAAATTTTTTTGACAGTGGGTACGTGTGGCGACATACTATACTAGCGGCGACCGGCTGAGAGATAGCGGCACGCAATATATTACCGCTGAATGCGTATGTATACCCTTAAGCGGTCAATAAAATGTTTTTTTCTCCGAACTCGGCAATTAATAAAGCATATTTTATTTAAAAATATTCTTTATAAGGACAGGTTGACTGGCCTAGCTGGTCATTTGAACAGGTTGGCCATCTGAGTACGCTGGTCAAGTGATTACACTGGGCGTCCGAAGCAAATCATTCCGGCTGGGCATCTGAATATACTGGCCAAGGGAAGTCGACTGGCCATCTGACCCCTAATCGTTTTTTACCCGCCCTGTACTAAACTATATACGTATTCATTCTATATTCCAATACGCAATGCCGTTCTACGGGTGACAACGGAACGAATAACGCGTTAGAGGCCGAAGGGACAGGCGCTGAAAGATGACTTAAGACTCTTGTAAGATTTTGCAGGACTAAGACGTGCCAGCATTTTGACGACGCCTCACGGCGTATTAATGACTTGTCCTACTTCTCTACAGTGGTAGATTTAGAAAAAAAATTTACGGGGCGATACCCTAACTTTTCGAAAACAGTCGAAAAAGGTCCAAAAATTAGCCCACATTCCGCGTTGTCCACTTTTATTTAAAATCGCTTTTAGTGCAACTTTTATCGATAAATATTGAAATATTCGATAATTTAGCTCAAAAAATGATTAAATTTCTTTAACTTTCAGCGAAAATATTGCCCGAAGCGCTGTAAAATTCGTGGAATTAAGCTCGAATTAATGCTCTATCGCCCGTGCATAGCATTCCACGTGGAACGTCGGAAATTTTAAAAATGTATGCTTTAAAATAGAAGAAAACTAAGCCGAAAAGTCCTATCTGCTCTTGAAATAGATAGAAAAACTATTCTCCGCAGAGGCGTAGCCGGGATTTTGGTTCCAGGGGGCATAATCAAACATTTTTTAAGACTACTTTTGCATTGAATGCCAGTAACGTTATATATAGTAAAGCTGAGTCTTTTGACCTATAGTAGTGTATCCTAGCTAATTTATGGGTTTCTGACGATCAAAAATACAAAAAGTGTAAAGCGGCGCGAAGTGCCAAAAAATTTTTCGGAATTTCTACCTTGTTCATGTAGAATTTGCGGCCTTTCTATTCAGCAAACAGTTCGAAAATCACAAGTGGCGCAAAGAGCCAAAAAATTTAGTCATTCTTTACCGCCTTTAATATTTTGTAGCTCTTTGAATACTAATAGTCTGACAGAGGAGAAAATTATTAAATTTGTACAAAACAATTTTGACAGTTCAAGCTTCGAATAAGAAAACTGCGAATTACTAACTTTGTCTGAAGATATTTTGAGTGATTCAGGCTTTTAAACACGCAATGTTAGACTTTGCAAAAAAGGAAGAACAGTAAGTGGCGGCGCTATGCGCCGAAGAAAACTTTGACGTTTTTGCACTTTAAACTCAGTTTATACCGCTTAAATCATACAAAACAGACAAATTAATGCCGGCGCGAAACGCCGGAAATTTTTAGAAATTCCTAACCCTTTTACCTGGCTTGTTCTCCCTAAAATTTCTTTGCACATGTGCAACGAGATTTTACGGCTGTGGGGGTCTGGGGTGGCGCGCTCAAGCGTTCCCAGCGGGGTCAGACCGAGTCCGGAAGATTTTGTGAAAAAGCATTTTAATATTAAATAGTAACGTAAAATTTTTCGCAAAATCGGCTAAATCTTGGTTCTGAATCAAGCCCAAAAACACTTAAAATTGATAAACTCCTACATTGCACAAAACTTATGAGCTGATATGCGTTTTTCGATCTCTGCTTATTACATAAGCGCCTTGGTCGCTCTGCGAATAAGATATAGCGAAATGTATCAATGAAAATTTTGTTCTTACCACCAGGCCCATTTGTGGCCTTCTTATTAACAATATGCAGTTCAGAAAGCAGGAAATGCGCAAAAACATAAGAAAATTTGGCCATTCTTTTCATTTAAACTAGGATTATATGTCCTTGTAAGGAAGGACAAACAAAGCGAAGAACAAACAAACTGGTACACAATCATTTTCGCACTTTTACTATTATGCTTTTTCATTCAACGAACAAATAATGCATTAAATTACTATAGTGATGTGAAGTGTTGGATGATTTTAGCTGATTCAAGCTTTCAAATTCATTGGATTTAACTATATAACAATAAATAATAATGACTCGGCCTTGGCTGGAAAATTTGACAGTTTTCCTTTTTGAACTCAGTTTTCTGGACACATTATTGCAACAGAAAAATCAACAATATTTCTGAAAATTTTCGGGGGGGCATGTGCCCCCAATGCCCCCCTAGCTACGCCTATGATTCTCCGAGCAGAAATATGACTTACGGGCAGCCGAGAAAGTGATTAAATGTCATTAATAGGTGTTATCTGAGAAATTGTGATCAATGACGGCCAAAAAAACCCGCCTTATTTAATTTTTCCGCTTCCCTATGCATAATGTGTCAAAGATTTTGTGAAATAATAGCGCGTAAGATCAAAACTTCTGCGGGGCTTCGTGTCCGTTTGATAAATTTTTATATTTTTATCGCCGTAACTTAATAGCGCGGTCGAAATATGTTAAAAAGTACGAAAAACCGGAAAAAATTTTGTACCGGCCGCTTATATCTCTTTCATTATATGAGCGGGATTTAAAAGCCGGTGACGGGAAAATTAATTAAAAATTGAGAACATAAACAAATTATACCATCAAGATAGACGATCGCGTATATATAAATGAGAAAATAAGGAATGTATTTTCTTCCCGAAATTGGGGACACGCGACGAAATCAGAAAGGACAATAAAATTGAATAAAATTGTTGAAAATTTATTATTTGCCGCCTTATTCAGAATTTAACAAAAAGAAAGGGCCCAAAAATACTTCCTCTCGCGCGTCGATAATTACTCGCGCGTAGAATCTTATCTTTTGAGTGATTAGTCGCGCGTGAAGCGCGATATTTATTTTTTGAGATATAAGCGCGACTTCGTCTTTTATTTCGAGCACATAAGTTTAAATAAGGAAATAAACTAGGACGCTTAATTTATGCGGCACGTTAAGCGCGATGCTATAAAATTATTCAAAGCTTCGAATACTCCGAAGCTTCCCTTCTTTCTTCCCCATCTTCGTAGAAATTCGAAGACTTTTTAAAAATCGATATTTATTTACAAAATGTCGAAAATGAGAGAAAGTAATCAAGGAAGTTACTAGAATCCGCGTCGCGGTTTCATTACTTTTCGAGCATTTAGTCGTCAAAGCGAATCTGCGCTTTATTACGAACGATTAGCGCTACGATTATTCCTAAACGTTCGTTTCGCAATAGACTCCGATGCGTTTCTCGCTAACGTCTCGGGCATTCAACGGCGTGAGCATTTAAACCGGCGAGCTAATCGTTAGGTCAATAGCCTTTAAAATTTTTGCCTAAAGCGGCGACGCCTTAAGGGGCGATATCCCGATCCCCCCGCAAACAGTTGGGAATGGGTCCACGTATTCGCTATTCACGCACCGTATAGCGTTTTATTATTTCGCATGGCCTGCTTTTATTTAAAATGATTTCTGCCGAAATTTGTTTTTCTAAAAATTTGATAATTTATTTTTAGCAACTTTATGCGAAAAAGTGCTTTAACTTTTTTTTAATTCGGCGACGAGAGGATCCGGCGCGACGCGCCGGAAAAATAGTGAAATTTTGACCATTTCCAGTATTTGAGTACTCGCGGAAAAACCCCTTAAATCGCCCGACGCGAAGCGTCGGAAAAGTTTTATAATTTATGCTCAAAGTCGGAAGAAATCTAGAAAACTTCGCTCCTAGGCCACCGGTTATGTAAATAAATGTACGCAATTAATACGTATTATTTAATAAATCGCCGTAAATTTTATACATATTCATTCTTTAGCTCGACCGGTTTATCTGGTCGAGTTTAATTAAAATTTTTTATCAAGTATTCGCCCCTACTAATAAGGAATAAAAGTAATCAATCTTTATTTTCGTACTTCGGTTCGCGCCCTTTGGCTTTTTATGCGCGCCTCGGTTATAGGGAAAATAGCTCGCCGAATGCTAAATGTTTCTATAGTAAACCGTTTTTCGGACCACCGCCTAATCCAATCCAATGATGTTTTAAGCGAGATCTCTGATATTGTCATTCGCATTTCTGTGATCAGAATTCGAACTTCTTTCATCTTACGTTACGATACGAGCGAGCTGTACCGTCGACCTCGTATCGTACGAATGGTCTTCCCGAACGCATTTGGTTTCGCTATCGTTTTTCGATGATTAATAAACGATAATGGTTTCAGTCGTCGTCATTCGCGCGCTCCGAGCGTAGAGCGGCGTTTGGCGGTGACAGAGAATTCGATCAAGAAGAATATTACAATCAGCGGAGCTACAAAACCTTATCGGAAGCTTTGAAAGTCTTCGAAAACGACGACCTGCTCCATGAGCCAGGTTTTTTTTTCAATTTCCGTCGCAAATCGGGCGGGGTTTAAGTTTTCAGTGGCTCAAATTTCGATCGGTAGTCGCGGGTATTATTCGTGAAAATTGACCAAAAACTATTTAAATCAGTTTTTTAGCTAAAAGACGTTTTAGGCGTATTTTTTCGTTTTTCTCGAGCGTTTCCGTTCGGCGTCGGGATTGTAATATTTAATTGTTTAATTTATGATCGAAATTTTTGTACACGACGCACGGCTGGACGCTAATCGGCGCCGTCGTCGAAGCGGCGGCCAAACGTTTCGATCAAAACGCCACCTTCGTCGACTTGCTGCGCGGCACGCTTCGTCAATTGTCGATGAATCGGACTTTTTGGACGAAAATTCGTCACTCTTCCCGAACAGGGCCAAGTAAATACCTAATTTATTACTAGCGAAACGCGATTGGGTTTTAGCGCTAACACGCTAAACGCGTTTATCATTTTGCGAGCCAAACTCTTACGTTACGTTATCGAAATTGGCGAATCGATTATCGTAAGAAAAAATTGCTTTTTAAATTGCCAATTTTGCTCAGGTTTTACGTACGAACGGCCTCCGGACGCCTCGTCAACGCGCCGTCGGTGGACAATTCGAACAAATGGGCCGGCGGCGGTCTGCTTTCCAACGTTGAGGATTTACTTACATTCGGTATTCATTTGACGTCGCTTTACAACGCGAGCGAAGACGACTTTCGGTTCTATTTGACCAGGCGATCGCTGCGGCTCCTTTGGACCCCGGTCGACAAAACTCAAAGGCCGTAAGCTTTACCTACTTACTTTTGCGCATTCGTACGTATAAAGGCTCGATTTAGGAAACATTCGATCAAATAAATAGGGAGAAATTTGGAATTTCGCGGACGGGGCGGCGAAATTGGATGCGGATGAGTTTTTATTAATTTTAGGCGGCTTAGTTCGTGCCCTCAGTACGGAATGGGCTGGTGCGTGGGTCGCTGGTCGGACGGCGGCCTTTTCGTACAAGGCGAACACCGCGGTTCCGACTTCTTCGCGTGCCACTCGGGAAGGGCTATCGGCGCCACTTCGGTACTGTTGCTCAAACCGGCCATGGACGAAAACAATAATTCGGTAGTGGTTGCTATTTTGGTGAATTTGCAAGCCGCCAACGGCTTGCATAAATTAGCCGTCGACTTGGCTCGGCTATTCCAACATCCGGAGCGATGAGCAGCTTCGGTCGAATGAAGTCGCCGAGTGCGCAGGCGAGTCAACTCAATCGATAAAAATATCGACTCACGGCCAGACGCGCCCGTGGGGCGTTAGGGGGCTCCTACCCAACCCCCCCAGAATTATTAAATGAAAAATTTTGTGGCGAAAATGAGGCAAAACGGAGGCCAAAAACGAATGAAAATTGAAAATTGTCTTCAAAAGCGCTTCGGATTGACCTTCAGCTATATAATAATGTAGTTTTAACGCTATTTTAGCACTTTTACCGGTTTTTCAGGACATTTTGGCCCGAAAAGCTCAATTTTTGACCCTTACAGACCGGCTAAGCCCCGCTCCCCCAGAGCGGCCAGTCTGCGCACCTAAGGTCATCCATCACCTTACATGTGCAGCATGAGGATTTTGGGGGGGGGTGAAATTTAAAAGCGCCTTTTTTGGCTTAAAAATGGTGGGTACGCGTCGTAAACATCGTTTATTGGCGTTTCTGACGATTCTCATACAGCAGAAAAGTATAAGAGAATTTCGAAAAAAATATAGTCAAAACTTGAATATGGCGCGAAGTGCGAAAAATCTGACATTTTTGACCGAATAAATAGCTAAAAACGCTTAAAAATGCATCTTTTCTACGATTTTTTCGAAAATTTTTGGAAACTTTCGAAAAATCGCCAATTTCGGCTGTTAAAATTTTTCTGGGAGAAGGGGAGTGAAAACCCTCCGGACCCCCCTTCAAATCATGTATCCTTAAGTTTTGACAACATTAGTTCTCAATCTCGTAAAAACTTCTAGAGTAAATGAAGATACGATTAAATTTCTGGCCATCCATTACCTTAACGCTTTCGCTTTCTCAGTTAGCTTTGTTTTGTCCTCTAATTTAACTTTTCTTTATTTTTATTATTAACTTTATTTATTCAAAATGTGCACATAAACTTCGTTAACTATTGCTAGATGTGTATTCAAATCTTATTTTTATTTAGTGCCGAATAAGGGGAACAACGCAAAGCGTGTGCGGCATTCGACGCGTTCACTTGTGAATTAAGATTTGTTTTTGTATAAAACTTGCGTCGTCATTTTGCTAAAACCCGCAGGAGCTTCTCATTGTACGAGCTAGGAAAATCCATGTTGATCAAAAATCAAAATTAAAATCCATATTCGGACTTTATTCGATTTTGCTACAAAAATGTTGCAGAATAATGAGCCGAAAATAGTACAAAGCGGGAAAAATCTACAGTCCAGAAATAAAGTGAAAATACGAGTAGTACGTCTCGTAAGTCGTAAAACGAAGTCGTCTCGTTGCTAAATCGAGAGGCGACGACTGAAAAGGATTATTCTTGAGTAGCGTTACCGTTGACTATGCTTGATCCCCGGGACGTATCTACTTTAGTCGTAATCGCATGTGGGCGTCCCTCCCCCGGAAGGCCGAATACTCCCTCCTCCCATTAACCACAATACTCCCCCAGAATTCAATTTTTGAAATTTTTTCGCAGTTTTTTTATGCCGATGGATAGTGCTCGATGTGAAACGTTGAAAAATGATGGTTTTTTGTCATACTACCATTTTAAAGACCATTTTTTGTCCTTTGAAAAACCTTGCACACCCCCTCCCCTAGAATTTTGGTGTTGCCCACCTATAGTCGTACTACATCGGCACCTCCAGCTCCCCTTATGTTCGCTACCTCGAATACCAATTTCGACAAATTATTCTTGTTCCGCTTGTAAGGTGCTTTTTTCATCCGTGATCGTTAACTTCGCAATAAACTTTGGCATCGATTTTCGCAATTTCGATATTTGTGCTAATAAATAAGCACTTTAACTTCCGGCTTTGATTATTAGTTTATTATTATTATTGTTGTTATTATTTTTATTTGTATATTTGTTGTTATTATTAATCCTATTTTTTAATTTTATTGTTCTTATTATTTTTATTTGTATATTTATTCTTATTATTATTCCTATTATTTGTACTGTTATTATCATTATTATTATTATTAAGGATTAATTGATCGTGTTCTCCTTATTCACCCTACTTGATTGAGCTCCGCAAGCTGCTTATGCCGGTACGGTGGCGCTGGCTATCTCCCGTTAATAATTTAGTTTTGGGATTATTGGTTCTTTTGACGTTGCAATGTGTCGAATATAATAATCCGTCATTTTAATGCTGTGAAACTGCCGAAATTTTAAACAGCTTATTGTGGATAACTGTGATGTGATCAATTTTCAGCCAAAATTCTATTGCTCGTCTTTTAGAGATTTCCGCATGTTCGTCGTCGGTGACAAATCTTCTCTTTATATTATTTTTTAATCACCAATATTAAAATTTCTAAGCCGAGCGCTTGCGCGTGGTACGTTGGGGTCATGTGGTCTGTGCATGCGTGTTTGTGTGTGTGTGTGTGTGGGGGGGGGGGTGCGTGCGTGCATGTTTGTGTATGGTCTATGGTGAAAATTTTTAGTCAAATAAAGCAGAATTTATCATAAAATGAATGTAAATTTAAACTAAGTCTACGGCAAGGCTTCGGCTCTAGAAATATATAGGCCATGTCTTTATAATGCTCCCGTCATGCATGCGCCGCTGGTCAGCCAAACGAGTATGTACCGACCGGCGATTTTAGCCGATGGAATTCTGTTGCATCATTTTTGAGGACAGAATCGGTAATCGTGTCAACATTTTCTGGCGTTTCGCGTCGGATTAATACTTTTATGTGCTTTCTGCGCACAATAACGCACCAAATTGGTTAATTTTGATACTTTTTAGTGTCGAAAGCGATATAATGCGGTCAAATTGACTAAAAATGCGGTATTATCGCGAAAAGGCGGACTATCGGCGATTTTGACCCGTCTCGTCGTTTGAATAGCGAAATATCGTGAACGCTAAGCTAAATTAAATGTTTTGGTTTCTGGAATTTTACCCTTCCCCGCCGACCCCGATCTCGTACCTCTGCGACCTTGATGTTTTGTTCTTCTAACAAGAGTATGCGGGCTATTAGCTTCTCAAAGCAAAAAGGTGGCTGACTATAGAATTGAAATGAGACGAATAAAAGTTAAATGCCTTTTAAGAAGGTGACCACCATACGTGGGCAGCAAGAAAATTCTGGGGGGTGCAAGATTTTCCAAAGGTCAAAAAATGGCCTTAAAAATTGTGCTATGGCGAAAACACCATTTTTCAACGTTTCTCATCGAGCACTATCCATTGGCATCAAAAAATTGCGAAAAAAAACAACCAAAATTCAAAAATTGATTTCTGTGGGGTATTTTGGTTTCTCGGGGGTTGCATACCCATATACTCCCCACGTTCAGGTGCGGTGACCACACCTGGGCGTGGGGGTTTGGGGGGGTATGCACCCCCCCCCAGAAACCAAAATACCCCCCCCCAGAAATCAAAATACCCCCCCCAGAATTCAATTTTTGAAAATTTTTTTCGTTTTTTTCGCAATTTTTTGATGCCAATGGATAGTGCTTGATGAGAAACGTCGAAAAATGGTGTTTTTATCGCCATACCACCATTTTTAAGGCCATTTTTCGACCTTCAAAAAAATCTTGCACTTCCCCCCAGAATTTTCTTGCTGCCCACGTATGGCGGTGACCATAGGTGGGCAGCACAAAAATTCTGGGGGGAGGTGAAAAAATTTTCAAAGGTCAAAAAATGGTCTTAAAAGTGGTCGTATGGCGAAAAACCACCATTTTTCGACGTTTCTCATCAAGCACTATCCAATGACATCAAAAAATCGCTAAAAAGGCAAAAAGAAATTTAAAAATTTGAATTCTGGGGGGTATTTCAACTTCTGGTTGTGCATATCCCCCAAACCCCCCACGCCCATGTGTGGTGGTGACCACCCTCATTCATATGATAAAGTCGCTACATACGTAAATTTCTTTTCTGAATACCCCTCGACGTATCGCTAGTCCATTTTGACGACAAATGAAGGACGAGCAGGATTTTTATTCTCATGCGTAAAGTTCTCTGCTTTGTTAAATTAGCGCTTCATAATTTCTTAGTAGTCTGACGACACGATTGCTTATTAACTTTGAGTAGCTACTGGCTAGTAGTTACATATATACGTAGAATGAGCCACGATTTTGTCCTTCCCACGCGAAAAATACTTTCACCGACAGATGTGAAGAAATGGCTTAGTTCTCAAGTAATTTTTATTTGCTTCCTCCTACATGTTTAACGTGTTAGATAAAAGATCGTTCTTACGAATATTGTATTGTGCTAGATCTGCTCGCCTTGTTGGGACTGTCGTTTCTTCGCGTAACAGTGACAACATTTAGGCTTCATATTCATAAGTCAGCCATTCGTCAGTTATTTATCACTAGCGAAAAAAATGCTCCGATGGAACAAAAACGACGAATATACTTGCGATTACGCATCATTAAGGACAGTGGCGGATCTAGGACTTTCTTAAGGGGATCGGCACCCCAACTTTTTCGATAAACAGTCAAAAATAGGTCCAAAATTTGCCCTTCTTGCGCGAAATAGCGTTTTTTCGGCATTTTGCATTGTATACTTTACTAAAAATCACTATTGACCCAAAATTTGTTTTTTTTCGAAAAAATTTTGAAATTTTCAACAATTTCTTCGAAAAATCAATGAATTTCTTTAACGTCAGCAGAAATCTGGGGCGAAGCGCCAGAAAATCATTCAAATTTAAGCGGATGGACCTTTGCAAGCTTGATTTACTGATTGATTTCCTTTATTTGTAGCATTTGATGCTAAACGTCGGAAATTTTTTATTGAAAATAGCAGAAAACTATGCTAAAATAGCTGTAGCGGAGAATGGCTTCCAGGGGCCGGTTTCAATATAGCGACTTAAGTCTGAAATAAGCCTGAACTTGGCGGTTTTACTAAGAATTTTTAAGTTCAGACTTAAAAGTGCGTACTTAAGAATAAGCCGGAAAGTTAAGTTCCGACTTAAGTTGCACGGAGCTGTCTCAAGTCAGTCTATTGGCACGAGCAGTATTTTATAGCTATCACTTTGGTTGTAATAAATATTGTTTTGAAAAATGAGCTTGTTAAGCGAGAGTTGTAAACCAAGAGAAAAACCTAAAGTTTTTTTCGTTCAAAGGGTTTATCATTGCAACGAATATTAAGTAAGAGTTTTCGGAAATACATGATTATGTTTAAGGATAATGTCGGTTAATAAATTATTTTTTGCATAAAAACTAAATTTAGCATGTGCTGCATATTCATTTCTGGAATGAATATAAATATCTTTGTTCTACACGATTAAGAAACTAATGTAAATAAAAATGAAAAAATTAACAAGTAAGTTCGGATTAACTGATCAGAATTAGCAGGAAACGTGAAACTTCAGCGTACGGTGATCCTGTGACTTAAAAAACCATCGGTGATCTAAATGAGAGTGAGAACTACTACTCCCTCTCATAAACTTCGGTTTTATGTAATGTGATGAAATGTTTCAATGACAGGCGCGGACAGCGTTTCAGCATAGATTGTTTATTTAGAAATTGCAATCATTTCGAGGCAAACTTGAAGCCATTACTAAAATTCAATTAAATGTTGTTAATGCAGGGCGTGGGGTAGATCATCGAGAATCTGGTAGACCCCCAAAAATCCATTGACCCCAGAATTGAATTTTTGGCATGTTTTTGTAATTTTTGCAAGTTTTTACACCATTTAGACCACATAATTAGGCTGCAGTCCATGCAAGACTGCAAGTAAATCTTAATATTTCCAAGTAGTAATAATTCTTAAAACGTGTTAAGATGGCTTTTCGTCAAAATTTGTTTTGGCATAAGACTGCGTGAAATTGTCTTGATGGCCAACATGATCTACGAGGGGGTTCAAACCACATTAGTTTTTACCTCACCCCCAGAATTCGTGATTATCCAGAAAAATCCTTGGAAAGATGCTGTTTTAAGCGTTTTTAGCTATCGTTTTGCTCCAAAGTGCCAAATTTTCGGCGCTTCGCGCAGTATGTATTCATTATTCGATTATACGAGTATTTTGTGTAATTTATTCAAATTGCTCTATATTTTTTCGAAATTGTTTGTATGTTTTTACGTTTTAGAAACAGCATCATCATAAGTGCCAAAAATTTTATTAACCCGTGATTTTTAAAACTGGTATTATATGCATCATAATTATCACTTATGTATATCCTTTACATATGTACCTATATGATCGCAGTTAGCATCTTACTGGAAATTTACTAACAAAATATTTTGCTACATTATTTTTAGTAGGTATCGTATGTTTTTTTTCTCAAATAATTTACCTATTTCGTGAATGATGACGTGCTTTATTACAAAATAACTTGCCTAGCTTTCTGAGCGGCAAACTGGTCAATCAATTGCAAAAAATCTAACGGAGATGATAAATCATTTTCAATTGAAATAATCGCTAGTGCACTTAGACGAGAATCAGTCATAGTTGACCGCAAATATGTCTTTATTAATTTCAGTTCCGAGAAGGAACGTTCTGCTGAGGCCACAGCAATAGGTATTGTAAGTAAAATTCTGAAATCAATTATAAGGTTCGGTAAAACATCCTGGAAGCCATTTGATAGATATTTAAGAGTAGCTAGTGGCGAAGTTAATTCATTTGGACTTGATCGAGCAAGAACTTTTAGCTCTGTGTACATGTCTGGTCCATTAAGATCATCCAGAAACGCAGCTAACTGTGTGCATGACTTGAGCAATTCATCATCTTCCCATGTTTTTAAAGCTGGTATTCGTGGGTAGTGCTCAATGAGAAACCTTGAAAACGGTATTTCTTAGCCATACCATCATTTTTAAGACCATTTTTTGACCTCTAAAAAACCTTGCACCTACCCCCCCCCGGGATTTTGTTGCTGCCCACATATGCTGCGGGGGTCTTAGGTGGCGCGGTCAAGCGTTCCCTGCGGGGTCCGGGACAGAGTCCCCAAAAATTTTGTAAAAAAGCATTTTAATGTCAAATAATAACGTTAAAATTTTCGCAAAAACGGCCGAATTTCGGTCCTGAATGGAACCCAAAAACACTTAAAATTGATGAACTCTTACATTTCACAAAACTTCTGAGCTGAAATGCGTTTTTCGACCTCTGCTAATTACATAGCGCTGCAACGGGTCGCTGCCAATAAGATATAGAAAAATGTATAAATTGAAATTTTTGTTCTTACCCTTTTCAGGCCCATTTGTGGCCTTCTTATTAAGAAGATGCAATTCAGAAAACAGGAAATGCACAAAAACACAAGAAAATTTGGCCATTTCTTTCATTTAAAATAGGATTGTGTCCTTGTAAAGAAAGACAAACAAAGCAAAGAATAGACAAACTGGTACACAATCATTTTCGCACTTTTAGTTTTATGCTCAACAAGCATGCGCACTTTCATTCAATGAACAAATAGTGCATTAAATTACTAGTGATGTGAAGTGCTAGATTATTTCATCTGATTCAAGCTTTTAAATTCATTTGATCTATGGCTCGGTGCAAAGCGCCGGAAAATTTTGACATTTTAGCCTTTTCGAACTCAATTTTCTG
The DNA here is from genome assembly GCA_036768485.1 of Mermis nigrescens. Lineage (NCBI taxonomy): Eukaryota > Metazoa > Nematoda > Enoplea > Mermithida > Mermithidae > Mermis > Mermis nigrescens. Next base: position 12,859,954 of record JAVLUZ010000145.1, on the reverse strand, counting down.
GACACACATTATTGCAACAGAAAAATCAACAATTTGTCTGAAAAATGAGAACAAGTATAGCTCAGACAGCGTTCTCTTAAAAATGCAAGTAAAGATTTTCTACTGACTGTCTGTGTTTGCATTAGAACGTCGAAAAATCGATCCTTTTGAACGTATGTATCGAATTATTGTAAGAGGGCCGCCAAAAAATGAATTCTATACGGCATGCACTACAACTTTTTTAGCGGCCCATAATTTTAGCGGCCCTGTGCGGCCGCACAGTTCGCACCCCCCTAGGCACGGCTATGTTTACACACATCAAAGCTTCTTCATAATCTCTCTTTTTCATTTTCTGAGTCAGTGAACATTGCTTTGCGAGAGGCACGTTTTTTCAGAGGCCGCAGAATGTACTTCGATTTTTGGGGTTCTTTACCGGAAATCCAGTTTTTAGCATATTCTTGATTGTATTTTCCTGTGTGTCCGGCACATTCGCATTTTTATACTTTGCTATATTGTTTTCCTTGGGACCTTTTATCGTTAACTTTCACTAGCATAGGTGACTTTTCCTTAGTCCCCTCCTTTTATGTCCTTAATGATGCGTAATTTTAAGTATATTCGTCCTTTTTGTTTTATCGGAGCATTTTTCGTTGCTACTACCCAACTTTTAATTTAGCAAGATTGAGTAAAGCAATAAGATGCCACAATAATTACAGCAGTCCAGGAACGTACAAAACAAAATCGTTCTGAACATCTTTTCTTAAACTGGACAACATTACCTTATATAGACAGATTAAATGTTTTAAGTGTGAACTTAATGTACCTATTGGGTATAAAGAACACTTACACTTACTACAAAGCTCTGGAACTACACTTAGTTGTCAGTATAACTTAAGACAAGTACTGCGTGTTGAGAAATTTTGAGAGACAGACTCTTAGTTCTGACGTTAGGTATAATATTTCGGGAGAAAATTTAACTTCTGCAATGCTCTGGAACTAAAGTTCATTTTCAGTGTAAACTAATCTCAAGTTTTTGGTGTAAAGAAAACATACAGTCAGATTAATATTCTTGTCATTATGGAGAACATTTTAAAAATAATTCACGTTTTGCAACGCCCTGAAAGTAAAATGAATTTTTAGCTCAACAATGTGAAAGTTACACAACTACTGAGTGCAGAGATAACTAACGTATTAGTAATCCTGACGTTACGGAGAAAACTTTGAAAAAAATCACGTTTTGCAATGCTCTACAAGTAAAATGAATTTTTAGCGTAAACTTTACACCTTCACAATAATTCAACGCGCTTATGCGCATGCGTGATCTTTGATGTTTAGTGCTCGTAGGAACATTATTCCTAATTAATCCTGTCCCAACTCATATCGGGATAAGGTGACAGATACAAACCTATCAAAAACATCTTTTCTAACCTTGAAGTTGGAACTTTACACCTTCAAAATAAATCAATAATGAGTGTAAAGAAACACGACTATCTGCGATGTGTAATCATTGTCATGTACCTCATTTTTAGAATAGTTCAACTCATCCAATTCAAAAACGGAGTGTTTGACGGACAAAAAACGGTCAGTAACGTGTTTTTTTGCCGCAGAGTTTAAACTTTACACTAGGGATCGACCGGAGGTCCATTTTTTCCTCCGGGCCGGAGCCGGAGCTCCGGCCATTGTCACCTCCGGCTCCGGCCGGAGCCGGAGCCGGAGGCCGGAGGTCGAAGGCCGGAGGTGAACTTAGAATTTTCAGTGAACTAGAATTTTCACAAGCCGTAAATATAATTCATATGATGTACAGTATATAGGTTTGTATAAATACATTGCTCATGGATAAGTAAATGATCTGTAGAAGTGAATGTTTATTATCTAGCCATGCATTTATATGTACTAAAATATTGCGACCATATTAATTATTTTTCAATTAATTGTCATCAGCGATTTCTTCATCTTCCATTTCCATATCAGACGAAGCACTGTCACTGTCCGATTTGTAAGGCTCAAAATATATGATATAATATTTCACCAATGGTGCATTCACAATGCCACATTAGTGTTCACTAGGGATGCAGCGGATACCCGCACCCGCTATCACCCGCTTATTTTTTGGTACCCGCACCCGCTATTCCAAAATTTTGCTACCCGCATCCGCACCCGCTAAAAATATCGTGATAAAACAGCGGGTGGCGGATAATAATATTTAGAATTTACGAAAAGACAAAATGATTCTGAGGCAGTGGCACGTTAATGAAAAAACCAAAATGTATAGCAGTGACATCTAATGTACCAGTACAAATGGGAAAAGCAAGCATCTACTTGTAATGAGTTATTTTTTAGGTATCCACTGGACTGCAGATACGTGTTCAAGCTCTCTTATGGTTAATTCCAATAATGCGAATTATGCTTTTTAAAAAAGAGGGGGTCTATGTGCCAGTCTTCACGTGCATCAGTTTAACCACTCTAGCGTGTGTAGAAATATTTTGCAGCAATGCATTGTACACTGCTTTTTTAAGACGAAATGGGACGTTTTGGCGCCGCCGTTTAGGCGCCACACTCGTTGTAATATTATTAATTATTTAAATTCATTTATGAATAAAGTATAATACATATTTCGAAAGCCCATTCAATTCTCTACGTGATGGTACAAATTACTTTTAGAATATGTATGAATTTAGTGAGATAATTAAACGCATCTAAAAATATACTGGATTTTTTACGGTTTTTCAGTCGTACACAAATGAATACTCATCCAATCGAAAAGTACAATATGTTATTTTGTAGCTTATAGAACCTGCTTTCTGAATATATAATTTACTTTAAAATTGCTCCAAAGTTATTTTAATTAGTATAATTTATAAGTTGCTGGCGCCGAAACGTCGTAGACCCTTTTTAAGAAGAGAATGACAACAACAAGTGGCTAAACATTTATTCTGCAAAGTGCGAATATATTACTAATTTTGGTCAATGCTTCAATCATTGACAATTTACTTATTTTTAATCTGCAAATTTAATCCATTGAGAGTTAGTCTGCAAATAAAAACAATCAGCTCGACGATTAATATGAATTTTAAACGCAGTAAATAACTGCATTAAGTGGACGAAAAAATTGTGCATTTTTAGCTCTATTTGTTTTATGCTATATCTCACTGCTAAACCCGCCACCCGCCACCCGTACCCGCTATTTTTAAGGTGCAACACCCGCACCCGCTAAAGCAAAATTTTGGCACCCGCTATTCCAAAAACGTGCACCCGCTGCATCCCTAGTGTTCACATTCACAGCTTCACTTATTAAACCTGTGTTTGTACAAATTCACAAAATAGGCAATCTGAGTGCTAAGCTTCAAAAGAAAAGAAGACCGTTGAAGCATAGAATGATTCGGTTCAAAAAACCTCCGGCCTCCGGCCCCTTTTTGTACCTCCGGCCGCCGGAGGCCGGAGGACCAAAAAATGGCCGGAGGAGCCGGAGGCCGGAGCCGGAGCCGGAGCTCCGGTCGATCCCTACTTTACACCATATAAATTAATTCTGTATCGAGTTTAAAGAAACGCGTTCGAGTGGAATTTAAAATTCTTCTGACGTACTTTATTTTTATCATACTTTGCTTGTCTCGATTTATAACCGGAGCGGTTGATAAACTAAAAGAAGGTAAAAACGTGTTTTTTCGTCCACCACTGTTTTTTTTTGTATAAGGGCCGTTTGCACATGTACAAAGATGATCCCTAAAATTCTTTGTACACTCACGAATTTTTGGGCACTATAATTTAGGACAGTAGCGATTTGAGTGTGGTAAAAAGAGAGTTCTTCGACCTTTAATAGTGTATTTCAGCTAATTTGAGGGTTTCTGAGGGCAAAAATCACTAAGAATCGTGCCGAAAAATTTGAATTTTTTCCTTTCGAAATGCAATTTTTGCCATTATAAAGATATATAGAACAAACAATTACTCATTTCGGCGCTAAGCACCGAATTGTTCAGCGAATTTTAGACCTTTTTTGCAATTTTTGTCTTTTCCAAAATTGTCTCTGAAAAGTCTTCGTACATCGGGAAAAATTGTTGCTTAATATAAAAAAAAGCCCACTACACCACCTGAGTGTAAACTTTAAACAGCCAGATCTTACTCCCTTTTTTTAATTTATACATACGCGGTTGAGTTCCTCGTGTAGCCCGTTAAGCCTAGTACCTTTCCATAAATAGGTTTTAGGGGGACTCTTATACGAAGAATTCGGCATACATAAACAAGTCGAAAACTCGACCAAAATCTGTCTTTATACCCGCAGACTTTTTCACCCTTACTTTACTACTCAAGAACTAATGCAGATTTCGTAAAAGAAAAAAGTGTTTTTGGATAATTTTATCCCCTTACAAGTTGTTGTTATCAAATTTTGTCGGACATTTTTGCTGTTGCTAACAAGTTTCATTCGTAAACCAACAAAAATCGCAATATGTTATAACGTTACACAAGAGCTTTACCCTCTCATTCTACGCGCTGGGTAGGGTGTATTAAAATATTTAAAAACGTACATCGAATTTTTTAATAAGTATCGTTTAACAAAAATGCGCTCTCCTCTAGATGTTTCCTGTTTTATAGCTGTAGAGGGTTTATACATATGCTGGGGATACCCAAGTATATTAAAATTACGCGCTCACGCGATGATGAAAATGACTCGCTTCCTTTTTTTAGATGCGTTATTTGTTGTTTGATTCAAGCATAGGAAAAAGAATATAGAATACTTTTTCAGTGATAGTGCTCCCATCTGCTAAAAGGGTTGGATACAGGGGCGGATTTAAGGGAGTTGGCCACCCCCTCCATCATCGGCCAAAACTTTGTGGCGAGATAAGGAATGGATGTGTGATTTGCAATGATTTTTGGCCGTCAGTGATCATAATTTTCCAAATTTTTCGGCACTTCGCGCCGTATATTATCTTTTAATGCCATTTATCACGTTTCCTTGCGACCTGGAAGTTTCGAATTGAATGAAATGAAGTGTTTCAAGGTCAGTCAAATAAATTTGTTAGATGAGCATCATATAAAATGTCTTTAAAATGCATTTTTGATTTAATGGAGGCGAGGGATTTAAACTCTCGCAAAAAACTTTTTCACCCCTGTAAAAATGTTGTCATGCTCCTAAATTTGCGATTTTTCAAAAAAATCGTTGGAAAGTCCCGATTTAAGTCTGTTTTCAGCGATATTTTATTGTAAAAGTGCCAGTTTTTTTTCAGTCATTTTTGACTAAATTTTGTTGAATTTTATTACATTGTGCTTAAGAAGTTTTCATGCTTTCATCGTCTAGGAAGATAGAGCATCGCTGGAGATACCTTAAAATGATGTTCTTGACGCGTACTAATCGTTTACTTTGCGGTCCAAAAATTCTTGACCTTATATTTCGGGAAATGTTCGCCGGGGCACCAAATAAAAAGTACGTTTCCGAACGTGCTCGATCCGTTAAGCTCGTAAAATTCAAACGTTTCGGGAAAAATTTTATTTTCTCAATAAACTATGAAAATAATGAAATTTGACGGATTTTGGCCGCGCTTGGGCCTAAATTAATGAAAATAATTATTTTACGGGCGAAGCGCCGAAAATTTGAGATTTTTTTCACAAAACGATGCCAATTTTCATGCATCTTCTTACCTCAGACTCCCTCACTTGCATGTCTGGTTATAAATTGTCATTCTTTTAAAGTACGCCTCGCTACAAAACATTCACTATGATGCACATTAGCGTACCGGTTCTCAAGCTTTCGACGATCTTGTCCAATTCGTTCTTAAGCTCAATAATGCTGTGCGTCAAAAAACATTAATCGACTGCAAAGCAGGTTCATGCGTAAGTTTGAGTTTGCATCGCAACTAAAATAATTTAAATCATCGCTGTTACGTAAAAAGGCTAATCGCACCCGCCCCTGTTTGTTTTGCATTCTGCGATATATTATATTATATTGTATTGTCTATTATATAATTTTAATCATTCGGTCGAGTAATGCAAAACATTTTCTAACTAGCTTAATTATTCGGCTTATTATAATTTCTATATATGCCTGGACTATGCCGGCGTTACTATTTATTTATATTTTAAGCAGTGGCAGAGCTCCGCAACGTTAAATCTCTTTATTGCTCTTATCTTCTCAGTTTCATTAATCTGAGCAGTTTTATGACTCGCTTATTTTAGAAGGATTTTTTGAGACTCGTTTTTTAGAATTGTAGCTTCTGATTGACTTTGTACGTACAAGGGTATTTCCTTGAGATTGTGTGATACGGATAGTATTCCTTATGCGATTTTCTGACAAGATCCATCACTTTTATTTTTCTCTTTTGCTTCCTAAAATTTTGTTTAAATTTTATTGATCTTCTGGGAAAGAATCTATTGCTAGAAAATTCCGTCAATTTTCCTTAACTAGACTATTACTCGACTCCTAGCCTGCCTGGATCATTTGGATTCTTTCATTGATCTTTTCCCACCATCGAATCAGCCTCAAAGGTTTGGCAATAAATCCTACAGGCAATGGAATGAAAAATTTACCGAAGTACTCCAATGATAGTCTAATGAAATTGTTAACAATGGAAAAGATGTAATAGTATTGGTTTCCAGGAATCGGAGCGATTAGTAAAGGAAATTTTAGATCAGCGTGAGTTGTTTCCGTCTTCCGTCGAGCTGACGGCCTATTTAAGCGACAGTTTTGGAAACTCAACTCGTATTGATTATGGAACTGGTAAGAAGTGCAACATTTTTTGTTTCCTTCGATACACATTTCTCGCCGTCCTTGCTTAGTTCAAGTTTTGTACTGGAAAATGGCTTATAAATGAGGTGCGTAAATAATTGTCGGAGAAATGATTGCTGGAATGTTATACATTTGCGTACCTGGGTGCGTTCGCTTCTCTTTGCAAATATAGTCGGCATTCTAACTTGGAATTTCCAATGCATAAATATCAATGGTGTTTAAGGTGCGCATTTCAAGCGGTTTTAAAATTACGGCAGAAAGCCAGCATGAGGGGATCGTGGATTAATTGTACCCTTGTGAAAGTTAGATTTTCTCTTCTTTGCCGCGGTTTGATGAAAATTTTACAAAGGTCCTACATTAAGAAAGCAAAATTTAATTTTTTAAATGGGGTTATCTCCTGTTTCCGAGGGTAAAAATAAAATGGACACGCTAGCGCTTAACTCGCGACTGACCGTGTCCGTGTATATCCGGTCAAAAAATTGAGGAAAATGTCGCTTGCGCCGCTGCGGCTAATTTTCCGGAAGAATCTTGCAGCTTATCACGAAAAATACTCCTGTCGAATAGCATCTTTTCGGAATTTTCCGTAATTAGTTTAATTTTATCTAGAATTAATTCTGATGCGGCGATTCTCCCTAAAATGTTCGAACCTGACAATTTTATGCAAAATATTATCCGAGGTATATGTGTTAACTTTTTTCGTACGAACGTATGCCAACCGAAAACCACACATCTACGAAATGTCGTTTAAAGAACGGCAAGAAGGCTACTTTGTTTTATAGTTCCGTTTAAAAGAACTGGTTCTTCATTGCCTTAAGATTTGTTTATGACTAGAAAAATATGGCTCTCGGGTTGCTAGGGGAGCCGATTATGCCATCATACATAGGCATGCTCTGATTTTTTATAGTCAATTGACTTCCCTTTATCTTGCGGTGCTGGTCCTGGTCAGACAAGCGCAGCATAGGAATTCCAGGGGTGAAACCGGATGTTTTTTAATGTACATTTTTCTGCTCAAAAACGATGGATATGCATTAAAAACGAAATTTTCTTAATACGAATCCGAGGTATACGTGAGAACTTTGCCGTGCTAACATAAGCTCCATTTCTAAAACTCTGGCAGGGTTCGTCCGCTTTTCCTTACGGGCTTGCGGGGTCGCTCAGCCGCCAGGGTCGACTCGCTTGACCTTGCGTGGACCCTGTACCCCCGTGTATGAATGTTATTAATGATTTTTAAGAAAGGTAATAGCCGAAAGTCGTTCAAAATATGCATACGTTCTTTATATTCTTCAGCGTAAGGCGGCCGACCGAACCCGCCCCCTTAGATTCACCCATATTTCTTGAGTTACATATTTCACTTTATTTTCCGGTCTTTATAAGGTATATTAAGATTTTCCTTAAGTTTATTTAACTCTCTCTGTTTGAAAGTAGATAAAATCAAATGTTGTTAGCTTTAGAAACTGACGTAAGTACTGAATAAATAAAAACATAAATATACCCTGTTAGGCTAAGACGCGTCTCTACCGGTTTGGCTACAAAAACACGAAACGTAAGTCGAACGCATAAAATATTGTAAATCAAATTAACATTTGTTTGTACTGATTTCTTCCATGACTGCTAATTAAATATTTGCCCATTTTGCCGGTTTTCAAAGCATTATAATATTCTTTTAACAAATAAAGTTCAAGGTGCACGTTCGTGTACTACTTAGCTAGATTTCTATTTCTCACTTTGATTCATTCGTTCTTTCTGAGTTCTTGACATTTCATTTCAGTCGATAGTTGTATTTAACCCTCTGGGGCTTTTTTGTCACAAATGTTTTAGGACACGAAACGTGCTTCGTCATATTTTTATTATGTCTGTACAAAATTGGGTTGATTGAAGAGACGGATTTGGAAGCAGTGGTCAGTAAAGTTTTTGAAAGGTAAGAGGCTAAGCATCCATCCGATCGGCTATTGAAACTATTCTGTTATTTTCTTCAGTTCTAAATGTCAATTTTCTCTCGTTAATATTTTTGTTCGAAATGGCTCACAACCTGGGCGGCTCTATTGTTAAAAAATTTTACCTCGTTATACTCCGCAAAAATAATCACATTTAAAGTCCGTGACTAATTTATCAGGGTTGAAGACCACCCGCCTACGCTAAACTTTGGAGAAAAATGAGCAAACGCCTTGACAATTTCGAAATACCTAAGCTTGCTTTGAATTGGTCTTTTCATTCGAAGTATAGCATTTTGATTTTGTTATTTGGAAAAATCTAAAAAACGAAAAGATTTTCCATCTAGCTATGATTCCATATCCCTTCGTGAATACGGGCCAGAGCTTTGAATAGTTATTATCGATTCGCGTTGCGCAGGAAATGAAGCGCCTCAGCTTGCGTCATAATGTAGGATCCGCTTTACGCATGGGCGTGCCCCTCCTGCCGTTTTCAAATTTTTTCGTTTTTCCGCGATTTAAGATGCTATTTGAAATCAGTAAGAAACGTCGCAGAATAATGTATTCTCCACCAAGCGGTGCATGGCAATGAATGCTTTCTGTAAGAATTTATCATTTCGAAACGCGCTCTTTGGACTCGATCCTCCAGATTAGTGTTGTCCCCCAAAGAAATTTAAATTTCTCAGTAAACTATAGAGAATACGCGTTGTCAGCGCTTTGACTACTTTTTCAGATCAAAATTTTCAAAATTTTGTTTTTTGCCCAAAAAAAGAAAGTCGTTGCCTAAAACGTTAAAAAATTCCTATATTTACACTGACTTACTCTTCGTTTTTAGCCGAATAAGAGCTTATGACGAAAAAATTTCTTGCTCTACTTATATGCGTTTATTGGTTTGTAGAATGAGTTTAATAGGCATGTTTACTGTAGGATCTTGCTGGTATGATTTAAAAATTTAGAAAAGTGCGCGCTTCTGCAAAGTATTCATCTTTACTACATTGTTTAGCTTTGATCGTATTTGTTGCTTACGTGTTTTATATCTTGAATGTAAACAAAACCAGGTATCTGAGACTATGTCGACGACTGCAGCTGACGTACAGAATGGAGCCCGCCGGCAGCCACGGCGTCTGGTGCCTCGACGATTATCAGTTTTTACCATTTCTTTTCGGCAGTTCCCAATTAATTGGTGAATTGCATACCGTATTATATGAAATTTTCATTTATTAGGAAAATTTAATTAGCGCAGGATTAATACTGCGTCGAGTTACACTGACGGCTGAACAACCCCGCAATCCCGTAAGGGACACCAAACTAACCTTGCGAGAGTTTGGGCGAATATGGAAATGATGTTTCTGTTAGAATCAAAAAGTTCAATTAGATAAATCGTGTGTTCAGATTTAATGACGGTAACCACCATTCGTGATCTTGATGATTTCATTTGCATCCCCTCCAGGACTTTTTCACTCCTCGCCCCCCCCCCCCCACCAGAACTTTTTCACCCACTCAGAATTCGTGATTTTCCAAAAATCCGTAGAAAACATGCTACATAAGCGTTTTTAACGACTTTTGGATCCAAACGTGTCGGATTTTCGGCGCTTCGCGCCATGTAATCATTTTTCAACTACATTTTTTTAATTTACTCGGTTTTTATATTTTACGGAATTTTTTATCTCATAGAAAGACGGAGAATCGTCACAAAAACTGAAAAATGACTGTTTTCTACGCGTTTCGACAGTTTTTAAGCCCAAAAAGGCACTCTAGATAATTGTTTTTGCTTCGGCTCATTAGAATGCCCATACTGCGCATGCGTTGCAGAGATACTGCTGCGATATAAGGATGCAATAGCGACAGCAGCGGTGCGCTATAGGCCCAATTTTGTGTCAAAAATTGTCCTTTGTTATGATTTAATTATGATAATTAAGTTATTAATTTAATTATTGTCAATTATTATTCATTATTATTTATTAATAATAATAGTATAATTTAATTGAAATTAATGATCATTAATCTGATATAATTATAATATAATGTTATAATTCTTCATCATGACCGACCCCCAAGTTCTAAGGAGCGTGAATTGACCGGCAAGACAGCTTTATGGAGTGGAGAAATTTTAATTTAAGTTGTTGCTCGCTGACTTAAATATATATATATATATATATATATATATATATATATATATATATATATATATATATATATATATATATATATATATATATATATATATATATATATATATATATATATATATATATATATATATATATGTTTTCTAAAAATTCATTTTCGCTGTCTTTTTTTAAATATGCTAAATTTTGACTCCGTTTTTTATGCTAGAAATAATTAGCCCTCTGTTAATCATTGCGATTTTTCAAGTAGTAAAAAGCGGAAACAATATCAGCCGTGTACAGTACTGCCGCTGAAATATGAGTGACTCAATGCAATCATTCCTATAAATATTGAACTTCGGAAGAAAATGAATCACTCATTTTATTCCAGATGCAGATTTGCGGCCGGGGGGCGTGGCCGCCTGGGGAGGGGGTAAACCGCCCTCTATTGCCCAGCTTAGTTAGCGAGATGAATTAATAGTCTTTTATCCTGCTCGTAAATACGGCTATTAATCAAATTTATCCACTTTATTGAAATTCAATACTAAATAACTCCTTTATTTATTGAAGTTGGAGTTATTCTCCTTCACCGATTATCATTCAACACTGCGCCAGTTTTCTTGCTTCGGATAATGAGAAGTGGAACGACTTTAGGTCTTCTACGCATGGGCGGATTTAGAGGGGGCGGCCGCCCCCCCCCCCCATTGGCCCAAAATTAGTGCGCAAAATTAAGCATTTTTGAGCGATTTTCGGGTTAAAACGGCTAATTTTTCCGCCCAAGTCAGGGTTCCGCCCCCGTAGGGGTACCGTACCCCCTTATAAAAATCCTAGATCCGCCACTGCTTGTACGTATTTGTTTAAACCACGTGTTTGGTTGCATTTCTCAATCTTTTTGGCCTATGGCCTTTCAAAATTTATTCATTGTTTTGCTAAGCGAACGTCCTCATTTTTTCATCCGTCTTTAATATCAGATGGAGTACGCTACGGAGTGTTTAAGTTTCGGTCTCTTTTAACCGAATATTTTCCTGACTTGCCTTTGAACACAAAAACGGATACAAGATTTGCTTTTGGGGCGTAACTCCGAATTTTTTTAATAGTATGAAAAATAATCCAAAAATCACTCCATTAAGCGTAAATTAGCGGCTCCTTATCGGCAGAATCATTTCTGATGCAAAACTATTGAATTTTTTAAAATTGTTGGAAGCTCGGTAAATGTCATTAGTGAATACTATGCGGCTCGAAGTTCCTGACAAATTCGTAAAATCTTCATAGAAATGACTAAAAGTATTGAAAAGACAGAACTTCTTTATGACGTTCACTATTTTTGGCGGCATGGGGGTTAGCCGCCTCCCTTAAATCCATTCTTGCTTTGACATACGAGGAACGATCCAAAAATTTTGGCCTGACCTAGTTACACTGATGCTAGCGAAACTAAATTTTATTTTTCAACTTAATCACTACAAGCACCATTACGGTTAACCATTCTCTTTTTCAAAACAGCAATGTCATAAAATAAACCGCCAAACTTTGGCTGTTTAGCTTTACTTTTTTGCTCTGCAGGCGTTATCGTTTTGATCGTTTAGAATTTTTGGAAATTTTCTTCCACGTTGGTTCAAAAATGTTTATTGGGTGCGAAGTTTGGGCTTAATTTTAAGTTTGAAGGCAACGGCTTGAATGACAGCCTGTGTCATCCCCGCTTCGAGGATGGGTGCGTTCTTACGGAGACGTTGAGAACTTATTTTGACAGCGTTCTGGATTGCCAATCTTTCAAGGCATTACAAGTTGTAAAGCGAAGCAGTTTAGTGTACTTTGATTTCTGATGACTATATTGAAGAACAAGCCGTTTTGGTTCGCTAAAATACCACCTGCGTGCGTGTATGATGTTGCTCTTTCTTCGTAGAGCATAAAAATAGAACAAATTAGACAAAGCGTCACAAGAATCTGAATAAATTGAAGGGAAAATAGTCAGAAAATGAGTAAATGGGAAGAGCGAGGAAAATTTACATTCTTGAAAAATTCTGGGGTGAGTGGAACACACGATAATCAGTTGAATTCTGGGGGTCTGGGTGGTGTAAAACTGGCAAAAATCTCAAAAAATATGCCGCAAATTCTATCCGGGGGGTTTAGGGTTGTTAACCGTTGTAATAACTTAGGTTGCTGGATAACGAAGCGTTCTTCTTGAAACTTCGGTGGAATACATTTCACAGTGAAATAATGTTTTGATTTTTCCCGTCGACGCGAAAAATTAGAAGTATCGTCAATTTCGTTTTTTGACCTTAATATTAATGCCAGTAAATTTAAAACTGCATTTTTAGCTTTAGCACAAAATTCTCTACGAGAATGCGTAATAAAAAAATTTATGAAGAATGTTATGCTGAAAAATACGTTTTAAAAATTAACGATATTTGAACAACGTAAACGTTTAACAACGCTAGAGGGGGTTATGGGTGGTCTACCGGATTCCATCTACACTCCAACGCCTATTTATGTTGAAAATCTATAGAACCACACCTGGCGTGGGGGTTTGGGGAGGTCCCCCCAGAATTCAATTTTTGAAAATTTTCTTAGTTTTTTTCGCAAATTTTTGATGCCAATGGATAGTGCTTGATGAGAAACGTCAAAAAATTGTGTTTTTTTCGCCATACCACCATTTTTAAGGCCATTTTTTGACCTTCAAAAAATCTTGCACCCTCCCAGAATTTTCTTGCTGCCCACGTATGTATAGAACTATCTCAGCATGTATTCTACCATTTTCAGCATTAATTTTAATAATTTCCGGTTTATCTTGCCACCAAAATTTTACTTATTTCTGGGCGCTTTGCGTCAGATTTATGATAAATTCGAGAAATTTAGGCACTTTTTGCATTAAATTGAGATTTGCTTATTTTTTGAATATCCGGTACTCGGAATCGTTTTCGAAAAAGATAAAAATGTGGAAAAAATAAATTAGAGAATAAATAATAGAACAAAAATATTAAAAGCGGCGAAAAATGCTTCTACACATACGAATAGCGATTTTTTGCACGTATTTCTGAATGTTCGGGGAAAAGCTAGGTTTTTGCGTTCTTACGAAAATTCTACATCCGTCAATTCTGTATCGTTTCCATTAATCTGATTTTTGATCAAAAATAAAGTTCGACGTTATCTGCCGTCTTAGTGGGAAAAAGTGTCTAAACTAAAACGAAAAAGTTACAAGGGTGACTTCGAATAATTCTGCGAATTTTATGAACTAACAAATTGACGGTGCAAACTACTTTTCTTCATTGTAGGCAACCCATCGATTGAACCGAACAGCTTCGTGCAAGAAGGATTTGCGGATAATTACGCCGACACTTACATGTTCATGGGCTCTATTTCGTTCATTAATCAGGTAGGCGCTTTTGTTTATGAGTTCCGCCGCAGTATTAATCTTTTTCTCAATAATTTCAGGTCAAGAATGGTCCATTCGCCGAACATTCGAACCAGCTGTGGAACATAAGTGGGGTGCCAAACTGGTCAAAAATCAATTCTGGCCTCATCGAAATGTACAAGCGTGAAGTAATTTATTTGTAATTTATTAGCTTCTGCCGCATTTTTGTTGCCCCAAGCTTAAGTTAGGACAATAATATCAAAATTAATAGTAAATGTTAAAGGATAGAAAAAATATTGCAAGCACCCGCTCTCAATAATTCGAATGGAGGGTTAGAAATTATTATTAATTTTGATTTTTTATAATTATTTTAAAAATAGACGCGGAGAACACATTTGTCTTAGAAATCGCCGACGGCTCGCGGCTTCTTGATATACATAGTATTTCACGGAGTCGGCCGGAATTTCGCACGCATTCTGAAAATTTTAAATCGTGCTTGCTTAGTTTAAAAAATCTAATTTGATTTTTCAATATTTGAAAATTTTCAATTTTTCGAACAGTTTTAATAAAATCTATGCGTAATAAATTCGCTTTTCTCTACTTTGCAAAATTATTATTGTTTATCTATCGTGATTTTCTGCTTAAACGGTATTCCGAATTTAAAAAACTCTTTACTGATCGGAATATCAATAAAATGAATTAAGTTACCAACCATCCCATCGTCATTCAACACACTTTTTGTTTTGCTCACGACGGCAGTTCGAAAACGCGAAGAGTTTTCCAGTACGAAATTCTAAATAATACTGCGTTTGTGAATGGGTATTTAGTCCTGAAACTTGGTGATTTCACTTTTTCAGGTGCTCGGCAAGTTCCCCATCGTCCAGCATTTTGTGTTCGGTAATCTTTTCAACTTCGAGCCAAAGGTTTAATCGTGTGTTCTGTACGATATTTATTTTGATAACAACCTTCGTGCTACATGTCGTATATTTTCGTATCATTGTCGTTGTATTTAGTTCTTAATTAAAATTCCTTTGCGGACCGACTTGCTACATTTCCCCTTTCGTCATACATGTAACATTTTCAGAGAATTTATCAAGTAGCTACGGAAGTATTTTAAGCTAATTCCTCGCGAAGGCTAAAGTAACATTTACGTGATGAGAAAATTTTGAAATATTGATTTTCCGATGTCAACTCAAATCCAACGGCCTCCCAGTCATGGTGCCTTATGTGTTGAATGTAAAAAGGGGATGTTGAGAATGTGATGAGCATAACTCGCTAAAATTTTAAATTTATGCCCAAAGTTATGTGAAACAGACTATGAAAACGCGGTTACAGAGATCGTCACGCGACAACGCAAACTGGCTAAATGACGGACATGAACGTCAGGCAAAACAGGCGTAGTGCACAACAGAAAAAATCTCAGTACCTACTTTTCGTAGCATACGTATGCATATATTTGCATTTTTCCGGAGACTCTCAAACCCCGTCCAGTCGTAGAAATTTTGCCGGAAGCGGGGTTTGGGGTGTTTACCTTGGAAATCCCGATTCGGGCACTTTCGACTGCCCCAGGGCGCAGAAATCCCCGACAGAACCGGGGTCGGCTATACATATGAATTAAGCGGTACTCCGTCTCCGAGCCCCTAATTCCCCCTTCTGTGTGGGAGAAATTTCGCCGGACACGGGGTATGGTCTTCACCCTGATGGACCCTACCTGGGAAACCCTGATTCCGGCACTTTGAACTACCCCCTGGGCGAATAAAGCCACAACGGGACGGGAGTCAGCTTCACATATGAATAATGGAGTACCTCGTTTCCGAGCCGCTGAAGGCCGCTTCAGTGGGAGAAAATTAGTTAGAAATGGGGCAAGGGGTGCTCACCCTGATGGGCTCTACTTAGGGAATCCCGGTTCCGGCAGATTGGTCTACCCCTAGGGCGGAGAAATCCCCGACGGAACCGAGATTAGCTTCACATATGAATAATGGGGTCGGGAGCGTTCACCCTGATGGGCCCTACTTAAAGAAACCGGTTCCGGCAATTTGGACTGCCCTCAAAGCGGAGAAACCCCCGACGGAAGCGGGGTCAGCCTCGTATATGAATAATGTGTTAACCCGTTCCCGAGCCCCTAAACCCTCCTCAATGGTAAAAATTTAGCAGGAAACGGGCTTGGGGTGCTGACCCTAATGGGCCCTACTCTGGGAACCCCGGTTCCAGCACTTTGGACCACCACAAGGCGGAGAAACCCCCGACGGAACCGTTTTCAGCTTACATACAAATAATGGGGTATCCTGTCAGAGCCTCTAAACCCCACTTGAGTGGGAAAATGTTTTGCCGAATACTGGGTTGGAAGCGTTCACCCTGATAGGCCCTACCAATTTGGACCACTCCCACGCCGGAGAAACTCCCGCCCGACGTAGTCAGGGTGGGGTCAGCTTCACAAATGAATAATGGGTTATCCCGTTTCCGAGCCCCTTAATCCCCATACAGTAGTAGAAATTTTGCCGGAAACGGGGTTGAAGGTGTTCATCCTGATGGGCTCTACTTGGAGAACCCCGATTCCGGCGCTTCGGACCACTCTCAGGGCGGAGACACCCCCGACGGAAGCGGGGTCAGCTTCACATATAAATAATGGAGTACCCCGTTTCCGATTCCCTAAATCCTCCTTCAGTAATAGAAATTTTGTTGGCAAGGGGTTAGGGGTGCTCACCACAACTGGGCGTGTGGTGTTTGAGGGGTATGCAACCTCCCCCCCGAGAAACCAAAATATCGTTCCAGAAACCAAAATACCCCAATTTTTAAAAAGTTTTTTCGTTTTTTCGCAATTTTTTATGCCAATGGATAGTGCTCGATGAGAAACGTTGAAAAATGGTGTTTCTTCGCCATATCACCATTTTAAGGCCATTTTTTACCTTCGAAAAATTTTGCACCCCTCCCCATCCCCTGAATTTTAGATGGCCCTAATTGGGAAACCCGCTTCCAGCACTTTGGTCTATGTAATGTACCCTCATGATGGAGAAACCCCAGACGGAACCGTGTATGCAATAATTTACGTTTCTGTTTCTGGATTTTACCCATCGTTTCCGTTTTCAGCTTTTACTCATCAATTCCGTTACCGTTTCGGATTTTACCCATCGTTTCCGGCATTTACCCATCGTTTCCGTTTCCGGATTTTATCCACACCCGATTATTTGAATGAATTGTAACGATTACAATGGTGTAGATGTAAGTACTTGCCGCAGGGCGAAACTCTTGAGCTATTCTAGGTCAACTTTTATTACTCTATCGACTGATGAAAAACTACTTTACACCACAGTGTAAACTAGCCAATACCCGCAAGAAAAAAACATTTTAAAAGTGCGTTTTTCTAAGTAATCGTAACGATTGAATTCGAATTATATTTTAAGCATTTTTTGATAATGTACTGGCTGACTAAACGATAGAACTTGAAGAAAATTCACGGATCGATTTTGAAATACAGGAGCCCAAACACAGCGTAAGTAGTAATACGTGGCGCTCTGGACTGCGCCCCAGGCGATTGCACTTTAGTGCATGTGCCTAGGTGGCACCGTTCAGAGCGCCACGCAATGCTACTAAGCGGGGAATGGGTTAGCCGGCCAAAGGGGAATGGGTTAACCGACCAAAGGGGAAACGGGTCAGCTGGTCAAGGGGTCAACCCGCGTCATCCCGAGCACCCGCGTCATCCCGAGCACCATAGGTACCTGTTGTCCCAGGGGTCCCTGTTTTTTCAATAAATAAATCTAAGAATCAACCAGCCATGGAATCGCGTTCTCCATAGTTATATAACAGTTTTTTAGAGCCACTAATATCAATCTAGGAATGTCGTGTACTTCAACTACTTTTGTGCAACAATTCGGTAGGGATCTAAAAATAAAATAGGTAGGGGTATTAGTGTTATTACTAATTAATATTAATAATAATCTTATATTAATAGGTAGTGAGATTAATGTTAATAATTAATATTAATAATAAGTTTACCTCGACCTCTGTGTAGTAAAAAGCGAATAGGTACGAGTAATAGGCGCGCAGATAAAAAAGTAGGTCTTATGTAAACATAAAAAGAAAAATAAAATCGGCGGTAATTGTTAATAATCGCAAAATCGTCGATGGTAAGATGAACGAAATTCATTCAACAAGGGCCGGCATTATTAATCAAGTACACAATAATACAGCACCGATGTTGAATAAACGCGTTATAATTGCAGTACCGCCGCTGGCATATAATTAAACGAAAATCATGCATGCGATTTCAAACGATTTTGAATAAAGACGGATGGTAAATAAAAAGAAAACGAATAAGAATATAAGCGAAAGCGATAAATGATAAGCAAAAACGCGAGTAGACTGTCGTCATACGAGTAGTGGGAGTTACGGAGGTTTTCGAGAAATTAGATAAATTCTTGAAGAACGGACGTAACTCACAAACCCGCATATGTCGTCTAAATAATCGACGCGGGATATTAGTGACTGAATAAATCAACCAAGACGTCATAAAATACACAGTATTATAATGACCGCCGGATGGCGTACTGTAGAAAATTTTTAATCAAACTATGGCAAACTGCTCGTCATATTGCGACAATGAGCAGGGTCGATGTCGGAAGTATTGGTATACTGTGGCAATATTTTAACAAACTACACCAAGTTGGTAACAAATAAGGCGTACTGTAAGTTTGTTTTTACGGTTTCTGAATTGAAATCAAAAATACACAAAACGCGGTACATGGAAACGCAGTACACGGAAACGCGTACACGGAAACGCGGTAGGTACGCTGAATAAGCCAATAAGGCGCCCCTTTATCGGAATCAGCCGATTTGCCGAACGATAATTGGCGAAATAGAGTGCACTATTCCATTTTCGCTATTCTGGACAATAATTTTTATCGGGCGACAATGGCAGGAGCATAAAGCAATTAATTAATGACCTGCAGCAGGGTAGATGGACCATTGCCAATGACGCACGCAGAAAGGCACTTTAGAAAGATATATTCAAGTAGATGAAAGCATTTTCAAATCGTGAAATTGTGCATACTTGAAAAAATATTTTAAGTGGATGAAAGCATCACAAAATTGTCGACGCAAGCATGAAAGCTTTTTTAAAAAGATATTTCAAGTGGATGAAAGCAGGAAATTGTCAAATTTCCAACGATATCGCATCATCAAAAATAACTGAAAAATTACTATTGGAACAAAACGTAATTTATGCGTGCCTAAAAGCAAATATGGCTTAAGGATATTTTTTAAAAATCGTAGAGTAGTTTCCTCAAAAGTTGTCAGATATCCGAAAAATTACTATTGCATAACAAAGTAATTTAGACGTGCATAGAAGCAAATATGCCCTCAAGGGTTACTGTACATTAATTCCTATTAAAAGTTGGTTACACGTGATACTGTAAATGAAAACGCGTATACTGTAGATATATCTTAACTACGATTTAACGGAGTAATGTTTTATTGCAAATTCTAATTTTGCAAAAGAAAAATACCTACTCGATGTTTAAAATGAACGAATAAATAGGAAAAGCTATGAAATGCTATCAAAAGCTAAATTTCTATGCTATGGAGTTCAAAATAGATAAATATTCGCAGTGTTTTCAAAGCCATTCAATCAAGCCTCTTTAGATGTCGACGGCGAATCGTAATCTTCCTCTTTTTTTAGGCTTTTTCTCTTTAAACACAGCCAGTACTTGTTCCTCGCCTATTAAAGTAGGTCGGCATTGAGCCCATAAAATAGCAAGTTTTAAAAAATATAAATAGGAGAGGTACATATGCGCGTTCAAAACATTTTGGCTAATTTAGAGTCGGGCGAAGAATGATAAGTTTTTGATATTTTTATGTTGGAGAATAAATAGCAGTAAAACGAGAGTTCCTTGAATAATTTAAATAATTAATATTTTTTAACTTTGTTTAACTGAGTTTAGTGTAATAATCGTAAAAGCCGGTAGGGTAGGTATTTAAATGCGCAAATAATAATATGTAAGTAACAATATTTTTACATAACTTTGTGCAAAAATTAAAACTATATTTTCGATTATAAGCCGATAGACTGTGATTATAGCATTGATCGTAATACGTCAGCTTGCAATCGAAAAATTCATAAAATTCATGCAAAATTTTCAGAATGAGCAAGCCTAGTGATTGAAAAAATGTTTTGATTTTTAAAAATAAGGTATAAGTACATTTTACGCTCTCGATAGCCGCGCGAATTTCGTTCAGTTGTTCTTTCCAAGATTCGAATTGTGAGGGTGTCAAAAAATTTTCTTGTATCGCATTTTTGAAGCGCACCAGCATTTGCCCGTTTAACAACTTTGCAACTCTAACCGTTGTTCCCTTGCCCAATTCTAACTCCTTTTCGTTTTTCGAAGCGAGGGAAACACTGATCTCATCCTTGAGTGCGTACAGCTGAGTATACTGCTCTAAATCCAAATTAACACCAATTTTCGTCGGGTAAATTTTATCGTTATTTTCAAAATTTTGACAAATCCTGAAACCGATGCTTGGAAAATCTCGAAATTCTGATACCAAAAAGTAAACGCCTCCGCCAATAGCATATGTAGATCTCTTATCCATTGCATTACAGTAATACGTAAAAACTTTGAACGCTATACCCAAAAGAGACGCTGCTATTTTTGATAAAAATATAATACATCATTGCCTACGGCGGAATTATGTAGATATGTACATAATTGCCTACTAAAAGCAAATCTACGTCATAATTTATGCACCTCTCGAATTTAAGTGTTATTTTGCCTATTAATCACGATTTATAAAGTATTTTTGCTGTGTGCGCGTACATGTGCGTTATATGGGCAATATTGAATAAAAATTGTGTTTTGAAAAGATAAATTACAGTTGTTATTTAGCATAATTATGAGTGGCAGTGATTATGATTTATCCTTGGATTATTCGAGTTTTTCGGGCGAATCTAGCAACTCATCGCTACCCGAATCAGAATTTGATATGCAAGATGACACGGTAATTTTGGAGGATATAACAGAGGATAGTTGTTTAAACTCGTTGGAGACAGGGAGTTTAATAACCATTGACGAATGGGTAGCATCCGACCGAGAGCAAGTCGGGGAGACCCGAATTTGGAGGAATCGGCCGACGAGGATGAAGAATTTGCGCCGGAGCGGTGTTACGAGCTGAGCAACCTGTTAGTCCGCCGCATCAAACGGTTCAATACCGAGGGTGCGGAGTACCAAATTCGTTTTTTACACACGGGCGAATTGGGAAATTTCGATCAACAATTGCCACTCATTTTCAATCACGCCGTAGACGCTATTATGGGGAGAGTTGACCTCGGCGCTTTAGTGGGTTTACAATTGTCGCACCCGGATTTAAACAAGCCCGTTTGCTGCATTTTAGAAATCGTTTACACATTACAGGAGAAATTATTTTAAAGCAGCTCGAGCGCATATTACAATCAAATGAGCAAGTTAAAATTGATTCGGACGCCTCGACCATCAAAATTGTTTCGGTTACCCCTCCCACCGGAACCGGCCGATTTTTGAAACAAATTTTACACGAAAAATTTTTAACCCGATCCCATGGGGGTGCTTTATAAAAATAAACAACAATGACGATTTATGCCTATCAAAAGCCCTAGTCGTCGCTCGCACTTATTTAAACAAGGACAACCCCGCTTATCATTGGAACACGATACGCCAGTGTGATTCAAACCGGTGTAAAATGCAACGTGTCAAAGCCATCGAGCTGATGCAGTTGGCAGGCCTCAAAAACCATGCGGGGCCGTGCGGTATTCCAGAGCTGATGAAACTGCAAGAAGCGATGCCCGAATATCAAATCAAAGTGTTTACGAGGGGCAATGAAAGCCTATTGTTTTACGAAGGTGAATTTTTGATAATAATTTTTACATTTTTCACACAAGTTTGGACATAAATTTTTAAAATGCATCTCTGAATATAAGCTAACAAATTGCGAATATAGAGTTTGACTTGTAATATAAATACTGACAATAAAAATCTTTAAAATTTATGCACAAAGTTATGTGAAACGTACTACATACGTGTTATAGCCTGTGCTTAATGTAATACGTGTGTTTAAAAGTTGTTCACTCAAATTTGTAAAGGTGCACGGCGCGTTATTAATATATGTATTGATGTTTTTTACTAGTTTTTCCACTTTTATAATATATATATTAATTTTGCATCAATTTTAATAAAAAATAATGACTAACTTTTATTTAACATAAGTGAGAGCCGATTCCTATTGTAGCAGTATTGTGTTTAAATCGCATAAACGTACAAAGGTGTTTATAATAGTATTACAAATATTCTATCCATTAATGTCGGTTTTAAAACTTATTTCAAGGACCCACAAAAACCGACAAAGTGATACATCTCTATCAACATGATAATCACTATATGGTTATTAGCCAAATCAAAGGATTTTTTCGATGGCTTATTTTTGCGAGGATTGCAATGCTGCCTATAATTGTCGAGAAAATAATTGGTGCGCTCAAAAATGCCCATGCTGCTATTATACGCCAGCGTGCCCAAGGTATCAGACGCTGACCTGCTCAACGTGTCATCGTTTCTTCTACGGTTACACTTGCTTCGACAATCATCGGCGAATTTTTCGATCACAGGGCAAAAAGGGACTTGTCGTAAAGAGCTCCGTTTGCATGCGTGTGCAGCGGTGTAAACGATGTGGGAAGCACATTAACGGCCGGAAGAAGAATAAAGAGCACAAATGCGGTTACTTTTATTGCCGCATTTGCAAAATGGAGACTGAAATAAAAGGTATAGTGATAGTGATAGTGATAAAGGGGTGGGCGAAAGCCCTTCACGCAGGCTAAGAAGCCCATTGTGTACCCCACGGAAACTTTTGAGAGCTAGTCACACAAACGTTTTGAGGCTTTAATAAACCCCAAAAGTTGAGCAACAGGCTCCTGTAAAACTGCCGAGGGTTCAATATGTGGAGCATGGAAGAACCTAGCTCTCAACTTATCAAACCCAGGGCAGTGACAAAGGAAGTGGATAGAATCCTCTTCTGTGAGCAGACATTTAGCACATTTGGGGTTGTCAGAAACCCCAATAGTGCATAAGTGTCTGTTGAGGGGACAGTGTCCAGTTAAGAGACCAATTACTGTCTTAAGCAGCTTACGACCTAAGCTGATCAAGGAGTTGGCTATTTTCTTGCATGGCCTCTCCATAAAGGATCTGGCCTGATGTCAAGTCTTTTGCTCACTCCAATATTGAACATGTTGTTCCCTGACCCAGCTGTTTATGTCAGCCTTAGCAACAGCTCTGGAGACAGCAACTTCCGCAAATTCATTGCCCTCAATGCCGCAGTGACCTGGGACCCATAATAATTTGACATTGTTATACTGCGAGAGTTCTTGCAAAGCAAGAACACACTCGAGAACTAACTTTGAAGACACTTTTGGAGATAGAAGTGACTTCAGAGCAGATTGACTGTCAGAGCAAATAAAGATGTTCTCATTTCTGAGGACCATCAATTCTCTGCTACGGCAGCATTGCAAAATAGCAAGTATTTCTGCCTGAAAGACAGTACACATACTGCCTAAGGTAAAATACCGCATCTGTTTTAAGTTCTGGAAATAGATGCCCGCGCCTGAGGTATTCACAAAGCGTGATCCATCAGTGTAGCAGACAATTCCAGGAGGCGAGAGAATATCCACTCTAGATTTTTCCCAGTCATCCCTAGTGGGAAACTGAATGGTATAAAGTCTACCAAAAATAAATTTTGGTACAATAAAGTCACTTGGCATTTTGAGCACTGGCCTAATGGCCTTAGCCCAAACAGCATTGTGACCTACAACCTTGCCTTTTGCATTCCAACTGCCAGCTATGTTTAGTCGATATGCCACTGCCCTGCAACAACCCTCCACAAAGATATGCAGGGGAGGCAGGTCCAGCAAGACTTCCATGGCTGCAGTCGGTGTGGTGCACATGGCACTACAAATGCTGAGGCAAGCCATTCTATGTAAATGATTAAGCTGACATTTCACAGTAGACAAGTGTGCACGAGGCCACCAGATTAGTGAAGCATAGGTGATCATGGGTCTAATCACAGACACGAAAAGCCATCGCATGACCTGTGGTGATAGACCCCAGGATTTCCCTACAGCTCTACGACATTGCCAGAATGCATTAACAGCCTTCTGACATTTGACCTCTACATGATTGCGCCAGTTTAATTTTTGGTCCAAAATAAGTCCCAAAAATTTGACCTGGTTTGCATGTTGTAGTGGCATACCATAGAAAATTGGTGGTTTAAACCCATCAAGTTTCCGTTTATGAGTGAATAGCACCATTTCGGTTTTCTGTGGGTTCACAGATAGACCATCATGGTGACACCACTGTTCCACCTTGGCTAAACCACTTTCCATAAGTGAGGAAATGGTGTCAAGGAACCTTCCAGTAACAAGGATTGCCAAATCATCAGCATATCCTTGACTGTAGAGGCCAGACTTTTGCAAATTCTGCAAAAGTTCGTCCACCACAAGGCACCACAGCAAAGGAGATAGTACACCTCCTTGTGGACAGCCTTTTGTGGTAGTAAAGATCATGCTGTCTCCATAAGAGTCAGTCATGATATGGCGAAATCTTAGCATAGCATCAATCCATTTAACAATGGTCTGATGTATGCCATGATTGGATGCTGCTTTGCAGATAGCATTGAAGGTTGTATTGTCAAATGCCCCTTCAATGTCCAGAAAAACGCCCAGTGTGAATTGTTTGTTGTCTAATGCCCGTTCAATTCTAGAAACTAGTTCATGAAGGGCCGTATCAACAGACTTTCCACACTGATACGCATGTTGTGTAACATGTAAAGGATGTTTCAGCAAGGGACCATCTCTTATAAAGCGATCAATTAATCTTTCCATACACTTCAGTAAGAAGGAGGAAAGACTAATTGGTCTGAAGGATTTTGCCAGGTCATAGGAACTACGCCCTGGCTTAGGGATAAAGATGACCTTTACTTGTCACCAGGCTGTTGGAACATAGCCAAGCGCTAGGCATCTTTGATAAATATTCACTAGGGGTCTCACCAGCATGTCCAGTCCTTCCTGCAAAAGAGCTGGAAAAATGCCATCAACCCCTGGAGTCTTGTAGGGTTCAAAGGACTTTACAGCCCAGCGAACCGTATCAGGTGTTATCACCCTGCAGGCCAAAACTTGGTCACCAAAGCCAGAGAAACTGGTGGGGCCCAATGTGTCCGGATATGCCTCATTTCCAACTGCAAAGCTGCCAGGAAAGTGAGTGTCAAGAAGGTGAAGCAGGGTTTCCCTTTGGTTGAGTGTATACTGACCCGAAGGTAGTTTTAATGAGCCAACTTCACCTACTTGTGGTTTACATAAAATGCGGCGAAGCCTAGCAGCATCCGACATTTTTCCAATGTTGGAGCAGTAGTCCTGCCAGCACAATTGCTTTCTAATGCGTATAAGATGCTTATACTCCTGTCGAACCTTGCGGTAATCAGCCCAATCGGGAATTGATTGAGATAATTTCACTTGATTCCAAGCTCTCCTACTTTTCTTACGGAGGTCTTGGAGCTCCCTATTCCAAATAAAAGGTATAATTTTTGTTTATATTTTATGGGCGTAAAACGCAGTTATATAACTTTTGCCCAAAAAGCCTGTAGCAACATTGTTGAGTATGTTTCTATTAATTAAAATCTCAATTCGCAATCTGGTTTGTGTTTAAAAATTATGCACTGCTTTAATTTAAAGTATAAGTTTTCATGCATTTTTCAATTAACAAGTTCGTTGTAAAACTAATAATATTGCCTACTGATTACCCAAATGCATTAATTTAGACCATCAATGCTACATTCAAAAAATTTTGAAGGAGGAGGAAGAGAACATAATTGACCCCAGTTATGAGGATGCTGCCCGGGGGCAAAACAAGTGCGAGAAGGAGGAGTTTATTACCACATTCGTATTTTTTGATATCAAGAGCACTCAGGAGCGAGTCTTGAAAGACGTTTCTTATGGGCCAGAGCTTGAGCATGTGCCAATTTGCTTATTGCTCACCTGGTGTGCTACACATGTTGTCACTTGGAGCTGGAACTTAATTGTTACCACTGCAGAGAACGAAAACACGTGTTTTGGGGTGATCAGTGCGTAGATGATTTTTGAACGTTTTTGTGCTCAATGAGACACGTGACGGCGATTGCTCATAATATGAAGGGTTATGATGGGCAGTTTATCCTGCAGTTCTTTCACAAGCAAGGAATTGCGCCGAAAATCATTAGAAAAGGTATTAAATTAATTTTTATTTATCTATGTCTTATGCAAACCAATCTCTGGCAGTTAATACGCCAATTTTTGCATTTTGTTATTTATATAAACGCTTGGTAGTAATCAATAGTTTTTGTATAGCTTTATTAATTTAATTGATAAAATTTAAATGGTATAATATTAAATTCTATTTACGTAAATAAATAACATACACTAGTTTTAAAATTCGTTTAAACGAGTTTTTAAATGCACACATAATAACTAATTCCTATTTTTAGGACTCGAGCTTATGACGATAAGCTGCGGTACTATAAAATTCATCGATTCGTTCAATTTTTTGCCAATGAAGCTGGCCAATCTGCCCAAAACGTTCGGCGTCAAAGAGGTTTGCAAGGGGCATTTTCCATACGGCTTCAATACGCGCAAAAACTGGGACTAGGTAGGCCCATGGCCGGATCAATATTTTTATTTCTCGACCTCGATGAAGCCCAACAAATACGACGAGTTTCAGCAGTGGTACAGCGAACAAAGGGGAAAGGTATTGTATTTTTTACTACATAATATTTTCTGTAAAATGTTATACCTCATATACATTTTGTAAATAAGGATACGTATGAGTATGTATATAATTTTAAATATAGCTACCTCTATAAAGTGCACATAATACATATAATTGTTATATTAATTTATTTTGCAACAATATGCAATACAACTATATTATAAACACAATGTGATTTTTAAATATAATCATTAATACATATCAATTTCTTAAAATATTGCTATTGCTTCAGACGTTCAATTTCCACAAGGAAATAATGAAGTATTGCAATAGTGACGTCAAGGTATTGCGGCAGTGCTGCACAAAATTCCGTGATACGTTCATGGTTAAAACG
>JAVLUZ010000145.1:12822621-12832638 GCA_036768485.1 Mermis nigrescens | reverse complement strand
ATCTTCACTAGTGCACTTTACCGATTTCTGGAGTCTCTGTCGCATCGAAGAATAAAAACTCAATAATTTATCGTATTGGCGCGAAGCGCCAGAAAATTTCGAAATTGTACCTCTAAAACGCATTTTTGCAACAAAATTGTTGCAATCGTGCGGCGCGGCCTAAACATTAATAGCAAATAATTTAATAAAATCAATCCGGCATTGCAATTAATCGCAATTTCACGTTAAATACATGAGCGAGAAAACCACACGGAAGTATATTAGTTGATGAATAAGATGGTTTAACGAGCTTCGTACGTAGTGATAAATTTCTTATCGTAACAGGAGAAAGTGCGTCAGATTAATAGTAACAGTAAGCGTAAAAATTACTACAATGGATAACCATCAATGAAAATGACCCATCCATTCATCCTACGCTGCAGTAGGTAATGACATTCCGTCAGCAACAAAAATGCCGAAGCTGACATTTCACAATATGAATTCTTCTGTGACATTTCATAAATAACACAAACTTATGATTTGACTTAGTACACCCACCCAGCAAATTCGCCTTTAAATATACAGCGTCTTCTATTTTTCAGTGTTGATATTGGCGTTATTGTCATTGTAATTCTTATATGGTAACATTTTTGGCAATAAAAACACTTTTCTAGTCCACACTGATTGTGATGAGTCAATTAATCATTATAATTTATAAAAAAGTAGTGTCTGTAGTTAGTGTTCTGATTCTATAATAGTCTCTATTAGAGTATCTATATCCGGCGCCAAGCGCCGGAAAATTTCTGAAATTTTACCTCTAAGAAGCATTTACGACGCATTACAAAAATTGTCCGAAAATCCGTGCAAAAGATAAGAATTTTCAATCATATTAAAGTTCTAGAACGAGCTGTCGATAAAAGTGCAGTGATTGGCGCGGCACAGCCTTAACACCAATAACAAATGTAAAATTGAATCAATTCGGCGCTCAGCGCTGAGAAATTTCAAAATTTTGGCTCTCGAAAACGCTTTTATGCATTACAAAAATTGGCCAAATCTGGTGCGATCTAAACATCAATGACAAGTAATAAAATTGAATCAATTTGACGTGTCGGAAAATTTTGACATTTTACCTCTCTAAAACACATTTTTGAATTCCGATAATTGTCTGAAAATCCGTGCAGAAAATGAGGATTTTAAATCTTAGCAAAGTTCTAGAACAAGTTGTCGATAACAGTGCTGCGATAAGCATGGCGCGGGCCTAAGCATCAGTAACAAGTCCATCGATCCGGCGCAAAGCGCCAGAAAATTTTACCATTTTAGCTCTCTAACATGCAATTTTTGCAATTCGAAAATTGACCAAATCTGTTCAGTAGATGACGAATTTCAATTATAGTGAAATTTTACAGCAAGTTGTCGATGAAAGTGCTGCAGTCGGGCGCTGGCGCTGCCGGAGCATCAATAAAAACATTAAAAATAAATCAATCCGGCGCTGGAAGCGCTGGAAAATTTTGGAATTTACCCTTCTAGGACGCATTTTTGCATCACAAAAATTTTCCGCAATGTGAATCGAACCCAAAATTTTTTCTACATCTCGAAATTTTGGTCCACAAAAACCCCAAATGTGGAAAAAAACAGTGTCTATACCACCGCTTTTTCCACTTTCTGGTCTATTTGTCAACCAAAATTTTCGACAATGGAAAAAATTTTTGGGCTTGGTTGACATTGGTGGAAAATTTTTGTAATGTTAAAAATGCGTTTTAAGAGAGGTAAAATTTTAACAATTTTACTTGTTCTTAATCTTTAAGCCACGCCAGCGCAAATTGCAGCATTTTTATCGACAATCTGGTCTAGAACTTCACTACGATTCAAAATCCTTATCTTCTGCACGGATTTGGTTAGTTTTTGTAATGCAAAAATGCGTTTTAGAGAGGTGAACCTACAGAAAATTTTTACTTGTTCCTAATCTTTAAGCTACGCCGCGCCAATTGCATCATTTTTACCGACAATCTGGTCTGAAACTTCACTACGATTAAAAATCCTTGACTTCTGCACGGATTT
Organism: Mermis nigrescens; assembly: GCA_036768485.1. Classification (NCBI taxonomy): domain Eukaryota; kingdom Metazoa; phylum Nematoda; class Enoplea; order Mermithida; family Mermithidae; genus Mermis; species Mermis nigrescens. The sequence goes on along the minus strand of JAVLUZ010000145.1, from coordinate 12,830,601 downwards.
GGTTAGTTTTTGTAATGCAAAAACGATTTTAGAGAGCTAAAAGTTCAAAATTTTTCGGCGCTTCGCGCCATTTGATAAATTATAATTTAATTGTCAAAAACGACTTCAGAATTGGCTAAAATGCTTTACTGAAGGAAGGAAATTCAAGTTTCAACAAAAATAACGTATACTGATCGCGATATTTCTTGTAGAGCGCGAAATTTTTATACAAAAAGTGCATCAAACACCGCTATTGCATGTGTACATAGGATTTTCTACTTGAAAAACATTGATTTTTCAAAACAGGCGCTCTATTTTTAACGTTTTTAGACCTCCAAAAAACGTGAAAAAAGGTCGGAAAAAGTTTAAAAAATTTTGGGTCTGGTTTATAACGTAACGAAATCGCTTTGAAAAAAACGGTGGTCTACAACACCGTTTTTTCCACTTTTTGGTCTATTTGTCAACCAAAATTTTGGGAAATGGAAAAAATTTTTGGGCTTGGTTGGCATTTGTGGAAAATTTTCGTAATGTTAAAAATGCGTTTTAGAGAGTTAAAACTTCGGAAATTTTCCGGCGCTTCGCGCCGAATTGATTTAATTCTTACTTATTATTAATCCTGGCACGCCGCGCCAATTGCAGCATTTTTATCGACAATCTGGTCTAGAACTTCACTACGATTGAAAATCCTTATGTTCTGCACGGATTCAGTTAGTTTTTGTAATGCAAAAATACGTTTTAGAGAAGTGAAACTACAAAAATTTTTCGACGCTTCGCGCCGAATTGATCTAATCCTTTTTTGTTATTAATCTTTGCCGCGCCGCGTCAACTGTAGCATTTTTATCGACCAATTTGATCTAGAACTTTACTACAATTGAAAATCCTTATCTTCTGCATGGATTCAGTTAAGTTTTTGTAATGCAAAAATGCATTTTAGAGAAGTGAAACTACAAAATTTTTCGGCGCTTCGCGCCGAATTGATTTACCTAATTCTTACTTGTTATTGATGTTTAAGCCGACGCGACGCCAATTGCAGCATTTTTACAAATACAATACAATACAAATATTTTATTTTCGTCGCACAAAAAAGAACACAATAAGAAAAGAAACATTAATATACAATGAAATACAATTATAAATAAACATTCGACATGAATCATCATACAAAATCACATATTCTAAAAGCAAGAAATTATTAATTAAAGTACATTTATACGAGATTAGTGCAAAAGACGAAGGTAGGCGCGCAGGCTAAATAAATTATGCACTTAGAACACGCCCCCTAGCAAATACCCCGTTAGATCAACTTTTTTCAACTTTTCACGGAGGGAAGCAACACTAGGAGATCTTACAACAGCTTCAGGGAGAGAATTCCATACGTGAATCCACCTATTGGATAAATCATACCCACGAACATCAAGCCGAAAAGGAGTGCATTCACATTTCATTGAATTTTGAGCACGCGTGTTGTTTTCACAAAAAGTAAAAAGTCGGCTTGCTGCAAAACGCATCTACCACTCAATATCTGATACATCATACACAGATCACTACGCAATCTGCGAATCTCCAGGCTATCCAATTCTAAGGAACTGAGTCTTTCAGCATAAGAAAGTCCCCGAAATCCAATAATTTTACGTGTAAATTTCCTTTGAACATTTTCGATCATTGAAACATGGGTCTTACGGTATGGATTCCAAACAGTGCTACAATACTCAAGAAGCGGTCTGACGTAAACAGTAAGAAGCCCTAGACATATTTAGTTTATTTTTATTTTATCGATAATCTGGTTCTAGAACTCCACTACGATTGAAAATCCTTACCTTCTGCACAGTTTTTGTAATGCAAAAATGATTTAGAGAGCTAAAATTTCATAATTTTTCGCGCTTCGCGCCATTTGATAAATTATAGTTTTAATTGTCAAAAACGACTTCAGAATTGGCTAAAATGCTTTACTGAAGGAAGAAAATTCAAGTTTCAACATAAATAACGTATACTGATCGGGATATTTCTTGTAGAGCGCGAAATTTTTATACAAAAAATGCATCAAACACCGCTATTGCATGTGTACATAAAATTTTCTACTTAAAAAACACTGATTTTTCAACACAGGCGCTCTATTTTAAACGTTTTTAGACCTCCCAGAAAACCTGGAAAAAAGTCGGAAAAGTGGAAAACAATTTTGGGTTTGGTCTATAATGTCAACCAAATCGCTGGGGGAAAAAACCGGTGTGGTCTACAACACAACACTAGCGTAACAGTAAAACAAAGAATAAATTTTTGCTACTATGCGCTCCATTTCTAACGTGCAAATCAACACATATCAGAATGAATTGCTTACAAGGTCTAAAATGCTGTTTTTCAACAGAGCAAGCGCAAGCATTTAAAAAATACATGACGCTTGTACCTAAGCACCTTAGAGGTATAAAATTATGTTTATGTACGACGTAAACGCTAATGCATATCTATAGTCTATTTCACGAAACCTTGTGCATGAGAATTAAATTTTCAGCGATCTAGCAAGCAGCTTCAAAAGTAGTTTCTAGGCAGCTTACTGTAACCAACCTCGCATAGTAAAACTTGATGTGTTTATGCATTTCTATGCACAATATCGTATTTGCTGCTTCAGTTTAAACCGCTTTCGTAATCGATTTACATTGGCTCCAAAATTGTGATCCATGGCACAAGGTTTCGTGAAACAGACTACAACCGTGAAAAAACAGTTATTTGTCTAAGCAACTGTTAATAAGTGAAAAAATCAACTGTTTATAAGTGAAAAACGGTCAACTGTTTAAGCCCCTCAAGATGCAAGTCCCTTCGTGGCTGTAATTTTGCGATTATCTCTTAGCATTGAAATTTGAACTAAATCGATAATTCAAAGCGTGAATGATAATTTTAAAGTCATTCGTTTTGCACCAAGCTGAAATGAATATTTGATGAATATGTATTTATGTTTACCTACATATAATAGGTATGTAGGTACTGATATAGACACGACAAGAAAATGTTTATTGTCCAGAAAATACGCGAAATTTGTTAAAACACAAATACATGATAAAACAGCGACTGAACAAAAGAACATACAGATCACGGAGTGTGATACATTTATGTACAATGCCCTGACATTAAAATTGTGAAATCAATGTTAAGAGCTGTTTGTTGAATGAACCAACGTTAGGAGAAGCGACGACATGATCAGGTAACTTTTTCCAAATTTTCAAATATCCTTGGGAAAATTCGTTGAGGTGAGCATCTGAATGGACAACTGGTAGTGGTAACGTAAGCTTATAACGATTTTCAGCTCGAGTGATGTTGGAACTTAAAATCAAAAATTTATTAGCATCAATACTTTATTATTAATTAAAATAAGAACTTAAAATTAATAATTAACATCAAGTCATTTGGAATAGTTATATTATTCAAAAGAATAAAGCTTTTTTGGATAGTTTTTACCAAGATGTAAAAATTGCACACTTTTCCGTAGCAACAGGAAGTTGCCAATTAATAGACCAAGTATAAATTTTGTCCAGATCTTTTTGTATTAAGTGATAATGTAAATACAGAGCCGCCCTATGTCTACAGAATCGACACAGGACGGGGTGTATTTGCCTTCGAGACTTACTTAGGTACTTAGGTACTTAGATCTGCTCTCAGCGCTGGCCCCAATCGCTTAGTCTGGAACGACTTCGGTCTTTGGACCCTTACAGACCCTACGGCTTCGATCCCCTTGGTCCTAATATTGCTGACCGCTTCTGGTCGGGTGATCTCAGCAGCTACGCACTAAGCCCTAAGAATACCTACCTAAATCTCGGAATTGCCGCGAAGGTCAGTTGACCTATCTCAATGCTCAAGTTGATGAATTAACTTATTTTCTGGGTTCGAATCAATCAGAAATGTTTTTGGTTCCTAATGTACGTAGCACAATGAAATTTGAAAACAACACCAACGAGCTCTAGACTGATCAATCATCATTAAAGATTAAATAATATTTTTGACCAATTTTAGGATTGAGAAAAGAATTAAGACTTTTGAACGAAATAAATAATCACACAAAATTTACCTATTCCTCCACCAAAAATCCCGAAATCCTCGACGATGGGAAATTCCGACCTCACCCGCGGTATAACGAAACCCCTGGGTAGGTTTTATATTTTATTTCTATCGCTATATACACGGCCTGGTGCCGGACAACAAAATAACGCAAAAACGAATAAAAACGTACTCGACTATACAATCGTACGTCCGCCAACCAACCAACTAACTAATGATGGCCTCATAGGACCATTACAGTAAACGAAGTTTACATTAAAATAACATAATACGTAATTACTTTTAATTCACAACGAATGTTCTAGACTAAGATAAGCGGTAATGCATAAAACAATTACTATTATCATATACTTAATTCTATGTTACCGGACAAGTATCTTATTGTTTTTTATATTGAAAATTTGGGAAAAAGTGGGAAAACCGAAGGCATAGCCCACAGTGCACTATCGTAGATAGCTACTAGTATTGGCTATGTAAATGGCTACCGCGAACTGCTAACACAAGTTCGCCAAACCGTGTAACTCTCGTAGTTACACTCCCCCACGTATAGAAAAAAATTTGACACACAGTGGAGAATTTTTTCGGGGGTACACAATAACGACTGGCGTCCGCAACGCCTCTACTAATTGACACTCTGGCGTCCGCAATGCCTTATCCTGAGCGAACGTAATAAACGAAAATAAAATAATGATAATAATAATAAATAGCGATAACAAATAATGGTCAACGCATGACCTCGTTTGCACTCAGGAACTCTTCAGAACACTCTCAACGAAGCTAATTCTTGCTTCAGCTCATCAACTTGCTTGAGCAATTCTTCTTGCTCTGTTCTCCACGAAGTTCTTGCACCCGAAGTTGTACCTTTTTGCACGAACACTAAAAACTTCAGCGCCTCAGCCTTCCTTCGGCTCCCGGGTAAGGAAAGAGTTTTGAATTGAAAAAGATTTTTAGATTGGGTGTAAAGAACCCCTTGTCCGTTAGAGAATTAAGATACCATAATAGTAACACCGCTATTGAGCAAAAAATTTAAGACACAAGATTATAAGGCAAAATTATGCATGAGCAAAGATTAAAGACATAGACGATTTTAAAATACGAGGTAAAGATAAAACGAGGAATGCCATTATGCGAGATGACAAGAAAAATAAGCACCGTCAATCAAAAAATTACAGCAATAATATGACGAGAAAAATTACACAAGAAAATAAACGAAACGCGAAAATTGTCCTGGAATCCACATCAGGAACGAAAAAAACGAAAAAGACAAAAAGCTGCTGGTCCATTTGACGCCTGTCGCAGAGTTCAAAAGTTCAGTACGTCAAACTTGAAAATTTAATAACGATCCTGATAGTTTGGCTTCGAGCCGCGCGGCTTGCCGCGACGGCGCTGGAAATACTCGCGGTCCGAATCGGTTTCGCGACGCGTGTTTGAATGCTCGCGATATTGATAAGGCGATTCCCTACGTCCGTACATATGTTGACGTAGGCTCCGATGAGGGTCGACTGGTCGACTGTCATCTTCGTCTTTGTCCTCCTCATCATAGTCATCCGCGTAATGACGCGGGGTTGGAGGCACCGGCGTTGAATATTGTTCCGGATGAAAACCATACGATTCTTCGCGTGATGTATCGCGTGAACGCTGCTTTGATTGCGTAGCAGGCCACGGTTTTGGCAATAACGGTTCACGTCGAGGTTGTGGTTGGGAATAGACCTCAATGGCTGATTGATCTTGACTCGACGGTGGTTGATACGATTGATCCCATTGTTGACGTTGGCGCGATTGCGACCGGCCCTGATGAGTTCCGCGGTTCGATTGTGGCTGTTGGCGATATTCGCGAGGCTGCTGCTGTCGCGAGCGCGACATGTGACCAGCATCCGCCTGCGAATATCTCTCGGAACGCGATTGCGATTCTGGATATTGTTTTTGCCGCGGTTGGGTCTGCGGTCGTGCGTGAGTCTGTGCATAAGGTTTTACTTGTGCTTGTGTTTGCAATTGTGAACGCTGGTGCGTTTGAGCGTACCTTTGCCGGGACGACTGCGGATCTTGCCGCCTGTGGCCCCTTTGGCTGGCACGAGCTTGTAATTTTGCCACGACTTCTGCGCGAACAAGCCTTTTTACTCGTTCTTTTTCCAAATTTTTTAAACGACGCAATGCGTGTTCAGATTTTGTGTCGTAAAATTTATTCAGTTTTTCACGGTGCTCATCTTCCGACATTTGGCGAATGCCTGAGGCAACCGTGAGCGAGCCGGCGCGGCGCAAGCGCGTCACACGCCTCGGAAGCTCAGAAGCAAGATTTTCTCTATCGCGCTGTTCGATAATCATGCGCGCTTTTTACTTTTCAATTTGTGCCGCAAGGGACAGATCGACTTTGGGCCTGGCAAGGCTTGCCGAGGACCCACGAGAGTCTTGCAAGGAGGCCTGTTGTCTCTCCTTGCGAATTTTTTCCAATTCTCCTTCCAAACAGTGTTTTAGGTAAAAAGCCGATTTTTGGCAACCTCTAAATCGGTCAAATTGAACTGGAACCTCAAGTGGCGGATCAGTTTCTAACCGAATGGTGCGAATCATATTGTGTAATTTGGCCTGATTTTCGATCCGCATGGCCAGTTCCGGGAATTCCGGAAAAGCATCAATTGGCGATGGTGTGTAAAATTTGCCAAGAAAAGCTACTGCGTAACATGCGACGCAGCTGTTCCACCATACGCCAACCTATAGCGGCATTGCCGTAGGCGTACGCATAAAAGTGGAACTTTCTGTCCAGGAATTCCAACAGCACTTTTGCGTGCATCACATCAATTGATGAGAAAATAGACAAAAATCGATACTCCGATTCGTATTCAGCTTGAAATTCTCGGAATGTATCAAAAACATCGATCATTTGGCGCGTAGATATTAGTATTGGTGCTAAATGATCGGGTGCCGGGCACATACGGTGCGGCAAAAATTCCGGTCGGATTTGGGGAGCTTGGCCTGTCGGTCACAACACTCGGTGGTTTGAGGTGTTGGTGAATCACCAAGTACTCCAACGTAACTTCATATAGCATCATTCCGGTGGTGATGAAAAACCGGTTGCGCACAAAATATTTGTCAGGGTAATATAGGCGTTGAAAAACGCTCATTTGATTAATGAATCGAGGCAATGGCCCACAATCAACATCAGTCACGGGCTGTGCAATAGTAGTCCAAACTAAGGGACGCGCAGGTGTGTCAGCCGAGGATGCGTAACTCAAATGCGCTGCATAAACTCTATCGAAATGCACTTGGGCAATTTCTAGCAGCTGATCGTACAAACGCGTTCCTTTGACTTCACCTAAGTAAGTGCGCAAATTGTGCAAAACATCAGGGACAATATAGCACGGCGCTCTCACGCGTCATGGTTTCGATCATGTTGAAAAAGTGTTGGATATAACGCGAGCAATTTCGCTCTCTCGCGTTTTCTTCAGCGGTTACGCGTTCACATATAGCTTGTAGGTACGGAGGGACTGCGGCCTCCACATTCAACGGTACATTTTGAATACCCTGTGGTTGCAGTGCGCGCTACAGTATCCGATGCACCAGTCATAGCCATAGGTACGTTAAAACGAGTACCAGGTGCCGATAAATTCAACACGCCTTGTGGCGCGGTTTGTGATGCAATTTGCGTAGACAACGCAGCCTGCTGAATTTCTTGTGGCGGCAGCGTGCGTTGCGCTCGCGGAGGCGAGCCTAAAATATCCGACATTATGACATCGGGTCCAGGATAGCGTTCTGTCCAATCCAGCTGTGAAGTCGGTAAAGGCAGCAATGACCCAAAACCCAAAGGTGCCTGTGGCGGCGCCGCAAGCGATTGCGGAGCAATCTGGTTGCAAAACAGTGGTGGCGCCTTTTTGCGCCTTTGCAGTGCGTCTGGTTTGCGGAGGCAATAAATTAGCTTGTCTTTCGGCCTCAGAGTCCGAATAGCACGTGCTGTACGTGAAAACG
>JAVLUZ010000145.1:12796552-12809905 GCA_036768485.1 Mermis nigrescens | reverse complement strand
GATACACTAAGCCTAAGCCTGAGTATAATAGAAACAAAACTTAGATTTTCATATATCTTATCGAGTAAAACCGAAAAAACATGCAAAAAAATCTGAAATTTTTTAAGTTTTTTTCAAATTTCAAACAGCTTTCCGCGCCTTTTCTTTTTTTCTCCTTCATTGCGATGCGTCCTCCGTTATTTCAGCCCATATTATTTATTTCTGACAAATGTGAAAGTCCTTGGATCGAAATGCTTAGTCGTCCCACGCAACACTCAAATCGAGAGTTGCCTGCAACTTTGCAGTGCGGCTCAGATTTTCACCAAGTTTTTTTCCGCGCTTCAATTTATCATGTTCTATCATTTTGGCAAAAAATTTTGGCATTCCGTATTCGTTTTGCACCTTTTCTGAAAGTACCATATTCTTAAGTTTAGCCTTCGCGGCTCTTTTTCGGCTAAACTTAAGAATATGGTACCTTTGGAAAAGGTGCAAAACGAATACGGAATGCCAAAAATTTTTTGCCAAAATGGTAGAACATGATAAATTGAAGCGCTGGAAAGAAAATTTGGTGAAAAATCTGAGCCATACTTGCAAAGTTGCAGGCAACTCTCGATTTGAGTGTTCGCGCGGGACGATTAAACGGCTCGATCCAAGGACTTACACATTTGTCAGAAATAAATAATATGGGCTGAAATTAACGGAAGGAAGCATAGCAATGAAGGAGAAAAAAGGCGTGGAAGGCTGTTTGAAATTTTAAAAAACTTTAAAAAAATTTTCATTTTTTCTGCATGTTCTTTCGGTTTTACTTGATAAGATATAGGAAAATCTAAGTTTTTGCTTCTAATATACTTAGGCTTAGGCTCAGTATATCTGAAAAGGTTTTTAAGCTGCTTAGGTCGAGGTCGCTCCCGCTCAGGTCAATGTATAGATGCTTAGGTCGAAGTATAGATGCTAAGGTCGATGTATAGATGCTTAGGTCGATGTGTAGATGCTTAGGTCGATGTATAGATGCTTAGGTCGATGTATAGATGCATAGGTCGATGTATAGATGCTTAGGTCGACGTCAATTGGGTATCTACATGTGATTCTGCATTCAGCTGTTTGAATCTTCAACTACTTAGGTCGAGAAGATGCTTAATTTGGTCGAGAAGAGGCTAATTGAAGAAACCCATAGCTTTTGTAATATTGATCATAGACAGATGAAATTTTTTTTCCGCGCTTTCTTTCAACATGTTCTAAGTATTGAGCAAAAATCCGCTCTTCTGAAGTTTAATTTTTAGTATTCTGAAAGTACCATATTCTAAAGTTACTCCCCTTTTTCTTTCTTCTCCTTCATTGCTATGCTTCCTCCCGTAATTTCAGCCTATACTATTTATTTCTGACAAATGTGTAAGTCCTTGGATCGAGCCGTTTAATCCTCCCACCCAACTCTCACATAGAGAGTTGCCTGCAACTTTGCAAGTATGGCTCAGATTTTCGCCAAATTTTTTTTCGCGCTTCAATTTATCATGTTCTACCATTTTGGCGAAAAAATTTTGGCATTCCATATTCGTTTTGCTCCTTTTCTAAAAGTACCATATTTTTAAGTTTAGCCATAGTGTTAATTGTCAAAAACGACTTCAGAATTGGCTAAAATGCTTCACTGAAGGAGGAAATTCAAGTTTCAGCATAAATAACGTATACTGATCGTGATATTTTTGCAGAGCGCGAAATTTTTATTCAAAAAGTGCATCAAACACCGCTATTGCATGTGTACATAAATTTTCTACTTAAAAAACACTGATTTTTCAACACAGGCGCTCTATTTCTAACGTTTTTAGACCTCCAAAAAAACGTGGAAAAAGGTCGGAAAAGGTGGAAAAAAATTTTGGGTTTGGTCTATTATGTCAACCAAATCGCTGGGAATAAAAAACGGTGCACGTGAACCCAAAAAAATCGAATTCAATCGATAAGGTCTACAGTAAAAGTAAATGTGCCTAGGTAATGATATAAAACATATCTTGGTTGCTTATACACTTCAAAATGGATTATTTGAGCTGTTTTCAATAATCTTAATTGTAAGGAACATTTAAATCACATAATTGAAAAATCTGTTTCTCGTTGTTTTCACGAATTGCTAGAGTCACAATAACTGTCATTGCGGCGAGACGATGAATGATCACGGCTATCCGAATCGAAACGCTGGCTGCATACGCTGTCGAAGACTGCGATGTTCATCAAACGAGATGGCGTCAGACGGTGGTGAACCGAAACCGTAATGAATACGCGGTTGATGCGGTGGTGTAGGCGGCCGATGTAAACCCTCCAAAACCATGGGTCGAACACGGTGGTGATCACGACGGCGGCGTAGAGCTTGATGTATAATGGGTTTGCGGACATTGAACCGCATGGCACACACAACGTTGTCGTAGCCGGCTTTTGCATTTGAGATTGCCCTTGTCGAGGAAAATGGGAAGGGCCGGGCCGGGTTTCGAATGTGATTGTCTTGATGACTCCGGCGTTTGCCGGTTGGCCCTATGTTTACGGAAACAACATAGGAACCGCGTGTATTTGCCTTTGAGACTTACTTATAGTCTGTTTCATTTATCCGAGAGCTTTTTCAGTAAATGTTTTCGGAGGTTACCGTAACCCATTCTTTCTTATTTACTGCAAGTCGCTAGATCCCACTTCTAGCTACGTAGCAAGCGAGGGTTTTTCAATAACATTTTTGCAGCATAATTTATTCTCGTCTTCCAGCAGATCAATTAACTTACTGGTAAAAATCGCGCATCCAGCTTATCCTGAGTCGGCACTTTAAACACAATTGACTAAGATGTTAAGAAACGCTGCGAACTCCCGCAGTTTAGTGGTAAAACCTCTGCCTGTAGTCGAAGCAACCCGGGTTCTGATTCCAGCCGATAGCTTTTGTTTAACGCACTTACTGCAGTATGTCCCATCACTGATTAAATGTTAAATTAAATTTATATAGGCGTATTAGTGCATTTAAAATGGAAGAATTCCAGCCACTCGCCCTCACTGAGCTGATCTGCCGAAGTACAGTAATTCGTCTTGTTTAGCTTACTGTAGCCCATGAAAGAATTGACTGAAAAGCTCTCGAATAAATGAAACAGACTATAGGTACTTAGATCTGCTCTCAGCGCTGGCCCCGATCGCTTAGTCTGGACTGACTTCGGTCTTTGCACCCTTACAGACCTTATGGCTTCGATCCCCTCGGTCCTAATATTGCTGACCGCTTCTTGTTGAGTGATCTCAGCAGCTACGCACTAAGCCCTAAGAATACCTACCTAAATCTCGGTATTGCCACGAAGGTCAGTTGACCTATCTCAATGCTCAAGTTGATGATTTAACTTCTTTTCTGGGTTCGACTCGATCAGAAATGTTTTTGGTTCCTAATGTACGTAGCACAATGAAATTTGAAAACAACACCAACGAGCTCTAGACTGATCAATCATCATTAAAGATTAAATAATATTTTTGACCAATTTTAGGATTGAGAAAAGAATTAAGACTTTTGAACGAAATAAATAATCATACAAAATTTACCTATTCCTCCACTAAAAATCCCGAAATCCTCGACGATGGGAAATTACCGACCTCACCCGCGGTATAACGAAACCCCTGGGTAGGTTTTATATTTTATTTCTATCACTATATACACGGCTTGTGCCGGACAACAAAATAACGCAAAAACGAATAAAAACGTACTCGACTATATAATCGTACGTCAGCCAACCAACTAACTAATGATGGCCTCATAGGACCATTACAGTAAACGAAGTTTACGTTAAAATAACATAATACTGGAATACTTTTAACTCAGATCGAATGTTCTAAACTAATACGAGCGGTAATGCATAAAACAATTACTATTATCATATACTTAATTCTATGTTACCGGACAAGTATCTTATTGTTTTTTAATATTGAAAATTTGGGAAATGAGTGGGAAGACCGAAGGCATAGCCCACAGTGCACTATCGTAGATAGCTACTAGTATTGGCTATGTAAGTGGCTACTGCGAACTGCTAACACAAGTTCGCCAAACCGTGTAACTCTCGTAGTTACACTCCCCACGTATAGAAAAAAATTAGACACGCAGTGGAGAATTTTTTCGGGGGTACACAATAACGACTAGCGTCCGCAACGCCTCTACTAATCGACACTCTGGCGTCCGCAACGCCTTATCCTGAGCGAACGTAATAAACGAAAATAAAATAACGATAATAATAACAAATAGCGATAACAAATAACGGTCAACGCATGACCTCGTTCGCACTCAGGAACACTCTCAACGGAGCTAATTCTTGCTTCAGCTCATCAACTTGCTTGAGCAACTCTTCCTGCTCCTTTCTACACGAAGTTCTTGCGCCCGAAGTCGCACCATTTTACACGAACTCTCAAAACTTCGGCGCCTCAGCCTCCTTCAGCCCCCGGGTAAGGAAAGAATTTTGAATTGAAAAAGATTTTTAGATTGGGTGTAAGAAACCCCTTGTCCGTTAGAGAATTAAGATACCATAATAGTAACACCGCTATTGAGCAAAAAATTTAAGACACGAGATGATAAGGCAAGATTATGCATGAGCAAAGATTAAAGACATAGACGATTTTAAAATACGAGGTCAAGATAAAACGAGGAATGCCATTATGCGAGATGACAAGAAAAATAAGCACCGTCAATCAAAAAATTACAGCAATAAAATGACGAGAAAAAATTACACAAGAAAATAAACAAAACGCGAAAATGTCCTGGAATCCACATCAGGAGCAAAAAACGAAAAAGACGGAAAGCTGCTGGTCCATTTGACGCCTATCGCAGAGTTCAAAAAGTTCAGTACGTCAAACTTGAAAATTTAATAACGATCCTGATAGTTTGGCTTCGAGCCGCGCGGCTTGCCGCGACGGCGCTGGAAATATTAGCAGTCCGAATCGGTTTCGCGACGCGTATTCGAACGCTCGCGATATTGATAAGGCGATTCCCTACGTCCGTACATATGTTGACGTAGGCTCCGATGAGGGTCGACTGGTCGACTGTCATCTTCGTCTTCATCCTCCTCGTCATAATCATCCACGTAACGACGCGGGATTGGCGGTACCGGCGTGGAATACTGTTCCGGATGAAAACCATAAGATTCTTCACGTGAAGTATCGCGTGAATGCTGCGGAAAGGATAGGTAAATTCCGTGTGATTATTTATTTCGTTCAAAAATTCAATATTCTTTTCTCAGCCCTAAAATTGGTCAAAAATATCATTTAATTATTTATGATGACTGATCAGCTTAGAGCTCATTGGTGTTGTTTTCAAATTTCATCGTGCTACGTACATTAGTAACCAAAACATTTCAGGACAAGTGTAAACTTTGAAAACAAGTTAATTTATCAACTTGAGCTGGGGTTGAGATAGGTCAACTGACCTCGCCGGCAATTCCGGGATTTAGGTAGGTACTTTAGGATCTAGGCGTAGCTGCGAAGACTCCAGACGAAAGTGCAGCCAGCAATATTAGGGCTGAGGGAGTCGACGCCGTAGGTCTACAAGGGTCCAGAAGATCGAAGTTGTTATTTGACTATGCGATCGGGGCCAGCGCTGAGAACAGATTTAAGTACTTAAGAGTCAATTTCTGTAAGAATCAACCCAGCGATGTAGTAAGGGCGGACAGTTAAAAAATAACCTATCCTCATTTTGACGTATGTTGTACAGTTTTTTATTCTGAGCAACATGGTGTAAAGCGTTTTGTACAAAAACCATTTTTCGCTTGGAACATCAACCTCAAAGTTTGAAAAATCGACACTTTTTGTCAAAAAAGAGTAGATTTACTTTTATGACTATAACTTCTTAACAACGCAAGATATTAGAGTCAATATTTTTTTAAATGAAAGAGCAAGATTTTGGCTTTGAATTATCACTTTGATAAGTCCACAAGTTTGACGGGTTGAGAAATTATGTAAGACTGAATATGAAAAAGTTTGACTATGTGCACTAAAAAATTTCACATTTTGTCCTATAACTCCTATACTAGATGCGGGTGATTCCCAAAATTTTAGTATGATGTGGCACTTAAATGTGACATATATTTGGCAAAAAATAAATAAAATTAAAGGACCACTATTTGAGCAATGAGTCTTCACGCAAGACCATTTATTGTGAGTTACACAATTGTTCTTGCCCAAAACTTTTCTTTTAGACGTTATATCTCGCAAGTAAGGTAAGACCAACTCTCAAAATTTTGGTTAAATAATTTACTTAGTCTTATGATGTTATCGGCAAAAGAATATGAAAGTTGTCAAATTTCTGATTGAACAGTGGCCCTTAGCGTAAGTGCAAGTCAGGTAGGAATGGCTGATTATCAGCACACAAAATTCTTCTTTTTCCAATTATAACTCCTGCATTAGACATGGGACATTATTTAAATTTTAACACATTGTTACTGTAAGCCCTTTTGTGCCATTGGTAAAGAATAAAAATTGTTAAACCACTTCTTGAGCAACGGATCATTAAGTAAATACTACTATGACACATGACTGGATATACTCAAAAACCTTTCTATGTTCTAGGGGATCATTCATTATAGGAAATTAACACAATTTTACTGCACCTCACCATATTCAGCACATAATAAGAGAACAACACCCAATTTCTCGAAGCATGACTATCAAGAGTTGTCTTATTTTTTAGCTTGCTCAGTTGTATATCTGAAGATAATTAATTCTGATGGGATTTCACTTTGCCCCAATTACATCTGTAGTTTACCTACTCACCATGTAGGTATGGATTGATTTGTTGTTAATGTAAGCATGTGCTAATGTCAGTTTCTTTGCATAAGAAGAATTAAAATAAAATTTTTTAAAGCAAAGGAAGATAGCAAGTTGATTAAGTTCAAGCTTTTAGAAGGGCCATACTGTAAGTAAACATTTTTGAAGCAATATCTACTTTGTATTGAGAAGTGCAAAAGACGCAAGCTTGGCTGTAGAGAACTTAGCTTATGAACTCATATGACAGATTACTCAAACAGTGACAAATGTACATATATAATCTTGCTTTGGATTACTGGGACATAGATGCTATCATTCAAAGCTATTCCATAAAAAGTTGAGTTAGGATCAGGAATGGACTATGAGGACTTAATATCATGCGACAAATTGTTACAACAAATTCAAACATCAAAACAGTCACTGTGCAGCAGAACATCTTCAATTTCTTCAGACTCTAATTCAAGGTTTGGGTCAGCCATAAATTCATCCTCTGGGCATTCATCAGTCACATCTTGCGCTGCTCCCTCTGATTCTCGTTTTCTGGCTTCACGCGACCAAAAAATTTGCTATTTGTTGCCATGTAAGATATTCTGATGAGCTAAACTGTGGCAAGCTTCGCATTTCTTTCGCCACATCTTGCGGGTCATATTTCTGGCGATTCTGCACACCATAGTCAAATTTCTGGATAAGGAATTGGCGCTGCTTTTTAGAAAAAGCTTTGCATATTTTGCGCTGCCGTAAGGCCCACCCCGCTTCTAAATGATCAATATTATTGTCGGTGGAATATGTTTGCCATTGATTTTGCAGAACTTCATTTAAGCTAGCTAGCCTAGGTGTCAAGTGCCGTTGCTCTATTGTATTAACATAATGTTGTTACTGCTGCATCACGTAAAGTTTGCCTCTCGGGTTGATATTGATGGAATCCTAGATCTAGATGGTCATCCAGTTCTTGCAAGCTTGGATAAGACTTCAAGCATCCGCTTACAGGGCACAAGAAAAGATTCGCGCCCGTATCATGGGCATTGTCAGAAGTACAATTGGCTCTTGTTGAAAGCACAAAAGGACGTACAGTAACAATGTGTTAAAATTTAAGATGTCTAATGCAGGAGTTATAATTGGAAAAAGAAGAATTTTGTGTGCTGATAATCAGCTATTCCTACCTGACTTGCACTTACGCTAAGGGCCACTGTTCAATCAGAAATTTGACAACTTTCATATTCTTTTGCCGATAACATCATAAGACTAAGTAAATCATTTAACCAAAAGTTTGAGAGTTGGTCTTACCTTACTTGCGAGATATAACGTCTAAAAGAAAAGTTTTGGGCAAGAACAATTGTGTAACTCGCAATAAATGGACTTGCGTGAAGACTCATTGCTCAAAAAGTGGTCCTTTAATTTATTTTATTTTTTGCCGAATACATGTCGCATCTAAATGCCACATTATATCAAAATTTGTTGCTTAGAATTAAAAACTGTACAACATACGTTAAAATGAGGATAGGTTATTTTTTGACTGTCCGCCGCCGGGGTGATCGTTACAGAAATTGACTCTTAAGTACCTAAGTAAGTTCCGAAGGCAAATACATCCGTGTCCTTGTTGCTTTGGTAAACTTGGACCGGCTCTGTATTTACACATTTGATGCGAAACATCGAAATTTTTAATTGAAAATAGAAGAAAACTATGCAAAAATAGCTGTTTCTGCTGTTAAAATTGTTTTGAAACCTACATGAACAGAAAATGGCTTCCAGGCATAGGTGGGCGGCACCAAAGTTCTGGGGGTTGCAAGATTTTTATAAAGGTCAAAAAATGGCCCTAAAAGTGGTGGTATGGCGAAGAAACACCATTTTTCAACGTTTCTCATCGAGCACTATCCATTAGCATCAAAAATTGCGGAAAAAACTAAAAAAAATTTCATAAATTGAAATCTGGGGGGCGTCGATTTCTGGAGGGTATTTTGGTCTTGGGGTGGGGGGTGCATACCCCCGAACCCCCCACCCGCTCAAGTATGCTTCCAGGTCGCCAAAAAAATAGATAAATGTCATTAAAGGTATCATCCGGCGCGTAGCGCCGGAAAAATTTTGAGAAATTTTGTTCACTGACGGCCAAAAATCATTGCGAAGTGCATATCAATTCTTCATCTCGCCAAATATTTTTAGCCAACGAGGGCGGTCGCCCCCCGCCCTCCTTAAATCTGCCCCTGTTTGTGCGCCTGTACGGAGTATAGTCACAGCAGTTATTGTTTTTTCAGACTTCTCTATTTTTCCTAGGCTTAGACTCAGATTAGCATGGGTGCTAGTACTCCCGCTTAGATCGGTATCACTCCCGCTTACTTAGGTCGATATACAGGCATTAGTTTGGGCCACACGCCGTAGGGTTTAAACAACCGTTTTCTTTTCTTTCTTGTATGTACAGTAAAACTTGAATGCGTCTAAATGTAGGTACATATTTCACGTCAAACCTGCATTTTGGATTACATGGTAACTCATGTACATATTTTATCGTTTTTAGCAAGATAAATTCCTATCAAAAATATAAAGATAAAGATAAAAACGGCCTGTGATTTTTCCAAAACATAAAAATAAAGATAAATAAAGAAATCGTCAAGATAAAGATAATGATATCTTTATCTTTATCTTTATCTTGCTAAAAAGCTAAAGATAAAGACATCTTTTACAATACTACTTTGTAGCTACTTGCTTAAGCACTTAAATTTTATTTTTATGCACAAGGTTTCAGGAAATTGTCTGTAATTACGTACTCACGTTTTGTAATTGTATAATTCGGTAATTGCAAAAAAATGCGGTCAATCAAAGTCAGCGAAAAGCAATGACGCGGTAAAATAAATAACATAAAACCTATGATTTCTCACGCCATACATAACGTCAAACATCAATAAATAATTAATAAGATTCAACGCAAGAAGTAGTGATTTACAATTACAATAATTTATATGACTAATAAGAATAAAAAATATAGAACAATAAAGGCAGGTATATCCCTTTATAAAAATAATATATAGAATTTCTTTACTGTATAATGTGGTGCTGGCCAGGGTTGCCAGGTGCAGGAGAATTCTCCTGAATTCAGGAGAATCTAAAATTTTCAGGAGCAGGAGCAGGAGAATGGGCTTTTCAGGAGAAATTTCAGGAGAAGTTGTAAACATGCAGGAGAATGCAGGAGAATTTTAAAATGTCAGGAGAATTCAGGAGAATCCTGAAAATCTAGGAGAATTCAGGAGAATTTTCAAAACTTAAACAGCAAGTTATAATGATTATCATACATTAACCTTCTTACTGTACTTACTGTAGTTAGTCAGTTGTTTCACATTAAGAATTTATTTCGTTCATAGTTAAGACCTAAGTGTTAAGTTATAACTATATCCAAATAAGTTTCGTGCTTCCGTAGTAAATCATTCATTCATTCATTTATTTATTCACTTAATATCACGAAGTGCAGAAATACATAGCTTTACACACCGTCTAATTGTTTTTATCAGTTTCATAGACGTTTGCAAACACCGTTTTTTCCACTTTTTGGTCTATTTGTCAACCAAAATTTTGGGAAATGGAAAAAATTTTTGGGCTTGGTTGGCATTTGTGGAAACTTTTTGTAATGTTAAAAATGCGTTTTAGAGAGTTAAAACTTCAAAAATTTTTCGGCGCTTCGCATAGGCGTAGCCAGGATTTTCGCCAGGGGGGAATTCCAAAAAAATTTTTTTCGTCTAAAAAAACTCGTAAAAACGCGCAGGGCCGTTAAATAACGTGTTTTTTGGGCTTTTCACATCATCCTGCACGATTTAAGCCATTAAAAAATTAAATTTTCTCAAAATTTTTTTCATGTTTTTGACGGAAAAAATGCTTCTTATGCGCGCGAAGCGCTAATTTTTTGATTTTCCACCAATAAAACGGTAGAAACTGCCAAATAATAGAATAAACCGGCGCGAAGCACCGAATTTTTCGATTTTAATCCTTAAGCCGCGCCGCGCCAATTGCAGCATTTTTATCGACAATCTGGTCTAGAACTTCACTACGATTGAAAATCCTTATCTTCTGCACGGATTCAGTTAGTTTTTGTAATGCAAAAATGCGTTTTAGAGAAGTGAAACTACAAAATTTTTCGCGCTTCGCGCCGAATTGATTTAATTCTTTTTTGTTATTAATATTTGAGCCGCGCCGCGTCAACTGCAGCATTTTTATCGACAATTTGATCTAGAACTTTACTACGATTGAAAATCCTTATTTTCTGCACGGATTCAGTTAGTTTTTTAATGCAAAAATGCGTTTTAGAGAAGTGAAACTACAAAAATTTTTCGGCGCTTCGCGCCGAATTGATTTAATTTTTTTGTTATTAATATTTGAGCCGCGCCGCGTCAACTGCAGCATTTTTATCGAAAATTTGATCTAGAACTTTACTACGATTGAAAATCCTTATCTTCTGCACGGATTCGGTTAGTTTTTGTAATGCAAAAATGCGTTTCAGAGAGGTGAAACTACAAAAAATTTTCGGCGCTTCGCGCCGAATTGATTTAATTCTTACTTGTTATTGTTGTTTAAGCCGCGCGGCGCCAATTGCAGCATTTTTTATCGATAATCTGGTCCTAGAACTCCACTACGATTGAAAATCCTTACCTTCTGCACAGTTTTTGAAATGCAAAAATGATTTAAAGAGCTAAAATTTCAAAATTTTCTAGCGCTTCGCGCCATTTGATAAATTATAGTTTTAATTGTCAAAAACGACTTCAGAATTGGCTAAAATGCTTTACTGAAGGAAGGAAATTCAAGTTTCAACATAAATAACGTTACTGATCGTGATATTCTTGTAGAGCGCGAAATTTTTATACAAAAAGTGCATCAAACACCCAGCTATTGCATGTGTACATAAAATTTTCCACTTAAAAACACTGATTTTTCAACACAGGCGCTCTATTTCGAACGTTTTTAGACCTCCCAAAAAATGTGGAAAAAAGTCGGAAAAAGTGGAAAAAAATTTTGGGTTCGGTCTATAATGTCAACCAAATCGCTGGGAAAAAAACGGTGTTTGCAAAGCGCCTATAAACATTTTTTTGATATATTTCAAAACGTAAGGATTTGCTTGCTACTGAAGTACATACAATTAGTAATAAAGTATTATTTATTTTTTCAAAAGACATTGCAAACAGGGCTCTTTTCAGAAATTTTTGATGATGTAAGTGCAACTGAAAATTGGCGGTCACTGTTTTAAGCACAGAAACTGTTTTTTCGAATAATGTGTATTGTAAACAATGCGACCTCTTTAGCTTAGGCCCTTGAGCAGTATATCCTGATGAAGATCAGGAATCTGTTATTGAATGTTTGTCAGCTGTTGATGTTGAATAAAATGTTATACTTTGTGGTGCAGCATTAGTCTTCCATTATTTTTGCATCTGCCTGTATAATGCAGATATGCTCCATGAGCTTTTTGTGAGAGAATTAATGTTCATTATTTAGCCTTGAGTGTCCTTAGGATTAACAGGCAAGAGATCAGAATAAAATAGTTGGGTGAACCAAGGTAAATTGGCCTGAGCATGCTTGATATGCATGTGTACATACAATTGTAGATCTGCTGTACAACCTTTCCTGCAAAATATGAGCCAGGAGAATTTTCAGGAGAATCAAAATATTTTCAGGAGAATTGCAGGAGAATTTTTCCCCAATTTTACCTCTGTGCAGGAGAATCTGAATTTTGGGACCTGGCAACACTGGTGCTGGCTAGCTGAACACCGCTAAGCACCGTTTTTTCCCGCTTTACGGTCTATTTAAACGAGGAAATATTTTTTATTGTCAAGAAAAATACACGAAATTTGGTAAAACACAAATACATGATAAAACAGCGACTTAACACAAGGACATACAGATCATTGAGTGTGATAAAACTAGGTAGGTATGCCCTGACTGACAATGATTGCCTATGTATTTTATGTGGGCTCAGTTAAAATTTGTGAGAAATTTTTATAATGTAAAACGCGTCTTAGAGAAGTAAAATGTCAAGACTTTCCGGTGCTTAGCACCTGGTTGATATAATTTTATAGGGTTAGTTGCCTAACTTCGATCGCATTTTACTTTGATGGTTGTATGCTCCATGAAGAGTCAAGTAGTCAAATTTGACCAAGCCAATAGAATGGCATCTTGACCATAAAATCTGAGAATTATAAGCTCCATCGATGAGTGGTTCGGGAGCTATTACGCTTTTTTACTTTGTCAATCTTGTGACTGCGTGTCTCTTTTGTCAATTTTTCCACATTTAGGGTTTTCTGTGAACCGAAATCTCGAGATTTGGAAAAAAATATTGGGCTTGATTCACATTGTGGAAATTTTTCGAAATGCCAAAATGCGTTCCAGAAGGGTAAAATTCCAAAAATTTTCCAGCGCTTCGCGTCTGACTGATTTATTTTTAATGTTTTTTATTGGTGTTGCTGCGCGCACGCACCAATCACAGCACTTTTATCGACAACTTCTTCTAAGACTTCATTTTAATTGAAAATCTTCATCTACTGAACAGATTTAGTCAATTCTCGTAAGGGCGTCTTTAAAAGGTGGCGCTGGCAATGGCGCTGGCGCTGGCCTTCGCCATGGCCAAGATAAAAGGTGGCGCTGGCCTCAGCCCTGGCC
>JAVLUZ010000145.1:12743100-12796452 GCA_036768485.1 Mermis nigrescens | reverse complement strand
AGGACATGCATTACTGAAACTATGCTAGGTATAATACAGGTAAAAAAGCTGGCGCGCCAAAGTAATCTCTTTCCCGTGCTGATGGAGAAATTTTCATTAGCACCAGTGCTAATGGGAGTCGTGCTAAAAAAACACCGTATGTAGGCATCTTTTTGACAATATATGCAGCCAAAGCCACTAAGTGGCGCACGGTTCAAGCGCCCGAGTTGGCAAGCACCCTACTAGGTGCAAAAAGGCTTTTCCGAAAGAAGGAGCTTTTGAAGTCAGAACTAATGACGCTCTCGGGGGTTTAAACAATATCAAACAGGGATTCGCTTGAGCAAAGGCGATTATCGCTCGAACCGCTGTCAAAATGGCCAAAATTTTTTAACAGCGTTTTAAAAAAGATTTTTATCTATTAATGCAGTTGGTTTTAAAGATTTGGCGTTTATGTATGTTAGCCGAAGATATGACCTATTACATCAAGGTGTAGCCTTTTTTGGCCCTCCTGTATAATCCTTTTGCGTATGTCAGAAGAAAAATAAAATCCAGCGTACCGCCAATAGTAAATGCCTTCGCGGATAAGAGTAATGCGCTGTCTCCTTCGCGTCTAGTACAGGCGTAAAAATGCTCTTTATCGCCCTCCTCAGCCAACTTACTTCGAAAGTAGCGCCGCCCAACCGCAGACGCGCAATTAGTAAAACTAACTTATCAATCCCGCTTCTTCACTGAGCCCAACGGCTTCGAAGATCTGTGCTCCCTGCACAGTAAACGACAAATAAAAAAGGAAGCATCTACTTCGCAAAGCAGCAATATATTTACATGATTTGCATTTGATAGATTTATTAACATATACAGGTTGTTTAGAAATGACCTGCTCAGTTGGAAAATATTTTTATATATGAGATACAAAATATAATTATACACCTTGTAGGAGGACTTAATTTCTACGTTTAAGTGTGCAAGTTTTATAAGAAAAGATTCTATTGCATAAAAAAAACAAACTTAAAAATTTCAATAATATCGTAAATTTTATAATTATTTCCCCCACCATTGGCTACCTTAAGATGTCATAATCGTACCAGCATGGAACACAACATATTTTTAAATATATCCCGATCAAATTATGGGTCAGATTGAGCAGTGCCTATCAAGTTTTTATGCAAGCTTTTATTTGGAAGTGTATTTGACCGGATTCCTTATACATGATGAGTGTCTCAAACTCCTCTGTTCCGGTTAAAATCGAGGCCTGCTACCAGGCCACGAATCGTTGCTCAAATATTGAATTGTCTTGTGTTCTATGTAATTCTGAGTCTTCTGGGTCAAAACTTATTTCAGGCGAGGCAAGAATCGAAAACGCGCAAAATCAAAGCATAAAAATCAAATTATAAAAATTTATTTTGAGAACGCTTGCAATTCTCTACGCCATGTTGCAAGAAACATAAGAGAGACATTGCTGAACGCATAATTAGAATTCTCTTGCAAGATGGTATATCGACTTTTTATCTTTTTCACCATTTTATATCATTCTTATTTAAATCTGTCAGACGGGACGACTAAATTCAAATAATTCTAACAACTCTAATGGTATCAATCGTAGAAGCGCCTATCACTTGAGCGAAGAAATACAAAAATACAAAAATCCGGGATGACTTTTAAAAACCATGTACATAGCAAATGGTAAAAAACTAAATTTTTAGCCGCTCCCTTTACGTTTTAGAGGGCCTCATTATACGCCAAAAATAATTTTGAATACGAATAAACGATTCTTTTATAGAAAATTCTATCTTGTCTCATAAATTGCCAAAAAAGACGCGTCTTCATGACTAGTGTAAATGGCGAGAATCAGGCACGTATCTCTGGGGGAATGGGGGGTTCATAGTCCTCCTAAAATTCAGAAAAATAGGACTTTTTAAACGTCATTTTGTGCTACTTTTGGCCTTTTTGGGCTTAGTCTCCTCAAAAATTGGTGTTGGTCCCCCAAAATAGGACGGCCAGCTACGTGCCTGGCGAGAATCGGCGTTCACTCACAGAGCCCTTTCAATTCTACAGATCTAATATGTAAATGCCTACTTTGTAGCTGTGTAAGAGTTGAAATGCCCATTTTCGCCATCACTTTACAAATGCCTCTGTAACAAGCGTCGCGAAAATTTTCGAATATCTGATGATCCGAAAGGGGAGGATCGATTAAATTCATATGGCGCAGGCGGTATAAAGTCTCGTACACCAAATAAGGGCAAATTGCATCAGCGCCAAATCCCAGAAGGGTACAAAAATGATGAACTTCTCTACAAGGAAGAATTTAAAAAAATGTTTATTTTTCACTGAATGAAGTAGATTAATTTGATAAAATTAAAAAGGTTTAGAGCAAAACCAAGCGGGTCAATTTAGTAACCATACATCATAATCTATTTTTTATTTTTCATATTATCAATGTATTTTTTATTTTCACTCCTCCCCAGAATTCGCGATTTTCGAAAAAAATAATCGTAGAACACATCCTGGCTTAAGCGTTTTTTGTGATCTTTAAGTTCCAAACTACCCATCTCTTCGAGCAAAATTAACTTTTAACTACATTTTGTAGAGTTTCATTGAATTCGCCTCAGAATTTTTAACTGTTTTCACTCGTCTAGTATAAAAAGAATCGTCAGAAACGCCAAAAAATGATGTTTTGACGCGTATTTATCGTTTTTAAGCCAAGGAAAGGCATTGTATAAAGTTTTTGGTTCCAACCTCCTCAGAATTCTCGCGCAGTATGAGAGCGGTAGCAAAGTAATTCAATTTATTCTCGTTTGAAGAGGACTTATTCAAATGATAGTGATTGAAAATTAGGCCAACCCTAGTACATTCATCTAAGTTTAGTATTTATGTGACATTCAGCATTTATGTAACTTACAAAAGGACTATAATGGCATAAAACTTTACATATTTATTTATCTATATTTGAACGAAATATATGTATGTAGTACATATGAACTTGCTATTCCTTCTCTATTGGTTAGTATCACCTTAAGATACCGAAAAAATCGTAATTTTATTTGTTTTATGCATAGTTTAATAAGAAATCAAAAGTATGCATAAGAGCTAATTCTATAATCAAATGACTTTCATATCTCATACACAATGTCTCTTGAAAACCGATTTTTTAAATTCAGATTATAGATAAATATGTGTGTAGACTACTCGAAGTTTTTTATGTCATTTCTTAACTAATATGTACAATGTAAAAAAAGTCATTTCGAATAGAAACTATGTATCATGTTTCTAGATTGTTAAGCACTGATAAAATGAATTTGATTAAAATTATTCGGTAATTAGTCAAACATATAAATACATATTATATGTACGAGTATGTATGTATATAAGAACGCTAGGTACTTAATAGGCGAGACTTAAAAAGCCCACTTCCTTAGATAAGTATTCTTCGAGGAAAAGTGCGCATGAAGCAACGATTATTCGCACATAATTATGCGATTGGAATATAAAATCAGCAAAAAGCTTCATCATATTCATAAGACGATATTATTTATTCTCTTACATACATTACACTGCCACCGAATTAAAGGGAACAACTATTTAAACCCACGCAATACAAGTAAGTAAAATGAGCAAATTAATGCAGCAATTTTGGAATCGCGTATTTGTTGTCCACAAACGTAAAAAGCCAAAGAATAGCGAATTTTAAACATTCTGCACCGGACAGAAAACGACAGGGTGATTTTATTGATAAAAAGCATTAACATGCTACGCCATGCTTTCCGCACGAAAGCTCACAAATTTCCAGATCATTTTAAATCTCGTGTAGAATAACTTTAGAAGTTAAAAAATGACGAGCGTTATCAGTAACCATTTTTGACACAAAAAACGAGAAAGATCACAAGTTTATGGCATATGTACATGCAAATATCTGTACATAATAATAGAAAGTCATCAATATGATCAAGTAAATGAAAAAAGGAGATAAGAGAAGAAAAAATAAATATAAATAAATAAATAAATAAAAGTTAAATAAATGAGGCACACATGTACACACTTGCAGTGCGATAAATATTTATGTATATATTTGACAATTATAAAAATTCACTTATGCCATAAAGCACACTAATTTGAGTTTAAAATAAAACCGAAAAATTACAATAATCTTCCGTTCCGCTAATTTAAAAAAGTCGAGTGCTGGAGGTGCAAAATTAACAATTTGATCGAAATCTGTCTTCACCTCAAGGTTTTTTTGTATTCAGCAAATATTTTCCCGATGTACAAAGACTTTTCGGGACCGTCTTTGTGCATGTACAAAAGATTTTTGGAAGACAAAAATTGCAAAAAAGTCTGAAATTCGGAAAAATTTTCGGCGCTTCTGCATCGAAAGTGAGTAATTGTGTGTCCTTTATATCTTTATGATGGCAGGTATTGCATTTCAACAGGAGAAACGTCAAATTTTTTCGGCGCTTCACGCCGTTTTAAGACGATTCTTAGTGATTTTTGCCCTTACAGACCCAGATATTAGCTAAAATACACTACTAAAAGTCGAACAACTCTGTTTTTACCACACTACAATCGCTACTGTACCATATTATAGTACCCAAAAATTTGTGTGTACAAAATGTACAAAGACTTTTAGGACCATCTTTGTACATGTACAAACGGACCTTGTACAAAAAACACTGCTTCACCTGTCCATATAAACTATGAATTCATGTCTCAAGTTGGCGTATTATGACAAAAATAAACATAGACAGAGCATCTGATTTCGACTAATTACCTGGCTTCCCCAGTCTCAATAATTATGCCAACTTTCATTCGCTGTTTCTGCCTTATCAAATACTGATGAACGGCTCCAACGGCCAGCAAAGACCTTCATTCGGAAAACAACGGTTAATTAATTTAGTAGACATTAACATATTATGAGTAAAACGAAAATACATAAAAAGTTGTTTTTCTAATAATTTTTTTTTAATTTTTTAATTTTTTTTAAATTTTTTTCAATTTTTTCTAATTTATAATTTTTCTAATAATTCTTCTAATATTTTTTTCTAATAAGAATTTTCTAATAATTTTTCTAATATACAAAGATTAACGGCTTTAAAATTGTATGACGTGCATATCAAGCAAGACGAAAAACGATAAACTTGTAAAACCAACTGAGCTAAACGAGTCATTTAGGCATACCTAACTTTTCAATAATCAATAAATCGGATCCAACACATGTAAACACATAATAACTGCACGAGGGAGCAATTCGTTGCCTTTTTCGAAGTTGAAGGAGGCCCAATACTTTGATGAACCACAGGCACGTAGCTGGCAGTCCTATTTTGGGGGACCAACACCAATTTTGGGGGGACTAAGCCTAAAAAGGCCAAAAGTGGCACAAAATAAGGTTTAAAAGTCCTATTTTTCCGATTTTTCTGAATTTCGGGGGGTCCGAACCTCCCCATTCCCCCAGAGATACGTGCCTGATGAACCATGAAAACTAGTTGAAATAAAAGCATTGAAAAATACAGATTTAAAAGTGGAATGACTGGACAAGGAAAAAACAAGAGTGGACTATCATGGGTTTGAATGGAAAAGAGACGACTAACCGTATAGTTTATATATAAAGCTATTTATAGAAGTTCTTTAAAAAAATATATATTTGGAGAAAACTGTAACTCATACCCAATCGGCAGATAATCTCGCCCGATTCCACGATCTGACAAAATTATCAGCTGATATCCATCTAGTGCGGCAGCACAAGACTGAGCACATATTTTGTCCAACGCTGGAACAAGACCAGCAACACCATGTTTTTTCGGATAAACTATTTCGATGATGCAGGACTAAGAGAAAGAAATAAAATAAGCTTATATGCAGGAATAATTATTTAAGATAAAATAAGACGTGCAAATGAGAAATAGATAAATACAAAATGTGAATAAAGGTAATAATGAGATAACTACAAAAATGGATTTTATTATAAAATAAATACATATGCATGTAGGTAAGTTTAAGCAAAGTGCATTTGTTAAAACTTAAAAATCAATAATTAGAAATTGTTAGGTTAACATATGCACATACATATATGTATGTACCAACGAAACTGCATCGAGTCGGCAGCAAGCGAGAAAGTAAGAGAGATAAGGTCAGAAATACAGTCTGGTAGATATTATTTAAATATGGCAAACATCCGCTACGTTCTAACCTTCCTGCGAGGCAAGCATATATAGGTAAAAGAAAAATTTGGGTCAAAGATCAATTAGATTAAGATGCCCAATTTATGCACTTATTAAAAAAGAGATATTATCTGAAATTTTCATTTCATGTCATAACTTACAAAGATATTCAATAGTGATAGACTGCACCGCATAAATTGACTTCGAAATCTTTTGTAAAGAGCGTCTAAATAAAATGTGTCAGCTTAACAACTTTTTTATGTTAGATAACTTTACCAAGCAGAATAAAAAGATTTAGCGTATTTATACCCAGGTAGTTGCGTAAGCCAAGCAATGCCAAATATAGCCAAATTTATTTAAGGTTATAAAATTTTGATTTTTATTTTTTAGCGCTAATAGACTAAGGCTGCGTTCTAAATTATACTGAATGCCGCAGGCACGATGAAACAATGTTTTTAAATCCTCAAACTATGGTCGTTTTTATCTACGTAGAATTAGACCATTTTGCAAACCTTCCATCCTTTGTAATTCAACCTCTTCAACACTTCTGTGTCTATCAGGGATAAAATGGGTTGCTCTAAAAATAGTCGACGACATTGCTCGGCCGAAGGATCCAAAATATTGGCCTCTGGACCAATAGGACAAGCTAACGACATGACTACTTGTTCGCGGAATGGGTCAATAGGCGGATTAGTCACTTGAGCAAAAAGTTGTTGGAAGTAATTGAATAACAAAGGTTGATATTCGGATAAGCAGGCCAAGGCAGCGTCATTGCCCATCGAACCCAAAGCTTCTTTTCTAAAATTTTGCAAATCGAATGAGGTATTAGGGTTAGAGCAGTGTTTTTTGTACAAGGTCCGTTTGTACATGTACGAAGATGGTCCCTAAAAGTTTTTGTACATTTTGTACACAAATTTTTGGGTAGTGTAATATGGTACGGTAGCGATTTTAGTGCGGTAAAAACAGTTGTTCGACCTTTGGTAGTGTATTACAGCTGATGTCTGGGTTTCTGAGGGCAAAAATCACTGAGAATCGTCTTAGAAAGGCGCGAAGTGCCGAAAAATTTGACATTTTTCCTTTCCAAATGCAATTTCTGCCATTATAAAGATATATAAAACACACAATTAGATACTCACTGAAATTTCGGACTTCCCAAAAATCTTTAGTACATGTACAAAAGACGGTCCCGAAAAGTTTTTGTACATCGGGAAAAATTTTGCCGAATACAAAAAGACAGTGGTTAGGAGATACGATTTTCGCGTAGCCGCAAAAAAAGAACGATTCCGAAATAGACAAATTCACGACATCAAAAGCTTTACAAACGTGAAGTTAATTAGCAAGAGCCGATGACTTCATAAATGTTAGAAAATTAAAAAATATTTACCGAGATCAAGCAATAACTATCTGATCACTTTAAACTAAACGCAATTCTGAATATTACAATAGAGGATTTTGTAATCTCATATACACGACTGACCGTTCCATACCCCAACTTTTAAATAACCTTGAGATCTTGTTATTTAATTATATTTGATTTAAATCTTTAATCTTATCTTATCACATTAGTCACCATTATTTTAACTTTTCTGCCAAAAGTTGAGTCATTCGATTCTAATTCAAAATTAAACTTTTCTTTGATTCCTAAAAAACCGACTATTTTTGATCCGTTAGCAGAATGCAATAAGATCAGTTGATCCGAACCCGATGAAGGTCTACTTGTACCCTTTAAAACAAGCGCCAATTGAATACATTCATTCAGTCTGGCTGAACTCTATGCGAGACGATTTTTAAGTGCAATGCAAGGTGTTTGGAAAAGTAGTATTCAGGATTGCAAATGATGATACTAAAAACTATGCGTTTAGTAACGAATTATGTTCTTCACTTCAAATAACTGTAAGTTTTCGTGGAATAGCAAAGAAATAAATTAAATTTTATAAAAGAAACCATCGTGTTCTGAAGTGACAATATGGTAAGAGGAAGGCGACCTTAAATATTTAATCAAACACTGAGAAAAATCTTAAAATAGTGTTAGCCTTAAAAAAGCTTGCTCCATTCGAGAGTCTAAAAAACGTCAAAGTAGTAGACAAGTACTTAACTCGCTTCCTCAATAAAAAATACTGAACGCATATCTTGGTATCATAATCTGAGCATACATGTAACGGCCCGAAATTTTAGGAGGGGGTCCTCGGCCATTTTCAGGGGAGGAAATGACCTCCAATTTTTGGCTAAAAACGGCCAAAAACACCTAAAAATAGCGAAGAAAAATTCACTTTTTTCTAAAAATTGAGAAGGGGTCAAAAATTTTCTGGCAGTGGGGGATGGGGGACAGTCAACTTTCGGTGAGGATCTCCCCATCCCCGTTTACATGTCTGAATGTGAGTATTACTTGTCTCTGATCATCGGAACTATCAAGATTCCGAACGTATCATACGTATAAGTGTACAAACAAAGACGCCGGTCCGAGTGTATATTTTCGTCCACTCCATCGATAGCCCTTGCGAGCTCACGCTGGATTAAGTTCTCATAGGTCAAAAGCCCAAACTTGATCTGCGGCACAAAATCAAAAATAGATTATTCGTGCGAATATAAAAATATATTCATGCCCAACTGCATACTATGATGTGATTTTCTTGTATTGCAAAAAGACAAGTGCGACAAATGGTAACTCAGATCAGGTTACTTCGTAAAAGGCAACAATTTTGAGATTAGTACAAATATTTCCGGAGCCATCGTTGCACAACGTGTGAAGACTTTTTGGAGGAAAACGATAGTAATTGTGACGTTTTTTGTTCATTTTTCAGTAAAAATTCGAATATCGTAATTGTAGTCTATTCAGTTGCTCCAAGCGCGTTCATCAAACGCTCCAATTCTCCGAATCAAACCTTTGTACATTCCTCAACTCTTTGTACAGACTCAAATATCTTTAGCATCTGTCTCTTCTGATTTCGTAAACGTTTTATACAATAAATAAGAGCCTTTTGGCAATTTGGATTTATTTCTGTAGTTCGAAGATAACATTGACTTGTATTTATGTCTAAGATGCATCCAATATTCAATTCGTAAGTGCAACAGCGTTTATTAAGAGATTTAATCAGAATATTGCAACCGTAGATCATTTAAGATTCTGTACATACGTGAATATAGGGGAGTGGAGTAATGATCCCCATGCAGGCCGGACAGGTATTGTTTGGCGATTTTCGAGTTGATGGAACGCTTATTCGCATCATTTTTGAGGTCAAAACCAGTAAAATTGTCAAAATTTTTCCGGCGCTCTGCGCCGGATTAGTACTTTGAGTATTTTTTACTCAAAAAGCATCCAAAAATTGATAACTTTTACATTTTTTAGTGTTAAAAGTGTTATAATGCAGTCAAAGTGAACTAAAATGCTTTTCAAAATGCGATATTCCTGAAAAAAGGTTTATAGGCTATGGTTCAATCATTTAATCGTTAAAACAGCAAAAAAATTGTAGAACGCTAAATTTACTATTTTGGATTTTGTGATTTCACACCCCTCTGCCGATCCTGACCTTGTGCACCTATGATTTTGTGATAAATATGTACAAATTATTTTAGCTTTCTCAGTCCAGTCTTCTCTGTGAGGTTAGCTGGAAGAGACAAAAAATCTTATCATTAGAATTTAGGTCGAAGTAAAACTTTTCAAACAGCAAGAGGTAGAAGACTACAGGTATTGTAATAAAAATGTAATAACTAGAAATATGCCTACGTGATTATATGCATACAGTACGAAAAATTTTTTCGATCGCACAAAGACTTTTCCATAGACCTTTGTACACACATATATATATAAATATAAATATATATATATATATATATATATATATATATATATATATATATATATATATGTATGTATATATATATGTATATATATAATATATGAAAAAACAGCACTTCAGACGTCGTTCAGGAATTGCTCAAGCGCGATTCGTTAATACACTTTCAACAAAATTTACAAGATTGTTTTTAGACCGAAAAGTTATTCAAAGAAAAATGTTGAAAAATAGCAAATTATGACCAAAGCAGCCATGAATGCCATTATTATTATATTAATATTAATATCAGTACTAAATTACGTTAAAATTATCAATACCATACGTGACACTCGTTGTCGAATCAATACATTTTCAGAAAAAATATAAATAAAATCTGGAGACGAGTAGCGTTCCGACGGAGTAGTAGGAAAGTAAGCATGGCGAACACACCTGGGCGTGGGGGGTTGGGAGTATGCATCCCCCACCCCCCACCGAGAAACCAAAGCAACCCCCAGAAACCAAAATAACCCCGAGAAACCAAAATAACCCAGAAACCAAATATCCCCAGACACCAAAATAATCCCCCATAATTCAATTTTTTGATTTTTTTTGTTTTTATTCGCAATTTTTGATGCCAATGGATCGTGCTTGATGAGAAACGTTGAAAAATGGTGTTTTTCGCCATACCACCTTTTAAGGCCATTTTTGATTAAAAATCTTGCACCCCCAGAATTTGGTGCCGCCCATCTATGATAACGAAGCGCTCTAAATTATGCAGGTCCAATTTCAATACATCCAATATCAACGTATCTGCTTGCTGGACAAACGTTTCACCTGATACTCTTTGTGCAAGTGGTCCAATTGAATAATTTGAGATCGCAGCCATTTTCTAACCGGTCGTTGAACAGCGATTTCTAATTTCAATTCTTCATCGCGTACAAATACCTTTTTGGTCGTATCTACAAGGAGCATGCGTCCTGGTCTCAAACGACCCTTAATATAAAAGGAACAACCTTCGCTTAAATACTTTAAATTAGAAGGCCGCAACGCCGTGACTTAGTAGCATCTTCACAGCAGTGAAGATTTTGTATTCGGCAAAGATTTTTCCCGATGTACAAAGACTTTTGGGACCGTTTTGTACATGCACAAAGATTTTCGGGAAGACAAAAACTGCAAAAAGGTTTAAAATTCGTAATTGTGTGTTCTATATCTTTATGTCAGAAATTGCACTTCGAAAGGAAAATGTCCAAATTTTTCGCGCCGTTTTTGAGACATATTATTAGTGATTTTTGCCCTCAGAAACCCAGAAATTAGCTAAAATACACTTTCAAAGGTCGAACAACTGTTCTTACCACACTAAAATCGCTACTGTATCATATTATAGTACCCAAAAATTTGTGTGTACGAAATGTACAAAGACTTTTAGGACCATCTTTGTTCATGTATAAACGGACCTTTTATAAAAACACTGCTTCACAGTATTTATGCTTAAGCGTTAAGCAAGCGTAGGAAAATCATATTGTTCTTGCCGTAGAACTTGGAAACAGTCGAAGTCAAGCTGATCTCATAAGTGAACAAATGATAATCAATGTAGGAAACTACTGAAGTAAGAAAACCACATCAGATAAAATTTTCGGCTTGAAGTTTTTGCAAACTAATATACTTGTACTCCGAACCGGTGTAAAGTGCAGCCTCGTTCAATTTCTTCGGGTTTCCTCCTGCACGGTGCAAAAAAAAGTTTGATAGAAATTCGTGTAAAATATGTTTTACGAAGGACTCCCAGGAGGCTTTTTGCTTACCGCAAAAAGGGAGGGCAAACAAAACCGTGCTACGAACCAGTTCTAGTAAGAATCTGATTAAATCAGATGACTTCAAAACAAATAAGAGTGAACTTCCGAGCATAAATCTGCATTCATTTTGCACTTCCGAAAAATATGCAGAGGAAACTGCTAATTTTTTATAAATGGAGTATTTTTATATCCTCGTCATTGCGCTTTACGTTTTTTGACGAATTAAAACTGGCCACAAAATACTGAAAAAATCAGTAGTAATGACAAAGCTAAACCAATCGTCAAGTGTCGAATGAATATGTCTTCTAAATTCACTCAAAAGAACAAACGATTTCTGTGCATCACATGAACTGAATTTCACTAGTAAGATAAGCTATTTCAGTGATCTTGCTTTTTTACTCAAACTGAGCCATGCCACGTCGTAGCTGTGAGGGGATACAGGGGGACTTGTCTCTTCAAAATATTGGAAATACGAATATTTTTGCAAAAGTTACACAAAGGAAAAGAACTGAAAATTCTTGAAGTGCATTTGAAACACTGCCAGAATAGATTATAGCACACTTTTGACCTGATAAGCCTAGAATTTTTGGGCGCTTCGCGCAAAGATTTATTCTTTTTGTATAATTTTTGTCATCTGACAGCCCAAGTTTGAGTAAGACATGATGAATATATGAAAATTTTCTGACGCGTTAAGCGGAATTATTTATTTTTCGTAGGCCCTATTTCTTTTTTCTGCAATGTACCAGGATTGAGTACAAAACAACAAGTTAAACAATTTTTCAGCAGGGTCAAATGTTTAGAAATCATTTTGCGTGACGATTATTTACAACATCGTTTTTGAATATGATTATGACCAAGTAAAATTTTCGGAATTTTCTGAAAAAAAATTTGTTCTCCAGACGAAGAGCTCGCTGAGAAACGTTCAAAAACACCATCATTTCCGTCTGTTTACAAGTAGTTGTTAAGACATTTGACTTCAAACTTTGATTTCCTCTAAATTTAGAATGGTCACGTTTTTGTTAGAAGGCCAGTACGATGCCTACATATCTGAAGAGTCCAAATTTCATTTGCACAGAAACTGAACCTAATGCCTTCTAAGCATTCCCTTCGTTTTGTGGATAATATGGAGGATCAGCTTTATCAGGAACGTTTTGCAAAACATCTGTTATAACACTTGAATAAAGAAAACAATCGAATATGTTACTACGATCCTACGAGTAAACCGTCAGAAAATATGCTAAATTAATTTAAGGAGAAACTAATTTACTTCTTATAAAATAATAATGGCAAAGGTCGCCGCTGGGCATCAATTTTCATAACTGGATCAGCTGTTAA
The DNA here is from genome assembly GCA_036768485.1 of Mermis nigrescens. Taxonomy (NCBI): domain Eukaryota; kingdom Metazoa; phylum Nematoda; class Enoplea; order Mermithida; family Mermithidae; genus Mermis; species Mermis nigrescens. The sequence continues at coordinate 12,783,429 of JAVLUZ010000145.1, read as the reverse complement.
TAGACGGCTTATGTGTTAATACCAAATATTTATAGCTAAACGCAGGCAGGTGAAAAATCTAATCAAGCATTGTGTATATAAATAAATGGACCATTTATCTAACGATCTAGTTCAGTATGCTGCTAAACACTCCATGCCGTTCAACAGGAATAGGCGAGATTCGGAATATGAATGCTAAACATCGGAAAGACGCTCGAATTCGTAATCAACGTTGATTGTTAATGTGTCATCTCTATGACTAAGAATATATTTTTTCTGATTTTAACAAATTTGCTAAATCAGCTGCTAGCAGAATTCTCATATTATGATTGTTTTAAATGATGTATATTGGAGAAATCTCTGATACTCAATTCGAAAGCTTGCGAGTCCGATCCACATGCAGCAACGTTTCAAATCATAAAAATTAACGTCATAAAAATGCATGACTTATATTATTTTTTCAGTCTCAAATTTGCATTTCTCTATTGAAGCTCAACGATTGTTTCTCTGTCATATACATTATAAACGCTTTCAATATCTTCATAGGATCGTTTGATCTTAGAATCGGTGGCGAAATGTCGGCAAACGTATTCAAGCCTTTTAAATTGTATTACGCCTTGCTTATCATTCTAAATATTATTACAGCAGCAACGAAGGGGAGCCGCAATCTGCCGACAATCAGTACAGATCTGCCTACATATCCTTGCTTGAAGAACCGCAAAAGTAAATAAGTGATCAAATTCATAATGAAAATCGAGGGCATGCAGTGGTAATTAACACATATTAACAGAATCTTTTAGTGTTTTCAAATAAAGAAATAACAATGTAAAAGTGACAGAAGACTACCAATTTCAAATTAAATTTGACTTAAAATACTCGATTTCAGGAAAAATGGCAGGAGTAATCTTTCAGGCATTTTTCTCTTATAATACCTACACGTGAGATTGATTTGCGTGCTACGACTGGACTTCAGTTAGAAGGAGAAGCGTGTCTACAAGGTTTCTGCCGGATGAAAATGAATAGAAAAATCTCAATGGACAAATTAAGATTTCAACTTTTTCGAACCCATCTCATGAACCAAATCTTACCATCCAAACCTTTTGCAAGTTCAGTTAGTTTACTGATAATAAAAATTAAAAAGGGAGGATAGTAATAATAGAAATGTGTTTAATTAGAGTCCTTCGTCTCTGAAGTGATAATTGAGAATTTTTCGTGAACAAGCAGAACGACAAAAATGATTCAAATCAAAAACAAAATCGAAAAAACATGAAACTCCGTTTAACATAATCTGTACGATTATTAATTTATTGATGATTAAATAGATTTCTTGAAAAAATAACGAATATAAAAATGGAATAATGTGATGATAAACGAAGAATTATTCGGCGACACTCCTTCGATTTTTTTGAAACTTCTGTCGAGTCAATGGCATCCAACTCATGCGACGGCTCATAATTTTGAGGAGTAGGTATCCAACCATTTTCTAACATAAAAGCTTAGAAAAACAAGTTTCATCCCAAAGCGAATTTCTGGTCTGTTGGTAAATTTTCAGCTGTACTTTCTTCCTACGTGCTAATTCAAATAACTAAGCATAAATTTTGCTTCCTATTTTCATACCATTTTAGCAGTTACAATCACATTATGTATGTTAACAAGCACATAGAAGTTGTGCACACAGACTGAGTTCATGATTGCATACAATGTAGCTTTAATCAAAATTTACAGCAACATCGAAGTTTTGCATTAAATCAATTAAATTTGAAGAATAAATTTTAGATTCAAAACATTGAATGTAGTCCACATCTTCACTGTTTACACTAACACATGTATTTCTTGTGAAAAGATATTTATTTAAAGATATTAAAAGTAGGGTAATACTTTTTTGCCCTATTTTTAGAATTCGCGCTGGAAATTTTTGTCATATTTATCCCTTAGGCTCAATTTCCGGAGCTTTTCGAAAATGGCAATACACAAGCAATGCATTGATTATACCTGGCGTGCAGCGCTGAAATTGGAGCATTTTACTTTTCTGATTCATTTATACAACTTTCTGAATAAAAGCAATGCAGTGCTTGTAGCTGCGCAAACGCACCGCAAATCTTTGAAATTTCTGTCCTTCCAAGCTCTATTATGTAGCTTTTTGAAGGCAGTCAATAGAAATTATATCTGACGCGAAGCGCCTCAAATTTTCGATATTTTCATTCTTTCTAGCTATTTTTCAGTTTTACGCAGATAAGCAATGAATAAATTATATCTATTCTAGCAGCAAGATTTCGACGTTTTTATCTCCTGACTCAATTATAACTCCTTTCAAGAGATGAGAAATACAGAAAAGTTTATCTGTCGATAATTTTATTAAAAACATTGAAATAGGTATTAAATAGTAATTTTGATTGAATTGATGGCGTGAAGTGCCGAAAATTTCAGCAGTTTTACATTGGGGAGGTCAAAAAACCTATATACTTTCGTAGCTCAGAATTCTGAAAAAAATTTCGGGGAGAATCCCAAACTCATTTACCCTCTGTACACGGGCCTGCATATAGTAGGTATAAAAATGTGAATATTTTTGTTTTTAAAAATCAGTCCGCTCTTAACTAAGCATACAAATTTTGCAGTTCGCTACTGGATCCAGCATTTTACGACGAAAGCAATAACAGAGATGAAGCTTTCAGAACGACAAAGCGTCGTGCTATGCTGAGATTGGGCAAAAAATGGGCGAAGTCTAATGAGCCAATAATTCTTGGAAAGCGCAGAGAGCCAATAAGACTGGGATAGTACGCAGAAGAATAGGAAAAACGTGATTAAACGAAAAATATTTGTTGCGATCAGTTCAATGAAAATCTAGGTAGTAAAACGACTATGTGTATACAATGCATATGTCATGATAACGCAAATAAAGGAGTTTAGGAAAGATTCAGAAGCCGCATAACTCCTTCTACGAATGAAAAGCCGATTGTGATTATTGAGCAGACGTAAGTCACTAAGAACTTACAAGAAAAATATCGCAAAGATTGGGCTCAAGCGAGCGTATCTCTGGCGGGAAATAGGGGGGGTTCGGACCTCACAAATTCAGAAAAATCTGAAAACTAGGACTTTAAACGGCTATTTTGTGCTATTTTTTTGGCCTTTTTGGGCATAGTCCCCCAAAATTGGTGTCGGTCCTCCCAAAATAGGACGGCCAGCGATGTGCTTGCGAATAAAAGCAAATTACAAGCGCTTTGAATTCCATTAAGCTATGTATGTCAATAGAGCGTTTTATAAGGATTTTCGTGTCTGTTGTTTGTAGCCTTCAACTATTCCAGTTAGAGTTCTCAGACTTTTGAAGGGTCTAAGCGAATTCGCTATGACCTGGACGCCAGCAGAGAATTGACCAACAAAAGCCTTTTTGGGTTCAAGAACGATGGACATGCATCACACAAGAGCATGGGGATGGGGTGACGAGGTACATCTCCTTCCTCAGATTTTTAAATAATCGGGTACTGTCAGTCAGTTTTGGTGAAACATAAGTTGTTGCTACGAAAATTTTGATTTTATAGTGGAAAATACGGCTCGACTTAACCAAAATGTCTGTCAGCGTGGTCAGTTGTACTGCAAAACTGTTAATCTTTCCATGATCTTACATTTTTGTATTTTCCTTTGTCACATAATAGTGAATTATTCACTCAATCATTCTCAAAATGGACCTTTTTTGGAAAAAAAATCGTTTTAGAATTGAATTCATCTAACTTCAGACCTCAAAGTATGGCATTTTAACATGCTTAAGATGATAACAAAAAATATCAAAATATTACCCGATGAAACCATTTTATGACATGTTTACTGGCATGAACTTTTTTTGAAATTTCGTACTTCTGCAGGTCACCCTATCATCGAAGAAAATTTTCGTACATGAAAGATTCTAAAAGAAGATACTGCGAAACACTGAACAAAAATCTGTACTCTTTAGCCTATTGGCATGATTTTTTCACTGCTAGTATTATTTCGTGACGTTTCATTTATGTTCATGCGCATCGTATTATCTTATAACTTCTCACAATATAATTCTTTGTATACATTCGCTATTTTTCGCGTCTTTTTATTCTCTTTTTTTACTATCAGCATGACTCTTTTTAACTTTTTCTTTCTTTATTTTATCGTTTTTATTCATTTATCTATTTATTCTTTTTCTTTGTTTAAATGATTACTATTATTATCGTATTATTTTCCATTCTGCTTTGCCCTCTTCTATCATTTCAATTTTGTCGCATTATTGGCGACTTCCTATTATTCCCACCGACGACATGGCATTTCAAAAAAGTTAGTAGCAACCATCCATAGGTAACATCTGTACCTATCCAAAAAGTAAATCAGGGTAGACTTCCACACATATTTGAACACTCATATCTATTTCCCTACGTCAGCAGAATAAAATGGAGAGAAGGACGTACATGATCTTAAGGAGGGAGGAAGTTTCACCCCCAGAAATTTTTACACTCCCCCCGAATTCCGCTTTTCCTATAGTTGCCAAAGAGTTTGTAGAAAAGGCCTTGTTTTAAGCGTTTTGGCTTTTGGCTACCTATTTACTAAAAAGTGTCGAATTTTCGGCGCTAAGCGCCACATACTTATCTGTCGACTACATTTTGACCAATTCATTCGATATTTTTGATTTTTTTGACTTTTTTCCATGTTTTTATGCTCCAGAAAGAAAGAGCATCATCAGAAAAGCCGAAAAACGATGTTTTTGACGCGTCTATACCTTTTTGGCCCAAAAAAGGCACTGTAAAATTTCACACCCCCCAAAAAATTCTCCCACGCTGTGCATGTCTAAAAAGGACCGGGTAAAACATCGAATCAGGTCGTTGTATGTTACTCGACTCGACACGAATCGCAGCAACCAAAATAGATAACATCAAAATTATTGAAAAATTGAAAAGACTCTAAACCATATGATTGTAAACACCTCGGTCCAATCTATACATATTTCGTAATTTTATTCGAGACAACTAGGATGCTATTAGTTTATTTTACGTTGTTCCCAAAAATGATTGCTCATGCCCGTCTAAAGAGAGACATCAGGCGGCGCAAAAATCAAAAGCTAACAGCCTATTATACGTATATGGACGTCTTGAAAATGCCAACCTGCTTAAAATAATTCTTTAAGGAAAAATTGCCCGATGATTTAATTCTTCAGCAAGCCAACACTTACACGTGCACGCTTTACACCACTTATGCAATTTTCATTTTTCTTCGCAGCACAAATTTCGTTGTTTTATCCGACGTACGGAACAGTCTATATTACCTTCATAAAAAACTTGACACCCCGCCTGCATAATTTACTAACCTTTTGCACAATTTCTCAGGATTCAAATCGCATACGCCTACTTCGCTCGCCATGTACATTACATTGTCGCTGCTGACGTAATAACGTGCGGGTCGCAAGCCATTGCGATCCAAAATCGCTCCAACATACCGACCGTCCGAAAAGACCAAAAGAGCTGAGGAGAAAAGTTGATCAAATTAGATTAAACAAAATAATAACAAAACAAAACAAAACAAGATAACAAAAAAATAAAAAGTAAACGAAACAAATGTTTCGTAACTTGAAGTAATTACTAAATGCTCTAATCACGAATAACTTTAATTAAAAAGCTTAAAAAATATTAAGAAATTTGAAGCAAACTACAAACTTTGATAGCTAATAGCTCAACATTCTATCATTTTGTTGCCCTGCTGAATAGCGCACGATGGATCGCTTCAGAAACGTGTGTACACGATATAGTTGAAAGGTGAAAGGAAAGGCTTTTCACCCGCAAGTGGGTATTGCCTGCACATCAGACACGTGTTTTCCGCTGAGATACCGCAAGGGGTCGCGACTCCCAAGGGGCTTTAACCTCCGCCACACAAGTGCAGCTTCCCATTCATCGACCCCTGAGGGATGAAAGGCTGGGTTGGCCTGACGAAAAGAACAGCGTCAACGTGGTTTCGAACTCTGGAACCTTGCGATTCGTAGGTTTAAGTGTTAACCACTCGCGCGTCTCTCCCATGATATAGTATAGAAGAGTATTTTTTAATAAATACTTATTTTAAGTTTTATAGACTTACGTCTATAAAAACTTCAGACTCGCGAGCTAACATAAGCGATCGACACTTATTATCAAGAAGTTTAGATAACCAAAATATTCATGTCGACGATGAAGTAAGAAACCTAAACACATTTATGAATTTTCAGCAATAATTCCAACAGCCAACTGATTTAGCTATTTGAAAGCTGAGATATTCAATCACTCTGCCACTAGGGATCGGACGAGGGTCTTGTTTTTCCTCGGCCGAGTCGCCGAGGAACTTTGAAATCCTTGCTCGCCGAGGCCGAGGCCCGAGGGCCGAGGGACCGAGGATTTGTAATACATATAGTATGAGTATGAGTACAAACAATATAGGGCACATATGCTCCATGTGATGTGGGTACAGTAGCAATAGGATTGATTAGTGTAATATAGTTCAAAGCTAACAAGCTATTATTTTAATTTTATTTAAAGGTAGGTATCACACATTCCCATGGGGGTGAGGGGGTATTACCCCGACCTCGGGGTACAAGACTTGAATCACTGTCAGACGATTTTGAGCTATCAAACATTTTCTGCAATGATTTGGGTACAAAAGCAGCGAATACATTAAAATTTTTTCGGCGCTTCGCGCTGTTTAATACACTTCTGTTTTGTTTACCCATAAAATACCTAGAATAAACTTTAAAATGATCTGAAAAGCCAAAATTTTCGATGGATTCTTATATTTTTTACTCTCAAGAGCGACGAAACTAGTCAGAATGGGATACAATGTTGTTAAAAATGCAGTTTTTCACATTAAAACATGTTATACAGGATGTTTTAGCCATTTTTCATATTTGACCTGCAAAAAAGGCTAGACTCTAAATTAAGTGGTCCTAAATTTTGGGATTTAACTCCTGAACTTTCGACCTTGTGAAACTATGGTACGTATGCAAATGACAAGCACAGAAGTGACAAATTGCTAATCGTCTTAATCATTCAGCTCGTTTTCGCTATCACTATTTTGTGTGTTCTACATATCTTTATAATGGCAGAAATTGTATTTCAAGAGAAAAAATGTCAATTTTTTTGGCACTTTGCGCCGTTTAAGATGATTCTTAGTAGAGGTATCGCGGGTAGTACCTGGCATATCCGGGTACCCGGGAATAAAATAATTTTACTACCCGGTACCCGAATCCCCTAATATAAAATGGAAAATTAACACTGCAGTTATGCAATATGTGCAAAGAATTGAATTAGAAACCTAGAAATATATTGCTTCTAAAGTGCGACTGAATCACAAAGTAAATGTAATTTAATATAATCAACCGTAAAATGTTAAATAAGCGAGTCTGTTAATATTTCCTATTGTCACAATATATCGCGCATACGGTCTAGGCATATTCCATTATTCAGCTCTTTAGTAACATTATGTTATTTGTGCCGAATTCTTCTTATTCTTTATTGTAAACAAATTTAAACATGAAATTATCTGTTAGCGACGCTTTTTTATAATGCAATCACTTCTGTGACCATTATATAAATTTAAACTGCAACTTTTATTCACATCATGCGCATTTGAATTTTTCTACCCATGCCCAACTTGGGCTCAAGAAATTAAGTAGGTTTTGCATGCATGGACACGGAAAACGCCCACATAATGTACCTACTTTAATCGGTGATGTCTCAACAGCCCCACCAGTCCCAACAGCCCCACCAATAGTCCCAACAGCCCCACCAATCCCGACAGCCCCACCAATCCCAACAGCCCCACCATTCCAACAGCCCCACCGTCCCCCACCAGTACTCCCAGCAGCCCCACGCAATCGCTATTATACGAGAAGTGCATTTGACGAATGTACTTTTGAAACATAGAATTTATAGAATTTATACGGGCTCCGTTTGATCAAGATATTTTTTTGACTATTTTTCGACTTCGTATATTTCATCAGGACTATACAAGAGCGTGCAGGTTTACATTTTCAGAATAACTCTACCTGAGAAACTGGTAGACCCGCTAGAATTGGAGCTTCAGCATTTTTGCGCAATCCGTGATTTTGCCTCATTCGAGCCATCTTGCAAGATTAGATTCCTGCTCATTATTGCCTAATCTAGACTGCCAGAAAAAAATGAAAAACGTTCTAGTGAAAAAAGGAAAGATAAGCGTTAAAATTAAATGAAAATCAAAACTTTCACGCTAATCTGCTTTAAAATAGCCAAAAAATGTGGATTAAGTAGTTTTTACGCTATTTTAACATTCATACTAGTTTTGAGGTCATTTTTGGCTCAAAACTCCTTCTCCAGACCGGTCGTGCTGTGCATCTATGATTATAACAGTGGGGCAGTTGGAACCAACATTGGCAGCGGACAAATTCTGTGGGTCTGGTGGGGTAAAGTGACCGAGAAATGTGCTTAAAATAGAATTCTGGGGGTCTACCATAATTTGGGGGGATTTCCAGAATTTCGGGTTGAGAGAGGGCTAAACTCTAAACATCCCTCCCCCCACGCTTATGTGTGGTTGGGACAGTGTGACTGTTGAACGGTTGGACTGCTGGAACGGTGGAACTGCTGGGATTGGTGGGGCTCGGGATTGGTGGGGCTCTTGGGACTGGTGGGGCTGTTGGGATTATTGGTGGGGCTGTTGGGATTGGTGGGGCTGTTGGGATTATTGGTGGGGCTGTTGGGATGGTGGGGCTGTTGGGACTGGTGGGGCTGTTGGGACTGGTGGGGCTGTTGAGACACAATCCTTCAATCAGCATATGCGTCTTGTCTCTGCCGTCTATAGGCTGGCATATTACAGCATTGACTTGGCATAACATTTGAGGCAATGGGTCTTTTGTAGCACATGCGTTTTTTTGCTGTATTTGTGCTATTTCGGCATCACTCAAAAAATGCAAAATTAAAAAACCCTCGGTCCTCGGTCATTTTTCACCTGACCCTCGGCCGAGGCCGAGGGATCTCAAAAAAGACCGAGGATTACCGAGGCCGAGGCCGAGGCCGAGGCCTCGTCCGATCCCTATCGCGCCTCGTCCGATCCCTAGATGGAGGTCTAAGGGGCCCGCTCAAGCGCCCCCAGCGGACTCCGGACAGAGCCACATAAAATTTTGACAGAATAGCACCTCAGAGTTGAATGTAGCGCTTAAATTTTCACAAAAGCAGCCTAACTGTTATTAAATGAGTCTAAAAATAGTCAAAGTTCATCATTAAAATTCATTTTCATCGCCAGAAGACGTCTATTATTTTCACTTCTTGTATGATCATCTCATTTTCTGCGTAAAACCTGTAAAAACAGAAGACATATACACATGCAAAAAATGCTTTAGATTGCATGAAGAATAAATATTGAGTGTTTTAAGAGCACGTTTGTGACTACATAGATAGCAATTAATATTACACTGCACCCAATATTATTTGCTGTCTAGTCCGTTGATTTTTGACTAAGAATAATATTGCATTGTGTGCTATATTATTTGCAGTTGACTGCAAATACCCAATTACTGCCAAAAAGAGGATTATAGTGAGGCCAGGGCTGGCAACACGGACGCACCCAGTGGGGGTGAGGGAGGGGGGAATTCAGCCTCTGGGAAAATTTTGAATTTTTCGCAATGGAGCTTTCGCGGTTGCGCAATGCTGTTCTGCGAATACGACGAGAATAAGCAAAAAATTTGGCGATTCGCGCTGATTTGTTCTAGTTTTGGCTAATATTTTTTAAGTTAATGGCAGCAACAAAGAACTATAAAGCGTTTGTCGCCATGAGAAGATGAATTACTTTTTTGCAAACATTTCTAGTCAATAAAAATTCAAAAGTAAGAGGAAAATTCGTGCAGATTGCGTATTTAGAAGCTGATTAGCATAGGGAACATGACAAGTCTACAAAAAAGATCTGCACCTCATACGTTTTAAGAATTTCTTCAGTCATTCTTGGCAAGGAAATGTCAAAATTTCCGCGCTGCGCGTCAGACTTTTTTATCTATTTATCGTCTGAATTATGAATCATGACTGGACGATTTTATGAAAATTTTAACGTTAAAATTCAATATTTCAGTACTTAATTTCTCGAAATTTTCCAGGGCTCTGCCCGAACCCCGCTGGGGCCGCTTGAGCGCACCACCAGTCCCTTCAGCCCCAAAAGAGCTCTTAATTGCATTCCCTGTACTCCAAAGTTCTACAGGAGTAGTAAAACTTGCAAAGTAGGCAGCATTAATTAAAATTTTCAAATTTTTTTTATCAATGTTGTTATCGAGAAAAACCAAAAATATTTCACGTTTTAGTGATTACTCCGTATGTTTTTATGGACTTTCGATATAAAAACATCTTCGAACCACCCCAACCAATTCGGCGAAAATCCTGGCTGAGCTTATGCCTCTTTGCGCCTATTTCTCGTCTATCTTTTGGCAGTTTCTATCGTTTTATTGCAGTGAAGGTAAAAAAATTACGCATAATAAGCATTTTTCCGTCAAAAATAAAATTTCAATGAGAAAAATAGATTTTTCCATTGCTTAAATAAAGTAGGACGATTTGAAAAGCCCGAAAAGGATTATTTAAAGGCCCCGTCCGTTTTTATGGATTTTTAGACGAAAAAAAAATTAAAAGTGAAAAAACCGAGCGTTTCTGTTTTTTCAATACAAAAATTTAATCGTTCTTCTAACTATAACTTGCCGGCGTTATTGCTGAAATTATTTCCTTGTGACTAGCCCTGTGGTGCTAACATGATTGTGGTGTTTTGCATGCAGATGTTATTTTCATCTGTTATCTCTAGAGACCGGATTTTGGTGTGCAGCACACAATTTTTTTTACTCGCCTGTATAGAGAAAAAGCAAGAGAAGCATAAATACACTGTTTTTGAAGCGGGGGAGCCTTATTTTCTGCACAATTGCACACAATTAGGTACTTTTGCACTTTTTGCACACAATCCATGGTTTTTTGGAATTTTGCACACAAAAGCGGTATTTTGATGTGCATGTTAAACATTTTATAGGCTTAGCGGTTAAAAACGTTTACTGTAGTTTGTAAATTGTGTAAAACTTTACTTTGTTCTTTTAGTGTGGTTTTTCGGAAAAAGCCAAAAAGTTACCAGCTTTAAATTGAAGGCTATAACAAAGGAATTTGCTTTCGAAAAAATTGTAACAGATGGTACTATTCTGAAATGCGAAGTAGGGATGCACCGGGAAGAAAATCTCCGCCCCAGCCAAGCCAGGCCGGCGCCCCGCTGGGGCCAAAATACGCAAATTTCAGCCTATTATTAAGAATTATCTCAACGTTTTTTGTTCGGATTTTGGCGATATTTTGAGGGTAAATCGTGCATAATCGCCTCGTGCATATCATTGGCTAGATTGTAGACTTATTAGTAAAAATGCGTGCAGTTCAAAATCGTTTCATGTAATCTGATGCCGCTTTAAGCGAAATAATAGTATGCTACAAGGCGTAACACTTATAAGAACACACATTAACATGAAAACGACAGCCTACACATTAACATAATAAATTACGCACGCGAAATTTCTATCCTTGTTTGAGCTATTCTAATTTGTCTGATCTAAAACATGAGCAATCGGCTGGTAATGATGCAAGTTACATGAATTGGACCAAATTTTTAAATGGCAGGAAAAAAATTTGGCCTATTTAAGCTATGATGATTAATTGAACTTGGAAATACATGTGGAACGGATGCCATGGACTTGCCCAGACGCTGTTTTGCATAAGTAACATTTTGCTTAATACATATTTATACGTGGTATATCTGGGATATAGCAAAAATAGTTGGCCCCTGCTATCCCAGTCTCTGGTGCCGGCCCCGGCGCCAGGGGCTCGGGCCCCGGCCCCGGTCAAAAGCGGCCCCGGTGCATCCCTAATGCGAAGCATTCGATCTTGTCATAAATGTGGATGAAAAGCATCAAAAGATCCTGGTTACTCGGCATATTAACAGTTCTCAGCATTCCGAACGTACAAAATCTGGTGAAAATTTCAATGCTTTTTGGTTGATGGATTTAAAACGGCAGAAAAGACTACGAAGTTGACGAAAGAATTTGAAAGCAGGCTGACTGCAGCTTTTGTTCAATCCGGCATTCCCCTGTTTAACATAAATTCATTGCCGCTAAAAACTTTTCTTGAAGATTTTACCGGACGCACAATACCAGACAAAAGAATCTTCGAAAAAACTACGTTTCACCGATTTATGCAACAACTATCGAAAAAATTAAGAACGTGATTATGCATCACTCCCTTTATTTCATCTTGAAAACCACTGATGCAAAGCAGCGTTACGTTTTAAAACGTATTAGTTGGTCCACTGAATGGCAAGCCTTCAAAACCAATGCTTTTGAAGGTAACTTTTTATGAAAACTTTGTATTATTTGTGGGGTTGTTGTTAATTTGATACACTTAATCTTACTGACCTACGCTTGAATACTAGAAATGCTTTAAGCTTGTTAGGCTTCTGGCCAGTGCTGCCAACACCGTTGGGGTTTTCCCCATTTTGTGCGGTTTGGATTTTTTGCTCCTACGCTTAACTATATAATTGGGGGTTTATGAAAAGCCTGTGAGGAATTTTAGTTTTGAGTTAGACACTGTTTTTGGCCCCATATGCAACCAACTTGTTGACTGGTTTTTGAAAGTGTGATGAATTTTGATTTTGAAACACTATGTTTATAGATTTTTGAACTGAAAAAGACCAACAATGTGACCGTGATGCGTGCCTTCAACGATGCATGTACCTTTTTTGTGGGAAAAGATTGAATACGATCGTGTTTGGCTTGTCGTCACTGACCAAGCATCCTACATGCTATTAGCGTTTTCAAACCTGAAAGCAGTGCTTTATTCCAATTTGAATCATGTTACTTGTCTGGCCCACAGCTTGCACTGAGTTTGCTAAGCCATACGAGATGAGTTCACAACTGCAAACGAGTTTTTAGGCGCAACTGAAGTTTTCCTGAAGGCGCCAGCTAGGATCCAGCTTTACAGAGAAAACTAAAATGGTGGGAAATGATTTTGACATAACAGCTAAATTTTTATAACAGTAATTCCATTTTGTCAAGTATTGGCTTGGCAATTTGTAGTTATTTTTTATGCATTCATACTTTTAATTACTTTAATTTTGTTAGCTTGGCAATTTGTAGTTATTGTTTATGCATTCATAGTTAGTTAATTCTTTAATTTTGCAGGCTTGGCATTGCTACCCGACGTCATTGTTACAAGGTGGGATCCTGCTCCGATGTGCCGTTTTTTATTGGGTTAAAACTATGCAAAAATCCGAGATTTTGACCGCCCTGACGGATGATGCAGTTGCTGTTTGCAAGGCAAAATCTTTGATCGTAGATGAGATGCTTAAAGATGAACTTTTCAACGTGTAACGCTTGGATTTTTACCGGATTCAGTAGAAAAATTGGACACGCAAGGTTTGACAAAAGAAATGCAGTGGGAGATTTTTTCAGATGCTTCAAAATGTTAGATGGATCTTTCATGCAAAAATTCGATAGCAGTTTGAGCAAAAACCCAGACGTCAAACAATTTGTGAATGTAAAAGATCCAGACAAAAGGTGGAAACACTTGTATGCCCCCTCGCGGTTCGTAGACGTGGAACGCATTCGGCTTTCACAGTACAGCGATTCGTCTTGATCGTCACAAAATTTAACGTTTCAGAATATTGAAATGTATAACGTATCTCATTTAATAAGTTTTTGGGCTAAACTTAAGAATATGGTACTTTTGGAAAAGGTGCAAACGAATACCGAATGCCAAAATTTTTTTGCCAAAATGGTAGAACATGATAAATTGAAGCGCTGGAAAAAAGTTTGGTGAAAATCTGAGCTTTTTCGCAAAGTTGCAGGCAACTCGATTTAAGTGTTGCGTGGACTCCATTAAACGCTCGATCCAAGGACTTACACATTTCAGAAATATGGGCTGAAATTACGAAGGAAGCATAGCAATAAAGGAGAAAAAGGAAAAAAGGCGCAGGAAGCTGTTTGAAATTTTAAAAAACTTTAAAAATTTTCATATTTTTGCATGTTTTTTTCACTGATAAGATATACGAAAATCAAGTTTTTGCTTCTATTATACTCAGGCTTAGGCTTAGTATATCTGAAAAGCTGTTTCAAGCTGCTTAGGTCAAATGCTCCCGCTCAGGTCGATTTATAGATTTTTAGGTCGATGTATAGATGCCTAGATCGATGTATAGATGCTTTAGGTCAGAAAGATGCTTAGGTTACGTATAGATGCTTACGTCAATGTATAGGATGCTTAGGATGACGTAAATTGGGTATCTACATGTGATTCTGCATTCAACTGTTTGAATCTTCAAATACTTAGGTCAAGAAGATGCTTGCTTTAGTCGAGAAGTGGTTAATTTAAAGAAACCCATAGCTTTTGTAATATTGATCATAGACGGATAAAATTTTTTCCGCGCTTTCTTCAAGATGTTCTAAGTACTGAGCAAAAATCCGCTTTCTGAAGTTTATTTTTAGTATTCTGAAAGTACTATATTCTTTAAGTTACTCCAAGTTTTTGTTCGAATAAACAGTGTTTATTGTTTATATAATCCATGAATTTTTGCACACAATTTAGCACACAATTGCTCCCTTTTTGTGCACACACCTTGCACACACAATCAATGAATTTTGCACACCAAAATCCGGTCTCATTCTATAGCAAACGCAATCAGATTTTATGGAATTTTTCCGATTTCTGTTTTAAGGACAGATTTTTAATGTGATATATAAAGTAAAACTGTAGGTGTACTTACAGTTGCCTTATTTTTGTTTGGTATTGATGTGCCTGGTGCACACACCTACCTTTGCTGCAAAGTTGTGTACACACAGTGTTGCCAGTGGTCAAAATTTCAAAAACTACTGCAAATTTTGAGAAAAACTGTCATTACCCGTACAAAGTATATGGAAGCGACCGAAAAATTTCCGCGGGCCCTCAAAACAACTACCACCCTGTGGTTAAGTATAGGAGTGAAACCCAAAAATCAAGAAACTGCCAAAATAAAAGGATAACTGCCAACCAGTGTTGCCAGGTCCCAAAATTCAGATTCTCCTGCACAGAGGTAAAATTGGGAGAAAATTCTCCTGCAATTCTCCTGAAAATATTTTGATTCTCCTGAAAATTCTCCTGGCTCACATTTTGCAGGAAAGTGTACAGATGCATATCAAGCATGCTCAAGCCAATTTACCTTGGTTCACCCAACTATTTTATTCTGATCTCTTGCCTGTTAATCCTAAGGACACTCAAGGCAAAATAATGAACATTAATTCTCCCACAAAAAGCTCATGGAGCATATCTGCATTATACAAACAGATGCAAATATAATGGAAGATTAATGCTGCACCACAAAGTATAACATTTTATTCAACATCAACAGCTGACAAATATTCAATAACAGATTCCTGATCTTCATCAGGATATACTGCTCAAGGGCCTAAGCTAAAGAGGTCGCATTGTTTACAATACACATTATTCGAAAAGACAGTTTCATGTGCTTAAAACAGTGACCGCCAATTTTCAATTGCACTTACATCATCAAAAATTTCTGAAAAGAGCCCTGTTTGCAATGTCTTCAAAAAAGTAAATAATACTTTATTACTAATTGTATGTACTTCAGTAGCAAGCAAGTCCTTACGTTTTGAAATATATCAAAAAATGTTTATAGGCGCTTTGCAAACGTCTATGAAACTGATAAAAACAATTAGACCGTGTGTAAAGCTATGTATTTCTGCACTTCGTGATATTAAGTGAATAAATGAATGAATGAATGAATGATTTACTACGGAAGCACGAAACTTATTTGGATATAGTTATAACTTAACACTTAGGTGTTAACCACCGTTTTTTCCCAGCGATTTGGTTGACATTATAGACCGAATCCAAAATTTTTTTCCACTTTTTCCGACTTTTTTCCACGTTTTTTGGGAGGTCCAAAAAACGTTTAAAATAGAGCGCCTGTGTAGAAGAATCAGTGTTTTTTAAGTAGAAAATTTTATGTGCACATGCAATAGCGGTGTTTGATGCACTTTTTGTTTAAAAATTTCGCGCTCTACAAGAAATATCACAATCAGTATACGTTATTTATGTTGAAACTTGAATGTCCTTCCTTCAGTAAAGCATTTTAGCCAATTCTGAAGTCGTTTTGACAATTAAAACTATAATTTATCAAATGGCGCAGAGCGCCAGAAAATTTTGAAATTTTAGCTCTCTAAATCATTTTTGCATTACAAAAACTGTGCAGAAGGTAAGGATTTTCAATCGTAGTGGAGTTCTAGGACCAGATTATCAATAAAAATGCTGCAATTGGCGCCGCGCGGCTTAAACATCAATAGCAAGTAAGAATTAAATCAATTCGGCGCAAAGCGCCGAAAAATTTTTGTAGTTTCAACCTCTCTAAAACGCATTTTTGCATTACAAAAACTAACCGAATCCGTGCAGAAGATAAGGATTTTCAATCGTAGTAAAGTTCTAGATCAAATTGTCAATAAAAATGCTGCAATTGATGCGGCGCGGCTTAACGATTAATAACAAAAAAAATTAAATCAATTCGGCGCGAAGAGCCGAAAAATTTTTTGTAGTTTCACTTCTCTAAAACGCATTTTCGCATCACAAAAACTAACTGAATCCGTGCAGAAGATAAAGATTTTCAATCGTAGTAAAGTTCTAGATCGAATTGTTGATAAAAATGCTGCAATTGACGCGGCGCGGCTTAACAATTAATATCAAAAAAGAATTAAATCAATTTGGCGCGAAGCGCAAAAAATTTTTGTAGTTTCACTTCTCTAAAACGCATTTTTGCATTACAAAAACTAACTGAATCCGTGCAGAAGATAAGGATTTTCAATCGTAGTGAAGTTCTAGACCAGATTGTTGATAAAAATGCTGCACTTGGCGCAGCGCGGCTTAAAGATTAATAATAAATAGGGATGCAACGGGTACCCGGACCCGGACCCGTTATTACCCGGTTTTTTTTGGACCCGGACCCGGACCCGTTATTGAAAATTTTTGAGACCCGGAACCAGTAAAATTTTGCTTGAAAAAATAACGGGTAACGGGTATTAAAAAAATTTAAAAAGATGTGAATGATGAAAGACTTGAATGGCGACTAAAAACTTTATTTCCAACTTCTAAATCGTCACATTAATACCAGATAGTATTTCAAAAACAATCAGATCCATCTACTTGTATTAGTTTAAGAGGCAATGAATCAGGGTAAAGGTGTATTTGAATTTGTTCAAATTTTTTTCTGTTTGCAGGGGCGGATTTGAGGTTGGCGGGGGGCGGCTGCCCCCATAGGCCAAAAATATTAGGCGAGATAAAGAATTTTATGCAATTTGCAATGATTTTTATCCGTCAGTGACCATAATTTCTCAAAATTTTCCGGCGCAGTGCCGGATGACATTTATTTACTTTCTTTGCAACCTGGAGCACGGTTTTTTTTATTCGGCAAAGATTTTTACTGATGTACAAAGACATTTCAGAACCGTCTTTGTACGTGTACAACGATTTTCGGAATACTAAAAACTGCAAAAAGGTCTAAAATTCGCAAACATTTTTGGCGCTTCACGCCGAAATGAGTAATTGTGTATAATTGTGTATCCTATATATCTTTATAATAGCAGAAATCGCATTCCGAAAGGAAAAATGTCAAATTTATCGGTGCTTTGCGCCGTTCTAAGACGATCTTAATGATTTTTGCCCTCATAAAACCAGGAATTACATAGCTAAAATACTCTACCAAAGGTCAACAACTCTGTTTTTACCACATTAAAGTCGCTACCATACTATATCATAGTACTCAAAAATTTGTGTGCACAAAATGTACAAAGACTTTTAGGGACCATCGTTGTATACACATGTACAAAAGGACCTTGTACAAAAACACTGCCTGGAAGCCATTTCCTGTTCATGTAGGTTTCAAAACAATTTTAACAGCAGAAACAGCTATTTTTTGCATAGTTTTCTTCTATTTTCAATTAAAAATTTCGATGTTTCGCATCAAATGCTATAAATATAGGAAATCAAGCAGTAAATCATGCTTCTAGACGTCTATCCGCAATAATTCGAGCAATTTTTTATCAATACGTCTCAAATCTGGATCGTTTCTGCCCCACTTTTTTGCTAAAAAATTATAAACATATATCACCTTTAGATGTATAAATAATTATTCAAATCACTTATTTAGGACCTTTAACTACTTGTTGACTGACATTCTGAAAATAAGAAGGAATCACGCAATCTGAGTGCATTAAAAAATTAGCTGTATATGAATAAGAGGACCATTTTGTTCATATAAGACATAATTTATAAATTCTCGTGGACTCGGACCCGAACCCGTTTTTTTCAGACCCGGACCCGGACCCGTACCCGTTATCTGAAAAATTTGAGACCCGGACCCGATATTCCAAAAAATCTGGACCTGTTGCATCCCTAATAATAAATAAGAATTAAATCAATTCGGCGCGGAGCGCCGAAAATTTTTTGAAGTTTTAACTCTCTAAAACGCATTTTTAACATAACAAAAATTTTCCACAAATGCCAACCAAGCCCAAAAATTTTTCCATTCCCCAAAATTTTGGTTGACAAATAGATCAAAAAGTGGAAAAAAAACGGTGGTCTTAACTATGAACGAAATAAATTCTTAATGTGAAAGATCTCTGAGTTTAAAAATATATACAACTAACTAATTACAGTAAGTACAGTAAAAAGGTTAATGTATGGTAATCATTATAACTTGCTGTTTGTTTTGAAAATTCTCCTGAATTCTCCTAGATTTTCAGGATTCCACTGAATTCTCCTGACATTTTAAAATTCTCCCTGCATTCTCCTGCATGTTTACAACTTCTCCTGAAATTTCTCCTGAAATGCCCATTCTCCTGCTCCTGCTCCTGAAAACTTTAGATTCTCCTGAATTCAGGAGAATTCTCCTGCACCTGGCAACCCTGCTAGCCAGTGTTGCCAGGTCCCAAAATTCAGATTCTCCTGCACAGAGGTAAAATTGGGGAAAAATTCTCCTGCAATTCTCCTGAAAATATTTTGATTCTCCTGAAAATTCTCCTGGCTCATATTTCGCAGGAAAGGTTGTACAGCAGATCTACAATTGTATGTACACATGCATATCAAGCATGCTCAGGCCAATTTACCTTGATTCACCGAACTATTTTATTCTGATCTCTTGCCTGTTAATCCTACGGACACTCAAGGCTAAATAATGAACATTAATTCTCTCACAAAAAGCCTCATGGAGCATATCTGCATTATACAGGCAGATGCAAAAATAATGGAAGACTAATGCTGCACCACAAAGTATAACATTTTATTCAACATCAACAGCTGACAAACATTCAATAACAGATTCCTGATCTTCATTAGGATATACTGCTCAAGGGCCTAAGCTAAAGAGGTCGCATTGGGTTGCAATACATATTATTCGAAAAAACAGTTTCTGTGCTTAAAACAGTGACCGCCAATTATCAGTTGCTTTTACATCATCAAAAATTTCTGAAAAGAGCCCTGTTTGCAATGTCTTTTGAAAAAATAAATAATACTCTATTACTAATTGTATGTACTTCAGTAGCTAGCAAATCCTTACGTTTTTGAAATATATAAAAAAAATGTTTATACGCGCTTTGCAAACACCGTTTTTTCCCCAGCGATTTGGTTGACATTATAGACCGAACCCAAAATTTTTTACCACTTTTTTCAGACTTTTTCCCACATTTTTTGGGAGGTCTAAAAACGTTCAAAATAGAGCACCTGTGTTGAAAAATCAGTGTTTTTAAGTGGAAAATTTTATGTACACATGCAATAGCGGTGTTTGATGCACTTTTTGTATAAAAATTTCGCGCTCTACAAGAATATCATGATCAGTAACGTTATTTATGTTGAAACTTGAATTTCCTTCCTTCAGTAAAGCATTTTAGCCAATTATGAAGTCGTTTTTGACAATTAAAACTATAATTTATCAAATGGCGCGAAGCGCTAGAAAATTTTGAAATTTTAGCTCTCTAAATCATTTTTGCATTTCAAAAACTGAGCAGAAGGTAAGGATTTTCAATTGTGGTGGAGCTTCTAGGACCAGATTATCGATAAAAAATGCTGCAATTGGCGCCGCTGCGCTTAAACATCAATAACAAGTAAGAATTAAATCAATTCTCGGCGCGAAGCGCCGAAAATTTTATGGTAGTTTCACCTCTCTGAAACGCATTTTTACATTACAAAAACTAACCGAATCCGTGCAGAAAATAAGGATTTTCAATCGTAGTAAAGTTCTAGATCAAATTTTCGATAAAAACGCTGCAGTTGACGCGGTGCGGCTCAAATATTAATAACAAAAACAAATAAAATCAATTCGGCGCGAAGCGCCGAAAAAGTTTTGTAGTTTTACTTCTCTAAAACGCATTTTTGAATTAAAAGCTAACTGAATCCGTGCAGAAAATAAGGATTTTCAATCGCAGTAAAGTTCTAGATCAAATTGTCAATAAAAATGCTGCAGTTGACGCGGCGCGGCTCAAATATTAATAACAAAAAAGAATTAAATCAATTCGGCGCGAAGCACGAAAACTTTTTGTAGTTTCACTTCTCTAAAACGCATTTTTGCATTACAAAAAACTAACTGAATCCGGGCAGAAGATAAGGATTTTCAATCGTAGTGTTAGTTCTAGACCAGATTGTCGATAAAAATGCTGCAGTTGGCGCAGCGGGCTTAAGGATTACTAATAAGTAAGAATTTAATCAATTGGCGCGAAGCGCCGAAAAATTTTTTGAAGTTTTAACCCTCTAAAACGCATTTTTAACATTACAAAAGTTTCCACAAATGCCAACCATGCCCAAGAATTTTTTTCCACTTCCCAAAATTTTGGTTGACAAATAGACCAAAAAAGTTGAAAAAAATGGTGTTTGTAAACGTCTATGAAACTGATAAAAACAATTAGACGCTGTGTAAGCTATGTATTTCTGCACTCAAATACAAATACAAATATACAAATATTTTATTTTCGTCGCACAAAAAAAGAACACAATAAGAAAAGAAATATTAATATACAATGAATACAATTATAATAAACATTCGACATGAATCATCATACAAAATCACATATTCTAAAAGCAAGAAATTATTAATTAAAGTACATTTATACGAGATTAGTGCAAAAGACGAAGGTAGGCACCCAGGCTAAATAAATTATGCACTTAGAACACGCCCTCTAGCAAATACCCCGTTAGATCAACTTTTTTCAACTTTTCACGGAGAGGGAAGCAACACTAGGAGATCTTACAACAGCTTCAGGGAGAGAATTCCATACGTGAATCCACCTATTGGATAAATCATACCCACAAACATCAAGCCGAAAAGGAGTGCATCTCACATTTCATTGAATTTTGAGCACGCGTGCTGTTTTCACAAAAAGTAAAAAAGTCGGCTTGCTGCAAAACGCATCTACCACTCAATATCTGATACATCATACACAGATCACTGCGCAATCTGCGAATCTCCAGGCTATCCAATTCTAAGGAACTGAGTCTTTCAGCATAAGAAAGTCCCCGAAATCCAATAATTTTACGTGTAAATTTCCTTTGAACATTTTCGATCATTAAAACATGGGTCTTACGTAGAGCTGCACACTTTGCAAATTTTACTACCCGGGTACCCGGCTATTTCATTACCCGGGTACCCGGGTAATTCGGGTACCCGGGTACACCGGGTAGGACCTTAGATAAAAGAGAATGCAGTGAACATCGTTTATTTACGGTTGACAGCAGTAATCGTACAGGGTCAGATCTTCACCCCCGGTCGGGGTCGGGGTTGAAGATTAACAATTAACATTGCATGATTACATACCAATTTAAAAAGGATAAAAACTATACTTCACTTGCTTATAGAGAATACTAATAAAGCTGGTTAAGTTCAAGATTTTATTTTCATTCCAAGTTCAAACATGGTTTTAGCAATTTAGCATCACTTTCAATTTTAATCACTAATCGCTCTCGCTTTTTCGCATTCTTCCACAGTTTTTTCTTAACGGTATTCTATGGCGCACTGATTGTGAGGAGCCAACGGCGCGAAGCGCCAAAAATATTCGAAATTTTTACCGTTTTCATGTAGAATTTACGGCCTTTTTATTGACAAACATTTCGTAAATCATAAGTGGCGCAGAGCACCAAGAAATTCAGTCATTTTTTACCACCCTTAACATGTTGTATAGATATATGAATACTGAATACTAATAGTCTGACAGAGCAGAACAGGAAAACTACGAATTCTAAACTTAGTATGAAGATATTTTGACTGATCCAGGCTTTTAAACGCAATGCTGGAGCTTTACAAAAAGAAAGACAATCATCGGCGGTGCTATATGCAGGAAAATTTTGACGTTTTTACTCTTTAAACTCAATTTATACCGCTTAAATCATACAGAAAAGATTAACTGATTGCGGCGCGAAGCGCCAGGAATTTTTAAAAATTCTTAATCCTTTTACCTTTTCTGTCCTCCTAAATATCTCTAAATATCTCTTTGCACGTGTAAAACGAGATTGTACGGCTGGGGGTCTGGGGTGGCGCGCTCAAGCACCCCCAACGGGGTCCGGGGCAGAACCCCGGAAAATTTTGTAAAAAAAGCACTCTAATTTATTAGTAACGTTAAAATTTTCGCAAATCGGCAAAATCTCGGTTCTGGATTAAGCTAAGCCCCAAAAAACCTTTAATTGATGAACTCCTACACGGCACAAAACTTTTGAGCTGAAATGCGTTTTTCGACCTTTGCTAAGTGAGAACAGCAACGGGTCGCAACCAATAAGTCATTGAAAGATGTATCAATGAGAATTTTGTTCTTACCGTTTTCAGGCCCATTTGTGGCCTTCTTATAATAAATAGTTCAGAAAACAGAAAATGCGCAAAAACACAAGAAAATTTGGCCATTCCTTTTATTTAAAATAGGATTATGTGTCTTTGTAAAGAAAGACAAACGAAACAAAGAATAGACAAACTGGTACACAAAATACAAAAAAAGCAGAGAATAGACAAACTGGTACGCAATCATTTTCTCACTTTTACTATTAAGCTCAACAAGCATGCGCAGTTTCATTCAACGAACAAATAGTGCATTAAATTACTAAAGTGATGTGAAGTGCTGGATTATTTTAGCTGATTCAAGCTTTTAAATTCATTGGATCTATATAGCAATAAATAATAATGACTTGGCGCGAAGCGCCGGAAAATGTTGACAATATTTCTTAAAATTTTGGGGGCTACGCCTATGGCTGACTGCATTTGGAACATCGATAGGCTTTGAATCAGGTCTAACTAAAACAGTTGCGCGCACGATGTGAATAAAAGTTGCAGTCTAAATTTATATAATGGTCACAGAAGTAAATACATTAGAAAAAAGCGTCGCTAGCAGATAAATTGTTGTTTAAATTTGTTTACAATAGAGAATAAGAAGAATTCGGCACAAATAAAATAATTTAACTAAAGACCTGAATAATGGAATTTGCCTAAACCGTATATGCGATATACTGTGACAATAGGAAATATTAACAGACTCGCTTATTTAACAATATACGGTTGATTATATCAAATCACATTTACATTGTGATTCAATCGCACTTTAGAAGCAATACGTTTCTAGGTTTCTAATTCGATTCTTAGCACATATTGCATAACTGCAGTGCTAATTTTCCATTTTATGTTAGGGGATTCGGGTACTGGTATACCCGGATACTCGTCGGGTACCCGGGTAGTAAAACTATTTTCTACCCGGGTACTCGGAGCTATACCCGGGTACCCGGGTACCTCGCCGTACCTTACGCGGGTTTTGCCTGCGTATGGATTCAAACAGGAGAAAAAAAAAAGTGCGTTTCTTGTCTTACGGTAAAAAAAATGGCAACAATGCACAAACATGCAAGCTACATAGTACTACTAAGAAGCGGTCTGATGCAAACAGTAAAAGCCCTAGACATATTCGGTTTATTTTTAGAAGCAAATGATTTCGATATTAGCATAGCCCGCAGTATGCTCTCACGCAGTTGTATCATTATAGTGGAAATTGAAATCACGTTTGCACTTGATACGTAAACACCCAAATCCTTTACAGAATTTACACTGATGTTCTACACGGTCAGGTTCAGAAATTCTATAAGAATGCTTGGGATTTCAAAACCTAGATATAACGCTGTAGCATTTTTCAGTAGCAATTTTTAACTGCACAATCCCCTTGGACCAGACTACTGAGGTGCAGCGATATCATCTTGACAGTTGGGTGTGATTGCTAGAAAGTAAATTATAAAGCTTGACGTCATCAGCAAAAAAGGCAAACTTTGCTATTTAGCGGTCGCTAATGTCATTTATGAATAAAACAAAAAGAATCGGGCCAAGTATACTGCCCTGAGGAACACCGCTAGTGACAGATTTTTTCGCTCCGAAAACTGACCGTTAATAACAACCCTTTGAGTCCTATTGCTCAAAAACAAGTTAACCAACTCAATAAATCTCCAAAAAATCCAAAAGTTTCCAGTTTATAAATTAATTTACGGGTGAACTACAGTGTCGAAAGCTTTAGAAAATCAATGTAGATAACATCAACAGTGTTTTTTCATCAATTAATTTAGTCCATTCATTTTGCACTTTAGTAATTGCAATTCACACGATTTACCCTTTTGGAAGCCAAACTGACCGGAGGAGATCAAATTATTCTCACGTAAATGTGTTTGCATCGACTACTGTTAATTATCGATTCCATGATCTTACACGTAACACAACATAACGATATCGGCCTGTAATTTTTAGCATCACTCCGGTCGCCCTTTTTATACACAGGAACAACATTAAGCAGTGCGCCACAATGCAGGAATACAATGGGCTTTGAAAGATATTTCAAAAATAGTGGTTAAGGGCTGGGTAAGTACAAAAGCAAGTTTTTTCACAAAAATGCGCAAAGTCCGTCAGGGCCAATCGATAATGATGGTTTAATTTTTTCCGTATAGCAGAAAAAACGACATCATCAGAAAAATGAATGTTTGATAACTTTGGCTGTGCACAAGCATTAATAAGACCAAAATTCGTTTGCGTAGGAACACTAAAGACTGAAGCAAAAAGTGTGCTAAAAACGCTTTGCCTTATCTTTGTCAGTAGAAGCAATCACACGATCGCCATCAGTTAAGATTGGAATAGTTCTTTCACCACTAATACAAGAATTAACAAAATTATAAAAAGAATTCAAATTTCCAGATTTAATAAGTTTATCCTCTTTGGAAGAGTGAAATTTATAGATTTCGGCCTTTAATAACTTTGCACAGTTATTATAAACAGCTTTAGATTCAGGCGTTTTTCTCTGTTTATAAACATGCCACAGCCTCAGTTTTTAGCAACCAGCTTTCTTATGTTCATTGGGTATCTTTTCACAGTTGCAGGTTTCAGCTTCAATTTTTGGAACATGCTGGGAAATTAAAGGATTTATAACAGACAAAAATTTGTTGTAGAAATCATCACAAGTAACGCAATCCGAAAAAATGTCAGGCCACGAAATTGCGGACAAAAATAATTCAATCTGATCATAATTTGCTCTGCGAAAATTAAGTTTAGCTGAACTTTTTCTTCCAAGATAGAACATTTAAGAGAAAAAGTAACAACCGAGTGATCACTAGTAGAAAAAAGGTGGGTTGACTTCAACGTTTTCGATAGAATGGGCATCAAAAATAACATCTAAAATATGCATACCGTGTGTTGGTTCAGAAACTTTTTGACTAAAAGACAGAGAAAGCATGCACTCGCAAAAAGATCGGTTAATAGGACTCGAAGGTAAAATAAAACTAGACCAGTCTACATTAGGAAAATTTAAATCACCTAATATGACAAAAGGATACTGTATCTGAGAGGCCCATTCTATAACACGGCAAAGCATTCTCATGTGGGAGAAATCATAATCCGGCGCCCTGTAAAAAAGTAGCACACGAATCTTGGAGCTTACGCCAATGAAATCAACAATAACTATTTCTTCACTGAAAAGATTTTCCGGTACTTTCGGCAAGTAGGATTTTAAAGTACTTTTGAAAGAATAAAAACACCTCCACCTTTTCGATTGATCCTATCAGAACGATCACATTAAAACGGTTTAAATTGCAAAGTAAGCCATTAGATACACTAGGAGTTAACCAGGATTCACACACACACACACGATATCGAAATCATTTGCTGTTAAAAATGCATCAAAAATGATATTAAGTGAATAAATAAATGAATGAATGAATGATTTACTACGGAAGCTTATGAAACTTATTTGGATATAGTTATAACTTAACACTTAGGTCTTAACTATGAACAAAATAAATTCTTAATGTGAAAGAACTAAAATTATATACAACTAACTAACTGCAGTAAGTACAGTAAGAAGGGCATAAGTACAAAGGTGGCGCTGGCGCTGGCGCTGGCCCTGGCGCACATGGGTAAAAGGTGGTGCTGGCCATGGCGCTGGCACTGGCCCTGGCCCTCGGCAACTGGGTAAAGGTGGCGCTGGCGCTGGCCCTGGCCTTCGCCTACTGGGTAAAAGGTGGCGCTGGCGCTGGCCCTGGCCATTGCCACCTGGGTAAAAGGTGGCGCTGGCGCTGGCCCTGGCCAACTGGGTAAAAGGTGGCGCTGGCGCTGGCCCTGGCCCTCGCCAGCTGGGTAAAAGGTGGCGCTGGTCCTGGCCATTGCCACCTGGGTAAAAGGTAGCGCTGGCCCTGGCCATTGCCACCTGGTAAAAGGTGGCGCTGGCGCTGGCCCTGGCCCTCGTCAACTGGGTAAAAGGTTATGCCGGCACTCAGCTTTGGCCACAGCCAAGTGGGTAAAAGGTAGCGCCAACCATTTGCCCTAGCTGATGTCAGCGAAGCTGGCGAAGATGTTTTATATAGCTTCTCTGAAACATCAAAATACGGGTTGAACTCAATTATAGTCATTTATTATTCATATGAAGGTAGAAGGCATCTTAAATGTTGTACAGACATAGTAACGTATTGAACTGAAAATTTTAAAATTATTTGAGTGATTGTTTGAGCAAAATTAACTTTTTAAAATGCAGAAAATACTTGGTTGACTATAACTTTCGATTTCAACAAAAATTTTAGATGAATATATTTCCTTTTTACGCAAAAAATAAATTATTCATACGTTCTTCGCGTAAAATTTAGTTTTTGTGATGCAGAAGATATGTGGTTCTACGCCGCTTTTGACAGTCAATTAATATTTTCATCGAAAAATTGTAAAGGAGATGAATCAAGTGGGCAAAACGTGGTGCTAGTTTTGGCCATGACCATGGCCAAGTCGGTAAAAGGTGGCACTGGCGCTGGCCTCGGCTGGGTAAAGGTGGCGCTGGCGCTTTTGCCAACAGTAAACTGACAGTTTACAGTAATTGCAGATTAACTGAAGGTATTTAATCGCATCTCTCAGCTTGGGGATAAAGCAGTTGAAACACAAACTGCCTTTAAATATGGGCATGAACTTCAAGAAATATTTAATTCCCATGAACTTCAATAAATATTTAATCTCTAAGCTGAGAGATGTGATCAAATTCTATCACTTAATCTGCTTGTTTTGCTGCTTTCGTTTTATGTGACAGAAAACTTACTTACAATTACTGTATACTGTCAGTTTACTGATGGCAAAAGCGCCAGCGCCTACCTTTACAGCCGAGGCCAGCAACTTAA
Organism: Mermis nigrescens; assembly: GCA_036768485.1. Lineage (NCBI taxonomy): Eukaryota > Metazoa > Nematoda > Enoplea > Mermithida > Mermithidae > Mermis > Mermis nigrescens. The sequence continues at coordinate 12,755,770 of JAVLUZ010000145.1, read as the reverse complement.
TTTTACACAAAGAACGTATGGAATAATTTATTTTTCGTAAAAAGGAACTTTTGCTCAAAAATCACTCAAATAATTTTAAAATTTTTGGTTAAATACGTTAGTATAGTCTGTACAACATTTAAGATGCCTTCTACCTTCATCTGAGTAATAAATAACTATAATTGAGTTCAACCCGTATTTTGATGCTTCAGAGAAGCTATATAAAACATCTTTGCTAGCTTTGCTGACATCAGCTAGGGCAAATGGCTGGGGCTACCTTTTACTCACTTGGCTGTGGCCATAGCCAAGCAGAGCGCCAGCACCACCTTTTACTCAGTTGACAAGGGCCAGGGCCAGCGCCAGCGACACCTTTTACCCAGATGGAAATGGCCAGGGCCAGCGCCAGCGCCACCTTTTACCCAGTTGGCGAGGACCAGCGCCAGCGCCATCCTTTACCCAGTTGGAGAGGGCCAGGGCCAGCGCCAGCGCCACCTTTACCCACTTGGCCATGGCCAAGGCCAGCGCCAGCGCCAGTGCCACCTTTTACCCACTTGGCCATGGCCAAGGCCAGCGCCAGCGCCATTGCCAGCGCCACCTTTACCCATGTGCGCCAGGGCCAGCGCCAGCGCCAGCGCCGCCTTTTACCCATGCCCCAGTAAGAAGCTCATTGTATGATAATCATTATAACTTGCTGTTTAAGTTTTGAAAATTCTCCTAAATTCTCCTAAAAATTCTCTAATTCTCCTAATTCTCCTAATTCTCCTAAAATTCTCCTAAAATTTCTCCTGAAATTTCTCCTGAAAAACCCATCTCTCCTGCTCCTGCTCCTGAAAATCTTAGATTCTCCTGAATTCAGAGCACAGGACAGCGTAAGGTCCCGACAGTATATGCATTTATTGTCATATTTGAGCGTATGATAGTGCCTGCCACAATGGTTTTCATTTCTTCTGGAAAACGGCGATTTCACTAGTGACTTAAAACTCGATTAAACGCATTCATCATCAACTACAGTCAATTTTTCCAACCTAGTGCATAGAATCTGCTCGGCAAATTGATTTTCTTATTACTGTAGCACCACCTTTCCACATTAATCGGCCGGTGACCTAAGAATATAAACAAGCTTTTTTCAATCGAATTCATGCAGTAAATTAAAAACAACAGGTTGTTTTCTGCATTCCCAGTGTCATGCAGAAAACAATACTTGCAATCTCTCATCAATCTTATCGTCCGATTTCTTTGTGCTGCTCTGCTTGTAAAAGTATGGAAAAAATCGTCAATAATAAGATTCTTGAGTACTTAAATAAAAATAATTTGCTTTCTCCCCTTCAATTTTGGATTTTTTAAAAGGTTGATCATGTGAAACCTAATTGCTAAAAGTGTAAAAACGAATGGGCAAAATGTCTCGTTAAAAAATCTACTATGACGCAACTTTCATCGATTTCAAAAAAGCTTTTGACAAATTTCGCATACAAATTACTTCATGAACTTTCTGCATATGGCGTACATGGTTTCCTATTTAAATGACTTAAATCTTTGTTATCTTCTCGATCTCAGTGCGTTAGTTAAAAGTTCTTTTCAGATAGACTAAATGTATCCAGCGGTGTCCCGCAAGGGAGTGTGATAGGGCCAACTCTTTTTCTGATTTACATAAATGATTTGCGCGATAATACCAATAGTTGCGTACGTTTATTTGCGGATGATGTTAAATTGTATAATTCGTCTTCCTGTAACGCTATATGTACTTCAAAATGATCTCAATAAGCTCTATGTGGTCGCGTGAATGGCAGCTTCAGGTATCTATCTGTAGCAGGAGTGCTACTACACGGCTAATGGAAATGCCTACTTTGAAGTTTAACCCGTGACGTTGATGTTTCATTAATTCTCAATATTATTTGATACTTTGCGCAGTTGTGAGGCACGAGCCCGAGTAGTCGATTAGTACTACACACGCGAATCAGAGCGGAAGATCCGGGACCGGTGCGGGTAAAATTTTGCTCACGTAACGGTGGGAGGCGGCGCCCCTTACATATCGATAAATGCTCAGTTCTGTACATGGGTTATAAAAATCCTAAATATCAATATTTCATTGGAAATCAACTTTTGCCTTCTGATTCGGACTCGTGTCCGTGACTTAGGTGTTCTGCTGTCTCAAAATTTGAAATTTAATCAGCACCATCACGAAATAATTAAAAAGCTTCTCAGTGCTCTAGTCTGATACTCGAGTTATTCTTTTCTCGTGATCATGAAATTTTGTCTCGTGCGTTTAGATCTATGTTCGACCACTGCTTGAATATTGCTCTACTGTTTGGAGTGCATATCGTATTCGAGATATTGATCGCATTGAAAGAGTTCAGCGCAGGTTTACGCAAAATATCTTTCGGCTTTAACAGCGGTTTTTCTTATAACGATCGTTTAATTAAACTGTCTTTAGAACGTCTTGAAACACGCCGTATTCATTTTGCGTTGTGCTTGTATTTTCAAATTATTACTGGACAGTCCCATATTCTTTGTGACGAATTTTTTTGCTTTCAACAACAATTATACTCGCTCTGTTAATAATTTTAAGCTTGTTGTTCCAGTAGCTCATTCCAATATTCTCAAGTATGATTTCAGTCATAGATATGTTAATCTGTGGAATTCTCTTCCGTACGATCTTGTAAATTCACCTAGCTTGGAAATTTTTGAGCGCAAACTCAGTACTTTCGATTTATCTTTTTTTGTAAAGGGGCACGCGTAGTTGTCACTGTGACTGCGTGTCCCAATTGCTCTCGTTTGTTTATCATATGCTGTGTTATTATTTTTCATCACGTGTTTTCTTGGACGTATAGCAATAACTCCTTTGTTTGTTGTTGTTGTTGTTGTTATTATCAAACGAATGTTTGTTATCACTTATAGAAATGTTTTAAATGCGATCAAAGACATTTATTTCTGTGCCACTGGGTTTTTTTCGCAGACGCTAATTCTATTGCTGGGAAACTATTGCAGATGACAATATTATCAAATTTTAGCAGCTGACAACAACAGAAGGCAAGCAAATATGCACTACTACATACACAAGATGGTATTTGTCTAGTGCTACATACAGTATAAACAATACTTCGTTTGAAGCATCAAGATAGGTGATGATGAATGCGTTAAATCCAGTTTCAGAAGTCAAAAGTGATATTGCCCCTTTCCAGAATAAATAAAACTTTTTGCTGCAGGTACTATTTTGCGCTCAATTATAGCAGACAAGACGTATACTGTAGGTTTCTCACGTGTTCGCAATGCGCACAGGGTTGCCAGGTTGGGGGTTTTCCCCCATTTTGGGGGTTTTTTGAGTTTTAGCTCATGGGGATTTCATGGGGGTTTTTCAAAATTTTTGAGGATTTTTTGGGGGTTTTTTATTTAATGTGCAAGTAATTTTAGTGAATTCAGAGGCAGCAATCAATTACTGCAAGTTTTTGTCAAGAGAAACCGACAGTACAACACAATTGTGAGCCCAGTTCAGCTGATCTTTTTTAATTTCAGGACTTTGGCTTTTAGCCCTGTTATCCGGTAAAATTTATTTCAATTCTTCTAAAATATCGTGTTAATGAACAGTCGCCATCGATTCGATTAATTTTATTTGAAAGAATAGCGAACCTTAATTTTAGTGATCGACCGGGGCCCCGGCCCCGGCCCCGCCGTGCCCCGGCAATCCCCGGCCATTTTTGAGCATCCCCGGCCCCGGCGGCCAAGGTCAAAAAATGGCCGGGGCCGGAAAAAATTTAGTATTTTGATACAGGCTGTGATACTGGCACTTATTTATCAATGAGCAAAGTATTAATTTTGAGAACTGTACTGATTAGACCATATGTATACTTACTTAATCCTCTACTGAAAAAATGTTCAGGAAAATCTGCATGTTTTTGATTCCTCCACTTAACTTATTTAAACTAAATGCTACTTTTAACTCATTCATTCATAGCCATGGCTAAAAGATTTAGAGTTGACAAATACGTTCTATTTCTAGTTGGAAATTGTGCGTTTCGACAAACTATTTTTACAAAAACACTTTTACATTCAATTGAATGGGAACCACGGGCTTTAAAACGCGTTTCTTTTGTAATAGTTATTAGGATGGAGGTTAATTATAGGCGAATGTAAACTACGCTACAAATTGCGTCCGATCCGATAAACTTAATATGTCTCAAATAGTTTCCTAAGGTCCAATGTTGAGGGGGGATGAAATCCCAAATTGGAGGACCAGAGAATTAAGTGGTGGACTATTATTAGCCGACTCTATTTTGTTGTACGAGCCTCTTGTGTTTGTACAAAGATCTCAGAAAAGGTCTTTGTATGAGCTAACAAATTTTTTGTAGCTATATTATATAAATATTAGGGATGCAGCGGGTGCACATTTTTTGGAATAGTGGGTGCGGGTGCGGGTGCGGGTACCAAAATTTCGCTTTAGCGGGTGCGGGTGCGGGTGCGGGTGTCGCACCTTAAAAATAGCGAATTTACGGGTGGCGGGTGGCGGGTTTAGCAGTGAGATATAGCATAATATAAATAGGGCTAAGAATGCTCCATTTTTTTTGTCCGCTTAATGCAGCTATTTACTGTGTGCAAAATTCATATTAATCTTCAAGCTGATTGTCTTTTTCTTTGCAGACTACTCTCTCAATGAATTAAATTTGCAAAGTAAAGATAAGTAAATTGTCAATGATTGAACCATTCACCAATATGAGTAATATATTTGCACTTTGCAGAATACAATGTTTAGACACTTGTTGTTGTCATTCTCTCTTCTTAAAAAGGGTCTACGACGTTTCGCGCCAGCAACTTAAAAAATATTCTAACTACATTAATTTTAAAGCAATTTTTAAGTAAATTATATATTCAGAATCGACGAGTATTCATTTGTGTACGACTGAAAAACTGTAGAAAATCCAGTGTATTTTTAGATGCGTTTAATTATCTCATTAAATTCGAAGATATTCTAAAAGTAATTTGTACCATCACGTAGAGAATTGAATGAGCTTTCAGAATCTGTATTATACTTTAATCATAAATTAAATGTAAATAATTAATAATATTACAACGAGTATGGCGCTAAACGGCAGTGCCAAAACGTCCTACTTCGTCTTAAAAAAGCAATGTACAATACATTGCTGCATAATATCTGGTTGAACTGATGCATGTAAAGACTGTCACCTAGACCCTTCTCTTTTAAAAAGCATAATTCGCATAATTGGAATTAACCATAAGAGAGCTTGAACATGTATCTGCAGTCCAGTGGGTACCTAAAAATATGACTCATTACAAGTAGATGTTCGCTTTTCCAATTTGTACTGGTACGTTAGAACACACTGTTATACATTTTGGTTTTTTCATTAACGTGCCACTGCCTCAGAATCGTTTTGTCTTTTTCGTAAATTCTAATTATTATTATCCGCCACCCGCTGTTTTATCATAATATTTTTAGCGGGTGCGGGTGCGGGTGCGGGTAGCAAAATTTCGGAATAGCGGGTGCGGGTGCGGGTACCAAAAAAGAAGCGGGTAATAGCGGGTGCGGGTGCGTGCGGGTATCCGCTGCATCCCTAATAAATATATTTTTAAAACGATTTTTGCTTACTATAATATGGTACAGTAGCGATTTTAGTGTGGTAAAACAGGGTCTTTTGACTTTTGATTGTATATTTTAGCTAATTTCTGGGTTTCTAACGCCAAAAATTACTAAAATTGTCTCAAAACGGCGCAAAGCGCCTAGAAATTTGACATTTTTCTATTCTAAATACAGTCGAACTTGCTTAATGCGTACACCCAAGGAACCAAGCCCTTCTGTATGCATTATCCGAGTGCACGCATTATCCGAATACCCCGGATTTTAACAAGGAATACACTATTATGCGATAAAATCATTTTTTTTAGGAAAAATATAGCAATACAAGTCTGTTTTTACATATTTTCACGCTTAAAGTCACAAAAATTTTCGATATCATTCATTTCGCTGAACAACTTTGTGTCACAATTGTCCTGTGCCATTAAATTCGTATGTTTGATATACTCAGTTTTAAATCCTGATAGCTCGGAACCGTTTCTGTTTCTCCTAGATCGTCCAGGTTACGAAACTAAATATTATGCACATTTTAAAAACAAATAGGCGCAACACTCATCTCGATGTGCCTAAAGTTTTCGCATAACCACAGAACTTGCGGTGATTTGTCAACATTTTTAAATTTGTCCCCAGAGAAACTTCGTTTTTGAAAACGCCATGACCAATCAAAAATAACAATTCGTTTAGGCTTAATTCCCCTAAAACTTTAGAATTCTAAGCTTTTCAAAGAAAGCTAAAGATCGGAACTAAAAATTATACACATTTGAGAAAACAGGCTCGCACAACACATAAGTCAATTTGACCAAAGTACTCGTATAAACAAGGAACTTTATTAGAAAAAGAAAATGTATCAAAATTTAAAATGATGCACATCAAAGATAGCAGAGAGACGCAAACATTTCGAGCTGATCGCATTATCTGAGGTGAAAAAATACATGTTGTATGCATTAAGCCGGGTAGTTTAACATGCAGGCATGGGCCCATGGATGAAATCGGCTGTACGCATTACGCATTAACCGAGTACGCATTATCCCATGTTATTGCCTTATGTTTTACATGGCCTTTCGGTCCGGACCTAGCAATACTGTACTCATTATGCGAGAAAACGCATTATCCCGTGTACGCATTATCGAAGTTCGACTGTACAAATTTTGCCCTTTTAAAGATATATAGGACAGACAAGTTTTCAAATCGGAGCGAAGTGCCGAAAATTTTTTCGAATTTACCACCTTTTTACAGTTTTTATCTTCTTAAAAATCTTTGTACATGTACAAAGATTGTCCTGAAAAGTCTTTGTACATCAGGAAAAATCTTTGGCGGATACAAAAAACACTGTTTTGTACATGCAAATTTTTGTATACTTTAATATGATACAGTAACAATTTCGATGTGGTAGAACATATTCGACCTTTAGTAGTGTATTTGGCTAATTTTTGGGTTTCTGAATATTTGACATTTTTCCATTTTTCCATTCTAAGCGCAGTGTTGCTTATTACAAGATTTAATTAGCATATTACAATTTTTGTAATATTTCTGATTTTGTAGTACAAGTTGTTTTAGCTTTCTCAGTCGAGTTTTATGTGTGAATTCCATCAAAAGCTCATAAAAATTTCGGCACTTCGCGCCAAACTAATATTATCAACTAAATTCAGGCCGAATTATCACATTTTAGAACCACAATTTTTTTGTATTTGGCGAAGATTTTTGCTGATGTACAAAGACGTTTCAGGACCATCTTTGTACATGTACAAAGAATTTTTGGAGAAAAAAACTGTAAAAGGTGTAGAATTCCTTGTTGCAAATTCCTATTATTTTAAGATTTTCAGGGGGTAAGCGGCTGTAAAAATGGAGCCGCGTACCCCCCTTCTAAAAATGGCCGAGAAATATACAAGTTACAGGGGTTTGGGCCACCCCCCATCGACGCTTTGAAGCCCCGAACTTCCTTGAAAGTCAGAAAATATTTGATCACCCTCCACGGTTTTTTTTTGTACTCGGCAAAGATTTTTCCCGATGTACAAAGACTTTTCGGGACCGTCTTTGTACATGTACAAAGATTTTTGGGAAGACAAAAATTGCAAAAAAGGTCTGAAATTCGAGAAAATTTCGTGCTTCGCGCCGAAATGAGTAATTGTGTGTTCTATATATCTTTATAATGGCAGAAATTGCATTTCAAAAGTAAAAATGTCAAATTTTTCGGCGCTTCGAGCCGTTTTAAGACGATTCTTAGTGATTTTTGCCCTTAGAGACCCAGAAATTAGCTAAAACACTACGAAGAGTCGAAGAACTCTGTTTTTACCACACTAAAATCGCTGCTGTACCATATTATAGTACCCAAAATTTGTGTGTACAAAATGTACAAAGATTTTCAGAAAGACAAAACTGTAAAAAGGTGTAAAATTCCCGAAATTTTCGGCGCTTCGCGCCGAACTGATAAATTATTTGTCCTATATATCTTTAAAATGGCAGAATTTGCATTTAGAATGGAAAAATGTCATCATTTTTCGGCGCTTCGCGCCGTTTTCAGATAATTTTTAGTAATTTTTGGCGTCAGAAACCCAGAAATTAGCTAAAATACACTACCAAAGATCGAAAACCCTGTTTTACCGCTCTGAAATCGCTACTGTACTATATTATAGTACACAAAAATTTGCATGTACAAAATGTACAAAGACTTTTGGGGACCATCTTTGTACATGTACAAACGGACCTTGTACAAAAAAAAAACACTGTCACCCTCCCCCATTTTTTGGCAAAAACCTGCGCTTTTTTTGCTATTTTTATGTGTTTTTACCATTTTTGATTTAGTCGCTAACCCCCTCCTTCTAAAAATGGCGAGGGACCCCTATCCTAGATTTCCAGCCGTTACATGTATACTGAGGGACCCTCATAAAATTTTAAGCGATTACATGCATGTTTTATTGTGATAGTTTCTCAATTAACTCTAGCTCACATTCTAAAATAATGTACTTAATTTCGTGAAATTCTAATAGATAGGTACACTTTTGCCATACTAAAAAATTAAGTTCAAAAAATTCAAAAGGTTTTCACCAAAAATCGTCTGACGGTGACTTGTGTCTTGGACCCTGAGGGGGTTATACCCTCCCCTTATGGGAATGTGTGATGTCTCATTTATTACATCCAATACCTATTGCATCCAATCGCTACAGCAGCAGTAGCAGTAGCGAAGATTCAAATGATATAGAGTGTGCTAATAGTAGCGACATGACTTTATTGATGATTCAGACAATGAAACACTGAACTAAATTTGTTTCTTGTGACATAAAATAGTAATAAAACTTGATATGAAAAGGCGCACCTAACTTTGCGCTAGCCATTTACTACTGAATGGAGCAGTCGCTCATTATTTCTTTTCCTATGCCCACCCCAAGTATGTGTCATGCAATAATATTTTCCTTGTCTGACCCCGGCCGGCCCCGGCCTCGGCCCCGGCCCCGGGCCGGGGATTTTTTTCCAGCCCCGGTACCGCCCCGGCCCCGGCCAAAAAGTCGCCCCGGTCGATCACTACTTAATTTCACCAGAATTTGAGTGTTGTTACAATAAATCAGGAATCTGGGGAAATTTTCGGATTTCTATGGATGAAGAATTTAGATCTGGCAACACTGCCCAAGGCCCGGGTTTCATATCGAGGTTCATCGTCCAAGTTGCGTCAATAATTCATCGTTCCATTTGTTTATTCTCCACGTCATTTTTTCCTTTTTCGTGCCATATTGATTTTGATTTGATCAGTCTTTTGGCTAATTGTTTTTGTTACCTATTCAAACATTTTGATGTACTGAACTGTATATATGATGAAAGGTTGAAAGCGTTAAATTTAGAGAGGCTTTTGAACTCCGTAGAATTTATTTTGATTTAATTGTTACATATACCTAATATTATTCAAGTACATCTCTTACCGTCTGGAAGATTTTTATCAGTTCTATGGTCATTCGCGTAGTAGGAATGCATTTGCAAATAAGATCTATTTAGTTAAATTTAGACTTAAGTAAGTAAGTAAGTAAGTCTTTATCTGTCACATAAAAACGAAAGCAGCTAAAACAAGTAGATATATTTCTTGAAATGGCGGACGCAAATAAAAAGAAGCAGAAATATAAACACAAAAAATAAAGAGTTAAAAATTATGCTGATCGCAAAATGTTTCAGGGTAAGAAGGGCATTATTTATGCCAGTGTGAATCGTGCCCCTGACAGTGAGACTTTAAAGTTAAATTTTCTGCAAGTAGTTTCCTCAAATTGAGTTAGGTTCTTTGCTAGTTTGACAATGGGTTGTAACTTGTTCCACAAACATGATGCACGATTTCCAAACCAAAATTTTCTGACATCAGTACGAGAATAGTTGATGTATAAATTATTTGACTGATTGATTGAAACAACTAAAGACTTTTAGAAAATATTTCGTCAAAATTTCGAGTGTGCAGACAGTTATTGAATTTATAGGTTTCAATTAAGTCAATTTTTAAATGTCTGGTATCAAGTGACTCCAGATTTAAAAAGTTTAGTCTTTTCGGAATAAGTAGCTATCTTGTTGTAACATATCCTTTTAGTAAAATGTTTTTGAACTTTATCTATTAAATTAATATCTTGAATAAAATGAGGAGACCAAATGACAGAACAATATTCGAGTGTTGGTCGAACGTAAGTCGTAAAAGCTCTGCAACCAATAACTTTACATTTTTTGTCTCAAAAATTTTTAAAAGCTGCCAAGTTTTATGATACGCATTTTTAACAAGTTGATTGATAATGTGGTGAAAAATTTACCATCAGCTGATATTAACACTCCTAAATCGCGACAAGGAATACTGCTGTTTAAATTTACCCCATTCAAAGTGTAATTAAAACCAGGATTATTTTGACCAAAATGGAGAATAACACAGTTGTGTGCAGAAAGTTCTAGTTCCCAAAGTAAAAGACCAGCTTATAATTTCATTTAGTGCAGATTGAATAATTTGGGCATCGGCAACAGAAGTTACTTCCTTATAGATTTTAACGTCATCAGCGAACAATACACAAGAAACATCAGTAGATACAGGCCGAGGTAAATCGTTAATAAAGAGCAGGAATAGAGAGGGCCGCGCACAGAGCCTTGAGGAACTCCGCTGGCAGCTTCAGTATTGAAAGTATTGTAGTAAGTATTGTTTTTCTACTAGATCAGCTAGGAATTTGGAACGATCTTCCACAACATATTTCGAAATTCTGCAAATGTTGTGATGTTTAAGAGAAATTTGAAAAAGGTTGATTTTAGTGAAATTTTTGATGGGGCAGGGGCGCACGTGAGCGCAATAATCATTTGCATGTCCATGATGTTTCGCATTTTATATTATCTGCTTTATTTTTTCTTGCGACGTTTTATCCTTGTGTGTATCTGAATAAAGTATTAGTATTAGTATTAGTATTCAAACATTTTTATTTTAACTAGGTCTGCCTTAGCTAGCAACAAACGGATTTGTAAATTGTAAATTCCAGAGCTTTTGCTTTAGCTAGGCGTAGGCCTACATGAATTGGCAAACTTTATACACGTTCTATTATGAGAAATAAGAATCCAAAAATACAGTTAGTGCAAAACAGAAATCATTTCAAAACATTTTTGTTCAACTAAAAAAGACGAAAAAATTCATGAAAGATGGTTTTTTATTTTTTGGCTGCAAAAGATATGGCACGGTGGAAAACGCTCAAAAACGATCTTATTTAGCGCATCCAGCTCGTTTGTATGCGTTTTATTGACTTAATTGTAAGCATTTTCTAATATGGAGGTTTAATTTTCATTTGGAGGGGATTTGTTTGGGGGTTTTAAAAATTCGACCTGGCAACGCTGAATGCGCAATCGCGACCAGGGTCAAGGTTGCCAACAGGGTTGCCAGGTGCAGTGCGCACCAGATAACAGTGTTTCCAGTAGTGATCGACCAGGGCGACTTTGGCCGGGGCCGGGGCGGTACCGGGGCTGAAAGTCCTCTGGCCCTGGCCGGGGACCGGCCATGGTCAGACAAGGAAAATATTATTGCGTGACACATACTTGGGGTGGGCATAGGAAGAGAAATAATGAGCGACACTGCTCCATTCAGTAGTAAATCGCAAGAGCAAAGTTAGGTGGGCATTGGTGTAGCTGGTTCGCATGGAGCGTATTAAGATAGCCACATTATAGGTACGTATACAGCAAGTAGTATCCGGTGAAAGCTGCCACCTAACTGGTTTGATTTGAGTCAAGTCGAAAACAAATAAGGCAGTCATCAGATTTTTCCAGTAGATTCATGTGACTGACCAAAATGTTGGTGCCAGCGTTTAAAATAAAGCCTAAGTAATGGGATGCAACTCGCGTCGCATCCCATTACTCAGGCTTATTTTAAACGCTGGCGCCAACATGTTGGTCGTGTCCATGATATCTAGCCTGTTTCCAATCGGCTGGTGCAAGCCAGCAAAACATTACAAATACCTTGCAATCTTTATCGAAATTAACCAAGCGTTAGTCGATTGGTTATGGTTCTGGACTTTAGAGCAAAGGGGTCCACGTTTTCGAACCCAACTGCCAGCAACTTGCTCTTGTTTCCTCAGGATGCTATCGACCGCACACATACGCCCTCTATAATATGACTATGTAAATACATATGTGAACCAGCTACACGAATGCCAGTTAGGTGCGCCTTTTTCAAATCAAGTTTTATTACTATTTATGTCACAAGAAACAGATTTAGTCCAGTGTTTCATTGTCTGAATCATCGCTGTCGTCTGATCTGTAGGGTCAATTTCAAAAAATTGCCAAACTACGGACTCCTGGCTGCTAGTCATTCATATAGCAAACAAAAATAAATTTGTTATAAATCCTAAAACCAGTAACTGAATATAATTGCGATTTGATGTAATCTGAATGGAATATTTAATGAGAGCTAACTTATAGAAGTGAGCATACATGATCATGGAGGATCGGGGGGTTTACCCATACGTGGGCAGCAAGAAAATTCTGGGGGGTGCAAGATTTTTTTGAAGGTCAAGAAAATGGCCTTAAAAAATGGTGATATGGCGAAAAAAACACCATTTTTCGACGTTTCTCATCAAGCACTATCCATTGGCATCAAAAAAATTGCGAAAAAAACGAAAAAATTTT